>CAMRHE010000185.1:3050000-3652500 GCA_947044405.1 Leptodactylus fallax | reverse complement strand
TTTAGGTGAAAGAATTTTTGGTGAGGTTTTTAAAAATTTTTTTTTATATTTTACAAAATTCCTGATATGCCAAATAATATACTGAAAGTTACTGATTTCTTTGCAGCAGTCAACTCACTTACAGCACACTGATGATCACAGCGATCATGTGGTGATCTCACAACGTATCTACCCCCTCTCTGCACAGGTCAAACAGCATGCCTAAAAACCTCTCCAATAGAAGTCAATAGGACCTGCTCCAGACCTCTGTCTCTATAGCTTATCTCCAGGAGTCAGGAAGTTACAGACTATATTAGGCTTAGTGGCAAGAGTTGGAATTGCAACATAATAACAAAGTTTATTTAAAACATGGCCAAAAATTCTTAAATATGTTTAATCTAAAATATAATTTTGAACTGTAGGTCACATCCTGACAACACTCTCCTTTTAAGGCCATGTTTGCATCTCATTTTTGGCTTCATCAAGAGTATCCCTCTAACAGGCCCACAGGCCCCCGCAGCACATGTATGCAAAAAGATGGACCTTTTTTCTATTGTATAGGAAAAAGCAGACTGCTACGCTTCTCATGCAGAGAGTAAAAAAAAAAAAAAAGTATGTGGTGTGGTATACATAGTCATTGTCTGAGCTATGGCACTGTATACCTATATAGTAGAGTATGTTGGAGGTATACGTCACATAGTATTTCTGATGTAACAGAGCCTAAGGCTAGGTTCACATCTGCACCCGGGTTCAATTTTTCTGATCCCTTGGAGAGGACCAGAAGATCAGAAAGATGGCAGACACGAGTAGAGACCCCATCGATTATAATAAAGCATCCATCAGTTGTCCATTCTTTGTAACTGAAATCGCTGGACAAAAAAGTGTAAAATAACAAAGTGATATGTAACTGAGTATTCACCGTTCACCTTTGGGGCAGAGACTCTCATGATGACTTTGGTTCTAGCCCCAAATATTGCCCCACCAATGACAGCCTCTGCTATATGTCCTCTATGGATTATCCATAGTTTATAACTTTGTAGAATTCTAGAAATATTTTAACATTCCCTTGTATACGTGCACACATCATATGGACTTCCCATATTGTATAGATTTTTACTTGTGAGTTATAAATTATTATTATTAATAAATATATATTTTTTTCTTTCTACTAAGGATTAGCTATGTAATAAGAATTGCCATTGCTTCAAGTCAGTGCACTTTTTACCTAGGCCCAGGTCATCCTATACCTACAAGGCCCTAGGCATCTTCTTAGGTTTCCTTGTGTCTAATTGAGTCCTGCAGGGGACATTGAGCTAGATAAGAGGAATACTATTTCAGGTCAAGGTTAGACTTTCTAATGTTGATGACTTTCTGTTGTATATGTTATGGGAAAAGAAAGGGTACTATGTCTTATTAGGGAGAGACTGTATATGGATTTATTAGATTATTCATGCCCTGCTAAGAATTCTGGGAAAGGAATATGCAAATAAGACCTCCTTGGTGGAAAAAGAGAATTTGCTCTAGCACCACCTTTTGGTAGGTAGCGTAATATAGATCAATGCCTTGTTTTCTTGAAACTTAATAGCATAATATGGGAATATAATCAAACCAGAATGACTCCTCCAAAAAGAAGGGCGGAACCTTTCTGCACGTGATGTGAGTCAGAAGGAGAACTTTGTATCATTATTGTCAATGTTTACTTCTTCCTTTGTGGTGGAGATATTCTGGTTTGGCTATATTCCCCAGTTAGGCTATTAGGTTTCAGGAAAAACCAAGCATTTATCTATAGGGAGATGCCTTCCAAAAGGTGGCGCTAGAGAAAATTCTCCTTTTGGGAAAAGAAAGTCATCAGTGTGAGATTTGATACTCAGCCCACAAGTATTTATACCTAAGGCCCTAAGCAGCACTTTCCTCTCCGCATGTTTTGTGCGGAAACCACACGGACTCTATTATAGTCTATGGGGTCCGCGGGTTTCCTGGGTAAACCGCTTTATTTATGCGTATAGGTTTCCGTTCGGGGGGGGTCCCCAAGTGGACTCCCTGAACGGAAACCCAAACGCAGATGTGAACCGGGCATAACTCAACTTGTCTGAGTATCTTCATAATCTGGAAAGATGGTGAAGCATTTTATATCAGGGTCTTCTCTTATACACTTAAAGACATTGGTCTTCCTAATTGGCAATTGCCTGCTCAGCTATTTTCATAGCTTCTCTACAAGTGCATGTGTGACCTTTGTGCATTCACTTGCAGCTGCGAACAGAGCCCCATTGGCAAGATGAGACCTACCTCTCTTAGGCATTTATGGCCTATCCTATGGAATACCACGTGAAGTTGTCTGTTTTTGGGAAAACCCATTTTCAAATAACCTATTAGAGAACCAAAAAGGTTTAGGTCTGCCAAATCCACCACTTTCGACAGGGAAAGCTGCCCATCTAATGTTTATTATGTGGTTTGTTCCGCATATTTCGGTGAATTCCTAAGAAAGTAAATATGTAACAAACTATGTGACTGACTAATTATACAATATTAATAATTAGACAATATATTTATCAATAATTTTTTCCAACTCTATCCAAAATTGGTTCTGACTCTGACTTCACAACCCTGGCTGAATGTTACAAAAATATGAGTTGGAAGCAGCAAACTCTGTCTTCTGGGTAGTGGTCGGCTCCAGATGATCAGCTGCAATGACTCAACTCAACCACTACACAGAGAGTGGAGCTGTCTGCTTCCGGCTCCGTTTTCTGTGTATGTTTTGGTGGCTGCTCTGAACTGCTTCGGTGGGGCTGCTGAATGTCAGACCCCCAACCATCCGATATAACTTATTCTAAGGATAATTCCTCAGTATTTTGAGGTTTGAATCATACATTTGGGATCTCCATCAATTATTTGGAGCATCTACAAAGAGTGTTTGTTGCCCTGGAGGATAGGACCTAGCCATACCTTAGGTGGACAGCCAATTCATTTTAGTGTGAACTGTGTAGTGCTTCATTTTGCCCTGTGGAGGACCTGACCTATCCATACATACATGGACAACCAATTTGCTTTTGATGTGAACTGTGTAGTGCTTCATTTTGTCCTGTGGAGGACCTGACCTATCCATACATACATGGACAACCAATTTACTTTTGATGTGAACTGTGTAGTGCTTCATTTTGTCCTGTGGGGGAGCTGTAGGAAATGAGAACACTTGCTGTCCTACACATTACAGCTGATTGTTGTGGACATGGCATCAGGACACTAAATCCTTAACATGTAGCTCATATAAAGGACATGGTCTAGCCTTGAATAAACATGTTTCCTCTGTCAATATTACATAAAATATTTCAGGTCATTTTTTAAAATTCTTTTATTTTTTTTAAGCATAGACAGACAAGTTTATACGGTGTTAAAAAGATCCTGTATCTTTCACCGCACCAAAGGATCAAAACCTATGCACTTGTTTTATGTCTGTAGCAAATGTCAAGCAAATGTATACAGTAATTCTGAAGCGATCATGTAATTCCTGGCTCTGGCCATGTTGCTTCTACACGCAAGCATGGAGAACACCCGATAGTTCAGTGTCTTTGCACCTGGAAGTTATCCTATCCTGCCTCAATCAGTCAATGCTTTTGAAGTCTTAAGTAACTAGAACATGTATTGTCCTAAGAGCTTACACGACGCCTGGTATTCGCCATTATAAATCACTCAACTTGCTCTGAAAATTACACTCTGTTGTGATGATGTGAAGTCAGCTGGCAGCTGCATCCTTTACAAGTGCTTGATCTGCTCCAGCCAGTTTCCTACAACGTTTAGCTTGTTCTGTATTGTGAACACTCCCTGATACCGTGACCTCAACATGTCAAATGTTTCGGCGGTTTTCCTGCTGTAGGATTAATGATCGGACTAACTATCGCTCTTGGGTAGTCTTCACCGTTATTCCCAAGTTCTAGTTTTGCCGAAACAAACTAGACAAGGTTGGTACTAGACACATCACTTGTGGTAGTCTTCAGAACTATCGTCAGTGAGACCTCTTTGAGACGACCACTCAACATTGGTCTTCTAGAAGTGTGGTCCTCGCAGTGGAGATGCCCACACTTTGGTGTTCCAACTCTCCGAGTTCCTCAAGCAGCCAGGACGGGCAGGATATGTCATGGCTGGTGAGGCATATGTTGAAGACCACTAGAATGTTCAATCTTCTGTTTTTGATGTCCATGTTGTGTCGCTTAGTTCTGAGAGCGTACTGTGTCTATCCATCATGTTGTTTTTGCCCTCTGTTCACATGTTGCGAACATTTGTTATCCAGGTTGGTCACAGACGGCACGTGATTTTGGGTCATCTGCTGTCTGTGGTTGACTTGTTTTCCACATCCAAGAAAAACAGGTTAACTTTTTTTTTTCTATGCTTCTGTGTCCATGAAAAATGGACACAACACAGATGTCAAAACTACGGTGATTTGCTGTGAATCGGTCTATGTGAATTGTCATGGTTTTGAAAATCGAAGCAAAGCACAGAATTGCCGAATGGTTCTGCAGAACTGAATACTGGCACTTCTTTTGCGTTTTTCTTGTAACTGAATCTTCTCGCATGAACTACACATGACGACAGTGTGCATGTGCCCCAGGCTGTGGTGAAATGGCATGGGCTATACAAGTGTCTCCATGAACCCATTCACTTCATCAAGTGAGCCCGGGCCACAAAACGACTTTCCAAAAGACAACCTCTTCGAGAAGACCACCATCAGCCTAGACTAATTCTAGGTCTAGATTTTTCTTTCCCCCTTCTATGTGTAGTGACATTTTCTTTGAGAAGACCATCCCCCAGAACACCATTTCTTAATTTAAGGTCTCAAAAAAGATAACCAAAACATGGTTCACTACTTCATTCCACATCCAGATGTGTCCCTACTTAACCTTGCTGAAGATTTTCCAAGATGAGCGGCGTGAGATGAACAGCTTTAAAAAAAAAAAAAAGTAAAAAATTTGGGTTACACCATCGATCATTGTTGGTAATGAATAGAGATGAGTGAAGTATTCAAAAATTCGATTCGGCAACTTCGACGAATTTTGCTATATGATTCTATTCAATTCGAATTAAATCGTGGCTAATTGCGTACCAAAAACAGCTATTTATTGGCTGCAGAGAGCCCGCGTTGGTGGCAAAATGGCGGAACCCCTTTGATGCCGTGGTCAAACATGACAAGTAGTTAAAACCCCGGATCGGTTATGGAGCAGGGTGTGCGCTCTCGAAGGGGTTAAAGGGATGTGACATCACAGGGCTGGCTGCTGATTGGCTGCACGCATGGCATTGTGGGTGATCCCGCGTTCCCAGAGTTCCTTGCCGCATGTGGAGCAGCCATTTTGAACTAAATGTGAATCGTTACCATGAAGCGTGAGGAAATTCAGATTCAATGCAAATCGAATATTTCTTGAAATTCGGATCGAATTCCACTTCTGCAGCTTCGATTTGCTCATCGCTAGTAAAGAAGATTTTTTTTCCCCCAAAGCTGGTCATCTCTTGCAACTTTGTCTCGGGATATGTCGAGTCAAGAACCAAGGGACCTGTCTGTATCTCGAGTTGTAAGAACATATGTAAGCTCAGCTCTCGTGTATATATATCGAAGGTAAATCTCCCCTCTCTCTTCGTTTTACCAACCAAGTTAAGACTCTGTCTGAGCTGACCAAGGTTCTCCAGCCCGTGATTCTCCAAAAATGACCACACTAGGCTATAATTTTTATATTATGGACTTTTTTAGTTTGCACTTCATACTGTGGTAGCTATTTCATCACCCTCACTTGCGCCACCTTTCTGTGACCTAGCTCCTGTGACTAATCACTGTTTGGTTAAGCAAGCTGTGGGGTAAATAGGCTGAGCTGGCAGGACCGCGATACTGAGCCTGGTCTGGATGTCTGCAGGCACCAAGTAATCCAGCAGCCTCAGAGGTGGGAGCCTTTGTAACCATGTTGACAGAATGAGTGTAGAAACCACTGGATCTATTATCACTTGTAAACCTTTTATAGACCTTGTAAAGATCATGCTAGCATTCATGGCTACCAGCGCCATAATTTATAGCAGGAACCTTACGTTAATGACTTGTGTCTCGAGATTAACACCGCTCTCCAATACTGAGGCTATGCTCTACACGGAGAAGAACAGCTCATTGACCGCCGCGGCATTTGCATATGCAAGAAGTTAGCAAATTCCTTTGTAAATCCACATTTTATGGTTCTAATGAGCGAGAAGAGCCTGACACTGGGTATAGTATTTTATGGCGTGGTGGTACTATCAGTGTTAATGTTTTTGGAAGGAGGGGTGTGAGATTCAGGACATGCCTCTCCTCCAGCATCTCAAGTGTCTGTTTTGTCTGGACTCCCCTCTCGCAGCATTCTTCTGCAAAAGAAAAAAAAAAAATTTCAAGGCTTCAGTCTAGAGGACTGGGTCAAAGAATATGGCTTTTTTTTTTTTTTTTGTGAGGAACAGACGGGAGGGGGATTTATGTTTTATTCACTGTGCACCATTTTATTTCACATCAAAGAATAGGCATCTCTGAGAGCAGCTCGCGGTGTCGTACAGTCTGATAATAAGCCGTGGAAATATGGCATTTCCCTCAGCCGCAGAAAAAGGGGGAAGAATTTTTCTGCTTGCAAACACTTGTCTGCTTTGAAAGTTTAACAGACCGAGCCGTGCGCCCAAATGAAAAGAACGAAGGAAATAGTTTAATCGCTCAGTAATTGAGTAAGTCGGCAATGGTTTACAATGACATTTTTTTTTTTCTTTTTGTTTCTTGCTTGGATAGTTCTTTGCCCTAAACATCCAAAGGAATGGCCACGAAAAGCAAAATGTGCTTAATCTGCACCTATTTTTGAAAAATAAAATTTCAGCCCCTTCAAGTGGGGTGAAAAACTGTTGCACCTCACCAGACCAGGGTTTATTACGTGTTTTATACTCGGTTCTCACTAGTCTCGGCTTCTCTATTGTTCTAGTCAGTCAGAGGACCAGATCAACAGTGCTCCTATACGGAACCCAACAGATCCCGTTAAGGCCTCATGCACACAGCCGAGTGTGCTTCCAATGTGGTGCCGAGTTTGCATTGAATGCACTCAGATGACACTCGGAGTGACGTCCAAGTGTCATCCGAGTGCACTGCGTTATGCATTCATTGCATTCGTTATGGAGGCTTCCGATCCATTCCGTTGCGATAACATGGATGATTATAGAGCAGATCCTATCCTGCTCCGTCTCATTTGAACAGATGGGAAGCCCCCATAGACGTGAACGCATAACGCAATACACACGGATGACACTTGGATGTCACTCCTGCATCCTGCTGCAAACTCGGCCACACACCAGAAGCACGTTCAGTCGCGTGCATGGGGCCTAACTATAATGTGATCCATAGGGTGTCCGTTGTCTTAAACTGAAACCGACAGACGAAAAAGTCGGAATTGCCAGACTCTTTTTATCCAGCGATTTTGGGCGCACACTGTGACAGAGACCCCATTGCAGATATGAACGTAGCCTTAGGCTACATGCACACGGATGGTACATGGAAGATATCCATCTGCTGTCTGTGTCCCCAGCGGACCTATATGTATTAATAAACCCAAGCTGCAAAATGGACAGGAATAGGCCCTATCCTGAGTTTTATCTCCAGGCTCACGGCCACCCACAGGAACCCATGATAATACATGGGCGCAAGTATGGGGCGGTAAAAAAAAGAATGGGTTAATGTGCTAACTGTTAAAAACATAACTAGCACACTGACACAGCACATGGTCATGTGCATGGGGTCTTAGACACTTTTTGTACCTCACCTAAACCATTTCGAAGCCTGTAAGAGGACTTGGATTGAAAAGAGGGCACAGGATGTGCCAAAAACTTTAATTGGAAAGATAGCCAACCAAGAGGTGGTGTAAGGAAGAGAAAAATGTCTTGACATATCTGTCACATAGCCAGTGCCACATTGACAGCTTTGCTGCATCTTTTTTCTGCCTGGTCTGTATTTCAAGGGTTATTCTGATGTCACCAAATTGCTGTGAAGATGGACTTAAAGTCCCATATCTCCTGACCACCAGGGCTGGACTTGCGGAAGCAGCCAAACAGTTCTGCTCTATGCTGTATCTATAACTCCCATAGAGGCGACTGGGAGTAACCGCATAGCTCATGTAACTACCCTGTTTCCATAACTCTGGAGCTTACCTTCACCTCATCAGGAATTAATGGAAACAGCCTAGAGCAGCGCCACTCACCGGCTTCCATACGTCCTGCTCTGGTGGTCGGGACGTGCAAGCAGTTTTCCCATCTGGGCAGTGATGGAAATAACTCTTCTGCACATGGACTACAATGGTGCCATACGTGGCACTGTACAGATAATGGGCGCACAGGGCATGGAAAGAATAGCTGTCGGGGCCCTTTCACATGGCTGTATTTGCTTTGAGAAATACAGTTCTTGTGTCAGCCTTGTTTTCCAGCCCGACTGCAGCTCTTGTGACCTGAGCTTGGTAATATTTCACAAAATGAAGAGGTGAAGATTACTCTTCATTTTCCAGCCCCCATACAGACCAGCCTCATCAGCAGGGAGTCTCGTGCTGCGGACTCTGAGGCTGGATTAGCTACAGATCCACAGCAAGGACGGGACGCTTAGAATATCAGTGTCCTGCTCCGATGGGAAGGCACAATCAGGGCAGAATTCCTTCGTGTGAATGGTCCCTTCTAGTGGTTTATGGTGCTGTAAGCTTTCATCTCCCACAGCTCTTCTATTATTCACTTACATGATCAGACATTGGCCTGGCTCAGACATTTATGAGCAGCTCCAAGGTTTGGTACAGTGTGCGAAATAAATATGTTCCACCCTCAGGGCAAAGTGGCCTTTGCCACTAGAGGGCATATTACTGTCCTGTTACTGCTCCCATTTATTACCAGTTTAGGGTTGTTTTCACACTCACTTTGTTTCTTTCTTCTGGACCATCGTACGAGCAGAACAATATAATAAACAATAAAGACAGATCCGTTCTAAGATGGACTTCAGCGGATCCTAAGAAGCCCCGATGATTATAAATGAGATCGGTTGGGTATCCTTTGTTGTCTGTCTGACATCACTGGGCAAAAAAACCCAATGATTTTAGACAGACTCTGTCTGTTATATTAGGCTGGGGAGGTAAAAAAAACACTTTTTAGACCACTTGCCTGTCCCCGGGGCACCAGTGCCTCCCAGTGCGGTCCGGTCCTGCTGCTCCGATGTCTTGTTTCGGTGGAAGTCCCCGCCACACGTGACCACTGAGACCAATCAGCGGCCTCAGTAAAGGACACGTGATGTCACTACCTGTTACTTCCATGGGTCCTTTCCTTAGACTGCTGATTTGTCCAATCAGTGACCTAAGGAAAGAGGTGGATAGAGATTATTTTAAAGGGGATGTACCAAGTTTACAAATTTTTTTCCCCATCAGATACCCCCGACCGATCATGAGAACATGGGTCTCTTGTGCCCCTTTCTGAATGGACCGGTGGTTGAGTGTACACACTGCTTCTCCATTCAATTCTATAAGTCTGCCCGAGATAGCTTGGCGCTGTACTTAGCTTCTTTTTGGCAATTCTTTAGAGATTACTATTATTTCTTTTGCTTATCTAGCACCAACATTATTCTGCAGACATTGTCATTACTCACTGTGGCCGTTTCGTATGCCAGTCTTCATAAAACCCCGACTGGCGCAAGATGCGCCTGAATTATTAAGAGGCTCTTTCCCCTTAATACATCAGACACATGGTGTTGCGCCAGAATGTCAGGAACTGGCATAGAATTTCTGTATAACTCATGTTCGAAAACTTGCGAGAGTTCTAACAAATATGTCCAGTGGAGGCACGGCCAGCGAGCCCTACATATGTGAAAAATCTGAGCAGTGCTCCTGCCCAACCACTGCGCCATAATATGGGGGTACAAAGGACTCTCCTGTGCTTAATAATGGTTTCCACATTCAGAACCCCATTGATCCCTGATCCCCTAGCCTTTGGAAATGGGATAAGTTATGAGGACTAACCTATAAGCCTTTTGGATTGGGTAAAAGTTGTAGCTTTAGTCACTATGATAAAAGGCTAGGTTTTTTGGAAGAGGAATACAGAAGAAAGTGGTATTTTTTTTTTTGTAAGTGATCGATCATCTGTGAAGCTCTGCGGAATATATCGGCACTATACAAGTAAGCGAAATTAATAGATAAGTGGTCACCACTGTTGCAGCCATGGCAGTGTAGCATGGATAAGCCAGGTGCCAGTCAGGGTCAATTTGTTCTTCCCTTGGAGTCCTGCGTTGGTCTTTTGTAGTCGGCTCCCCCAGTGTTTGTGCCATGGACAGTAACAGATCTGTCCTAATTGGATAAACACAGTGAAAGTTTGAGTTGCAGATGGATTGCTGTCCCTAATGCGTGGGATCCCGTTATGCGGCCCTTATCCAATCACTTGATCCAATCAGGTCTGGACTGGACGGCTCTGTTTATCTTCATTTAATAGGAAAATACCAGGTTGACACTTCCCTAACGCCGCCCCCCGCTGTGATGGCCTGTTTGTGTTTTGCACTTTGGCTTTCATTGAAAACTTTGATAATCATTATTCTTTGGGCCACTGCTAGGTCAAGCCCGAATCTGACAACAACAAATATTATGTTTACATTACTGGAGAGGTCACATGGTAAAACTAACACACAAAAAATGTACCAACCCTTGGTGGGCGCCAAGTCATGTGTGTCAAATAAACAGAAATAAACTTTCTCAAAGAAAACAATATTTTAGCTAAAAAGTTTAGAGTAACTTTTTGAACTTTTTTATCATATTCTTTACACCCAGACTGGGATCACAAACAGGGATTAAATACAAAAATACACGGCCTGAGAAAAAAAAAAAACTTTTTTTCCTTGAAATACCTTGTGAAACTGCTAAACTTGTACATTTTTTTTCTTGTATGATCCTCAGCGTTGAAGTTGCTATACTAAGAGGGAAACGTCTTGGAATGATGGAATTTCCAAGATGGATAGATGTGTTAATGATAGGCAAATTATAAAAGATGGAAACAAAATATTCTAAACATCAAACATGAGCGCCATGTGCAGAAGACCCCGCACTTGCACACCTTCGTATGTTATCAGTGAGGTTATCAATGGTTGTCTGGGGAAGGTTGTGCCATACTTAGGCATGGAAGTGATCAAGATTGGCCACTGGCAACTCCATTGGCAATTGCCGATTATGATGTCTCAGAAGTGCTCTATGAAGACAAGTCTGAAGATGGTGCAGTCCATGGTGGCACGTTCAGGCCACGCCGACAGCTCACAGTAGCACAAGCAACGTGGAGTTGTACTATTGAAAAAACGGCTCCCGGGAAACTTTGGAGAAACGGCCGTACCACTGGTTCCATAACCAAATCAATGTACCTGAAATGAAGACTAGTGGGGTGCGACTACTATACATTATCCCACCCCACACCATGTTACTGGTGGGACATTCCCTTGTGAAGGCCTCTTCATGGTATTCTTCACGTGGTCTTCAGACAAGTCTCCTGCTGTCACTGCATCCAAGAATTCACTGTCGAGAAGGCTAGAAGATTCTGCCTACCTTTGAGTATAGTAGTATAATGTTGTACTGTGTTAGTCATAGAAAGTAGTGGAAGAGTGAAGAAATCAGGCGATACCTTTTAGAGGCTAACTGAGTATATTTGATAAGTAAGGTTTCGAGAGTGCTAGCTCTCCCATGTCTGAAGAAGAGAGCTAGCACTCTCGAAAGCTTACTTATCAAATATACTCAGCCTCTTCCACACCTTTGAGTATGTTCTCATTTAAAATAATCGCTGTATACTCGCCTCTCGGTTTACCCAGGGACTCAGCAGAGAGTCTCCATTGGTTCCTGACCTTTGGCCCAGAATGATGTCTATACATGAGTGCATCGGCCAAACACCAGGGACCTGCATGAAGACTTTCCCCTGGAACAAAGAGGCAAGTATGCAGAGTTTGTTATATTAAGCCTGTGCAAGAGTTAAAAAACAGAACTGCGGCACCCCTTTAAAGGGGTTATTATGGACTATGAAACTGAGCTCCGCTTCCACTTCTCAAGAAGTGATGTCATATCCCTTGGTCACATGACCATGCCACAGTTCAGCCTCAATTATTACATTGCTTTTCTTGTCTTAAAGAGTTTTTCCAGGACTTGCATATTGATGACCTATGCTTGGTTTTGGTCAGCGATATGTGATCTGTGGGGGGTCTGACATCTGTCACAGATCAGCTGTTTAAAGTGAGAGCAGCGTTTATGACTGCTGCAGCCTCTACCTTGGACAAATGATGTCACGTTTATTCACCACATTGTACAAAAGCAACTACCAAGCACAGCCCATACACAATATACAGCCCTGTGCTTGGCATTCAGTGTAGAAGTCACATGGCTGAAACAAACCAGGTGATCTGTTGGGGTCCCGGGTGTCGGACCCCCACCAATCAAGTATTGATAACCTATTCTAAGACTAGGTCATCAATATGTAAGTGCCAGGAAACACCTTTAATAAACAGTGAATTCTTAAAAGGGTTGTCCAGGTTTAAGCTTTATGGCCTATCCTCAGGCCTATAAATACCTGCTCATGGAGGGCCGACAATCGCCCCCTAGACTGACGAGCTGTACAGAGCCGCTTCTGGCACTTGTCCTATACACTATACAAGGCCAGAAGCGGAAAGGTCTGGGCAGGTGTAGTCACTGCAGCCCAGTGCTTATTGAAGTCAGTGGGAGCCAATATACAGGGGATGGAGTTCTCTACTTCCGGCCCTTTATAGTGTGTAGATGGGTACCAGGGTTCCAAACATCTGATTGGTCCAAGGGCTAGCTGTCGGCCCTCTACTGGTCAGGTATTTAGGTCCTATCCTGAGGATAGTCCATAAAAAGCTTATTTATGAACAACCCCTTTAAGGAAACCATATACATTGGAAGAGTGCTGACTGAACTCCCGGTATTGTTGGGTTGGCCACCTGATGTGTCTGGGAGAAGGGTCAGATAGTTGGATGTCAATATTCCCAATGTTCTCAGGAAAGATAAGCCCATAAAAGAGGAGTCTACCCGCGGCTTACTCCGTACTGAGAACTCCCAAGCCAAACTTGCAGGTGTATAAGGGGAGCGTGAAGAACGTTATCTATCAGAAGTCTATGGCCGGTGTAACTTTTTGCATTTTTGTGATAAATGAGGAACTCTTGATGTCTCAGAGATGTGTATATCCACAGTTTCACTAGGTGTGAGATCTCTTATCTCTTATCTTTCAGCAGAAGTAATGGTTCAGTGCTTAGTTATAACAGATCTCAGCCTGTTTTTACTCAGATAACCCTGATATACACTACCGAGCAATGAAGGTGGGAAAGAAAATTAGTTCATCGTCTGGTTTACGAAGTCCTTGCCATCTTCCTGTGAACGAGTCCTGGAGGAATGCTTTAGGAAATGGTGTCAAGTCAGCTGTGTGGCAAAATACTGTTCCCACTGGTCTTTTGGTGCCAGTGGAGTGGAAAGGTTGCCGTGTCTCACCCTTCTTCTGATATGTTATCTAGATCCAGCCAGAGGGCAATGAGTCACAGATTTGCACACTTGATGGTTTGTGGGAGTCGTGATGGAGAAAGTGGTTGTCTCCTCAGACAGAAGCGCGGTGACAGATTATTAATGCACCATGTCCTTTGAGCCGTTCACAACTTTGTAGACCTTTGTATATTTCCAGCACACAGCTTAGATAATGACCAGAGAGGGTGGTCTCCGCAGGTCAGGACAAAGGTCGTAGCAAGGGCGGCGGGAAATCGCATGCTGAGCTCTTTTCTTTACAGAGGTTGAGCTTTGTGATTAACTAATAACCACAAAGGCACAAACTCTTTAATTCGGAAAATGAATTAAAAAAAGGGGGAAAAAAGATTGGTCGTGAAAATGTCTACTCCATGGAATGGATTCCAGTCTCTTCAGATCTTTAGAACATTCATTTATTACATATTTCAATTTGAAATTTGCTCAAAATATTTCCTTCTAAATCGGAATAGACTCTTTAGCTGATTTTTGTGGGTTTTCCAAAGGTTTTTCCTAAAGGATAAATGTCTGAAAGGTCCCCCAAATCTTACCTGACCCCAACCTCACCAACAGACTGTCCTCAATGGTCATATCTCCTTGTTCTACTCTGTTTCCGTAACTCCCTTTCGCTTCTATGGAGGTTACGGAAATAACGTAACTCAGAGAGCTCATATTAGGGGTTCTTGTTCCTCCCCTGGTGACACAATATGTGCCACCTATGTAAAAATTATTGTAAGGGAGGGGGAAAACTTTTTTTATAAATTTTTAGTAGCACTTTGATTTTTTTTTTTTTTAAGATAATAAAAAATATGGAAAACTGACATGTTTCCCCTCTGTTTTTTATTAGCATTTTCTCAGATATTAAAATAAAGACAAAACATGCAAAAAAAGCATAACAATAAAGCCCTATTTATCAAAGGAAAAAAGGGACAAAAATTATTTGAATCATCCGAATAGAAAAAAAAAAAGTTTACCAAAAAAAAAAAAAATTTGCAAAAAAAACCCCAAAAATGTGTCCCGTCCTCAACCAGGGATAATGGCCTGGTCCTGATGTGGTTAACGTTTTTTTACACAATGTGGTTATCTTGTAAAATATAAAATTTTGTAAGATTTATAACCATTTTCTGGTGTAAATATGTTCAGCTAGAGTGAGTTTAGTGAGACGTTACTTTACTGACGTCGATCAGATCTTTTATGCTGACCTAAAAATTTCATTAATGGTGTTGATGGCAGATAAGACAGGAGGTTTGTCGAATGTTAACCTCACCAGATCTGCTCTTATTTTTACCAGTGTATTCTTGTGGAAAGACCCTCAGAATTGGAAAAACGACAAACCATACATTGCTATTATTTTGGGGGCGCAGCTTCTCGCCCTTTTTTTTTTTTTTTTTGAGGGGGTAAAAACATCCCTCAGTTGTGTAAGCTTTGATACTAGTGTTCATGGTTCATGACCACCAACTAAGGCTTCAGACGTATGACCATAGTTCTTGCCCATATATTATCCATAATTTCTATGGCCTCATGTATACCACCATGCTGGGGTCCTGGGTTTGAATCCTGCCAAGGACAACATCTGCACAGAGTTTGTATGTTCTGCCTGTGTTTGCGAGGGTTTCCTCCGGGTACTCCGGTTTCCTCCCACACTCCAAAGACCTACTGATAGGGAATTTAAATTGCGAGCCCTATATGGGACAGTGACTGACAATGTCTGTAAAACACTGCGGAATATGTTGGCACTATATAAACAAAATATTTATAAATATTGAAAACACGGATTTCACGCAGATGCCATCTATGTGGTGTCTGTTCTAACTACGATCATGTGCACGAAACCTAAGGGTATATTCACATGGGTTATTTTTCCTAAAGCCAGTATAGGCCATCAATCAAATATTGATGGACTATCCTTACAATAGGCTGTCAGTCCTTTTGAGAGGACCAGTCATCTGTCTTGGCATGTCTGATTGGACCTTTGTCTTTTAACATCCATATACCCTACAAGACCATATAGACAGGGCTTGTTGTCATGCGAGAACCCTTTTAGTGTATGTCCGCCCACCCTTGTAGGAGCTACACTACAAAAGATGAAAGTTACTTATTAAGGCTTCTACTAGTTGGGGTCTCAGAATCGTACACCATTTCTTTTTTTCCTTTTTGTTTTTATGTTTTTTGAGGGGTTTTTTTGCATTTGTTCTGTTTTATCCTTTTTCAGTTATGACCCTGCAATAACAGCGAGCCCTGTATAGACAATAAGAAAGCAGATTTGCGATGTGGAAGGGCAAAGGCCAAGTTCATGCAACCTCATAATCCACCGCTGAGAGTGTGTCTGCCATGAGAAGAAGCTGCTGATTTACGGTCACTTCTGCTATGTCTAAGTGCCTACAGGTTAAGATCAGAGCCTGAAAGCCAGCGACTTTCCAATATCTAGCATTACACACCCCACAAAACTTCTGCCAATCCTCAGTCTCTGAAAATAATACATAAATTCCAGCCGTCTTACATCACACCTGTTGTCATGAATCATCATCCAAAAAAAGTACAAAAACTTAGATAATGGCCTGTTGTATTATAGTTCTAGTCCTGTTTTGTATATAGGATACGACATAAGGAGGTTTTCCAGACTTTATAACTGATGATGACCTATGGTGGGGTCCGACTCCCGATCAGCTGTTTCAAGAGGTTACAGCGTTTGGTTAAGTGCTGTGACCACTTCAGTACTCACGAAGCACACTGCCATACATCTATATAGCAGCTGTGTTTCGTATTGCAGCTCAGCCCATTTACTTGAATGGGGCTGAGCTGCAATCAGGCCATGTCACTGATGATCATTTTCCATTTAATGAACAGTTCTCCATTTTTCCTCAGTCCATTGTAAATGAGCTTTGGCCTAGAGAAGACGGCAGTGTTTCTGGATTGGGTTGCTATATGGCTTCTTTGCATGATATTGCTTTAACTTGTATTTGTGGATCATGGTGAAATGTGTTCCCAGACAATGATTTTTGGAAGTATTCCTGAGCCCTTGCATTGCCTGTTCTTGCCTGTTTTTAATGCAGTATCGCCTGAGGGCCCCTAGATTGTGAGCATCAAATATTGACCATCGGCCTTGTGCACTATTGGCCTTGTGCACATGGATTTCCCCTGAATCTCTGAATCTTTTGATCATATTATGTAGTGTAGATGGTGGAATATTCAAAGTCTATGCAATCTTATGTTAAAGAACATTTTTTCCACAGATTTTAGACAGTTTTTCACAGATTGGTGAACCTCTGAGCATCTTTGTTCCTGAGAGACTCTGCCTCTCTAACATGCTCTTTTTATACTCTGTCAGGTGACTTAGGTTGTTTTCACTTAGTACCATTTTCTTTTTCAGCCGTTTGTTAACACTTAATCAACTTTTTTAAGAAGTGTTGTTGCCATCAATTTATATATATATATATTTTTTTCAAATGAAATAGAGAAATGTCGAACTTTCCCCTTCTGATACGTGTTCTATGTTCTATTGTGTAACTTTCACCTTCTGTTATGTGTTCTGTTGTGTAACTTTCATCTTCTGATATGTGTTCTGTGTTCTATTGTGTAACTTTCACCTTCTGATATGTGTTCTATGTTCTATTGTGTAACTTTCATCTTCTGATATGTGTTCTATGTTCTATTGTGTAACTTTCATCTTCTGATATGTGTTCTATGTTCTATTGTGTAACTTTCACCTTCTGATATGTGTTCTATGTTCTATTGTGTAACTTTCACCTTCTGTTATGTGTTCTATTGTGTAACTTTCACCTTCTGTTATGTGTTCTATTGTGTAACTTTCACCTTCTGTTATGTGTTCTATTGTGTAACTTTCATCTTCTGATATGTGTTCTGTGTTCTATTGTGTAACTTTCACCTGCTGATATGTGTTCTATGTTCTATTGCGTAACTTTCACCTTCTGATATGTGTTCTCTTGTGAATAAGATATGGTATATGAGATTTTCAAATCATTACTTTCTTGTTTTCTTTACATTTTACACAGTGTCTCAACTTTTTGGGAATTGGGGTTGTATTTCTCCCTCTCTCATTTACAATGTTGTGATGTAAATTTCTGCATTGTTTGCCAGTGAACATCCTGTGTGGTGTTTTTTTAATTTTTTTTGTATTTTTTTTTTTTTTATATTATTGACTATATGATTTTTATGTGTGTTATTTATCTTTGTGCTCTGTCCATAAGTCCATCCAGATGTTAACATAGCTATTAATGTTAGCAAAACCTGGATTCACACACAGTAAAATGCGGACCTTAAAATACACTGTAGTGACCCAGTCAGCGTCTGGAAGTAATTCAGCAGTCAGATGAGGACTATCAGTTCTGCAGAACATCAGCGGAACAGGCTGCAGGCATTGACCCAATTGCTCAGTGGATAGTGCAGCATGTGTTATGTAGAAGAACCTTATCTGGGAACATCTTTTCAATTGCCACAAGTTCAGACTATAACTTAATACAATACCATTCTTTTCAAAATTGGTGTTAACCCTTTTTTTGTTTGTTTCTTAAATTTGGCTTTATTTGATTTTTTCCCAAAAATTAAACCATTATTTTACTACTAGATTTTGATGAAATTTTTCGAATAGCAGCATTGAAGATCATGGGTATGAAGTATAGAAGTAGTTCTCTCTATATGTATTGAGACAGTGCTCTGTCAGATAGCTGCACACCTTCAAAAAGATGATGGGCGGAGGGGGTCGCTTGGGGTGAAGGGCGGGGGATTCCAGTGTGTGTTTTTTGTTTTTTTTTTTATTTTGTTTTCTTCACCAAAAACCAGGGTAAGGCTAGGTTCACATCTGCGTTAGAGACTCCGCCACAGATTCCGCCTAAAATCAACGGAGAGAAAAATCCTGCAAAAAATTCCCATAGTCTATGGGGTCCGCGGGTGTCCACGGGTAACCGCTTTTTAGGCGGACAGGCTCTCTGTCCTTAGGGTGCCCATGTGGACCCGACCGATGGAGAGCCAAAGGCTAGTGTGAACCTAGCGTAAGAAAGTAGCCTGATGAAGGAAAGGTATTTTTATCTTAAGGTGCATCCAGTGTTTTGTTTTTTTTCCTGTTTTTTAATTAAAAAAACAAAAACGGCACTATGTTTTCCCATCCAAAATTCAATAGGGAACAGAGCTACACTGGAGTTTTGCTACCATATTATTTTGTGAATATTTTTACATTTTTAGAATTGTGAAAAAAAAATTGCTAAGATTTTGTTCTCATCACATATAATACATAAGCTCTCTATTGAAGCAGGACTGGAGTAAAAAAAAATGTAATGTATAATTAATTAGATGTATGGCTTGTTGCATATTTCGTTTTATGTGATGTCAATCAATAGCTTTTTTTGTGAATGAGAAAATCTTTACTCCTTCTGACTATCCTTGGCGGTCTGCCATTTTTGTCAGGATCCAGGAGTCTGGATGTAGAAAAATAGAGGAGTCTGTGGTTTTGCCTACTGAGTCCACAGCCCTGATTTCGAGCATAGATCGGAGGTATACTTTAGGAGGAATTCCCAATGTATACCTCTGATGGAAGACTGACATATTCCGGTATACTGGCCCAATGGAGGCCAAAAGGTAAATGGAGCTCTATGGTTATTTTTGGTGTTTCCCCTGGGAGCTTTTCCCAGCATATACACCTAACATAGGTGATAGACGTGATGTGAACGTAGTCTGAAACAGCTTTGAAAACCCTGACAATTTTCAGACCAGCACAATTTTCACCCACACACTTTGGATAACTTGTGGTCAAATGTTGGCCCCTAAATGTAGCTTTTTCCCAATGGTCTGACGTGGAAGGTTGTAGGAAAGCTCCAATAACCGGGACCTGAAAGTAAAACCAAATAATGATTTGCGCCCATCAGCCATCCCTTTTAACTCACTGAACTTTTTGGGTGTTTTTTTTCCCTCCTCTTTCTCTAGTTTTGACTGTTTTGTCTCGACTCTATAACTTGTCATATGAAAGGCTGGTCGCGAAGGGCTTAGTAGAAGTTAATGGATTCATGCCGCTTGTGCTTGCTCATGTGAACATTTTATCCTGATAAATTACACGATTAGTTCTCGGCCTTATTATAACAAGACTCTTCATGGAAATGGAGCCAATAAAACTTCTCTTACGAAAGGTTTTTTTTTTTTTCCTCTCTCTTCTTCATGTTTTGACCTGTGAAGTGGAAGATTTCAACTTCCAAGCAGGAAAAACTGAATGTATTATCTGCAGGACGGAGCTGTTAAGGTTACGTAGGTGGGGCCAAGGAAGTCATTACTAAGTTCAGTGGCATTTTTGTGGGTTTTTTCGGAGGCATAAGTTAATTTATTCAAGAAACTATTGCCAAAAGGAGGGTGCCAGTGAGCAGCTGCCGTGTGCCAGTCTAATCTTCACTTATACTGATATCAGGATTCTGGGTGCAGCTGAACCCCTAGATCCCCCCATCTTGCCAAATCCAGACAAGTCCACCAGTTGATTCTTTGAAGTCATAATGGTCAATTAGAACGTGGAGAGGAGGACAGAGCCCGGGATTCTGGGTGGCTCTAGGGAGCAGCCTGGGAGGTTGATTTACACCTACAAATCCCATTTGTTCCTCTTGTTTTCTTTTTTTTCCTCTTTGCAGATATAAGACGTGTTTTCTCACATTACCCTTAGGTCTTAATCTCTGCATTTAAGATTGTTTTGCAACTTCAAAGACTATATACTTGCACGTTTTCTCATGGCCACCCAGCACTTGGCTACCCAGGGTTATTGTAAAGTATGCATTATATATAGTAAATATATATAGGTGCCTGTGATATACAGTGCTGTACAAAAGTTTTAGGATTGTAAAAAATGCTGCAAAGTAAGAATACTTTCAGAAGTAGAAATGTTTTTTTTTTTGTTAATGAAGTGAACAAAGTAAAAAAGAAATCTAAATTCTATTAATATTTGGTGTTATTTTTGCCCCTTGGAGGAAGAGAACTGGAAGTGATGATACGGCCCCCACAGATATAGCCCTGATCTCACCATCATCCAGTCTGTCTGGGATTGACATGAAGAGACAGACGGATTGGAGCAAGCCTACATCCACAGAAGATCTGTGCTTAGTTCTCCAAGATGGTGGGAACAACCTCCCTGCCGAGTTCTGCCAAATACTGTCTGCAAATATACATAGAAGAACAGATGGGAAGGCAAAGGGCACACCAGATATATTTGATGAGATTTAGACTTCTCTTTTCTTCATTCTCCTCATAAATTATTTAGGCTAGATTCACATCTCTGGCGGTTGTCCTCATCCCTTGGAGGACCAGAAGAACCTGAATCCGGCATGAAACTTAACAGACCCCAAGGAACCCCATTGACTATACTGGGGTCTGTCGGATGCCTGTTTTTTCTTTTTTATTTTTTAATTGAAATCCTCAGACAAAAAAGTTGGGCTTGCAGTTCTTTTTTGTCTGGTGATTTATGACGGACAACCGGTGCAGATGTGAACGTAGCCTAACTTCTATTTTTTCCTTGTTTAAATCATATATATATATATATATAAATTAATTTTTTTTTTTTTTTATTATATGAAGAATAAATAATGTAACGTTTGTCACTGAAGACAGAAGTAGTGGACTAGACAAGAAGGACAGGGAGAGTCCCGTGCTCAAATTACTGAAGTGATACTGGGTGGGCTGAAGAACCCAGTGATTGATCATAAGATTGTTAATCCTTCTACAAAGTATTGCCCTTGCGACCCTGCAGTGTACGGGCTCCAGGTAGATGTTTGGAGCTCAGTTTTCAAGAGCCGAGTCTTGCCGTGACTATTGATACAGGTACTGTAGTGTTCAGTGATGCTAATCCCGACAATAGGATTTCTTGTCCTCAGTGGTTGTAGTTAAGCTCTTTTCAGGTTACATACTAGTCACCAGCATACACTGTGTATAGGGTCCACTTCTGTGCATAGGTTGCCATATTCCTGACCTCATGTACCAGGTTTGCGAAGGCAATATGACATAAATCTGACCTCACTTCATTGGGTGAATCAGGTCTGTGAAAACGATCCCGATAGTCCGAGCCATGAAAAAATATGGCATATTCTATGACTGATACAGTGAGTTCTATGCACACGGCTGAGTTCAGTCTGGGATATATGGTCCATTGTTTTCCATGGACTGGACCCAAAGGTCCAGCAGAAGACCACCCCATTTGGAGGTGATTTTGGAGCCAGTCACTTGTCACTAGGCTCTATCCGAATTTATCGATGACATGTCCTGTGTGGACAAAGAAAACAACAAGAGTTAAATTTGGGCATGTTCTGTATTGATGGAGTTTCAGAATTAGTTCCTCTGGTGGGGCCAAGATACCCCACTCTGAAGCAGGCTGTGATGTTGTCCTCTGTCTCTTGTCCATGTTTGATCAGTTGTTCCTCAACATCAGACAAGGGTCGGCCTGCCCAGTATACATTATATTGTTTGTCTTCCTGAGAAGGTATCTAAAGTCTGTGGACAATTTAAGAAAGTTCTCTCCCTCTGAGTTATCTTCAGATATTCACAAGGTCAACCTCTGGCCCAAATGGAGTATCAGTTATTTAGCATGTAACATATCCTAATGTATGGCGGGTTATACGTTGTTCTAGGTTCAGCTTCTTATATAGTTAATTTAAGCTACGTAGTATTGTGACTGTGCAACTATCCCTCAGTGACCTCCACAGGAAAGAGTTCAGGCTGGTGCCATATAGTTCTTTTCAAGAGTTCATATTGTTTTCGAGGAATTGTAAAGCTCAGGCTTTCACCTATTGAAATGTCACTTAAAGGATAGGTTTTCCTGTCAGTAGCAGAAAGCCATGTCGATGGAATAATCACAAAAGAGTGTTGTAAGGCATTTTCAAAGTGTGAGAAATGACGGTGTCTAGACTCCACCACCAAGGAATAAGAGATTCAGAACCTCGCGGCCTCCGAGGTGTCGGGCTTGTGATAGATGCCAAGCTTATTATCCATATCTTTGGCAACAAGTGCGCGAAGCTGTGGTACCTTGTATATCTTCTAAGCTGTCAAGTGAGCCGGTGCCAAGGTCCTGGAAAGTATGAAAATAAAGTGCCCACGATCCAAAAATTAGTTTAGAGCGCGTTTTGCAGCTTATCGTCTTTTTTACCAAAAAGTTGTCTCTGATCTGAGATGCAAATAAAACTTGTTATAAAATAAGGCAACGTGACTACCCTGCCCGACGTGTCGTCTTTCATTCGCGTTGACAGAGATTGTGGTTTCTTTTCACTTTGACCCCACACTAACCCTGGGTTCATGATGGGTTCATGATGAACCCACCAGAGTGCTAAGCAGATTTCCAAAAGAACATTGGCTTTTTTTTTTTTTTTGGCAAGAAGATGTGCAGACTTCACATTATTAGTAATTTAGACAAAAATAATAGTAGGAATTCTGGCATACCAGGTTGTAGGGTCTAACAGAGATTTCTATGTTATGAAAATGATCCATTACCCTAGTTCTAATGCCTTTAAAGTGGTTTTCTGATAACCTATCCACAGGAGCGTAACCTATGGGGCTTCAATGCCTGAAACCCCACCATAGGTCTGCTGTGTCGGTAACCTCTAGGTACAGGAAGCTGGTGATGTGGATGGGGAGATACTGTAATAGGAACGACGTTGCAGCCCAATCCACATAGCAGTGGTTCCGGGAATCGATGTGTAACCAAAGAAATGGCCTATTTTTTTTAAAACCAGATTTAATTTTTTTAATAAACATATTTTTTAGGAATTTTTGATGATTTTATTTTTAATGTTCCATGTCACTGTTTTGTAAAACAACCTCGATTATCTTTGTTTATGGATAAAGAATAATATGGATTTCCTAAAAAGTCACTGTGGTCAGTAAGCCGATACTCACCTGTCCCCGGTGCTCCGGTATCTCCCACAGTGGCCCGGAAAAGCGGCGCCAAGTGCTGCTTCTGCCAGAAGTCCTAGTTTCACATGACCGCCGGGGACAATCAGTGGCCTAAGGAAAGGAACCAGGTCGTCGCCTGTAACGTCCCGTGATCTTTCCTTAGGCCGTTGATTGGCCTCAGCGGTCACTTGCGACGAGGGCTTCTTCCGGAACAAGACCCCAGGAGCAAGAGGATCGGAGCACCCAGGACAGGTGAGTATGGGTTTTTTGTTTTTTTTTTCACCTTCCCTGGCCTCCTTGTCAAAAACTTTAAAGGGGTTGTCGAAGGATGAAATAAAAATTAACCCTTCTCCCTTCCTAACTTCTAATTTACTTATATTAAAAAAAAAAAGTATAATTACCCATATCTCTGGGGTGTTCCTGTGACTGCCCCAGGCACACTTTCTGATAATCCAGTGACGTTCAGTTTCAGAATCGAAACGTCACCATTACTCCCTACCCCCCTCATCCCCATCATACTTACGTGTCTTCCTCTCCAGGAACTGCTCTTCCCCTCTTCCTGTCTGCTAGCGCTTGCTGAATCTGGAGGTGCCTGCGACACATGCGCAGTAGAGATGGCAATCCATCTCTACCGCGCAGGAGTCAGAGGCACTTCCGGTCTGTGTACACGCTTGCAGAGAGGAAGAGAGGTGTCTCCAGCCTGCGCACAGTGAAAGAAAAGGAGGAGCTGTTCCCAGAGAGGAAGACAGGGAAGTATGATGTGGTGGGGGGGGGGGCTGAGTTAGTTGAGAAGGGCTGGATAGCTAGGGAGACAGGGAAGGGGTGTAATGGAGTGAGAGAGGTAGTGTGGAAGCTACACAGCAGGAAGCTACACCATGTAAACAAATGCAGAAGATGCCAGGAGCTCCCAGAGAAACCCAGAAATCACTCAGAACACTGCTAAAGGTATATGGGTGCACTTATTAACCCATTAATAGCACTAACAGACCTTTTTTTAAAAAAAAAAAAATATATATATATATATATATATATATATATATATATTTTTTTTTTTTTTCCTAGAAAACCCCTTTAAGCAGAGGAGAAACTCAGGCAAGACGACAGCCCCCAATCATGTACAGAAAATAGAATTAAAAAAACTCTAAAATCAGAAAATAAAAAGATTTTGAGTGATTTTCCATTTATTTCTCTTTTTTTCTTCATTCACATCATTTTGTTCATTGACAAAAATAAACCGTTAACACTTCGATTTCTGAAAGCATTCTAACTCTGCAGGATTTTTTTTTTCCCGCACACCCGTGGCACCGTACATGACACGTGTGTAAGAAAACGGGCCTGCACTATTGGCCGCTGCGTATCTCTAGCCTCACTTAAGCCTTATCTTGCTCTCTACATCTTGAATACACTCGCGGCTTACTTCCCTCATATTGTAGCCATGATCGGTCTGACATCTCCAAGTCTGCTTTTACGAGGTGAAAAGAAAAACAGAACGAGACATGGCTCACTTGGGTTGATGATGATCTGTGACAACATCAAGACCCTTGTTGCTTTGCTATAAAAAAAAAAGTTAGGTTTGAGGCTGGAGGCTTGTAAAAGCAGAAATATTTGATTAAATTGTCCGTCTTCCAGCGCAGTTCCTGTCACCGCTGGTAGAACTGAAAACAATCCGCTCGATGCACAGACACAAATCGCCGCATGTGACTCTGCTGGTATTCACTGCTGGAAAGAAGGCAGGAAAAAGGTCTGCGAATTGTGTTACATTCACACAACACAACAGATGACTTTGCCAGGATACAACATGGATCTGGATGAGTCTTTTCATCGGCCCAACATGGAAGGCCTCTGGATATTGTCTCACCGAATCCATAGAGACAAATGGTTTACCGAACGATCATTAAGTCATTACATTAATTTTTATTTTATTCTTGAGGGTTTTGGCTACATAGATGAACAGTCTGATAAACTATGCCTGGCATCTCTCAATTTACATCTCATTTTCGTCTCCGTTTTTTTAGTGGTGAGGGGGTTATTAAAGCGACCCTCCAGTCTGTGCCATGATAAGGTTCATTGCCCTCAGTATGTGCAGCATATGTTAATCTTTATCCATTCTGCCCTTGTTGTACCAAAAAAAATCTGCTCTGTATACAAAGAGTTCCTAGTGAGCCGGTGCTGGGCTTATGTTCATGCACAGCAGCTAATCCGAGGAAGCTGAGCTGCAGCAGAGAGGGGAGAAAACGGCAGCCTGGACATATGATGAAGCGCAGGGCGTGTATCAGACTACCTTAAAGACACTGGGGGCACTCTAGCTAAATTTTAGTTGTAGGTCACGCCTCTTGAAGATCAGCTAAAAAGCAGCCAAGAAGCAAGACCAGGGAAAGAAGTAGGAGAGGCAATCCTCACCTGCAAGTACTAACTTATCATTTTTGAGCTCCAGACATTGTGCATTCCCTGAAAACAAACTAGCATCTTAAAGGGGTATCCCAGTCTAAAAATAGACTGGTTGAAGAGGCCCTCACCAATGACCTGTTCACAGCAGCTGATGCAGAGAGAATGGAACAGGAAGCAGAGAGCTCCGTTCTTTCTGTAGTGGCCAGACCGGGGTATTCCAGGTCAGCTCATATTCACTTGAATGGTAGCTAAGCTGCAGTGACTCAGTTCAGCCACTACACAGAGAACGGAGCTGACTGCTTCCTGTTCTATTCTCTGTGTATCAGCTGCTGTGAACAGCTCATCAGTGAGGGTGCCGGGAATCAGACCCTCTCCAACCTGATATTGATATGCCTATTTTTAATTTAGTTTTATACTTGATACATTTAAAAAAAAAATTTGGTGAGGTGTATAAAAATTTTCCATGTTATCTATATTTTAAAAAATTCCTTCCACCTCCAGGAGACAGGAAGTGACAAACTATTTCAGGCTTAGTGGCAAAAGTTGGTATTGCAACATTTTTAGGATTTTTTTTTTTAAATCTAGACCATAACATGGAAAATTAAAAGCAACATCACCACCAAAAATTCTTAACAAATATGTTTAATATAAAAACGTGATTAAACAATAGGAAATTTCCTGGTGACATTTTCCCTTTAATGATAGCCTCTTAAAGTCTGCAGGGAGAACAAATGCAAGTCTGGAGTATTGACCACTGTGAATTCCAGGCTTTATTCTACATAAAACTGTCCTAGCCACCAATCCAACCACAACCTTTCAATACCATCTCCAACGCTTTACCTTTAATAGGCCCCGCTTCACTGATTCTGACGCAGTTGGAATTTTTTTTTCTAGCCCTCACCATTCCTGAGCTATTGTGTCTGTTCAATTCAGTACCAATATGCTAATTGGGCTCTGTACTGCCAGGTGGGCGGTCCTAGACTATCTGCTGTAGCCCAGGACCGCCCACCTAACAGTAGAAAGGCTAAATATCACCTTGTTTGCTGGAAATAACTGTACCAACTGCTCAAGAGCCGTGAGGGCTAAAGAAAAAATTCCAACAGTGTCGGAATTTGTGAAGTGAGGCCTATTAAAGAATGCAAAGAGTTGAAATAGGCGGAGGTTCTCTTTAAAGGGGTTGTACAAAGAAAACAACCTACCCACAGGATAAAAGATAAGCATCTGATCAGTGAGGGCTGATGACCACCACCGATCACGAGAACAGGGGTCCATACTCTCACTGTTTGAATGTAGCGTTGGTCACCTGGGCTTTTTGCCACTTCATTCAACTTTTTGGAACACATGGCTATCTCCGACACTGCCATAGAATGCTGCAGCTGAATGTGCGATCACCAGTCTATTCATATGGGGGGACTCGGCCCCCGTTCTTGTACATCACTTAAGACACATGTTTGAGGCACAACCTTTTTAAAGGGAAGCTCTAAGCAAAACTGGTCCTGCTATGCCTAGTGTAGGGCCTGAAGAAGTGCGGTATAACACTAGCATATTCTGTTGAATCCCTGTGTCATGTACTGCCCCCTTTAGGCAGTGTTCCCGTAAATGCTGGATAGTTTATTTTTTAGTGAAGCATTGGACACTGTGTATGTGCGGAGGTCCGCTGGGAATTGAGGATGGTCTGAATATTACATTAAACTTGTTGGTCCGCGCCGTCTCTTGGCCAAGCCTCTGCTCTTAGAAAGCATGCCTGGTGTTTATTTTGGCCTTTTCGTCTTACTTCACCTACATTACAGAGGAGATCCACCTATATTATAGATTCTGTTACTGTCTCCACGTGTAGTGATGCTTTTATAGTTCCACAGTGTCCTTCACTGCAGTGCACATTTGCAAAACGCTAAGATTTAGAGCATTTAGACATTCTGGGGATTTGTCACAGGTTGTACAATGCGTTCTCCATTGACTTCAAATCCTTCTTCAGTGATGTCATCGATGAACTTTGCCCGGCTGTCAAGAGCCATCAATGTAGTGTTCAGTATATATGAGCCTTGTAAAACGTGAACTGCATATAGGCAGGAATCATACATTTAAAGGGAATATGTCACCAAAAATAGGCTGTTTTTTATTTTATTTTAAAAAAAATTATGATTTTTCATGTCACTAGCTATATTTTAAAAATTTTTTTATATTATTGCAAGTCTAACTCTGTCCACTAAGCCTAATAATAGACTAACACTTGCCAATTTTGTAAGTTTTTTTTTTTTTTTTTGCAGCATTCACCTCATTTACATCACAGATAGGATTACAATTGAAGATAGCACCTCTCTAGATCCCGTCATTGCATTCCCTGCTTACAATACACGATGTCACAGCGTATCTGCCTAAAATGAAATGTAAAGGGGTTGTCCAGGATCAGAACATTATATGCAGAAAGCAGAGGAGGGCTAAAAAATAAAAATGCTTACTTGCATCTTCCCTTGTCTTCGGAGCGGAGAAGAGGGTGCAGTTAAATATCAGTATGTACATATTTTCTAGCCCTCGCCTGCTGCCTGCATTTAACTTTTTGATTTATAGGCAGGGCCTACGTGGAAACACCGCGGAAATGTAGCGGAAAAAAAATGCATCATTTTACAGTCCTAAAAGTGGATGAAATCCCATATACACATTGCAGGAAAATACGTGCACGCTGTAATATCTGTAAATCAGTCTGCAAGTGCACCAGGGGAGGAGCTTATTTGCCAACTTGCCTATAGGCAGCCGCATGTGCTCTGGATTTGCTATCCAGCTCACTCTCTTTAGTTGTGAATCGCCATTTCAGCTTCTGCCTACGTCTCTACAGTATGTACGCAAATCACTTAAAACAGGCTCCGCCCCCTGTGCACTTGCCGGTTGATTTGCATATCTAAACATTCTTTATCTCTGTATTGGTATTGCTTCAGTTTGTGGTCATAAAGGTATATTTCTTCTCCTATGAAAAGCCCCCGCGTGCCACTAATGTGGGATTGGGAGTCATTTTGGACTCGACTAAACTCCTTTAATATAAAACATTGTGATAAAGGTCTTAAGAAATCTCACAAGGTTGAGAGACGGCTGTTTTCTCAGGTCTGTCTTTCCCTCTGTACTATTGTTTTAGCCAAATAGAGGAATGGATTACAGGAGATTTTTCTTCTTGGACCTTATCCCACAAGTAAAAAAAAAAAAAAAAGAAATGGCATGTACGCAAGAAGAGTGTAGAAATAAGAGAGGGTCTCCTTCTAGACGAAAACCACATGTTCACCTGCAGAGTAGGAAAGCATTGTCACTGCTTAACATAATCATTGTAAAATACAAAGGACCTAGCATTATAAAAATGTATCCGTTTTTTATATTAAGATAGGTGTGAACTTGGTCTAAGATACAAAAAATTGTCAAAGTATGTGTAAAGTATGTAACCCCTATGATGATCCCTCAATGTCCGTATGAGCGTCACATGGTGCTCTGTAATGCGGACATGCACAGCTCTCTAAACATGGATGATTTTGGAGAAAAAGGAAGAAATCGTGTGGAGCTGGACTCCAATTGTGAAAACGCTTTTGCTCAATTTTAGATTTTGGTTTAGGCCCGGTTCACATTTGCATTCGGGTCTCCGTTCAGGGAACGGAAAGTTCTGCAAGCAGCGCTGTCCTCTCCGCATGTTTCGTGCGGAAACCATACTGACCCCATTATAGTCTATGGGGTCCGCCGGTTTCCCAGGTAAACCGCTTTTTTTATGCGTATAGGTTTCCGTTCGGGGGGGGTCCCCAAAATCTGTCAGTAACTCTCTAGCCTTAGGTCTCCTTCACACAAGCCAGTGCTAAGAACGTGCTGTGCGTGTCAAGTGTTTTAAGATTGCATTTAATATGTGTTTTTTTTTTGTTTTTTTTTAGCGTTTTTGAAACTTTTTACATTTGACTATTTTTGAAAACCTATAAAGGAAAAAAAAAAAGAGAGGAAACCCATCAATGACCAAAAAAAAGGGGGACCGCATTAGGTCCTTTGTAGGAACTGGCGTAAATTTCAGCACAGGCCCTGCCGGAGGTTGCACCTGATTTATGATGAGATATTCGTCTTGTGATAAGTCAGGCTCGTTCTTTGGTGAAGCACAGTCACACAACAAGAATATACATTTTAGATGTATAATTTGTTTAAAAAAAAAAAAACAGCAAATGCAACCAAGAATCCAACAGGGATGTTTTGCAGCAGTCTTGTCGCAGTTGTCTCAAGTTACAGTCGCAACTCAACCACTTTGTCGATCATAAGATGCAGTGTTACAATGTTGTGTAGCCCTAGGCTTAGCGTTGACTTTCAGCCATAGATCTGTATTTGAAAACCTCAATGTGTGAATTTGGCCTTATACCAAAATACAAATTCCTGTCTTATCTATACTGCAGTGACCAAGAACTAACCATAGAGGGCGCATGGTTAGGACTGATAGTCACCAACCTGCAGTTTGACTAGCCATCCCTATTCTAATATAGCAAGGCCTATGTATCATGTAGGTTTGTTGAGACTGCGTTCACATCTGCGTTGGAGACTCTGTCGTAGTGGGTATCCAAAATCACCAGACAAAAAAGGCGGACTTGCAGTACTTCCAGCAGTTTCAGTTTAAAGGAATGGACAGCTGACTGATCCCATGGGGTCTGTCGGGTTCTGTGTGTGAACCACTGTTGTAGCAGTCCACTTATACGTTGTTCAGGTCCTCCTCCGGACTAGAACAGTGAATAGGCAGACACTAGTGTGAACTTTGTGTAAAGGAGATAAAATTAAAAGGGACTTTTCACTTCCTCTACCCTTTATATTCTTCAGTAGGGACCGCTCCACTGATTCCGGCTAAATTGGAATTTTTTCTCTAGCTCCCACCATTCCTGAGCAATCAGGACAGTTAGTTTCAGTACAATTTTGGTCTCTGCTGTCTGGTGGGCGGTCCTAGGCTGGAGTAATAAGACAGGGACCGCCCACCTGACAGCAAAGAGCAAAATTGTGCTGAAACTAACAGCAATGATTGCTCGGGAATGGTGAAGGGTAGAGAAAAAATTCCAACTGCGCCAGAATCAGTGGAGCACCAAATATTGAAGGATGCAAAAAGGTGGCAGTGGAGAAAGGGGCTCTTTAAATGAGAATCCATATGTAATTCAGTGTAGTCATGATGATATTCTATACAATAAGGCTCCGAGGCCGCCCATGTATCATTCCACTATAATACACTGTAACACCTGTGTTTTGCTGGCACAGGGTGGCTGCATTTCTTATACAGATTGGCGGTGCACACACAAGTTACACAGCGTGATACGTTTCTGGGGGGATATATGGGCTATAAACTGTTTTTTCTTTTTTTTTTTTTTTTTTTTTTTTCTTCCTTGTATCCGACTTTAATTATGGCGTTTAATAGATACAGACACATATTAGACAGCCATAAACACTGCTGGATTTAGAACTATTGCAGCATTCATTCTTGCGGGCCCAGGGTGCACCTGTTCTTAAAAATCCATGCTTATTTATTGCTATCCACTTTAGCCAACAAGCTGTTCTTAGTTAACAAGCGTCTTTGCTTTGTCAGCCCGCAGGGTGTTTTGTGGACAATTTTTCCATACAAAAGCACGAATGTCATCTGAATACGCCAGTCTAGACGTTGTTGCGAGGCCCTTTGGCAGAATGTGGGTCATAGCAGGCCGTGGAATCCCTCTCTGCATTATACACACTACACTAGATTTGCTTTCATTTACGCATTAATATCGACTTATCTCAACAGACTGCACATATGTGATTTCTGCCGGCGCTCCTTCACAATGGAAGTTTTCTAAATTTTTGTTTGATGTAGAAATAGATATAATTTCTTTTATATATAAATAAATAAATATAATTGCTTTTATATGATTTTTTTTAATTTTATTTTTTTAATGGTATTTATTTTCATATATTGTTGTAGCAGTAGATGACGATGTAGATGAAGGACCCAAGCGGGGACCTCCATGTACCCTAATAGGACACATGGAAAGGGATTGTCCCAATATGCCTACCCTTGCTTTGAAGGTTTGGTTACAAGTCATTGTAAAATCAGCATTACCACAACCTCAGTGTTGAGCTTTATGGATATCCAAAATTTCTTAAAAGAATTCCAATGATCACAAGTGGCCCGTAATATTTTTTTCCACTGGGAAACGGGAGAATTTGTTAAGACTGGCACATCGTGGTATTTTGTGCACTGAAGACGCGTGTCTATTCTCCATAAGGGAAGTCCTGCACGGAGCAAAGAAACCGTCTGGGTCGATGGGTATCATAAAAATCTGACCCCCTCCAGTCATTAAGTGATGGTATATCCTAGTTATCACTTCCTAAAGGGAACGCCTTGCCAGGTTTGGGACCGCTAAACCACCAGTATATCTTTATAAATGTCCAGGTCTCATCTGCAGAAAATTATTAAGAGTTATTAAAGGTGTAACATTAAAAAAAAAAAATCATACCTATCCTCGGCGTCCACTGTCCATTTGGTCTTGGTGGTCACGTAGGGCACAGGACTTCCGGTGAGGAGGGCACGGTGTGAGACCAATCAGGGACCTCAATGATTGTCAGTGACGTAGGTGAGTGATGTCACAAGTTCCTTTCCATCAACTGCTTCCGGAGACGAGGGCTAGGCATGAGACTAAATGGATTTTTTTATGTTATGTTACCTCCCCCAGTCTCCTCCATAGTTTGTCAAGTTCCTGGACAACCCCTTTAAACTTAAAAAAAAAAAACAAACAAAAAAAAAAAAAAACCTGGTGATGGTGAGGTTTGCGGCCCTAAACCCCAGCAGTACAATGTCGGTTATTTAGGGACCGCAAACCTAGTGACGAGTTTCCTTTTACGATGGAAATATTCTTTATAAATATCTACCCTACTGCATTAAAGGGAGTGTCCCACCGCCAGAATCTTATATGGTGTCCAGTGGAACGGATACAGTCCTCCCGTACTGTATATAGTATTGGACTGTAGAGCCCCGGAGAGGCAGGGACTCCTAATATCATAGATCGCTACAGTGGACTGGCCCACCAGAGTACTCCGGGGGGCCCAGGCTCTAACACAATGACAGTCCAGCAAAAGCCACCTGCATTTGAAAGATATTATGACTTATTTCCTGGGGGTTGTTAGAGGGTTGACCCCCCAGACTCATGTTATTTGGTGTGCCCAAAGAAACCCAGTCAGACACGGGATCACTATGATGTAAGGAGTCCCAGTTGGGCCAGGAAATATGGCCGATGTACAGACCAGATTTTCAAGCCTGGATTCCCCATGTGCATGGGGCCTAAAAGTGGCCATTTCCTGTGCTTCAAGACGGGACTAGGAATGAGAGATCAGTGGGGACCTGAGCAGCGTCGGAATAGGCACACCAGTAATTCGGAGAGCTTGGGTCCTACTTCATTATAGTTTTAACCCATTGTGGGCCTGTTCACCGACACCGTATAACGCGGTATTTCTCTGATCCCACTTGTAACATTCATACGACATTACTTAAAGGATTATAATTTTTCCCCATTTTTTTAATATTTTCCCCTTTGTTCTAACCTACCATGGTTGAGGACCTGTTACCGTGCAGGTTTTTACATGGGGGCCTGTGGGTAAGGAGTACAATAATAATAAAGCACCTGGAGCAGATGTCTTTATATTATAGTAGATGAACTGGAGCTATTGTAAAATGCGTTACAATGATGACTGTAATGGCTGGCTGGAATGAATGATTTCATGCCTATTAAATCGGCTTATAGCGCCCCGCTGAGCCCTTAATTAACAACGCATTGCCCGTAAATTTATGTGTGAATATTTAACGAAAATAGGAAATGCCATTAAAGGAGCAAAAACCAATTGGAACAAATTGCACTTGTAACTGTAAAGCCGGAATAGCAGCGGCTGCGGGAAGGTAAAGCACTGTGCACACCAGCGCAGCCTCCTCGCCACATTGCTCACTCTGTAGTAAAAGGTATATGAGGGGCTGGAGAAGGCCTGGCATCTTTTTTATGGCTTTGACTAATAAAAATATTTGTCCATAAAGTTGGATACGGTCAGGTTGCGCCGATGTAGGGTCGGGAGGATTGGTCCTGAAGCTGCGGGGGTTAGCAAGGCTTTGGAGAGCTGTGAATGTGCTGACCCCGCTCGCTTATAGAGAGCAGCGACGGCTTATAACAGTCTGGAGACCGCATTGTTTGCTATAATCTGAAGTGCATAAAACCTGCATTGTGGATCGGATGGGGTTACGTAAGGTTTCTGTTGGCAGTCTTCAGAATTGACATTATGTTGTAGGTTACACAATACATGGTTTTGCCTGGAGGGACGTTGCGTGCTTTTGTCAGCAGAAATTTTCAGTGTTGGGACTATTAATTTTCTGTGTAAAAAGTCACACGTATGGGGTGTAAGGCAGAGCATCACCCACGCTGAGCCAAAGGTGACCCTGTTAGAGAATTTTACATACAGTAGTTCCCCGGGGAAGTATTTATGTATGGGAATCGCTAATGGCGCTGCAGATTGACATAGATTTTAATGCAATTTTCCTTCTATTGGAACACTTACCTGAGCGGGTGGGTGAGCTCTGAGAAGGACACGAAAGACGATGCGTGACGGTAGTCGTAAAACACAAAATCTGTAGGATTTTTTTGCTTCACATTTTAAAAAACAAGTGACTTTTCATTATTAGGGGTTGTTCACACTAACATTGTGAACGTCCATTGCTGTCATCCGTCATAGGATGAGAGCAACGGACCTTAACAGTGATAGAGTGACAGACGCAGGCAGAGCCCCCTCTGTGTCTGTTCCCATTGACTCTAATGTAGACAACAAAGAGTGAATGCAAACAACGCCAAATGTAGAGGAATCTGCCTGCGTTCTGTGGTTAATGGCCGTTCCTCTCGTTCTATGATGGATTAGAGCAACGGACATGAAGGTTCATGACAGTAGTGTGAACCTACCCTAAGCGTGTGAAGCTGAAGACTTGCGGATCATAAATCTCATGCAATGTTCAACCAATTCACACCTTTTAGGTCTTAGTCCTACAAAAGTGACATTTTTGAAGGCCCTAATGGGCACTAAAAACCGACATACATGCCCATTTTGTGTCCATTCCATTTTTGACTGCCAAATGTCTTCTGTTTTGCTTCCGTTTTTAATGGACCTTTTAAAAAAAAAAAAAAAAAAATTCAATGGTCTTTCTTTTTTGACCCAACCCACTGATCCGTTTTTAACGGACTTCAATCCGCTTTACATCCACTAAAGACTAATCCATTGATTTTCTACTGGGTCCACGTGTCCCTCAAAATAAACCAAGATAGGTCATAATTTTTTTGATTTTTGGGGGGTTTAAGCCACCACAGACTTTTGTCGCTGACTAATCTGCTGCATCGTACAGTAGCAGCAAAGTGGGTGAGATTATAACAGAATCCGTTCACACCGCGAGCAAAAAACTTACTTGTCAATCTATCTCAAACTTCCAATGCATAGGGTGAAAATATACCTGGAGAAATTTTTGCCATGAAGGCATTTGGGGCCAAATTCATTGCCAAGGAAAACCACCAGTGGACCTGTCCTGTGTGAATATACCCTAAAGGGATTTTCCTGGACTTTAAAGGGAATGTGTCACCAGAAAGTGACGTATTTTTGATCATTTTTGATATTGGTTTTTAGTCTTTCATGTTACTATCTGTATTTTTTTGAAGAAAAAAAAAATTCTACATCCTGCAGTTTTCACCCTGGCCACTAAGCCTAATAATAGACTGGCCCTTACCAATTTTTTAGGAGTTTTCTTTGCAGCAGTCACCTAATTTACATCACAGACAAGACAGATAATATAACAATAAAAGAGAATACCTCTATAAGCATTACAATAGAAGATAACACTTCTATAGATAACACCACTGACCCATTATTACATCCTTTTACTGATGGTAGATGATGTCACAGCTTATCTGTTCCCCTTTGCTGCACAGATCTAGTGTAGAAAGCTCTGCCACAGTCCTCAAATTAGGAAGACTGGTGTATGTAATGCCGATCTTCATATCCCCTGTGCTGGCAGAAGGTGTATCTGACGCACCCTCAGAAATCAGACTGACCCTCTGCAGGACACATGAAGTGACATCTACGCCAGCCCATAGCTGCCATAGAGTACAGGGATCATTCACACCAGAAAACTTGTGTAAATAATGATAAATCTAACCCGACGCCCACACCACATATCCATCCATGAAAGTGATGTGTGCGGGTCAAATCAGAACAAAGTTGCTTATTTTTGCACAAAACCTGATTTCCACAAAAATTTCACAACTTTTCTATGTCTTGGTCACCTGATAGCTAGTGGACACGGCACAATAATAAATCTGAGTCACTTCTGACCATTTCCGCCCATGGCCATGACTGTGCTGTAAAGCGTATCACTAAATGCTGTTAACAGAACAGAGGAGAAGCTCAGGCAAGATGGCCGCCCCTTTAATCATGTGCAGGAAACAAATCAATTAAAAAATCTGCAATCAGAAACATCTCTATTTAGAGACTCCTTTGCAGTGTGCGTTGAAAACCACTTATAGTCAATGGAGTCCGTGGGGCTCTGTATGTGACCGCTATTGTAGAAGTCCTCCAACTGACCATTACAATGACCCCTGCTGCCGTGCTTTGCCCCCATGGCTCTGGGTCCTAATTTCTCCCGGTCACAGCGCAGTCCTTAGGATAGGACAGTCCTTAGGTCATGATAACAGATTGGTGTGGGACCCACTCCCAGCACCTCCACTGATCAGCTAATTGAAGGGGCTGTGGTGATGACCTGTCCTGCAGCTCAGTATGGGTGAGTGATACAATGCCCTGCACCACTGCTACTATGTAGACAACTTGTAGTGTAAACCATGAAGAGGATACAGCACCCGTACAAGTGTCACACAGTTACATAGCTGATCGGTAGGGTTGTCAGGAGTCAGATCTGATATTGACGGCCTGTTCTAAGGAATAGACCATCAATAGTCTGAACCCACAAAACCCCCTTTAAGGCTGAGGTCCCACATTGCGGGAACACAACATTTTTTTGGCTGTTTCAGAAAAATAACATTGTGTTTTACAGGCCCAGCAAAGTAAATGAGATTTTGTTTAATCTCGTCCACACATTACAGGAGGAAAAAATGTTGCCGTCTCCTCACAGAAAGCCAAAAACAGCGCCATACATTGTACAGTGGCCATGTTTGGTATTGCAGCTCAGCCCCATTCATTCGAATGGAACTGAGCTGCAAACAGGCCATATGATGAACGTGGCGTCGCATGGCTACTGATTGGCAGGGTTCCCATCTGTCAGACCCCTGCCAATCTTCAGTTGATGACCTATGCTAAGGATTGGTGAAGCCTAGAGAGCCCCTTTGCTTATGAACTTGCTCCATTGGTTTAACCATTTGTGGACGACTCAAGGATATTTACTATTTTTTTTTTTTCTTGCTGTTTACTGATCCACTTCTTGATAAAAATCTATGTGAAGGCGATAAGCTATAGCATAGCCTTGTGGCAGTGAGCACGACTGGGGTAGTAGTGTTCCTGTGGCCGCCCATGGTTGAACAGGGGGCATATTGTTCGGCGGCGCTTAATTAACAGATTTATAATTTTCTAAAGCGGCTTCTATAAGTTACAATTCCTCTTTAGCCTGATGGACAGGATAATAGTATGCATTGATTATGATGGACTTGTGTCATTGTGATCTGCATTTCTATAAGGTATTCCCCCTAAAGAGAAGTCTTTCCCGTAGGAAAAATTCTGTAGCCCCTGGGTGGGGTGCAGCAGTTTTTGTTAATTAAAGCCCGACGTAGACAAAAGTGGTTTAGTAATGTTAATTACCTTCGCTTTTTGTTTTTTTGTGTTTTTTTTTTCTGCCGAATAATCCGCTCGCTTCTGAAGTCAGCCACCGGCCTGGAAAGATGTCAACTTTCTACGTTGGGACCTTGGGACACCTTGGTTAATATTAACTCTTCAGTGTTTTCTCAGCTTTGTATTGGTGTGAAATAAATCACTTTCCAGGCCTTCGCTTTCTCATTCATCTGGGAAAGGCCACACATAATCTTCATGACGTGTTTGTCCTCTCTTCTTAGGATATCTCCACAATAACTGGATTTCCAGAAGAGCAACTGAAAACCAGGAGAGTTCGCATCTTTGTCCCGGCACGGAACGCCATGCAGTCCGGTGTACAGAACACCAAGAAATGGAAACTAGAGTTTGATACTCGTGAACGGTGGGAGAACCCTTTAATGGGATGGGCATCAACGTAAGTGTCCCTAAGTCTCTCTAGGTTATGGCCTGAAACATTGCCCTCTCCTTACTGCAGTACCTGGCACAGCCACACTGTGTAGAGGAGCGCCCCAGTGACTACAACTTGCCCTGTTCTTGCCACCCAAAATGTATGTTCATCCTGGTATGTATGTTTCTCTTGGTTTTATTCTGAATACCCCGAACTACTCCAGTTTCCTCCCACTCTCCATACTATGAGGTCAGTTTGGAGCACCAGTGGGGACAAGGACCAATGTGAGTGATGGCGCCTCTCAGCGTGGTGAGATATGCTGGCACTATAGAAACCAATAAAGATAAAAAAATATCTACCATTAAGGGTATGTTCACATGCAAGAGTTTGCAGTTGATGCAGATTTCACCCCTAAATCCATTGCAAATTTCCTCAAACATCCTACCTGTTTTTCAGGCAGATTATACCCAAGAACTCTCAGTGAAATGAATAGGAGGCAGATTTGGGGGTGTTCTTAAAATAAATACATAAATAATCTTCCAACATCTGCTCCAAAATCCAGAAGCTTTTTTTTCTGCCTGACCAGTTTTCTCTGCATTGAACATACCCTGAAAGGGGTTTCCTGGCCGCAAATAGCGTTTGTATACTAATGACCAATCCACATGACAGGTTATTAGTATGTGATCTGTTAAGGTCCAACACCCCCCGACCCCATGCAGATCAGCTATTACATCAGCCTCCAAGTGCCCGAAGCTGCTAATGGACAGGGATGCTTTCCCATCCACTAGCAGCTTCTGGCCCCCGGAGGAAGTTGCAACAGCTGATCTGCACGGGGTCCGGGTGTCTTGTGGATAGGTCATTAGTATGAAAAATCAATTTGGGGCCTGAAAACTCCTTTAAGTGGTTGTCCTGGAATAGGTAAAGGATCTGATTTTACCCCAGAACCAACGCCATCTTGTCTCTGGGCTACATCTGGTATTGCAGTTTATTTTTATTTATATGCATTTAAGAAAATGGAGCTGAACTATAACCGGGACAAGAGTGGCGCAATTTCTACGTAAGAGACAGACCCTTTTTATGTTTCTGGTCATCTCCAAAAATGTGCTTGTACAAGTAGTGCAGGTCCTGCACCATACATTAGGTCCTGCACCATACATTAGGTCCTGCACCATACATTAGGTCCTGCACCATACAATAGGTCCTGCACCATACATTAGGTCCTGAACCATACATTAGGTCCTCTTTTCTGCACCATACATTAGGTTCTCTTTTCTGCACCATACATTGGGTCCTGCACCATACATTAGGTTCTCTTTTCTGCACCATACATTAGGTCCTCTTTTCTGCACCACACATTAGGTCCTGCACCATACATTAGGTCCTGAACCATACATTAGGTCCTCTTTTCTGCACCATACATTAGGTTCTCTTTTATGCACCACACATTAGGTCCTGAACCATACATTAGGTTCTCTTTTCTGCACCATACATTAGGTCCTCTTTTCTGCACCATACATTGGGTCCTGCACCATACATTAGGTTCTCTTTTCTGCACCATACATTAGGTTCTCTTTTCTGCACCATGCATTAAGTTCCTCCTTTCTGCACCATACATTAGGTCCTGCACCATACATTAGGTCCTCTTTTCTGCCCCATACATTAGGTTCTGCCCCATACATTTTATCCTGTACCATACATTAGGTTTTCTTTTGTGCACCATACATTAGGTCCTGCACCATACATTAGGTTCTCTTTTCTGCACTATACATTAGGTCCTGCACCATACATTAGGTCCTATTTTCTGCCCCATAGAAGGTTCTGCCCCATAGATTAGGTTCTGCCCCACACATTGGATCCTGTACCATACATTAGGTTTTCTTTTGGCCCTTGGCCTGCACCATACATTAGGTTCTCTTTTCTGCCCCATACATTAGGTCCTCTTTTCTGCCCCATACATTAGGTTCTGCCCCATACATTGGTTCTGCCCCATACATTGGATCCTGTACCATACATTAGGTTTTCTTTGTGCACCATACATTAGGTCCTACACCATACATTAGGTAATCTTTTCTGCACTATACATTAGGTCCTGCACCATACATTAGGTCCTATTTTCTGCCCCATACATTAGATTCTGCCCCATAGATTAGGTTCTGCCCCATAGATTAGGTTCTGCCCCATAGATTAGGTTCTGCCCCATAGATTAGGTTCTGCCCCATACATTGGATCCTGTACCATACATTAGGTTTTCTTTTGTGCACCATACATTAGGTCCTGCACCATACATTAGGTTCTCTTTTCTGCACTATACATTAGGTCCTGCACCATACATTAGGTCCTATTTTCTGCCCCATAGATTAGGTTCTGCCCCATAGATTAGGTTCTGCCCCACACATTGGATCCTGTACCATACATTAGGTTTTCTTTTGTGAACCATACATTAGGTCCTGCACCATACATTAGGTTCTCTTTTCTGCCCCATACATTAGGTCCTCTTTCTGCCCCATACATTAGGTTCTGCCCCATACATTAGGTTCTGCCCCATACATTGGATCCTGTACCATACATTAGGTTTTCTTTTGTGCACCATACATTAGGTCCTACACCATACATTAGGTAATCTTTTCTGCACTATACATTAGGTCCTGCACCATACATTAGGTCCTATTTTCTGCCCCATACATTAGATTCTGCCCCATAGATTAGGTTCTGCCCCATAGATTAGGTTCTGCCCCATAGATTAGGTTCTGCCCCATAGATTAGGTTCTGCCCCATACATTGGATCCTGTACCATACATTAGGTTTTCTTTTGTGCACCATACATTAGGTCCTGCACCATACATTAGGTTCTCTTTTCTGCACTATACATTAGGTCCTGCACCATACATTAGGTCCTATTTTCTGCCCCATAGATTAGGTTCTGCCCCATAGATTAGGTTCTGCCCCACACATTGGATCCTGTACCATACATTAGGTTTTCTTTTGTGAACCATACATTGGTCCTGCACCATATTTAGGTTCTCTTTTCTGCCCCATACATTAGGTCCTCTTTTCTGCCCCATACATTAGGTTCTGCCCTATACATTAGGTTCTGCCCCATACATTGGTCCTGTACCATACATTAGGTTTTCTTTTGTGCACCATACATTAGGTCCTACACCATACATTAGGTAATCTTTTCTGCACTATACATTAGGTCCTGCACCATACATTAGGTCCTATTTTCTGCCCCATACATTAGATTCTGCCCCATAGATTAGGTTCTGCCCCATAGTTAGGTTCTGCCCCATAGATTAGGTTCTGCCCCATAGATTAGGTTCTGCCCCATACATTGGATCCTGTACCATACATTAGGTTTTCTTTTGTGAACCATACATTAGGTCCTGCACCATGCATTAGGTTCTCTTTTCTGCACCATACATTGAGGCTTTGCGTCACATTGACGCTGCTTCAGTTTTTTAGGAGCTGTAACTTCTGCTCCGTCCCACATGTTGTGTGGCATTGATTTGGTTGGACTTGTGCTCTATGTAGATGGCATTTTGCTTGCTTGGAGAATGTATACAGATGGTTTGCATATCCCGCTCTTGTGTATACCTCTTTATGTTTCGGAGCTCTGTGGGACATATGTTCTTGGTGAGAGAAATTTGTTGCAGAAGATTAAGTATGTAATTACCTTCTTATAATAAACATCAGAGCTGCGAACAGTCAAGTCAAGCTGCCTGCTCATGGAGACATTTCCACAGCCAAGTTTGGTCATTCTCAACCATGTAATCCCCAGATAGCGGAGAACGTGAGCTCGGAACAGTCGCTAGTCTTAATAAACACTGGAGGTCCCATGTGCCTCTCAAGGTGATTATGAAGGCAGACATATCGCTGGACTTCCCATAAGTAACTGGAGGACCCTACAGTTCTCCTTATACCTGCCTAAACTTGCACGTATTGAATTAGAGTAGAATTTATTTGACCAAAATGCGTAGATTTAGTGGACTTAAAAATATATCACCAATTTTTTTTTATTTGATTTATTTATCAAAACCAGTTAAATCTAATCTGTTTCCTAATCTGTTTTTATTTTCTGATCTGTAGATTTTTATTTTATTCTATTTTCTGTCCATGATCATGGGGCGGCCATCTTGCCTGAGCTACTCCTCTGCTCTGTTAACAGCATTCAGTGATATGCTTTACAGTGGGTCTGATGATTCTGACCTAAATCAAAATTACAATTTAACGGTGATTATTTTAAGTCACGCCTCTTTTACAGCATGACTAGGTGTTGAGCGAAACTTGCAAGATTTGTCTTGCGAGGTTTGCCCGTCAATTTCGTTAGGACCAGCCGAACTGGAACTGCTATTATACTCCGATGCCTGAAGAGTATAATTACCGGAGACCCATGGGAGGTGATCTAACAAAAAAAAAACAGTGTTCCTCACCTCTCTTGGGCTCCGGTGCAACTCCATGCTGTCTCCAGGTCTTACGACTAATGTTAGGGGCTAATGAGATGACTGCTGCAAAGAAAACCCTTACACAGCTGGCAATTTTTGGTCTTTTATTAAGCTTAGTGGTCAGAGTGAAAATCTGACTGTTGGGGTCCGTTGAGGCCTGTGATTGGGCCTCATCGGTCACATGGGTCATGCAGCATCATGACGCTTTCGTCTGTATGTCACAACACCACATGACATGATGAATCCCTGACATCAGTCAGGAGACCCGAAGACAGCTGGGAGTCGCGCCGGAGCCCAGAAGAGGTGAGTAAAACTTTTTTTTTTTTTTTTGTTTGTTCACCTCCTCTGGGCCTCCGCTTATTATACTCTGGGGTCTGACCATAAGCAGAATAGACTAGAGCTAACCTCCAAATTGAGGTCTATGGGAGAGTTTTCTAGGCATGCTCAGTGCAGGGAGGAGGAGGAGATAAGCTGTGACATCATCTATTGTAAAGCTAGGGTCACATCTGTGTTGGAGTCTCCGTCGTAGTGTCTTCCAGAAAATTGGTAAAGGGAAAAGGCCTGCACAGACGGACATACGATCTATCGCATTATAGTCAATGGGTCTATCAGACTCTGTGTGTTACCGGTATTTTAGCAGTCTGCCTCTCCATTGTTTGGGTCCCCTGACAGACCTGAACAACAGAGTCGCAATACTAGTGTGAACCTAGCGTAAGTAGTGGCTGTAATGATCGGTCAATACGTGTTCTCTATAGAGGCATTATCTTTTATTGTAGTGTTGCCTGTGATGTAAATGAGGTGTCTGCTGCAAAGAAAAACCCTTCCAGAACTGGCAAGTTTCTGTCTATTAATAGGCTTAGTGATCAGAGTAGATATTGTATTTTTTTTTAAAAAAACATATTGATGGCAATATTAAAAGAATATGTAAAGAAAAATTCTATAAAAATGTGTTTAACATAAAAAAAAAAAAAAAACTTGATTTAAAAAATAGTTTTTGCCCTTTAAAGAGGATTTAGCATAAGGGAACAGGGGAATCCTAGTGGGTTTGTTTAAAATGGGGCATGGTTTGTATGCTAAACTGTGTGCCAGACATTGCGCCACATTTTTGGAAGTTGCGCCACAATTTTGGAAGTTGCGCTACAATTTTGGAAGTTGCGCCACAATTTTGGAAGTTGCGCTACAATTTTGGCCTCTCGTCACAAAAATAAGCCCATTAGGAAGTGTTATAAAGTTAGACTCGACAGCCGAAAACTGCACCAGATTATCCCACACCATCAGACACTTGGGAAAATGTGGTGCAGATTAAGGATGTTTAGTCCAACTTTGCATTGTCTAGAAGTCATACATCTGCCTCATTGTGTTTTGCGCTGCGGGCTATGAATACCCAACATGCCAGTTATTCATATGTGTTTGCCCTTGGTTTTCACGCTATGCAATGCTAAGGTTGAAAGCCAGGTTTAGTTGCCCGGGAATTGTGACTGGAAGCCACGGTGAAAAACCTGCAGTTTTTCAGCTGTTTTTTGCAGCAGTTTAGTCCACTTCAGTGTCTTTCTTGGATATCCTGCAGCAGCCCTGACACGTGTGGCCTTGAACCACATGCACACGACCAAGTGTGCATCCGATATGGGGTCAGATTTGCAGCGGGATGCGCTTGGTTGATACTCGCAGTGACATCTGAGTGCATTCATGTCTATGGGGGCTTCCGATTCATTCCATTCTGATGACACGGAGCAGGATAGGACCTGCTCTATATCATTTGTATCATTGGAATGGAATGAATCCGAAGCCCCCATAGATGTGAATGCATTACGGCGTGCACTTGGATGACACCGAGATGTCACTGTGAGGGTCATCCGAGTGCATTCTGCTGCAGACTCAGCCCCACATCGGATACACACTCGGTCGTGTCATGGGGACTAAGCCTTATAGTGCTGAGACATGTTAGATCAAAGTCATCCAAACCCACCAATTTCAGCAGGACCAGGTAACTGTCTTATTTGTAGGATGTCCCAACTTGACCTGACAGATGATCTTAGGAAAATAACGGGTCAGGGATATAGAATTTTACATGGCCGGTCCTTTTATTTTCAAGGTAGATAAGCTACCATCAGCATTGTCTGCCAGCGACCTGCTCCACCTTCAGAACACATGTATGCTGGACTGGGTCAGGGTATCGGAAGGGAATATCGGAGGCCGAGTCACCTTTAGGCCAGAGACCCACCTTGCAAAAACTGTGGTGTTTTACTGTACCTACAAAGTAAATAGAATTCTAACTAATCCCATCCACACTTTGCAGAAAAATATCCGCAGCAGAAATGCTGCGATTTCAAAAACCGTTGCGTTTTTGTAAATCACAGCTTGTCAATTATACCTACGGAAACACCGGCGGTTTCCGTATAGTTATAATAGAGACAGAAAGAGTTTTCCTCTGAGGACTTTGTGTGAAAAATGCTGCGGGAAAAACCGTGATGCGTTTCCGCCATGGTTTTTCCCGCAGCGCTTTTTGGCGCTGTGTTTCTCTACGTGGGGCCTTAGCCTAAAAGGGTTTAATAGGATTAAAAAAATGGATTTGTTATGAATGAGTTTGAGCTGCAGTACCGGGCACGGCTACTTGTAGGGATGGACCCCGGTATCTCACTGGAGCTCCTTATTCTGTTCTAGGTTCCCAGGTGTCTTAACCCCACTGATCAAATATGGTTTGGCAAGTCCTAAGGATTCTGATTTCCCAATTGTGCCCTCAATTGTCTGCACTTTTACCCACGTTCTTCTTGTTGGGATAATATGACTGAGGCGGAGAGTCCTTTCTCTTCTAAATGCATTTGTTATCTCTTGTAGGGCTGACCCAGTGTCTAACATGGTCCTGACATTCACCTCTAAGGAAGATGCCGTTGCCTTCGCTGAAAAGAACGGTATGTACTGTTACTAAATGGGAATATTACTCACATTAACCCCAATGTTGCCATTATGTGAGGGTCAAACGCTGGGGTCAGTTATTACTAATGTCAGGCACACGGTGTTATTAGTTTGGTACCTCCTTGTGCTTCACATTATTAGTAATTAACCCTATCATGCACCTCACATATTAAAGGGATATTCCCAACTCAGCAAATCGCTGCTGCTAAGTCACCACTGCTAGGAGGACTTATGGAAACTGTAGGGCAGTGGTGCTCTGCATTGCTGTCATATCTCCCATAGGGAGTTACGGAGTTACGGAAACGTTATAGCCACTGTTACTAGAACTTCCGCAGTTTCAGAAACAGCGTAGCTCACTGTGCCGCACTGCTCCCGTCCTCCCCATTTACCGTGCTCAGCTGTTTCCATAGGTCCTGATGGGAGAAGAGGGCTTTATTCTGTTCTCGGCCATGTTTGGTCAAGATGGTAATACGCCTTTAACCCTATGTTGTCCATTATGACTGTGAGGTACATGATGGGGACACTTACTGTAATGTGAGGCACAAGGTGTTATCCATTAGGAACCTCTATGAGCCTTAAATTAATAGTAACCCCATCGGTACATCATAGAATAGGAACACTTAGGCTATGTGCACCAGGAAATAAAGGCAGCACATTAAACCCTGAAATGTGCCCAACAAGTGCCCAGAAGCCCCTTTATATTGATTTCAGTGGGAAAGTGCAGCTGCAAATGTTTCGTATTGGTATCAAGAATCGTGATCCTTACTAAGTATCGCTATTCAAAGTAAATTCTGGTATCGTGACAACTCTGATATGCATCACTTACATTCCATGTGAACATACCCTTAGGATGAGTTCACACAGATTTTTTTGCAGGAAGATCTTGAAGCAGAATCCACCTCTAAATCCACCTCAAAAAAACTTCCATTAATTTCAATTGGAATCTGTAGCCATTTTTTTTCCTCTAGCCAATTTTATCAGCTGGAGGGAAAAAAAGCGACATGACCTATCTTCAGGCAAATTCTGCCTTGAAAACCCTGAAGCAGATTTTTTTCAGCCTGCCTGCCTGCATACCATACCATACCATACCCATACCCATATAGTGCAAAGTTTACAGGTGTAAAATAAAAAAAAACTCACAGGGTCCGGGGTTAATGTCAAATAAATTAAAAAAATAATAAATCGGGGTTGTGGAGTTGAGTCAGGACCAATTTTAGGTGGTCGAAAAAAAAAGTCTTTGGCTAAATATAATGATTAATTATTTTTAATTATATTGTTCTACAATTTATTAATATAATATAATTATAAGAATAGTTTGTTACATATTTACTTTCATATGAATCAGTCACTGGCTTTTCAGTGAATTGGAGGATCTTTACTTTTCTCTGTTACTCATTTATGAAAGAGTCAGAGTCGGGCTGTGGAAAAATAGAAGTCGGAGTCGATGGTTTGGCCTTCTGACTCCACAGCTCTAAAAGAAATGGTATTCACTTATTCCTAGTCCTCGATTGGAGGCCAGTCACTGAGCTATCACATGTTGGGTACCGGTGATGGATCGGCAGTTACCCATCTGCGGCCAGTCACTGAGCTATCACATGTTGGGTACCGGTGATGGATCGGCAGTTACCCATCTGCGGCCAGTCACTGAGCTATCACATGTTGGGTACCGGTGATGGATCGGCAGTTACCCAGCTGCGGCCAGTCGCTGAGCTATCACATGTTGGGTACCGGTGATGGATCGGCAGTTACCCAGCTGCGGCCAGTCGCTGAGCTATCACACTTTGGGTACCGGTGATGGATCGGCAGTTACCCAGCTGCGGCCAGTCGCTGAGCTATCACATGTTGGGTACCGGTGATGGATCGGCAGTTACCCAGCTGCAGCCAGTCGCTGAGTTATCACATGTTGGGTACCGGTGATGGATCGGCAGTTACCCAGCTGCGGCCAGTCGCTGAGTTATCACATGTTGGGTACCGGTGATGGATCGGCAGTTACCCAGCTGCGACCAGTCACTGAGCTATCACACTTTGGGTACCGGTGATGGATCGGCAGTTACCCAGCTGCGACCAGTCACTGAGCTATCACACTTTGGGTACCGGTGATGGATCGGCAGTTACCCAGCTGCGGCCAGTCGCTGAGCTATCACACGTTGGGTACCGGTGATGGATCGGCAGTTACCCATCTGCGGCCAGTCGCTGAGCTATCACACGTTGGGTACCGGTGATGGATCGGCAGTTACCCAGCTGCGGCCAGTCGCTGAGCTATCACACGTTGGGTACCGGTGATGGATCGGCAGTTACCCAGCTGCGGCCAGTCGCTGAGCTATCACATGTTGGGTACCGGTGATGGATCGGCAGTTACCCAGCTGCGGCCAGTCGCTGAGCTATCACATGTTGGGTACCAGTGATGGATCGGCAGTTACTACACCAGTACCAATGTGTGACTGGCCTCAGCGGTCACCTGACCCTTTGCGTTTCCTCACACCTAGGAGTGGATGAATATAATTTCATTTTTTATTTTACTCCACCTCTGGGCCCTGGTGAGTTTTGTTTTACTTTATCTTGGAAAACCCCATTAAAGGGATTGCCTGGGAATTATAGGAAACCCACGGAGGACTGGGTTGGGTTATACTCGCCTATCCCCGGCACTCTGTTGTACAGTCACAGTCCCCTTTTCCTCCCGTGTAGAGCCTGGAAACGAAGAGGCTCACCTCATACATCATTCAGCTACATCACCGATTCCTTACCAGCAACTCCAGGGGCTGGTGATTGGTCTCAGTAGTCATGTGAACAGAGGCGTGACTTGAAGCTCCCGGACCCCAATGTGAAATCCGTAATGGGGCCTCCACTTACCGTATTGTGTCTATAATACTGGTGTTGTCTTATGTTATTGAGAGACCTTTGGGCTCCAGGGCTGGGGGCCGTTCCTACCTGACATGGCAGGGAAAGGGGACCAAGACTGGACAACGGTGCCTTGTATAGGAGAGTATGGCTTTTTGTTTGTTTGTTTTTACACGCTTCCCAGCCGCCCCTATAATTCCTGGACAACCCCTTTAAGTAAAATTTCTAAAAATAGAAAATGCTGTTATGTTTCGTATGGTAATAGCCCTTGAATTTCACGCATCCTGCTGCCCGTGCGCTTCATCTGGCACAAAAAAAAAAACAATTTATATTCCACTCCCTGCGCTCGTCTCTCGTGTTTACGTCTTCGTGTATATAAATGTCCCTTTGATGCCTGAGCCACGTGCACCAGCGGGGAAAAAAAAAATGTCGCTGGCTGGTAATTTTCTATGTTTAGTTTCTGTTCGCCGTGTTTACGTCTAATCAAGCTCTAGTTATATGTCATTTTTATAGGATGGAGTTATGAGCTCGACGAGAAGAGGATTCCAAAGCCAAAATCCAAGTCTTATGGAGCAAACTTTTCTTGGAACAAGCGGACCAGGGTATCCACAAAATGAATTGTTATTGGCCGTTCGTAAGTCTGACTGTGAGCGAAGTCAGCTGCGCTGTATTTATAGCCCCGGTATAATACAACTCTTAATCTCCTAATAAATATGACCTTTAAACTACAAACACATCTTGTGGCGTCTGTTTAAAATGTATTTGAAGTTTCCAATTGAGCCTTTGATAAATTTATCTATATTTAGAGGCGATTTAGGGAGTTCATAGCTCTAGGAAACCGCTGAACGCCAAGTCCGGTAATAGCAGAGTCCAAATCAGCTGCAGCGCTCAGCAATGTGACAGTATTTTCATAGACATTCGCTAATCCATCAAGAGACATTCTTGCTTTGTTCTCGCTCCCGTAGTCGGCTCTTAGATTTCCTTTCCCTCACTTTGTACAGACAATGTCAGTGCGCCTCTGTTCTCCTCATTGTCATCGGGGCTGAGATTGATTTTATAGGGTAGTATACTGGAAATCGCTTCTGAACAGGACGGAGAGGCATTTACAGATATGTACAAGACGTGGGATAAAAGCTCTGACAACTATTTTATACTGGGATGGATACAGTATACATGACCCTGAGGCTTTGTTGTGCGAAAGCAATCAATCCTGCTGGACTCAAAGTGGTCTTCCAAGGTATAGGGTAGATGCACTATTCGTACGGTACAGAAGGGGGACTATGCCTCATTAGGGAGAGAGACTTATTAGGCCTCATGTACATGACCGAGTGTGCAGCCTAAGTCTCCCCTGATGTTCCGATAATTATAGATCAGGTCCTATCCTGTTCTGTAACAGAACCCCACCCCCCATTGAAATCAATGGGGTGTAGAAGGCACTCTGACGTCATCCGAGTGCATTTCAGTAAAAAAATAAATAAATCAGACCTCTCTTGGCCTGCAACTTGGTTGTGTGCATGAGACCTTAGACCATTCATACCCTGATAAGAAATATGCAAACATGACCTCCTTGGTGGAAAAGAAGAACTTATTCTAGCGCCACCTTTTGGAAGACAGCTCCCTATACGTCAATGCTTGTTTTTCATAAAACCGAATAGCATAATCTAGGTCTTATTTGCATATTCCTTACCCAGATTCTTAGCAGGGCAAGCATGGTCTTATAAGTCCCCGTACCATCTCTCCCTAATGAAACAAGGTACTCCTTCTGACTCACCTCTAGACCTCTTACATTGTCAGCCAGTACCCTGTTGAAACAGCTGTCTGTGCAAGGGTGTCTCTTCCTTTTGGAAAAGTTATTCTGTTTTGGCTTTTATTTCCAGATTATGCTCTTAGTTTTATGAAAACCCATGCATTAATTTATAGGGAGCTACCTTCCAAAAGGTGGCACTAGAGCAAGTTACTTTTTTCCACCAAGGAGGTTTGCATATTATTTAACATTATGGTAGGTATCCGTGTGTGTTTAGATGTCCACTACCCCCAAAGTCAGCAGAAAGCTGCAGAACTTACTGTACCACCACTAGCACAGCACCTCTCTAGTCAATGTGGTGGTTTCAAGTACTGTACCAATCACATGAAAAACCCTGAGCTTCAGTACCGGCCATAGCCACACAGAGACTGATGTCAATAGGTCAAACATGAAAAATATACATTGATAACTCAACTATATCCTAGAAAATCCTATTTTTTTATTTCTTCACTGTTCAGCACCTGTCACTTCTCCTTATGGGTCTGTTGTAATAAATACTTGAATTTCTCATGCTGTAACAATTCTGTAAAAAAATTTTCTCAGAACCCTGCATGGTGTTGCCCCTCAGGGGTGTGTCCTTAAACAGTCTCTACACTGATTAGACAGTACAAGAACACACCCCAACTGGTAACACCCAGTTGTCAATTTATTCATGATGTTCTAGGACAAATAACAGAGGAGAAGCATAACACTGGCTCAAGCATAAAGATATTCTAGAGTTATTTTATGGCAATACAAGCATTTGTTAATACAGGTACAGTATATTACACTATATACAAATCGTACAATAATAAATGTATCACTTTTTGTAAAAGTAGTAATGACACCCCTCTAGTCAGCCTCAATTTACTGATGGGTGCTGAAAAACGATCATTTTGGTGTTTTGTTTACCCAAATCCTTTCAGCCATTCCAAAGATAGAAGCCCTTTTAAGGTTGATACAAATTAGGGTCAACTAGCCAAGTGGGCGGTAACAGCTAATGTCATACAGCACAACAAACCCCGCCCGCACAGAAGCCAGTGTTGGCCCAGAGATGTGCCACTTTGTCATTTTTCTACCCTGCTCGTGACTTTTTACAACAATGGGCAAAGTGAGATGGGGATCTAGACCGACTCAGGTGAGGACTAGAACATGTGTTTGGAATATGAGATTGTAAATTGATTCTAATATAGCCTTTTACTGACACATTCACTTGTATTTACGAATATTTAATCGCACGCGGTGTAGGCATCCTATTTATTATAATAGGTGATCTAACCTTCTAAAATGGCAGAATTACTTATTTCAACCAATGTATGGTCAGCTTTGAAAACTGGCCAAATTGGCCAAGGGCCACCATAACAACCACCATTGTAGGATCTACAGGTAAACTCCCCTGTCTAAGAGCTATCCTGGACCTTATTCAGCAAGTGCAGAAGTAATTCCTCCTCATACACCTTCACCAGGTCATCTTGAATCCTTGGCATTCTCCATGGCTTCTACCATCTGCTGCAATCTATCCAAGGAAATGGGACCCCCTAACTATATCTGTCCTGGTTTACTTCTAGATAGTCGTCCATTTGTTATGTTGTATACTAGAAGCATTAAGCTGAGAATAGACATCTCTAAACACCCGTAATTTGTCTGACATTTGAGTGACTATCCAACCCCTTGGCTTGTATCTGATGAAGACCTCTCATTTGCGACTTCGACATCATGGCCAACAATCTACTTGTCATTTCTTATTCATAATATTGCTGCTTCCGAAACATGTATTTACTATTAACCTGTTTAGTTGTATGACTGCTGGAGACACTGGTCCTCCTTACCAGGAGAGTTCTCGATCAGATGATGAGTCTTCATGACTTGGGCTAAGGGGATCTGATTTTTTTTTTTAGCGGAATGCACTTGGGTGACCATTGACTGAAGCCCTCTCAGACAGCACACTCGGTCATGTGCGTGGGACTTTTCCCAACTGTTTAATATGACTTGGCAACTGTTTAGTATATTGGCAATCTCTTTAAAGATCTTTCGTGTCCTCGCAGATTATATACCGCTAGTAAGCTGAAGCTGAATTCAGCGCACCGTCAGCTTTGCCAGTACGTGCCCAGGTGCCGGCAATATTGGTGCCATTACAGCCTAGCGTCATCAATGGATGGTGAGGAACGCCATAGCCTTGTACTGTGATGGGGGACATTCCTTACAACCCAGCGATGACCGTGAGCTGTAAGGCCCACCTTATATCCAATGCAGGGATATCTGTGCTGAAACTAATGGTATCAATATCTCCGGCACCTGGGAGCATATAGGCAAAGAATTCAGCGATTACTAAGGTAGCAGTATATAATACTGCCGATCTTCGAAAACATGAAGGGTCCTCTTTAATAACAATAATTTTATTTATATAGTCCCATCATATTCCACAACACTTTACAGTCTTTTTGAAGGTTCCTTGCATAAAGGTCTACACGGCGTCCCACACCATCCCCATTTGTGCCGTACCATTATCAGATTGGAGATATTCAACTACTAAAGTTCTAACCAGCTCTACTCCTTTTAACTTCAGCCAAGATGGTTTTAGTCTACACCCCCAATAGATTCCTGTCTGCTATGTCACCCAGTCTAAAGGTGCAATAGGTGGTGCTATTCCTTCTGACCAATAAACAATGAGTGGGAATTACTCAGATTTAAAGCGATAAAAGACCATGACTTGTAGGCAGAGGACGCACAGAAATACTGGTATTCCATTGGATCTTTAATATGTCTGATATCCCCCTGGCCTGCATCCTCTATCAAATGGTGTCAACACATCATCATCTGGGAATTTACCCAATATCTTATTCATCACGTTGTTAAAGTTCCCCCTATTAACATCAGAGGAACATCCTGTAACAACAGTTTCTCGAGAAATCTTGGGTGCTGAATCTCCAAAATCCTTGAAGCATTGGTGACATACAAATGGCACATTTCTTTGTGAAACTCAACCCTAGAGTGAAAGCTATGTTCCATATATACACTATGCAGGGGATGGACCGAATCCTACATCATGTCGGTCTCCTGTGGCCTCCCACCTGTCATAAACTTGCTGTTTTGTGGTCTTCCTCATGTCACCAGTTTGGCCATACATACAGTTGGGAAAAAAAGTATTTAGTCAGCCACCAATTCTGGAACATCCAAATGCTCTCTAGTAAACTTCAGACGGGCCCGGATATGTACTGGCTTAAGCAGGGGGACACGTCTGGCACTGCAGGATCTGAGTCCCTGGCGGCGTAGTGTGTTACTGACGGTAGCCTTTGTTACGTTAGTCCCAGCTTTCTGCTGGTCATTCACTAGGTCCCCCCGTGTGTTTCTGGGACTTTTGCTCACTGTTCTTGTGATCATTTTGACCCCATGGGATGAGATCTTGCGTGGAGCCCCTGATGGAGGGAGATTATCAGTGGTCTTGTATGTCTTCCATTTTTTAATTATTGCTCCCACAGTTGATTTCTTCACACCAAGCTGCTTGCCTATTGCAGATTCAGTCTTCCCAGCCTGGTGCAGGGCTACCATTTTGTTTCTGGTGTCCTTCCACAGCTCTTTGGTCTTCACCATAGTGGAGTTTGGAGTGTGACTGTTTGAGGTTGTGGACAGGTGTCTTTTATACTGATAACAATGTCAAACAGGAGCCATTACTACAGGTAATGAGTGGAGGAGAGAGGAGCCTCTTAAAGAAGAAGTTACAGGTCTGTGAGAGCCAGAAATCTTGCTTGTTTGTAGGTGACCAAATACTTATTTTCCACCATAATTTGCAAATAAATTCTTAAAAAATCAGACAATGTGATATTCTACATTTGTTTTCTCATTTTATCTCTCATAGTTGAGGTCTACCTATGATGTCAATTACAGGTCGGCCTCATCTTTTTAAGTGGGAGAAGTTGCACAATTGGTGGCTGACTAAATACTTTTTTTTCCCCACTGTAGCTGTCAGCTTCCTATGTCAGATATCAACTACTGTACATGAGATGTTCTATTTAAGAAAGTTATCCCGTGACTATATAGTGGCCGCACACAGTTCCCCCACCACCACCCCAATGAAAATTAATCCCACAACAAAACATGAAAGTACAAACCACCTTTCTTGCAAGTAGAGGGGATGGGGCCATTAAAGCAATTTGGACCTGCAACAATGAGTTCCAATGAGTCAATAATGTAGTGGTCACACTCAAGTATACGACCCACCTGATAACTACTGATAGAGTCAAAATGATTCAACCTCCATTGCAGTTTAGGTTTATTTGCAATAGACCTGGGGTAGGCAACCTTTGGCACTGTAGCTGTTGTAAATCTAGCATGCATAGTTGCTCTTCTGTTCATGGAACTCCCATGGAAGTGAATGGAGCCTGTTGGGAGTTGTAGTTTCACAGCAGCTGGAGTGCCGAAGGTTGCTGATCCCAGCAAAAGACCAATGAAACAAGAACATTTTAAAAAATTCAACACAACTAATATAACAAGTGGAATCTCCAAATTCAACACAAAATGCCCCTTTTAATGACTTCTACAGTTTGGTTTTGAGCATATTATAACCTAGACTTCTTGTGCCTTTGGGGCTATAGAGGTGCACGTCTTGGAATTCGGGCTGAGAAACGTTTAGTGTCAAGTATTGTTATGCAAATTGAAATTTCGGTGCCTATCGCCACCAAATCGTGCTTGAAGGTCTTTTTAGTCACTTGAAGATATTTTTTGGCCGCCTGTCTCCTAAGGAATCTGGTGGCAGTCAGTGATAGCCTCCTCTTTCCAAGTCCCGTTAGGCTTTGAACTTGTGAACGCGTCTTCTAACTGTATCTGTAGGAACATTCTGCACCTTTACTATCTTTGTATCCTTTTCCTTGCGTGAGGCAATGATCTGTTCTTTTTTTGGATCACTCTGTTGGCTTGGCCATAGTTCTAACATGCAGATATGTGCTCTTATGAGGGATTCAATTCAGAGGGTTGAATAATTTGGCAGTAACCATCAAGAGTGGCATTTTGCGTGGAATTATGAGAAACCGCATGTTGATTATTTTGAGTTACTTAAATTGTTCGTGCTTGTTCTTTTTGCAACAGCAGAAAGTTTGTAAGTTTTGCTAATAAACCTAATTTGCAATTGGGATTGAATATTTTTGATTGCAACTGTCTACAACCTAGAAGGCGCCACTGCCATCCAGCATCTACCCGTAAGCAAGAAATCTTAAACCTTCCCAGTCCATCTGGTCCCTAAGTCTAGAAAGCAAAATTTTGTATGACTGTGCAACATAACCAGCAATAACACATCAAAGGATGCAAACAGTAGCAGAACATGCCCCAAGAGTCATGCAACAATCCCTCGGCATCAGCAACTATCCATCTTTAGACCCCATGCACAAGACTGGGGGCCGATTTTGCAGAAGAATGCAGTGGGATGACACTCGGAGTGACTTCTAACTGCATTCCGTTAAGCACTTACCTGTATCGAGGCTTCCAATCCGTTCTGTGTCAATTAAACTGAGCAGGAGAGGACCTGCTCTATTGTCAACGGAGCAGACCTTGGACGCCCCCTCGGATGGCACATTCAGACGTGTTGGTGAAGCCTTGCTCTTTAATCCATTCTTATATCAGGAACTCCACTGAGGACGTCCTCTCTCACCAGTTGCTAGGCCGCAGTACTCTTCACGTGAAGCTTAGTTACTAGATTTACCAAACTAGACACTGGACTGTTACGTGCAGTAAGTTGTTCATGTTTCATTCCCTTCTCCTCCTGTCGCCATGATGAGTTACATACAAGACATCCATTAAATGTCAGTGGACGACTTGGATGGGGGACCTGATGTCTGTCTGGATGATTCCGATAACTGTAATCAAACACAAGATGATCAAGTCCTCAAAAATGCAAGAAATGTCATTTAGAAGGCAGGTGAGTTATTTTTAAGGAATTTAGCATCGATACAAAAAAATTCCTAATATATATCCTGTTTAAATTTAGCACCGTTTATCTGATTTAAGTTGTTTTGTTTACAAGCTCACTACCCCTCCCTGTGAGCAGTTCAGCCAGCAAACTAAATGTCACAGCAGCACATGACCTCAGATGTGGGAGTGATTTATTACCTGTGATTTCATTGCAACAGGCAGATATATCATAGAAAATGTAGTTTGTCCACAGATTCACTGCATGTAAATCACAGTGATACAAGGAGCAGCAAGTAAGGGAACAATTTGGATATTTTTTGGAAGCTGGATAACCCCTTTAACCATACACGGAAAGAAAGAAAATAGACTTATGTGAAGTTGGGTAATTCTGCTAGTCACTGACGGGTCCTGATGTGGTGATCACAGGGGGAAAATGTCGATACAGTACTCGTTTCACTGTGGATAATGACACACTCTTACCAGCTTCAGCCATCATCTTCACAGCATCTTTTGCTTTTGTTCTTGGGTTGATATGCACATTTCGTACCAAAGCACGTTCATCTCTGGGATACAGAACCCTTCTCCTTCCTGAGCTGTATGATGGCTGGACATTCCCATTTTGTTTTTACTTGTATATAATTGTTTGTACAGATGAACAAGGCACCTTCAGGTATCTGGAAATTGCACCCAAAGATGAACCAGACTTGTGCAAGTCCACAATTCTCTTCCTGATATCTTGACTGATTTCTTTAGACTTTCCCATGATGTTACACAAAGAAGCTGAGTGTTTCAGGTGTGCCTTAAAATACATCCATAGGTGTGTCTCTAATTAACTCAGATGTTGCCAATAAACCTATCTGAGGCTTCCAAAGGCATGACATCATCATATGGGTTGTCCCAAATTGTTTAAAGGGATATTAATCTTATTGTATGTAAACTTTTGACTTTTCAGAAAGTAATAAAAATGTCTTAAAAAATTAGCTCTCTCATTATTCTGGCATTTGGCAAATATAAATAAGTTTGGTAATCCTAATTGACCTAAAACGGGAAAGGTTTATTCTGATTTCATCCATATATGTCTTTTTATATAGTATATGTAAACTTCTGATTTCAGCTGTACATATTATTGACTAAATATGTTTCTTTTTATGTTTTACTACTTTTGAACAACAATAGCCTTATAAACATATTTCAAGAGCCATAACCTTTTTAGTTTTCCATCAATGTAGCTGTGTATGGGAATTTTTTTTTGTTTTTTTGTTTTTTTTATGTTTTGCAGCACCATCTTTGGATACATAAATGATTGATCCACAGTATAGTTATTAAGTGTCTGACTGGTGGTGGTCTTATTGTTGGTACTCCCGTCAACCACAAGAAATGTTGCGTTCTTTGAAAGGAGCAATAGACAAACGCTCATCCTTTACGGGATTACCGATGAGAAGCCAAGAACGACGCTCTGCTATCTCTGGCAGTCCCATAGAGCTTGAATGGAACGGCAAAATCAATTTCAAAAATGTTTTTGTTTTTGCGGGGTTTTTTCAAGCCCCCAACCAAGAGTCTGAATAATCTGTTAATTGTAGTTTTTTAATTAATAATAATGTTTACTTATACTTACAATAATTCAATTAATAATAATGCTGGTACAATGTAACCTGCATGACTAGGACACAGCGTCGGACTGGGATGTCTAGGGCCCACCAGTGGAATTGTTTCTAGGGGCCCACCGCCAGGACCCCTGCAGATCAACAGTAAAGAGACAGGGTGGCTAAAGAAAATAACATGTCGGGAGCCATGCTGCTCACCCGCCATACGATGTGCACCACTGCACTACCTAAACCCACTGCTACACCCTGTATGGCAAGTGAGCAGCATGGCTCCTAGAACTGTTACCTTTACCTGTAGCCGCACTGTCCTGGAAAAGCTGATCTGCAGAGGTCCTGGCTATTGTATCCCCCGCAAATGTAATATTGTTGGCCTATCCTAAGGACAGGCCATCAATATTAGAAAGATTAATCTTTTAAAGAGGTTGTCCAGGAATTGGAGCAACCCATATGCCGGGCAGGAGGTGTAAAATAAATAAATAAAGCATACTCACCAGTCCCCAGCGCTCCATTGTCCGCTGTCAGTGTCCATTCAGTCTCATGCTGACGCCTCCTTACTGGGAGTCCTGCACCTCATGTGACCGCTAAGACCAATTTGGTACAGGATTTCCAGAAATGAGGCGCCACCATGAGACCGAACAGACACAGGAGGGGGACAACGGGGTGCTAGGGACACGTGAGTATGCTGGTCACTCCAGTTTATGGACAATCTCTTTTAACGGGTTGTCTGGGCCAAATTTTTTTTATGGCCACTTCACTGGTCCCCCCACATAGTGGCCTCTTCACTGGTCCCCCATACTGTATGGGGAACAGTGATGGGGCCATTATATTGTGAGGGAGCAGTGAGGGGGGCTAAAATACTGTGGGAGGGACATTAAACTGTGTGATGCATATTAAAGGGGTTGTCCAGGGTTAATCTTTTTTATGGCCTATGCTACTCACCTGTCCCCGGTGCTCCGGTGTCATCCCAGCACGGTCCGGTCCTGACGCTCTGCTGTCTTCTTTTGCCAGAAGTCCTCACTGGCTGTGACGTCCCAGGTCCCTTCCCTTAGGCTGCTGATTGGCCTCAGGGGTCACGTGACATCACAGGTAGTCACGTACAAAGGAAACTTCCACTGGAAGAAAACAGAGCTGCAGAACCGAACCACACTGTGGACAGGAGAGAAAGTTTTTGTTTTTGTTTTTTTTTTGGTTTTTTTTTTTTCACCTGCCCCGGCGTAATTAAAAAAAAAAATAAATAAATAAAAAATGTTATCCTGCACAACCCCTTTAATGTCCCCCAGGCTATTGGCCTCCATCACTGCCCCCCACAATATAATGGCCCCATCAATGGTCCCCACTGTATTGGGGGGGAATAGTGAAGGAGCCACTGTATGTGGAGAATAGTGAAGGGGCCACTTCACTAGTCCCCTCCTAAAGCAGCATTAGGTCATTACCTACCTGTCTGCTCCCCGGTCCCTCTCCTTCTTGCTGCAGGCACACTGATATGACATCATGTGCGCCCGGAGCAGGAAGAAGCAGGAGGCGCCAGAGAGCAGGTAAGTATTGGAGCTTAGCTTGTAGGCCATAGGCTCAATGGGGCCCATGGCCTACAAGTCTGTGAGTGGTAGAGCAGGAAGCCAGTGGCTTTCTGCTCTACTAGTAGCAGAACTGGGTCGGCGGCTCCACTTCTTCTTAAATCCGGATCGCAAAACTGGAGAGAACATGGCTGCATCACTTACCTCTCCCTGCTCCTGCTCGCAGCCTCTCCTTTACCTTCTTCAGCCTGGGCCCTGTGTGCCGCGATGACATAATGTGAGGCGTACGGGGATCAGGGAGAGGTAAGTGAATATGGGCCGTTACCACTCCTCCGCTGCCTATTTAAAAAAAAAAAAAAAAAGCAGTGGGGGACCAGTAGAGCCCCCTACGGGCACGGGGCCCAGCGGGGATTCACCGATACCCCGTTGGGCCAGTCCAACCCTGCTAGAAGACACAGAATAGTTGTGGCTGCTGGGAAAGTATACTGTAGCTGCTTTTAAGGGGCACAGGAAGGAACTGTCATCTTTGCTGAAGTGTGTTGTTTTATTTAGAAAATATTTGTAGTCCCCATAAGATTAAATATGAACCATCTTCTGCATTGTGCAGTTCCTCTTTCATTCATACTGGAAATGTATGAATAAATTGACAGCCAATCCCTCTGTTAGCAGGATGTCCCTACACAGTAATAATATACTATAATAATAATTTTTTATTTATATAGTGCCACCTGGAGCAGCGCTGCCATGTGTTAAGACAGCAGAGCAGTGTGCCAGGAAGGTAAGCTGGGGGTCGCTGACTCCTGCTTTACAGGATCGTCATGGCCATAGGCAGCAGTTGTCTGGAGCCGACTTATTAAGGGCAATGGGAGAGTTTTCTAGACATGTTCTGTGCCAGGAGGGGGAGTAGATAAGATGTGACATCATCTATTGTCGGTAGTGGATGTAATAATGGGGCAGTGGTGCTTTATATATAGGAAATTAAAAATAAAATTATCAAAAATTCTTAAAATATGCTTCACAGAACAACGTAGTTTAAAAAATAGTCAATTTTTGGTGCCACATTCCCTTAAGTTTTACCTTTTTCTGGGCCAGCTTCTGTCAGAGCTGCATGTCTGTTTTTTTGGCTGGTTTCTTCACACAATCATGATTGGAACCAGCACCCACATCAATCCACCTCTTCACTCCTTTCCTGTGTTTGCAGATAGTTACCTTTTTATGGGGGCTGTCTTTACTATTACAATGATCTGGTCTTCCAGTCATTGTAACACAAGAGAGGACAAAGAAAATGACCACTAGACCCAGAGTTTAATAGATGGAGGCCCTGGGGTGGTAGAAAAATAAAAAACATTTATGCTCAAATTTCCCTCACCTCTTTTGGGCCTTCTACTGGCATCCAGTGCTCTTTCTCAGTCTCCTTGGTGACATCATGCTCCCGAGGTCACTGATGAGGCCTTTGATTGGGCCACAGTGGTTACATTGATGATGTCATGTCATTGTGCCCATGTCACGACTGAGGCCCAATCACAGGTCTCATTGGTGACCCTGGGAGTATGATGTCACCGAGGAGACAGAGAGAGTGCTGGATGCCACAAAGAGGTGAGGGAAGGTGAGTATAAATGTTCTTTATTTTTAACCCCTTTCCTATTATACTCTGGATTCTGAAGAGACCTCAGTGTATAATATTTTGACTTCCAATTTGTATCGAACTTGTTCAACCCGAAACTAATCAGTGACCCGAGCCATCCGAACACATCTCTAGACATATTTTATGCTATCAATGTCTGGCATGGCAGTAACCCTTTGATGCTATATTTAGCAGACTTGGTGGATTGATATGTACTTTGCTTTGACATGGCAGAAAAAAGATGGATATTTATAGTATAACAAAGTACAGGACGGATGCTGGTAAGCACCAAAATATACTTGTTGATAGTTTGTCAAGGTAGAAATAGATTTTCCTTGTCAAATGCAGAGACAGGTGCAGTCACAATACGGTATTACGGATATAAATATATGCGGTACAATGGATGCCGCTCTCTCGCTAGCTCAAGCAGGTGTTCGCCAATCCTCTACGAAGAGTAAATCACTGTGAAAAAAACACTCAGGCGCTTTCCAAATACTGGACGTATTCCAGTAATTCTGTAAAATATTTCTCCAGTTCCCCAGTTAGGCCACTAGGAGGGAAAAGAAAAACAAAAACTTGGGTGTAGTTTATTTATACAAGCCGAAGAATTTCGAGTTTTGGGCTTGAAACTCTAATCAAGAAAATTATACATATAAGGCATTTAATTGCTAAAATGATAGATAACTTTTTGCAATTCGGCCCCTTTAGATCTTAATCCAGCATGTATGTTGTATAAACACATGTAAAAACACTGCCTGCCGCAATTAACCACATTTATTTTTCATCCAATCGTACTAAGAATAGACTTAAAGGTTGCAAGCTGTAAACTCACTTTTACTTTTAGTCGTGCACTTTGACCTACGGGTAAGATTTTTGTGTGATTTCTGGGGGAAAAAAGTTTTCGTATAAATATTTAGATTATATTTTATAAATACAAATAGATTTTTTTGCATATTTTTGAAAGGGATTTTCTGGCACAATAAAAAAAATTTTTGCAAAGGGAGAATGGATCAAAGTAGGGATGAAAAAAACAGTTCGAGCCGGATTCAACTCAAATTTTCCAAGATTCAAATTCTACCCAAATCCAAAACTTTTGAGGTTCAACATCCACGAAACACTATTATATTCTGGGGTCTCCTCTAGGTGGAGGCACTAATGGTGTAAATACAGTCCTATTAGCCCTGGGACAAACTTTGCACCAGCTCCCCATATTCATTCATTGGTTCAGGTCAAGCCCATCCACCATGCGATCACGATTGTTATGCCCCAAACCTCCTTTATAATATACGCTGCCCCTTTAAAGGGAGTCTGTCTCCAGAACTCAGAATGTCAGCCCAGCCCAGCAGATAGGTTAACTTCACCTGAATCAGATGGTATTTCCTTTTGTGAATTGGTGCCTCCGCTGCCATTTTTGGAGCAACGAGGGCATGGTCATTGTATCAAAGAGCTAAGCTGCAGCACCCACATTGTGAGCTGGGTAGATATGTTGGGTTCTGGTGACAGACTCCCTTTAAATTACTGTTTATAAAGACTCTCCCATCATATTATATAAAGCCTCTCTCCCTTTATATTATACACAGCCCCCCTCCCAACAATATGTTATACACTGCACCCCCATTTTTGTCTCGTCCTCCATCATTGACTTTTGCAGCGCCATCAATCTTTATATTATACCTCCCCCTTATATTGTACACAGCCTCCCATTTTTATTTTTATTTAAAGGGGTTATTCAGCCCCAAATCGAATTTTTATATTATCTACCTATATCCTCCCGGATAGGCGGCCTGTCCTGGGCTGGTTTACATTAAATAGTAAAAATCCCGCCCCCCGGACAGTGCCGCCCGAGGCGGCCGCCTCACTTCGCCTCATTAGCGGTGCGCCCCTGGGTCTGGGTGTCCTGTGAATAGGTTTGGACAACCCCTTTAAATGGGACTGAGCTATGTATGATCCATTTGTCTGTTGGACATGACATCAGTCACATGAAATGACTGCTGTGCTTGACCTAGCATTTCAGCCCCTTCAATCCGCTATATGGTGGGAGTCCCAGGAGTCAGACCCCATCGATCAGATATGGATGATCTATCATAAGGACAGGTCATCAATATGCAACTATTTGAAAACCGTTTAAGCAAAATAAGGGTTAATTGATCACAAGCACTGCGATCCCGGGAGATTTCATAACCCAGTCAACCATGGTAACCGAACCAGCGAATACTGGGATTTTACTGCATTATTTTGTACGGCTTCAATTGTTTTTCTTAGTTTTGCTTTTTGAGCTCATGCAAGATAATACACATTGCCGAATATCAGGATGACATGGGGAAAGCACAATATTAATTACCGGGGCTACTGTTTTCGCTTCTTTTAGCTCTTTTTCGCAATCTGTCAGAATTCGTCCTTAGGCTACCCTGCTTGTGTGTTGTGCAGGTGCACCTTCTGAACACTCTATTGAAAATGTATACTTTTCATATATGATGTAACTTTGTAGGATTTATTTATGTGACCTGACCTTTTTGATTACCAGATTTAGCAGCAACATTGCCACCAACAGGCCAGTGAGGTTGCTGCAAGCTATTTTCATAATTGTGGGTTTATCTATGTATCTACAGTCTGTGTGGGGGAGGGATACATAGATATTCATTTCTAACAATGAAATTAATCAGAACATGATTTTCTCTATGTGACGATATTATGAGTCATTTCCAGCTTTGTAGAAGATAATTGTGCGTTACCCTTCTGTGGGGCTGCAGGAAATGATTTTCTTTCACAAGCTCAACAAAATTTTGCATATTATAATTTCTGGCATCACATCAGAGTAGTTTGCCATGCATGAGTTGATCTTACTGTTGAATTTCCTGGTTGTACATATGGATAGACATAGAATGCTCTTCAGCAACGTGAACAGGTGTCTGCAGGTTCCACCGCTACCCTTATAGATGGTTATGTACCATGGGAGGGTAGAATACTGTCAGGGCTCCTAGGAACCTATCCATAAAACAAAGTGTATAACACTGTCAGGGCTCCTAGGAATCTATCTATAAAACATAGTGTAGAACATTGTCAGGGCTCCTAGGAACCTATCTATAAAACATAGTGTAGAACACTGTCAGGGCTCCTAGGAATCTATCTATAAACCATAGTGTAGAACATTGTCAGGGCTCCTAGGAACCTATCTATAAAACATAGTGTAGAACACTGTCAGGGCTTCTAGGGGCCTATCTATAAAACATAGTGTAGAACATTGTCAGGGCTCCTAGGAACCTATCTATAAAATATAGTGTATAACACTGTCAGGGCTTCTAGGAACCTATCTATAAAATATAGTGTATAACACTGTCAGGGCTCCTAGGAACCTACCTATAATACATAGTGTAGAACAATCTTAGGGCATCTAGGAACCTATCTATAAAATATAGTGTATAACACTGTCAGGGCTCCTAGGAACCTATCTATAATACATAGTGTAGAACAATCTTAGGGCATCTAGGAACCTATCTATCCAATTTCTAGCTCTCTAAGGCAAACGCAGCTATAGTTGTGTCAAAGTGAAAGTGACATTATTATGCTCTCTTCAGACCCCAGAGTATTATAGGTGGAGGCCCATTTGAGGTGTTAAAAAAAAACAAAAAAAAAAAAAAAACATTTATACCCCACTTCCATTATCTCTTTTGGGTTTCCTTCCAGTGTCCAGCGCTTTCTCTCTCTGGGATAGGGCCTCAGCGGTGACCACGGACGCATGACATCACAGAAGAGCCCCAGATGTCACAGAGGAGGCGGAGAGAAAGTGCTTGACCGGAGAGGGCTAGACCCTGTGAGGAGGCTCAAAAGAGGTGAGGGAGGGAGGTGTTTTTTTTATTTTTTTACACCTCCGATGGGCCTCCACCTATTATACTCTGGGGTCTGAATTCACTTCCGGTTCTATGTGACCTCAAACAAATCTGGGACCCGAACCCAGAACGAAATGAATATTAGGAAGTTCGCCCATCTCTAGTATACACCTTTATTTATGACTGACTGCATGTAATGCCGGGTGAAAAAAACAGCACCTTATTGCAACCCCAGACGGGCTCTTCATCTACCAGTTATGAAGTGGGACTTGCATGTTCACCCCAGACTCAAAAACTACAAATCCCAATATCCTTCTCATTCAACTTTGCTCTTTTATCCCCACCTACTCAATCACGAGATTGCAAGGGGCTGACAATCCTCAGTCCTAGCCCCTTGCTATCATGCGATTGGTGATGAAAAAGTTTGGTTCAATGGGCACCAGGTATTTTAATTATGTGTTACATGAAATGTGAAATTTTTATTGTAAATGGGGCAGTTACTTTTTTTACATAGGCAATATGAAGTCACTTAAAGAGGACTTGTCACCGGGTACTAAATACTAAATGCCAAACATCATTTGCTTCTCTTCGTGCCCCTGATCAATTTGGTGTTTTTCTTTTTACAATCCGTCCACCCCTTCAAAAGCTATGGCCCCAGAAGGTTATAGGTCTGATTGTCCAAGTGGGCGGGAACCTTATGTTTTTCTCTGAGCAAATAATAGGTTCCTGCCCACATGGAGAATCACAGCAAACATACATATAATTTTCCATGAACCTTATCTTTTGGTGGATGAATTTAAAAAAAAAAACAAAAAAAAAAACACCAAATTGTTCAGGGGAACGGCAGGAATCAAATAATTTTTATTTTTTAATTTTTCCGTTCACAGAACCGTATGACAATGACAAATCTTTGTAATGTGCTTTTCTCATGGAGACTCAAAGCACAGGGAGTGTTGTGGAGTAGGGGAGGTAGTGACTGCCATACAAGCACTCATCCCCAACACCCAGTTGTTTGTACCAATTTACCTATCAGTATATTTTTGGCATGTGGGAGGAAACCAGATTACACAGAGGAAACCCACAAATACACAAGGAGACCATACTAACTCTTTGCAGATATTGCCCTTGGTCGGATTCAAAGCTGGAAAAAAATTCAGAATGGAGTGGAATTGGAGAAAAACTGCACTTGCGTGACTTTCTTATGAGCTTTCTTTTTACAGCCTTCACTGTGCAGCCAAAATGACATCACCTGTATTCTATGGGTCGGTACGATTCCAGGGATACCAACTTTTTTATTTTATTTTTTTTTTACAGTTTAACCCTGCAAAAAAGGCCCATTTTTAGAGTCACCCGTTACTTTTTTTGTATAGGAGATGCATAGATCACTTTTTCTCCCAGAGCAAGAAGGAATCAGTAAACATTTCAGAGTGAAAGTCAGTTAAGCAGGGAGGAGAGCAGGGCAAGACCCAGATAAGTGGAGAAAGAAGCATTTTTCTCTGTAAGATATATTACAACATTTCTTATATTTGCTTATACTGTTGATTTATGTACAGTTTGATAAAACAGAGAGCTTATCAATAGTATTAATTCAGATATTCTCTTCTGTATTTACTCCGGTGACATTGACAAGATTGGAATCTTCTAGCCACGTTTTCCATTGGGTCCTAGAGAGGTTGTCTAGGACTCTATAATTCCCAAATCTATTTTAAACATTATTTTTCTGGTGTTCATTATAAGCGTGTGTTTATGCTCTACAACCCTCTGAAGTTCGGCATCTGTTACACATCACATAGGAAGGATTACATCACATTATCAGTCATGAAACATTTACAAATCAACCAACACAGTTGGTTATGCATGCAAGTCTACGGCTATTTATCATTCCAGTGTTACATGATATTCACTGTTTATCCTATTCATCCTGAGATTCCCGGCAAACAACTAAATTTACTGGTAGAATGTGCCATTGGCTGATTAATTCCCCTGCTGGAGAAATATAGTATTACATGGTAGCCTTCCAGAGTCCACTGCTGCTTGTTAGCGACTCTCCACTCGCTGATTGGGAGGTCCTCAATGTGGACTGCCCTTTATGACTTCCATGTGATTCCTGGAAGTGATGATATGGTCACACAGATATAGCCCTGATTTCAACATCCTCCAGTCTGTCTGGGATGACATGAAGAGACAGAAGGATTGGAGCAAGCAACATCCACAGAAGATCTGGGCTTAGTTCTCCAAGATGGCGGGAACAACCTCCCTGTCAAGTTCTGCCAAAAACCGTCTGCAAGTACCGAGAAGAACTGATGGAAGGCAAAGGGCAAAGGTCACACCAAATATTGATGGGATTTACTTTTCTCTTTTCTTCATTCACTTCATTTTGTTAATTGACAAAAAAATTAGCCAGAATCCTATCCACTTTCCAGGTACTGTACAGAGAAATTTGCAGTGTTTCTGCTACGTGGGCACCATTTATAGTCCATTTTGCCGTATTCTGCATTGCCGTAATTTGCATCAAATTTAGAAAACGTTGCAGGATATTTCTGTCCTGATATATGAATGCTTTACACCCACCCCTTTACTGGAATAAGATTGAGATAAGATTTGCTTACATCAGACTAACCATGCCCACTTTCCAACCCAATTTTCAAAAGTGTACTGAATGGCGTGAAATTCCACAATATTGCTAAATTTTTGTGCAAATAAGCCTAAAGATTTACCAAAATCTATTTTGTGACTTTTTGAAACCAGAATTCTGGTGTGCAGCGTTTGATGAATTCCCTCGATTGACTTGCTATATATAGCTCGCTTGGTTTTCTGAAGACTGGAAAACAAAACCGAAAACAGCTGAAGATGCTCAACACTCAACTGAGTGATTCTGTGTCTTCATTTAAGTGGATCGGGATCTCAACTGATCAAATGACATATGGACTATCACATGTGAAAAGTGAAAGCTTAGTCTGTCATTTCAACCCAGCCCCACAGATAGATAGGTTAAGTTCACCTGAATCAAGCCGTGCTTTCTCGGTGCCTCTGTTGCCAAGACATTGCCAGTTTGCCATCAAGGGTGTTGCCATTGCTCGAAAGAGCTCCAAAGAGCTCAGTTGTCTATTGACAAGGGTGGCAATATCTCAGCAAAGGAGGCAGCAATTCACAAGCCGAAAAGAATGTTAAATTTAGGTGAGTGTAACCTATCTATCTGCAGGGTTGGTTTGATATTTTGTTTTTTGGTTCCAGGCTCCCTTTAAATGAGAGCATTAGCAAGCAGAATTGTAAAATCTAGAGGTTACCTCCCATCAGTCAGAGTAAGTTACCGTAGACTTAGTTTGTTTAAGACCCATCAGTATTGTACTTGTCAAGGATAGGAATGTGAGGAGCTTGAAGGAGCTTTATCTGGGTGTGCCTCTACTCAAGATCCTCAAAATGTCACACTGGTATCCAGGTGAGACTGGACGATTGACGGAGAAGGGAATGAGTGTTTCCTGTACAGTAGCAGCTTGTGTAAGAGGCCAGGAGCTACTACTTCTGGAGACATTCCGCCCGTCTCGAAGGTGACTTGATGGAATCCAAATGATCATTTCAAAGGAAGTCTCAACAGGCTGCAACATTAATGCTCGTCTAACCTACAGTTAATGAAATAGACTATAATTGCGAGCGAACAGAAGAAAAATATACACCCCAATGAACGGGGTGTGTTTGCATTACGGGCCAAGAATGTGAAAAGTAGCTAACTTATGCAATTCCTTAAGAAATCCAATCCTTTATAGCATTAATGAAGCAAGCCTGAAAAATGACTTGTCTCCTTCCAAATGTATTCTTTTTCAGACAAGGGAGAAAACTTTCCATTTCGTTATATAGACCACTTAGCTGATTCATCCAGAGCGCGAACAGTTAATGTCTAGGGCTGGGCGCTCCGCTCTAGATAATGAACGCAATTAAAGTGAATTGTGCTTGATAGAAAGGATGCTTTTAACAATAATACTGACAAAGAGCGGAATAATGAGCCGTGTTCAGATGCCGAAGTTACTCGGGAAACTACTGGTGACCTCTCTTCAGAGAGCAAACAATGTCTACACCTTGCAAGGCGAGCCTCAAAGAATATTGTCGGGATTGCACAATGTGATGTGTGCAGACAGTTCATTGCACCTCCCAAGCTAAGAAATCGTTACGCTGTGTCTGGAAAACACAAAACAAATATTGATTCAGATCACTACAGGGATTTTTTTTTTTTTTTTTTTTTTCTTTGGGGCCAAAAATACTTGTTGACTTAAAACTTTCCTTTAGTCATTGAGTCTGGAGGAAGCTACCTGTTCTCACATAACACTTCACAAAAGACGGAGATGTCACGGCCAATACAAGCGCACTAACTAATAGAAGAGCAAACACAATGTTTTGTTACCTAAAACTTTTTTAAGGACACAAATGTCGAGAGAACTTAGAAGCGTATTAATAAGAATAGCTGGGTTTGATATTAAGCTACATACAGAAAAGTAGAATAACACAAAGTGCCAAAATAGGTTAATAATAATTTACTCAACCACTGAAATGTGTTACACGTCTATTTCTATTCCTACTGTTTGTCCAGACTGCAGTGTTAAAGGAAAACACAACATTTAGGCTTAATGTAAATGGCGTGTCCCATCAGGACTTCATCCAGGAGGATCCTATTAGTCGTACTGTGACAGACTACAGACATGGACTGCACATCCCAGTCTTATACATCGGTCTATGCTTCTCAGCAGAACCTACAAAAATGAGCTTGAGGTTCTTAGTATACATTCTGATCAAGGTGTACATGACCGCTAGCCACTTCATGGTGACGTCTGTATAGTAGGTCCCTTCTCCGGTGGCTGCAGCATGGCAACTGCTAATACCACAATGCAGAACCCACAGGGGGAGTGACACAGCAGCCCAATAGCACCCCTGTTGTCAGGTCATCTAAGCCCCACAGCACCCGTGCTGTAAAGCCACCTAAGCCTTCCTGGCCAACAGCACCCCTGCTGCCAGGCCACCTAGGCCCAATATTATGTCGGCTGCCAGGCCATCTAAGCCGCAAAGCACCCATGCTGCAAAGCCACCTAAGCCTTCCTGGCCAACAGCACCCCTGCTGCCAGGCCACCTAGGCCCAACATTATCTCGGCTGCCAGGTCACCTACGCCCAACAGCACCCCAGCTGCAAAGTCATCTAAGTCTTCCAGCCCAACAACACCCCTGCTGCCAGGTTACTTAAGTCTTAATGCACCCTTGCTCCCAGGCCTCCTAAACCAAACAGCAACCCCATCTAAGCTCAGCAGCCCAACAACACCCCAACAGCCAGTCTACCTAAGCCTTCAGGCCCTGGGCCACACCACAGTAATGGCAGACACCATGCAGCACTGCATCATGTGAACAGACCTCAATATGTGTATTAAGGTTACAACGTCAACTCTAACCTGCTTTGCTATATGACTAACATAAGTGTAACAATAAGTCCATTTTAATCTTCTTAATGATGAGTCACATAGACCTGCTTTCCAACCAGCACAGAGTAATTGAGCTTTTAAAGGGGTTTTCTTCCTTATAGTAGAGGTCATCAGCAGAAGCTCTGTCTGAAGTGGCAGCTGTGGTCCCCGAGCATCGATAGTGTATGTTACAGTCATGTGATGTTACATTCTTCAGTCACATGGGCTGATCACAGCTCAGTCCCATTCAAGTGAATGGGCTGAGCGGCGAGACCAAGAATACAAATGAACAGCTCTGTGTCTGGTATTTACTGAAGGTGCTCACCCAAACACTTCAAACAGCTGATCGGTCAGGGGCCCCTCCTAAGGATAGCTCATCATTTATTTCATCTGGAAAACACCTTTAACCCTTTCCCAACATCTTTCATACCATTACGGAGGATGTTGGGTATTTACTCACTGGGTCTCTGCTCTATTATGTAGGCATTAATCTTTCTGAGACCTCAGTCAAACCCAGACACCATTTTGGGGAGGATTGCTGTCCCCTGGAATGATATCCTGGGGTAGATGATCCATTACCACAACATGGGGAGAACATGCAAACGTTGTCCTTGGCAGGATTTGAACCCAGGACTCCAGTGCTGCAAGGATGCAGTGCTAACCGCTGAGCCACCGTGCTGCCCAATACATTGCAATTCATTAGCATTGCAGTGTTTTGTATTAGTGATGTTTAAAATTAAAAGTAAAAAAAAAATAAAAAAAAATAAAAAGTTCAAATCAACCCCCTTTCCCTAGATCAGATCTAAAAATATGTAAACAATGTAAAACACATAGACATTAGGTATCCCTGCATCTGAAAATCGCCAATCTACAAAGTTCTGAAAATATTTATCCCATACGTTTAATGCTGTAGAGGGAAGAAAATCAAAAGAGCTGATCCATCTTTTTTTTTTTTTTTTTTTGCTCTTTCGCCACCCCACAAAAATTTTAATAAAAAGTGATAAAAACATCAGACATTACCCAAAATTGTATAACTAAAATGTACACCTGGGCCCCCTAAAAAAAGATGCCTCACAGGACTCACAGGCTTTCTGTATATATGGGCAGGAGAAGCAGGACTCACATGTTTTTGTATATATGGGCAGGCGAAGCAGGACACACAGCTTTCTGTATATATGGGCAGGCGAAGCAGGACTCACAGGCTTTCTGTATATATGGACAGGAGAAGCAGGACTCACAGGCTTTCTGTATATATATGGACAGGAGAAGCAGGACTCACAGGCTTTCTGTATATATGGGCAGGAGAAGCAGGACTCGCAGGCTTTCTGTATATATGGGCAGGCGAAGCAGGACTCACAGGCTTTCTGTATATATGAGCAGGAGAAGCAGGACTCACAGGCTTTCTGTATACAGTCATGGCCAAAAGTTTTGAGAATGACACAAATATTATATTTTCACATGATCTGCTGCCCTCTGGTTTTTATGTGTGCTTGTCAGATGTTTTTATCACATACAGAAATATAATTGCATTCATATTATGAGTAACAGAAGCTTATATTGACAGTTAGAATGAATTAATGCAGCAAGTCAATATTTGCAGTGTTGACCCTTCTTCTTCAGGACCTCTGCAATTCTCCCTGGCATGCTCTCAATCAACTTCTGGACCAAATCCTGACTGATAGCAGTCCATTCTTGCAGAATCAATGCTTTAATTTTGTCTGAATTTGTTGGTTTTTGTTTGTCCACCCGTCTCTTGATGATTGACCACAAGTTCTCAATGGGATTAAGATCTGGGGAGTTTCCAGGCCATGGACCCAAAATCTCTATGTTTTGTTCCCTGAGCCATTTAGTTATCACCTTTGCTTTATGGCAAGGTGCTCCATCATGCTGGAAAAGGCATTGTTGAGTGCCAAACTGCTCTTGGACGGTTGGGAGAAGTTGCTCTTGGAGGACATTCTGGTACCATTCTTTATTCATGGCTCTGTTTTTAGGCAAGACTGTGAGAGAGCCGATTCCCTTGGCTGAGAAGCAACCCCACACATGAATGGTTTCAGGATGCTTTACAGTTGGCATGAGACAAGACTGGTGGTAGCGCTCACCTCTTCTTCTCCGAATAAGCTGTTTTCCAGATGTCCCAAACAATCGAAAAGGGGATTCATCAGAGAAAATGACTTTACCCCAGTCCTCAGCAGTCCACTCCCTGTACCTTTTGCAGAATATCAGTCTGTCCCTGATGTTTTTTCTGGAGAGAAGTGGCTTCTTTGCTGCCCTCCTTGAGACCAGGCCTTGCTCCAAGAGTCTCCGCCTCACAGTGCGTGCAGATGCACTCACACCTGCCTGCTGCCATTCCTCAGCAAGCTCTGCATTGCTGGTAGCCCGATCCCGCAGCTGAAACACTTTTAAGAGACGGTCCTGCCGCTTGCTGGTCTTTCTTGGGCGCCCTGGAGCCTTTTTGGCACCAATGGAACCTCTCTCCTTGAAGTTCTTGATGATGCGATAGATTGTTGACTGAGGTGCAATCTTTCTAGCTGCAATACTCTTCCCAGTTAGGCCATTTTTGTGCAGTGCAATGATGACTGCACGTGTTTCTTTAGAGATAACCATGGTTAACAGAAGAGAAACAATGATGGCAAGCACCAGCCTCCTTTTAAAGTGTCCAGTGGTGTCATTCTTACTTAATCATGACAGATTGATCTCCAGCCCTGTCCTCATCAACACCCACACCTGTGTTAATGGAGCAATCACTGAAACGATGTTAGGTGGTCCTTTTAAGGCAGGGCTGCAATGATGTTGAAATGTGTTTTGGGGGATAAAGTTCATTTTCTAGGCAAATATTGACTTTGCAAGTAATTGCTGTTAAGCTGATCACTCTTTATAACATTCTGGAGTATATGCAAATTGCCATTAGAAAAACTGAAGCCGTAGACTTTGTAAAAATTAATATTTGTATCATTCTCAAAACTTTTGGCCATGACTGTATATGGGCAGGAGAAGCAGAACTCACAGGCTTTCTGTATATATGGGCAGGAGAAGCAGGACTCACAGGCTTTCTGTATATATGGGCAGGAGAAGCAGGACTCACAGCTTTCTATATGTGTGTGCAGGAGAAGCAGGACTCACAGGCTTTCTGTATATATGGGCAGGAGAAGCAGGACTCACAGGCTTTCTGTATATATGGGCAGGAGAAGCAGGACTCACAGGCTTTCTGTATATATATGGACAGGAGAAGCAGGACTCACAGGCTTTCTGTATATATGGGCAGGCGAAGCAGGACTCACAGGCTTTCTGTATATATGGGCAGGAGAAGCAGAACTCACAGGCTTTCTGTATATATGGGCAGGCGAAGCAGGACTCATATGTTTTTGTATATATGGGCAGGCGAAGCAGGACACACAGGCTTTCTGTATATATGGTCAGGAGAAGCAGGACTCACAGGCTTTCTGTATATATGGGCAGGAGAAGCAGGACTCACAGGCTTTCTGTATATATGGGTAGGAGAAGCAGGACTCACAGGCTTTCTGTATATATGGGCAGGCGAAGCAGGACACACAGCTTTCTGTATATATGGTCAGGAGAAGCAGGACTCACAGGCTTTCTGTATATATGGGCAGGCGAAGCAGGACTCACAGGCTTTCTGTATATATGGGCAGGAGAAGCAGAACTCACAGGCTTTCTGTATATATGGGCAGGCGAAGCAGGACTCATATGTTTTTGTATATATGGGCAGGCGAAGCAGGACACACAGGCTTTCTGTATATATGGTCAGGAGAAGCAGGACTCACAGGCTTTCTGTATATATGGGCAGGAGAAGCAGGACTCACAGGCTTTCTGTATATATGGGCAGGCGAAGCAGGACACACAGCTTTCTGTATATATGGTCAGGAGAAGCAGGACTCACAGGCTTTCTGTATATATGGGCAGGCGAAGCAGGACTCACAGGCTTTTTGTATATATGGGCAGGAGAAGCAGGACTCACAGGCTTTCTGTATATAAGGGCAGGAGAAGCAGGACTCACAGGCTTTCTGTATATATGGGCAAGAGAAGCAGGACTCACAGGCTTTCTGTATATATGGGTAGGAGAAGCAGGACTCACAGGCTTTCTGTATATATGGGCAGGAGAAGCAGGACTCACAGGCTTTCTGTATATATGGGCAGGAGAAGCAGGACTCACAGCTTTCTATATGTGTGTGCAGGAGAAGCAGGACTCACAGGCTTTCTATATATATGGGCAGGAGAAGCAGGACTCACAGGCTTTCTGTATATATGGGCAGGAGAAGCAGAACTCACAGGCTTTCTGTATATATGGGCAGGAGAAGCAGGACTCACAGGCTTTCTGTATATATGGGCAGGAGAAGCAGGACTCACAGGCTTCTATATGATGTGATATGATAATAAATCTGATGGGTCCCGTCTGTCACACCCTCTTTGAAGAAAGTGTTATGTGGGGTGCAGAGCATTAAAAGTTGCAATTTTTTGTAAAAATTTCAAGTTGCAAAAAAATGATTATTTTCTCCATGCCATGATTGCCAGTTTTTTTGGTGCTCAAACCATGATAAATCCGCACCATAGACTCCAGCATCCGGGCATTCATGACCAAAAGTCTATATTCTGAGTCTAAAAAAATAAGTTTCTTTTGCAGAAAACAAAATAGATTTTTTTTTTTTTTTAACAAATTTTATATTTTTAGAAAATTGATAACTCTTATTTTTGGATGTTGAAGCTTCAGAACATAAAATGTAAAATATTGAAATTTACACGTAAAAGTGAAGAAATTAGATTTTTTTTTTTTCTGGCGAGACATTTTGTTTCTTTCAACACATCCATGGCACCTGAGACATCTCTTCTCCTCTCACCTCTGCTGCTCTGGTCTACTTATCTAAAGCCTGACACGTATACTACCAAGCATTAAAATTTCCTCATCACCTTTCAGTAATGTCCATTATATCAATTTTTTTCATAAATCTTACAAGTGAAGAACATTCATCATCTTTCCCTCATGTGCAGACATTAGTTTGCACACCAGGAATTTTTGTCATTGATCCCATCAACAGTTTCTCCTCACCCTCAGATGACTGTGAAAAGATAAATTACAACAGTGGGGGAGGGGGAATTTTTGTAAATTAGTGCAAGAGAAAAGTTGGGTCATGGCATTTATATTGTACGACCTCTGACCTCCCTGGGGATTCTGATTATTATACTCCGGGGTCTGAAGAGACCTCAGTGTATAATAATGATTCGTGAGTGGCGAACCCCAAAAATCTTGGATTTAGCTGAATCCAAAATGATTAAAAAACTTTTTGAATATTTTTGAAAAACAAACCCAGCTAGTTACAAGCAGTTCGCTCATCTCTAATAGTCCACATGCAGATCTGCTTTAAAGAGGACCCAGCTAGACTGTCAGGAACGCCCTTCTGATGGTGGATGGTGAAACTACGACCGCCGATATCTCCAGCCCCGGGGCACATACCGGGAAAGCCAGCAGTGCTCTGAATTCAGCGTGCTGTCAGCTTTCTAGCGGTATGTAAAACCGCATATACATGAGGATGTGAAAGGTCCCCTTTAAGTATGTGAAATCTGTAATATTTCAAGAATTTTTATTCTTTGGTTTTGAATAAATTTAATTTACATTCCATTTAAAACTCTAGAAAATGCCTTTAATTAGCCAAGAGGTCTGATTGTCCCTGCTAAACAATTTAATCAGTACCTTGGACAGAGGATAAAGGGTTCAGTCACTTTAATGGTCTCTAAACAGCTTTGGCCTGATGTAATCATACAGTATATCGCATGAGCAGTATATAGCTCAATTTTACAACATGGAAGGATACACTGAAATCTGCAGGAATTAAATACTTCTTAAAGCTGTATGATGTATTATAATGATGTAGTATGTGTTCTACAGTCATGGCCAAAAGTTTTGAGAATGATACAAATATTACTTTTTACAAAGTCTACTGCTTCAGTTTTTCTAATGGCAATTTGCATATACTCCAGAATGTTATAAAGAGTGATCAGCTTAACAGCAATTACTTGCAAAGTCAATATTTGCCTAGAAAATGAACTTTATCCCCCAAAACACATTTCAACATCATTGCAGCCCTGCCTTAAAAGGACCACCTAACATCGTTTCAGTGATTGCTCCATTAACACAGGTGTGGGTGTTGATGAGGACAGGGCTGGAGATCAATCTGTCATGATTAAGTAAGAATGACACCACTGGACACTTTAAAAGGAGGCTGGTGCTTGCCATCATTGTTTCTCTTCTGTTAACCATGGTTATCTCTAAAGAAACACGTGCAGTCATCATTGCACTGCACAAAAATGGCCTAACTGGGAAGAGTATTGCAGCTAGAAAGATTGCACCTCAGTCAACAATCTATCGCATCATCAAGAACTTCAAGGAGAGAGGTTCCATTGGTGCCAAAAAGGCTCCAGGGCGCCCAAGAAAGACCAGCAAGCGGCAGGACCGTCTCTTAAAAGTGTTTCAGCTGCGGGATCGGGCTACCAGCAGTGCAGAGCTTGCTGAGGAATGGCAGCAGGCAGGTGTGAGTGCATCTGCACGCACTGTGAGGCGGAGACTCTTGGAGCAAGGCCTGGTCTCAAGGAGGGCAGCAAAGAAGCCACTTCTCTCCAGAAAAAACATCAGGGACAGACTGATATTCTGCAAAAGGTACAGGGAGTGGACTGCTGAGGACTGGGGTAAAGTCATTTTCTCTGATGAATCCCCTTTTCGATTGTTTGGAACATCTGGAAAACAGCTTATTCGGAGAAGAAGAGGTGAGCGCTACCACCAGTCTTGTCTCATGCCAACTGTAAAGCATCCTGAAACCATTCATGTGTGGGGTTGCTTCTCAGCCAAGGGAATCGGCTCTCTCACAGTCTTGCCTAAAAACACAGCCATGAATAAAGAATGGTACCAGAATGTCCTCCAAGAGCAACTTCTCCCAACCGTCCAAGAGCAGTTTGACGCTCAACAATGCCTTTTCCAGCATGATGGAGCACCTTGCCATAAAGCAAAGGTGATAACTAAATGGCTCAGGGAACAAAACATAGAGATTTTGGGTCCATGGCCTGGAAACTCCCCAGATCTTAATCCCATTGAGAACTTGTGGTCAATCATCAAGAGACGGGTGGACAAACAAAAACCAACAAATTCAGACAAAATTAAAGCATTGATTCTGCAAGAATGGACTGCTATCAGTCAGGATTTGGTCCAGAAGTTGATTGAGAGCATGCCAGGGAGAATTGCAGAGGTCCTGAAGAAGAAGGGTCAACACTGCAAATATTGACTTGCTACATTAACTCATTCTAACTGTCAATATAAGCTTCTGTTACTCATAATATGAATGCAATTCTATTTCTGTATGTGATAAAAACATCTGACAAACACACATAAAAACCAGAGGGCAGCAGATCATGTGAAAATAGAATATTTGTGTCATTCTCAAAACTTTGGGCCATGACTGTAGGTTCTAAAACCAGAAATGGTTCCATCTCTTTTTGATCTCTTTTTTGACTTGATCTGGATGAACCTGTATAACAGTTAGAAGAAGGGCGGTTTCTGCCGCAGAATAGATGCCTTCTGAGATGCAAGGAAAAGATGTCGGAAGGGATGGTTTTTGTAGCATAGACAAAATTTCTTGATTATTTTTGAATTTCACTGCCTCTCTTAAAGGGGTGGTCTCAAAACCACAACCCATGTTCATATGATCTACCATGATATAATGTATGTCACAAGGAGGGAGGCTTCTCGGGATTCCCTTTTGGAAGCAAAAAGGAGAAGCTCTCTGTAAGAGAACATTCTACATTGACAGATCTTATCCTTCCATACATTACCTGGCGAGTCATACATTTGGAAATATACAGGCAGTCTATGGACAAGGGAGAGGAGGAGTGAGCAGAAGGAGACAGATATAGCAGGAGTAAGCACAGCCTTAGACTGCTGCTGGAGCTGAATAGAAACATTTTATCACAACCAAAGTACTGTATACAAATCAGCATGTCAGTAATTCTCTATCTATGTCCTGCATGATCCTGGGGCTGTTTATGTGTTAAAGAGCTAGAATAAATATATTTACCTTTACCTGGGGCAGGCAGTGAATAGCAACCCGCTCGACTCCCCAGCTCAGAGAGGACTGCAATAGGCAGATACTGAATACAGAGGGGGAAACTGCTAAAAACTGTAGAATATTGGTCTTAACATGACCCGTAATAGTGTTACTCCTCATGCACACACAATTTCCTTACCTTGTCCCAAGGATCGCTGATGATCCCTGAGACAAGGAACCATGGGTTCTGGGAGTGTCACGACCCCTGGGTCATGTGATCTGAGGCAGTATTCAGCCCTGTGGGGTCACTCTACCTCCCCCTTCACTGATCTCACAGGTAATTATGCTATGCTATGGAGGCTAGCTATAGTAAAAACCAGCCCCATAACACAGTAATTAGTAATTACTTAATTGTGAGATCTAGGAAGCAAGGGGCAGAGTGATGTGGAGGGGGCAGAGCGACTTGGGGGTGGGGTGTAAGGTTGGGATGAACACTGCCTTGAATTTTGAAACTACTACTCCCTGGAAAACCCCTTAAAAATAATTAACACATGACTGCAGTATGAGACGATGCACAGATTTACTTGTAATCTGTAACTATAGAGACACGAGTCTGCATAGGAGCTGTGTACCCAAAACGGTAGGAAATTCCATCAACACTGACTATCAAAGTGGCTTCATTTTTTATTTTATCTACACCGAAACAGTAAAAAACCGTAAAAACACCTATTGGAGAAGATTTATTAATACTGTCTAAAAGTAAGACAGTGCAAACTTATTCTAGACCTAGATATTCTGAAATTGTGCCAGATTTATCAGTGTGTAATGCTAAATGATAAATCTGGAGCATCTTTAGACTGTAAAGTCAAATTTTACACCTCCCTTTAGTTGCTAGGTTTCTGTCAAAAATACACCAAAATTTTGGCCACAGTGTCACATCTTAAAGGGGTATTCCCAATTAAGCAAGTTATAATAGGGGATAACTGAAATTAATGGAGCGGTGTTGATGTTACCCCACCACCACTCCATTCAGAACGGAGGACAATAGACCCTGATCGGTGAGGGTCTCAGCAGTCAGACCTCTATGATCTGCTAGTTATCCCCTATCTTATGAATAACCATATTATGGGGGTGGCCATCTTGCCTGAGCATCTCTCCTGCTCTGTTAGCAACATTTAGTGATATGTTTAACTGCAGTCTCATGGTCATAGGCAGCAACAGATTACAGCCAACTTTTTGAGGCCTACAGTAGAGTTTTTTAGACATGTTCTCTGCAGGGAAGGGAGAAGATAAGCTGTGACATCATCTATTGTTATTAGTGGATGTGATGATGGGTGTTATGCAATTTTATCTAAATAGGTGTTATTTTGTATTATAATCTTCTCTGTGATGTAAATGAGGTGACAGCTGACCTCCAGAATTGAAAAGTGTCAGCCTATTATTAGGCTTTGTTGTCAAAGTGAAAATTGCAGGATAAAATACTTTTTTTTTTTTTTTTTTTTTTTTTATTATAGAGACATGGAAAATGAAAAAAATAATAAATATATATATATATATATATATATATATATATAATTTTTGAGATTCTTAAAAAATATATTTAAAATAAAAGCTTGATTTAAAAAATAGGTCATTTTCTGGTGACACATTCCCTTTAAGCTGTCCTTTTTCCCTACAAGCCCTGCCCCTTGATGGTCAAGGCACAGAAAGTGTCTAAAACAGTGAAAATAGAAAACATATATACCATTTTTTTTTTTTTTTTGCATTGGCATACAATGCTCCAATATTCCCCGACCACACAAAAATACAAGATCACGGAAAGTAAAAAAAAATAAGCAGCAGACACATTCCTGGAGCAGATTTGTAAAACAGCCGCATGGACAAGCACGCCTCCTTTCATGAAAGCTCTGACAAACGAAAATGTTCACTTGTCTGATTAAGTAACATTTGGGGAAAAGCACTTGAAGCTGTCATGTAGAAACCCTCACATGTAAATTCCTGTGGAAAATATCCGGTGTGCTGACATGAGGATGTAGAGGAACAATGAAATTACATCTTACCTGCAAATTCCTTTTCTCTGACTCAGCCATGTTAGAACACAGGGATTAAAAAAATATTTTGGTTTAAATGGCGTTGAAGTGTGAATTCTAGAAATACTCCGAGACCATATGGGAAATGTATTAATGGAGGGGAAAAGATTCTCAATTCAGAATGCTTCAAAAATACTCATTGTTAAAGATATGACAGCCCCAGTGCGAGGCATTTGCACTTGCCGGAGGCTGCCATTTTGGAAATAAGTTGGGGATCTTTTCATGAGAATATAAAAATTTGCAAATTAAAATGTATTTTATTAAAAGTCAAATTAAAAGAATTGAGACAAGTTGCTGCAAAAATTTGGCAGCGAATCAAGAAACCTAAATTTCCGGGTTGTCTTAATTTATCAGCTAATCTCGTAGAAGCGTTTCTTAGTCTTGCTTGGCCTTAGACATAGAAGCCTAACATGAAGGACTGCATGGAAATATATACATTTTTTTAATATATTTTATATACACACGTGGACAAAATTGTTGGTACCCCTCGTTTAATGAAAGAAAAACCCACAATGGTCACAGAAATAACTTGAATCTGACAAAAGTATTAATATATAAAAATTCTATGAAAGTGAACAAATGAAAGTCAGACATTGCTTTCCAACCATGCTTCAACAGAATTTATTAAAAAAGAAAACTCATGAAACAGGCCTGGACAGAAATGATGGTTCCCTTAACTTAATATTTTGTTGCACAACCTTTTGGGGCAATCCCTGCAATTAAACGATTCCTGTAACTGTCAATGAGACTTCTGCACCTCTCAGCAGGTATTTTGGCCACTCCTCATGAGCAAACTGCTCCAGTTGTCTCAGGTATGAAGGGTGTCTTTTCCAGACGGCATGTTTCAGCTGCTTCCAAAGATGCTCAATAGGATTTAGGTCAGGGCTCATAGAAGGCCACTTCAGAATAGTCCAATGTTTCCCTCTTAGCCATTCTTGGGTGTTTTTAGCTGTGTGTTTTGGGTCATTATCCTGTTGCAAGACCCATAACCTGCGACTGAGACCAAGCTTTCTGACACTGGGCAGCACATTTCTCTCTAGAATCCCTTGATAGTCTTGAGATTTCATTGTACCCTGCACAGATTCAAGACACCCTGTGCCAGATGCAGCAAAGCAGCCCCAGAACATAACAGAGCCTCCTCCATGTCTCACAGTAGGGACAGTGTTCTTTTCAAGATATGCTTCATTTTTCCATCTGTGAACATAGAGCTGATGTGCCTAGCCAAAAATTTCGATTTTTGTCTCATCTGTCCATAGGACATTCTCCCAGAGGCTTTGTGGCTTGTCAACATGTAGTTTGGCAAATTACTTTTGTCAGATTCAAATTATTTCTGTGACCATTGTGGGCTTTTCTTTCATTAAGCAAAGGGTACCAACAATTTTGTCCACATGTGTATATTTTATGTTTTTCCCCTATGGGTCATCCAAGATCCTTCCGAGATAGGATAACATTACTATAAGGCTGGATTCACACCAGCGCTCGCTCTAATTTCGGGAATTCCATCCCTGAATCTGCATTTTTCGGGCAGAAACCTGGCGGAATCCAGGTGGACCCCATTATAGTCTATGGGGTCCGCGGGTTTCCACAGGTAACCACCTTTTAAGCGGGTTGGGTTTTTAAGCGGACCCGAAGAACAGAAACCCAAGCACAAGTGTGAACCTAAAGTAAGTGCTTTCCTATGGGCTCATGTACACATCAGTTTTTTATACAGTTGTCACCCAATACATTCCATTATGTTACCCACAAAATAAATCAGATAGGTGAGTATGCACATAGGACACATGGTTTTCACTGCTTTTACCCTTTAAATATGTCCAGATTAGTTGCTATTTCCATCCTGACATGTGAAGGTGAATACTAATAGCCCAAATTAAAGGGGTTTGCCAGTCTTAAAGGGGTATTCCCATAAACATAGCCACATTTATATTTGTAGATGTTTAAAAGAGAAACAATATTGCAAATGTAAGTAGTTAAAAATTTTGCAGAGTTTTAAAGATTTTCTCTCCCTATCTCAATGGTGACTGTCTTTTTGTCTTGATCAGTTGCCAATGGATACGACCATGAATGCAGGAACATTCTATGGTCTGGGACTTGTCAGAAACCTAGGCATGATTTCCTTATTGTAGCCGGGTTATCAGGCAGGGACATTACATGGATGTGAAGATAACCTGGACACAATAAGGAAATCATGGCTGATTTTCTGACCTTAGAAAGGTCCTGCATTCATGGTCGTATCCACTGGCAACCGATCAAGACAACAGACTGTCATCTTTAGAGAAAATCTTTAAAACTCTGCAAAAGGTTTAATTACTTCTATTTGCAAAAATGTTTAATTTTTAATTATCTATAGATTTAAAAATAGTTATGTTCATGGGAATATCCCTTTAAATGGATCTTTTACATTGATGACCTATCCACTGGATCTGTGACGTCACCTGCACTCTGCAGATATCAGCTGTTTCGGCAATCCCCAGGTGTCAGAAGTTGATGCGGTGGATGGGGAGTGTGTGCGGAGGCTGCTCATGTTCAGGTAATAGGAGCGGCGCTGCAGCCTCGTCCACTGTATAGTGCTGGTTGCAGGTAACTATAGCACTGCTCCTCATCCACTGTATAGTGCTGGTTGCAGGTAACTATAGCACTGCTCCTCGTCCACTGTATAGTGCTGGTTGCAGGTAACTATAGCACTGCTCCTCGTCCACTGCAGCAGCTTCTGGCACCTGGAGACCACTGTGGACAGGGAGTCCACGCCAGCTCTCCAAATAATAGGAGCGGTGCTACAGTTACCTGCTATACAGTGGACGGGGCTGCAGCACCGCTCCTATTACTACTCCCCATTCACTACACCAGCTTCTGGTGCCAGCAGAGGCTGCCTGAACACTTGACCTGTACGAGGTCTGGGTGTCAGATCCCCCTAGATCACATACTGATGACCTATCCATGTGGGCCAGAAAACCCCTTTAAGGCTACGGCCCCACATTGCGGAAACGCAGCTGTTTTTGTTGCAGATTTTGTTGCGGTTTTTTGAGCCAAAGCCAAGAATGGCTACAAAAGGAATGGGAAATATATAGGAAGTTCTTATACTTCTACCTTCTGCTCACTCCGCTCCTGGCTTTGGCTCAAGAAACCGCAACAAAATCTGCAACAAAAAAAATCTGCTTTTCTGCAACATGGGGCCGTAGCCTATATACCTTCCCAACCTATAAGAGTGTTTTTAACCCATAATACATGGTATAGTACAGTTGTGGGTTTGATCTGAGCATTTTTGGTTTTCTTCTTTTCTGCAGTATTTTAGAGGATCCAGCTCTATATCTTGTATATATAGTACAAACCTGCAAGACTTATGTGACCAGACTACACCGTCTGGGTCCATAAGTAGCCCCAATGTTCTATTAAACATCGTGTCTTGTAGGTGTAGAATTAAGTGATTGTGTTAATTATTTTACTAGCTATTAAAAGGAATATATTTCCATCCCAGCTCTGGTTTCTCCTTTACCATTTCTGAAACAAAGCCCAGGAGGTGTCTCCATATTTACTGGCCAGGTGCAGGACTGAACAGGATGTTCTTGAGCCTGCGCTGCACCACCTGCCTTACCATTTGACTTGGCATGAACAGTCAGTTTTATTTAAGCAAGACACTGTGTTTCCTATCTGTGGTTTTATTCCATTAAAATCTTTCATAGGAATGCAGAAGAGAATACAGATATGAGATGCGTTGGGACAGCTCCTGCCTCGGAGATGATTCATCGCTGGTGGAACTTTTCATCTCTGTGATACGTTTCTGTGTAAATAAAAGGAAATATTTCAGATCAGACAGGACATCCATGCAATTCTGTCATAGGATCGAGATTTCTGACTATAAGACGTTACAGAATAACAAGACCATTATATGATAGGATACCTTTAGGCTTTCGTGTGAATTTTTTGACACTTGGGTTCCTTCACCTGGGTCTGATTCAGCTTGCTGCTGTAGGCGTGTGTCTAAATCCCTTAGCTCCACTACATACCCACCCTCACTGGAGTCCCCTGCCCCACCCACTAAATACCCGGTCACCTGCCCCAATAGCCTCCCCCCACTACCTAGCCACGCCCCTGAGGAATATGGGTTTTGATTTGCTTGGTCATATTTGGTTGGATTGGTGCCAACTGCCGCATTGTATTTATTTTTTGTTTGAATGTTCCGTTTGTTTGTTTATTGGAAAAATTTAAATAAAGAAATTATTTTTTTTAAAAATGGTTGGAAAATTTTGTTCAAAATTTTGAGTCATTTTTGGAAAATCTGTAATTGTGGAAGACAAAAAATAAGGATTCATTATGACAGTATCGCAGACACATGAAGAGTCATCTAAATAGTTTCGCTGCTGTGTTAATGTCTCCATATATCTTGGTAAGCGTATGTTCACATGGCATAAAGTACACAATACAAAAATCTAACAGGTATTATGACTGTGGAGTCTTTGGTTTCTGCTGCGCTTACTGCTGTGGGTCTGCTCGCTGACTAGTGACATTCAATGGGGTTAATAAGTGCGTGGCTACCTGCTGCAGAGTCAGTGCTAAAACTGTGACAACATAGGACAGGATGCTTTTTTCTTCATTGCCTCCTGCTAATTCTGTACCGGGTACAGTGTTGTGCAAAAGTTTTAGGCAGGCATGATAAAATGTGAGGTGCTACTAGTTTACTTTTGTCAATTAACAGATGCAGAAAAGAGAATCAATATTTGGTGCGACCTTTGCCCTTTGCCTTCCATCAGTTCTTCTCGGTACTTGCAGACAGTTTTTGGCAGAACTCGGCAGGGAGGTTGTTCCCGCCATCTTGGAGAATTAAGCACAGATCTTCTGTGGATGTAGGCTTGCTTCAGTCCATCTGTCTCTTCATGTTATCCCAGACAGACTGGATGGTGTCAAGATCAGGGCTATATCTTTGGGGGCCATATCATCACTATCAGGACTCCTCCTCCAAAGGGCAAAGGTCACACCAAATATTGATGGGATTTAGATTTTTCTTTTCTTTATTCACTTCATTTTGTTAATTGACAAAAAAAACTATTAACCCTTCTATTTCTGAAACCATTCTACCTTTGCAGCATACCTGCCTAAAACTTTTTACTGTAGCTCTGTGTGAATCTAGACTAAGCTTTCTTGATGTAGATCTTCAAATCCCATACATAAAAATAGACTTAAAGCAATGCTAATTTTTCCTAACTGAAAAATTGAGCTTCAGGAATTTGAAGCTGAATTTTTCCTCTTCCCCAAATTTTGCTGCGGAATCCACAATGGAATTTGCAGATTGTAAAAACGAATAATTTTTCTGCAGATTTCAGGAAGAATTTGGAGCTGATTTTGAGGAGGAATACACTTTAAATTCACTGGTCCTGCTGGGCATGTGATAGGCTTATGCTTATATACAGCAACTAATCTAAGGAGGTAGAGAGACCACAGCCTGGACCAATAATATGACAGGGGTATTTTTTCAGACTACCCCAGACTCCCTGAAGACAATGTAGCTAAACTGTAGTCACAGATCACAGCTCAGCCCTAATAGCAAGATCTGAGGAAAATAGAAACCAGGTAGGTACTGACTTGCTTTACATAGGATCCATCATCCTTTTTGAGCCTTATATGCCTATAGTCTGGCACCTCTGCTCCATCTCTGCCTCTATTATTTTTTGCCTAGTTCCAAAGATATCAGAGCTGTTATATTTGACTTCCGAAAGACGTGTAATGTCAAATGGGCTGTCCTCTACTGCCCGACGATGACACCAGGTAGTGAAGACCGCCCAAATGGCAATACAAGACAGTACAAGTGAAATGTCAAGCGGGCAGTCCTGCAGTACCCAGCAATGACACTAGGCAGAGAGCCACCCATTGACGGTACAATTGTATCAGTAGCAAAGTAACAGCATCAATAACTATGGACTTGGCCAAGCCACACAAAAAATAAGAAAGGAAAAAAAATTTGGTAGATCCAGCATTACAGCACTAGTCTATAGGTATACAAAACTGAAAAAAACTTTCAAAAAGTTTTTTAAGTGATAAAATTCCTCCCACCTGTATCCACCACCATAGTGAGCTTAATATACAGCCGAATGCAGTAAGGTCCACTTAGACGGGTGGTTTACAGCTTAACATATATTCAGAGTAGAATGTTATAGCTACAGATGACATAGTGTTAAAAATTGGAAAATCACATTAAGTTGTCTGCAGAGTAGTCAAGTACTTGTGTGCGTGTAACCTACAGCAACCAGTATTACTGCAAGGGGCAATGAATTGTGGGCCCACTGTGCTACCAAATCGGTTGAACTTTGGGCCGCCTCCAAGGGCGTTGTTCAACCAAACTCCCTGGTATTCACCCTTTAACTTCAATTGGGGATTTGGACTTCACTGCAGAGAGTTTGCCAGGGTGAGGTGGTCCTGGTGTTGACCAGGCAGGTCAAGGACGATGGTGCAGTGTATCATAGAATAATGCAAAACACATAGTGTGAATGCAGACTAAAATCAGAGAAGACAGAATACAAACACTGTAAAAACAGACAGGTGTTAAGGACTGGTAACAGAGGTGCTAAATCAGGAACAGATCAGAATATCAGGTAACAGAGGTCGGGTCTAAAACAGGAATCCAAAATAGGACATCATGACAGATAGCAGAGGTACAGAAATAACAGAAGGGCATAGGCCAGAGGTAGCAGAGGTACTAACATAACAAAAACATGTAGGTCAAACATTCACTACAGAAGTCCAAACATAGCTTACGGAAGGTCATGCATCCAAACATGGTAGACGGAAAGTCATGTATCTAAACATGGTAGATGGAAGGTCATGCATCCAACATGGTAGACGAAAGGAAATGTATCCAAACGTGGCAAACAGAAGGACATCTACATCCACATGGTAGCAGAGATGCAAACATGGAGGAAGGACAAATATGTCCACACAGCATCAGAGATGCATACATGGTGGAAGCCCAGAGGCCTGTCATACATAACAATAGGATATATGTGTCCAAAGATTAATACGGGTAGAAGGACACATGCCCCACACAGAGAGAGAGAGACATTACAGAGGGACATATGCATCTACAGAGTTACACACACGATATCAGACAGAACCATAAGTGATACACACAGACCGAAGGATCACATGCACCCAAACAACAGATCCTAAAATAGGCAACTGAGACATTGCAAATTCAGGTTGTGGCTAGAGAAGTAGAATTATATACAGACAGACTGAAAGACAGGGATTGGCAGAAGGAAGCTTAGCAGTTGAGCACACTTATCCTTAAAGAAACAGGAGCATGCACAGAGGTAGCCAGGCTGCTGGGTCTGCTGGGAAAGGTAGTATATCGGCAAGCGCAGAGAAGTGATGTTACATCGTCTAAGACTGTTGGACAGGAATGTAAGGAATAAAATAAACCAGAACTGATACAATAAATGTAATAAATATTAGACAGTGTTCATCTATGTTTGCCATCTATAGCGCTATGCAGTGTTTATTCTCGGTAATGTGTGCTCCCTTCTTGAGAGTCTTAAGTTTCTGCAGAATGACTGTGCAAAAAAGACTCTCATTCATGTGGCGGGAATATTGGTTGACTTTAAGACATCTTAATAAGCACATGATTTCCAACTGTGCAATTTACAGCATTGTAAATTTTCTGCTACATTGAGTATCTGTGCATCTGGGCTAGAATCAGTAGATTTAACGACGCTGGGATATTTTACATAGGAAAAAAAAAAAGAAAAGTTGAGGCACTATCACAGTACAAATAGCTGCACTTTCCTGTACAGAAAGTTGTATGGGCTGAGCTCCAAGTATATTGATAATGTGACAATGATAAACAGACGCGTATTGAGCAGACTCCGGCCAACTACAACTCAGACGTAAGCAGTTTGTTTTTAATTACAGACAACAGTTACCGACCATCCAAGAAAGCATTCATCTCCTGCGATGGCCAAGAGCCCCAACAGAACTGAAGACACAATTTCACAATGTGCGTGAAACATGAGGTGCTCTCTCCAAGTACTAGTCAAATGTTCTGCAGCAATGAATAGTCGTCTGACAGGAGAATGTCAAGTGGAAGAGAAGTTTTACTTTATTTGCTTAAATTTGTCCTAAGCGGAGAGAAAGATAATGGGCAAACTAACGTGAAGACAAGACCATATTTAGATTTCATGTTGTGCTTGGCCTGTACCGTAAATCACGATCTGCCCGTAAATCCAAGTCTCCTTCAGTTTTATCGTAGATTGTAACGCAAGCAAATAGTATTCAGTAAGGAAAGGCAGAAAAATATAAAAATATATAAAGTGTAAAATGGAAATTTTTTACATTCAGTGGGGTAGAACCAAGCCAATAGAAAAACTTCTTAGGGTTTATTCACACGACCGGGCCATGTACTGAAAAACAGTACAATTTTACGGTTGATGTACATCCAAGGGGAAATACACAGATCTCTCATAGAATTGAGGCATAGATTGAGGGATCTGTGAAGACGGCCCGATGTATGACGTTCTATTTTTTAATAGATCGGACACACAGACTCCTGTGTAAATAGATCCATTAAATTTAATGAGTCCCTTTTTTAATTGTTGATAATTATTGGATGTAGTTGTCTTTTGACCCAAGGTTTGATCTACATATTGTTGATTTGGCGCCTTTTCTAGATTGTCAGTGAATACGATCACTATAGATTGTGGAAAGTGTTCTTTTATAATCCTGCCTTCACATGAACATTGCCGATTCTGAGTCATCAAAAATGAACTTAATGCTCTAGTTTTAAGGCCGTTTTATATATAAGGGACACCGATTTTCAACGATCCCTCATTTGATTCTATTGAGTGATCTGTGAAAACAGGTAAAAATAGGACATGACATATTTTCCTCCTCTACCACGTATTACCAGAGCTTCCTCTTCTACCACGTATTACCAGAGCTTCCTCCTCTACCACGTATTACCAGAGCTTCCTCCTCTACCACGTATTACCAGAGCTTCCTCCTCTACCACGTATTACCAGAGCTTCCTCCTCTACCACGTATTTCAACTGTTTCAGCATCTTCCACAGGAAAGGGAATAAGTGTCTGATTGCTGTGGCCCGAATGTCGGTTCCCCCAGTGATCAGGAGGATGGGGGCATGAAAGTTCCCTTAAAGCCTCCTTGTGAATGGAGCATTAGTATGACCAATGCTCCATTCATTTCTTTGGGACTGTAATCTCTGGCAGCCCCATATAAGTGAATGGAGTGCTGGTCATGCAAGCACACTGACGCTCCATTCACAAAGAGGCCTTAGGGGCACGTTTGGTCCATCATCCTCCTGATCACTGGGGCCCTGCAGCAATCGGACACTTATCCACTGTCCTGTGGATAGAGGATAAGTGTCTATAGTGGCACAACCCCTTTAATACATAGGGTTAAAGAGGAATGCAGAATGTCCACAGGTACAGGACCTAATAATATGGGGTGCAGAAATAGTGGGTCCTGAAGCCTAAGGGGCCCAACAGCTCCTCTGCCACATAATAAGATAGCAGTATTATAGATTTTTTAGTAGCGATTTTTAGGGGGCATTGTTACAATTGTTGCAGCTGTCCCATTAGTCTTAAAGGGGCCTTTCCATAAACATAACCATATTTACAGTAAATTTGTAGGCAATTCAAAGATGATTAGAGGAAATCTTTAAAACCCCAATTTTTTTTGCTAAATTTTTAATAATTTGAAAAAATATTTAACTTTTATTTCTCTACAAATGTAAATATGGTTATATTTATGGGTAAATCCCTTTAAGTTACACTGCCGGTAAGCCCAAAGAAAATAATGTGGGGAAAATAAACCAGAGTGCAGAAATCCTGGGTCCTAGTGCCCAAAGGGCCCCAACAGCTCCTCTGCCACATCATAGGATATCAGTACTATAGATGGGAAGTGATCTTTAGGGGGCACCATTACCATTTTTGCAACCGGCCAGGTAGTTTTAAGCTACATTGGCGTTTTCCGAAAAAGAAAGTCCAAAGTAAATAATGTGGGGAAAATAAGAAATGTTCCTTTTATTACATCGCACTGTTTTGGTTTTCTGTTTTAGAGGCTGTTACTCCCTAAATCTTTTATTGATCCGACCCAATCACATAGCCCTCCCTTGTTTCAGCTGTGTGAGACCACCAGGATTACAAGGAATGCTGTGCAGACGGCAGCGCTAGGTCACCTCCTTATGTGTTTTTATGATTTATTATGAAGTCTTGTACCTTACCACCAAACACTACAACAACAGTATCCAAATCACGTACCGGAGCAGGAACTCAGACCGAGCAGGCCCATGTCAGCACTAATCGACTGCACATTTGGCATGTGTAAAATCCACACCTGTCGTCTGGACAAATCTAGAGACATTTTATTATACAGCCAATAAAAAGGGCCTGATGCATTTAGCAGTATGCAGTGTATAAAACCTTGCTGAAAAAGAGACTATTGACTCTCAAGGCGGCTCCGGCGATCGTCTTAAAATATAAACTTACTATGGAGCTGCTTACAGGAACATTTACAGGTTCACACACAGTGGAAATGTGTTTGTCAAGAAATATAATAGTGGAAAAGGCAAAATGGTTACTTATATGACCAGGACTTGGTGAATGTCCACCTGTTATCATTGTGTCATTTTTTTCAGGTCAGGTGTTCTGCTTTGTAATATATCTTTGTAGGGAATTGTAAATCATTTCTCTGATACAAAGTTCCAAATCCTCTGCATAGTGCCTGCGTTGTATGGGGGGAATTTAGTCCAGGAGGTATGGACTGGATGCCAGCCGTATTTCCCAGACCGAGCTGGACTCCCATTATCATGCTCATAGTCCCTACTAGAGATTGTCGAAGCTCTCAAGATTTGGTTCAGGTTTGGCGTCTCAGCCAATTCATTTTGGGTGGAACAAGTTTGGTACGAACCACCCCTTAAATTGGTTTAAAACATAGTGTAGAACACTGTCAGAGCCTCTAGGAACCTATCTATAAAACATAGTGTATGACACTGTCAGGGCTACTAGGAACCTATCTATAAAACATAGTGTATGACACTGTCAGGGCTACTAGGAACCTATCTATAAAACATAGTGTATGACACTGTCAGGGCTACTAGGAACCTATCTATAAAACATAGTGTAGATCACTGTCAGGGCTCCTAGGAACCTATCTATAAAACATAGTGTAGAACACTGTCAGGGCTCCTAGGAACCTAGCTATAAAACAGTGTAGAACACTGTCAGGGCTCCTAGGAACCTATCTATAAAATATAGTGTAGAACACTGTCAGGGCTCCTAGGAACCTAGCTATAAAACATAGTGTAGAACACTGTCAGGGCTCCCAGGAACCTATCTATAAAACATAGTGTATGACACTGTCAGGGCCACTAGGAACCTATCTATAAAATATAAAGTAGAACACTCTTAGGAGCTCAGGGACTCCTAACATCAGCAGTCACTATTTGGTCTGGGAAATACGGCTAACATCTAGTCCGCATCTCAAACCAAACCAAAGGACCAAACCCATCTGTGTAAAGGTGGCCATCATTTAAAGGAAACCTTTCACTATTAAAATCTACAAACACCGGGGACATTCATCAACCTGCTTGCACCTATTTGTTTGCCATTCTGGCCCTTTTTTAAGGTTTTATGCTGCATACACAAGATTTATCATGTGTTCGGGCCAATTTTGAAGGCTTCTACACTATTCATCATTTTGCTTTTTTTGTTGGTGGAAGTGGGTGTGGCTTATCTGTAGTAACATTTTGCTATTCATTTATGAAATGAATGTACTTACATGTAAAAAATAAAAACAACATAGAAAGAAAGCCATAGCAAAAAATTATTTGAAAAACCCCAAGGAAAAAAAATGTTGTAAACCTCAAAACCCCATTGGTCTCCACACCACTCCACCCACTGTTTCAGCCCGGATACACAGCCGCAGAAACTACAGCTGTGTGTATGGGCCCAGTGAAATGTCTTTATCCGTAATTGCGGTCACGTGCATGAGGCCGTAGTGTAAGTTCACCTTCTAGGCTTAGGAGTTAATTGAGCAATCTGACGATTGAAAGCCGTCCCTATGTAAGTATGTATAGCTGTCAGTCACTGATAGGACCGCCCACTGGACTCCTAAGCCCAGAGTGAGAAGGGATTTTAATGCATAAATGACAAGATATACTAAAAGTAAAATAGACTACAGAGCTTCACGCCAAAGGGGAATCTGCCCTTAGAAGAAATCTCAAGACTCCACTCTAAGACCTCATGCACATGACCACAATTGTGGATAAAAATACGGACCCATACATTTCGATGGCTCTATGCACACAGCCATAGTTTTTGCAGCTTTGTGTCTGGGCTACATTTAAGAGACGCAAATACTGGAGCAGGTTTTATTCCTATCTACATTGCCGGCTTGGCCCATTCAATAGAATGGATGGGTCAGTGAAAACCACGGATGACACCTGGATACCAGTCTGGGAGTCATCCATGCCATTTTCATTGGCCTTTAAACTGCACACAGTCTTGTGCATGAGGCCTTAGGGCAGGTTAACATGGTGGAATTTGGACAGGAATCTGAGGCCCAAATTCCTCTCCAAATACCAGCCCTGTGGAACCAGCAATGGAAAGCTGAAGCAGAGTTCTGGTTTTCCGCCATGGCATTATCCTTAGACACAATTGGGAGCCTCAAAATCAGCTACAAATTTCTGTGTGTGATCTTAGCCTTAGACAAGATTGGTTGGGGTCCGACACCGATCTGTTGATGTGGCTACTGGAAGCTGTATATTAGGGATATAGCTGGAAGCAGCTGTGAATGGGAGCAGGGTTGCAATCCTAGGCGCCAAAGCTAGTGTACAGACCAGACGTTGTATACAGTGTACAGAGCTCCCTACACTCTAGTGGTGGTGTGGGGAACTGCAACCTCCCGATTCCATCCTCTTGAATAGGAGGAGCAGGGCTGCTTCCGGCCGTTCCCTTATATATTGGCTTCCAGCGGCCGCATAAGCTGATCGGTGTGGGATCTGACCGATCTGATACTGATGACTTATGCTGTGGATAGGTCATCTGTATCAATTATCTTCAGATCCTGGATAACCCCTTTAAGTTACAGAAGTTACATATGTACATTTATATGAACTCTCTTTTCTGTGTATTTCAGCCAATGCATCCGTCAGGTGTTACATTGCAACAGATAAACTTTTAAGAAAATTAGTTCAGATTATTGCTCAGAATCTAGAGCCAGCTAAATGGCTTTTGGACCGCACATTGCCCAATCCCTTTACTTTTTTTGTTAAATTAACTCCTCATTGAATCCCTTAGGAAAGAAACACATGCTATAAAAACCAAATGTAAGAAGAACCTGTGATTGTGGTTTTCCGAAGAAGCAATAAAAGAGACATTTCCAAAGAATCACTTCTCCGAAAAACACTGCTGATGATGAGAGAAAAACCTTGTAAGCGTAAAGGACATCAAATGGATCCAAATATGAAAAGACTTTATTAATACATGAATAAATAAAATATCTATCACATCAAAAATTATACACAAGAGGACAATTGTAAAAGGAACGGACTCCATATACACAGAACATGCCGGAGCACACAAAAACGTCCTGTAACAAAGGAGCGAATAGTAAAAAATAAAGTGCAAATCACTGACAAACCTTTGTAATGCGCTATACTCACAGTGCAGGGGGCAGTGTGGAGTAGGGGGGTTAGTGGCTGCCATACAGGAGCTCACCCCCAACGGTCACTTGTTTGTACGGGGAGCCAAATCACCATCAGTTCACATAGCGCAGATATCTGCAGGATAGAAAAACTCTCAACAAATTTTTTTTTTAACCACTGTTTATGATGAAACACATTTTTGGGTTTTTCACTTCTTTTTTCAGTGATACATAGGGCTTTATTTTCTTGTCAGGTTTTTTTTTTTTTTTTTTTTTTTTTTGTATGATTTTCCTTGGAACTGGGGCTGATACATTAGCCCCAAGTGCAGGACAAATACATCCTCCTAGTATACAGTGCAGAGCTGATCTAGATCCTCTGGCCATCACATGACTGCTGACACTAGGGGAAGCCACATCATGGTGGCCCCCATAGCTGTACACACAAACCGTCCCTGCCATCTCTCTGGGGAGTCCAGCTGTCACTGATAGCCGACTCCCCGCTCCTGCAGCTGCACGATCTCGAGATTGTGTAGCTGGTATCATACAAGTACGTTATTGCAGAAATGAACAACCACTGCCCGAATGTATATACTCAACAAGTGGTCAACAAGTGGTTAATCAAATAATTCCTGGGATGCTATAATAGACAATCACAGCAAATTTTATGAGAAAATTGGTCAAAGGGTAATGTCTCCAGTAAAATTGCTGAATAGAAAACTGCCAAGAAAGCATAACTAACAAATGGGCATGAAACAAATATGACAAAAATTTCATGGAGGAATATCTGCAATGTTCATGGCCTTAGTATCACACATCTTACAGAATGAAGGACAGGTCAAATATAGCAGAATGCCTCATAGTTATAAACAGAACTCCTGCATGGGAAACTAGCCGATACAGCACAATAGCCGAAATTGACAAATGCAAGCAATACCCATTCCAGAGAATTCCAGCAATCCACCATCGGTGTCCATAGTGTAGATCCAGAGCAGGGCCACAGGTCTGAAACATTTCATCAGAAGGATTCTTCAAGAGGTGGTATTGTCATGTTCTCAGATCTAATGGTATATGTGTGGACACCATAATGGCTGGATTATTGCTTTTATTTCTGCAAAATAAAATCCATCGGAATGGGGCTGATTTGGCATCAAGTACTTGGAGTTCAGATGAGTAGGACAGTTGCAGAGATTTTTGCATAAGGTGAGTCTAGCCGAAGAAAGATTTGTCTACTGGTTAAGGCACCTTAACATGTCAGACAATCCTCTAGGGGGCCCAAACTAATTGTCCTCAAAGATCCAGCAGAAGACAACTCCAATTGGAGGCGCCTTTGGAGCCAATGACTTGAGTTTCTTTCTTATTTGATCATTCACAAATAACCCATTAGATTTTATCCATGATCTGTCCTATGTGTACAATGATGACTACAAAGATTACACCGAACTTAAAAATATATGTGTACCCATTCTGTATAGATGGAGGGTAAGTTCCAAGATTCTCTATCTCTGGTGGACCCAAGGAACCATTACTCCATAGCTGGTGAAAATAAGAATTGTCTTGATGATTTTACACCAAATTCTCAAAAATGATGAAATGGTCCTTATTAATAATGTTCAGTTTTGCATATAGGAAGAACATGATGTGGTGATGACCTGAGTCTTTATTAGTCAATCTTTCAGTCTCCATACTGTTTTCCTCCAGACAGGCCCTGAGGGCTTCGGCTATAATCTGTTTGTATCAGTACAAGTGGAAGGAATGTGGAGATTGGTCCTGACTGATGGCTGATCAGACTTTACAAAACTGTACATGTCTTGCTTAAATGACTTGTTAAGCTACGTCCTTTAGTCGTCTTTTGAACACCCTCCAAACTGACTTGTAGTGTAATTGCTCAGGTGATGGGTGCTTGTCATGGATTCCATCTATCAGCCACTGGATAGCAGTATTTCAGGTCACGCTCCATCAGATAACACGCTGAGCCCACAAGATCTACCATAACTGGCTAAAATATCTATGAGGTTTAGTTTAGTGGATCAAGTCATTTTAGACCTTCATGAGAGATTATCGAATCTCTACACAGTTGGGGGATGTCAAACGTTTATAAAACTTTTACTAAGTCCTCACATGTTGAATGTTTTGACTTCACTTGTTCATGGACTTAAAGGGGTTATCCAGGCAAAATGTTTATGTTTTAAATAGGCCGGTCCGGTCCATTGTTATCTTCCGGCAGAGGTCCCCGCCACAAGTGACCACTGAGGACAATGAGTGGCATCAGTGGAGGGCATATGCCGTCACTACTTGTCACATCCCGGGGTCCCTTCCTGAGGCTGCTGAATGCACTGATTGGCCTAAGTGGTCACGTGGGATCCGGGACATCACAGTTGGCAAGCAGTTTCAGAACCTGACTGGGGACAGGTGAGTATGATTTTTTTTTTTTAAATTTTCATCTTCCCGGCCTATGTAAAATATGCAAATTTTGCCTGAACAACCTCTTTAAAGAGAAGTTAGAAAACTCTTCACCACCTCCACCCTCTCCAGTTCTTTGCTTCCTTCAATAGACATGGCTCTACTGATTCCATCACAGTTGGAATTTGGTCTCTAGAACACACCATTCCTGAGCAACCAGTGTAGATAGTTTTGGTTTATGATATGCTAATAAGGCTATATACTGTCCAGTGGGTGGTCTTGGGCTAGAGGAAACCAGCGCTCAGAATCACGCTTTCTTTCCGGTTCCTGCCATAGACTGCCCACTTGACAGAAGAGAGCCTAATTAGCATATTGGGTAATGAAACTAACAAAAATGATTGCTTGGGAAAGGTGGGGTCTAGAGAAAAAATTCCAACTGTGCTGGAATCAATGGAGGGACACCTATTAATGAATGTAAAGAGCGGGGTGTTTGCAGAGGTGGTGAAAGGTCCTCTTTTAGAGCTGTAAAAGAGAAAAGTTGATGTGCAGACTTATGTCCACTGAATGGATAGGGTCTTCATGACACAATTACTTTAATAAAAGGGGCAGACGATAGTACCAAAAACAACATCAAAAACCATAAAGGCAGTATCCACCATTATTGCAAGCTTTAAGACGTTTTACTTTTTGAAACACAAAAGTCCTACTATGAACTTAATATTTGGACAGGCCACCATCACGGCAGTAAATGGTAATGCTGTTGGAGAACTAGTCCAAAAATGGGCTGATTCTCACCAGCACCCAAGTAGTCATCCCAAAGGACAACCTCCATTTTATAGGAAATAAATATGGCCAATTAAATATTTGCAACTGTCCATTGCACTCATAGTCTTATAGTTTCCTCTTCCCCAGTGATCCATTAGCTATGATTTAGTCACAGATTGCTAGTAGTATAATGTTGTATCGTGTTAGCCATAGAAAGTAGTGTAAAAGGTATCGCCTGATGTCTTCACTCTTACATTAGTCACAGATTATAAGATACATGTGTAGGGATGAGAATAGTCTTTCCCACCCAGGGTGGTCACCAAAATACACAATGGAGTTCAATGGAGGATAGGAGATGGGGAAAGAGATCCCGATAGGTCTGTGTTGTCCATTTATGTGAATGGGCCCAGATACATCTGATGGAAGCCCTATGTCTGGGCATATACTGTCTTCAAGTGGTAATCTTTGCCAAGTACATAAGATATCTAATGGAATTCATCCTTTGATATAGCCATTGACAGGCTACAAACTGCAGGAGTCAATAGAAGTAACATCAAAGGAATAGACATATTTCTATAAGTAATATCAGCTCAGGTTCCCTGTATTCCCACCATCATTCATCTTTATGGATTTACCAGAAAATTTTTTATGAACTACCTGTCAGATCTGTAGAATTATATAGATAATACATGGCCCTATGTAGCTTATTAATGTCATCTGTACCTCTAATACAATCCTATCTGCGCTGATGTAAATCATTCATATAAGTATTTTCGCCACTTAGAAGTCTAAGGAGGTCATGCATGGACGTAAGCTTGACGTAGATCTGATGAATTTTGTATGTACCAAAAGGGTACCAGATGTAAAAGAAATAACTATCGAGCCAAGGAAATGCTGCTGTTGATATGTGGTAAAAGAAGGGTCAGGAACATATTTTATGTGACAAACAATTACTTTCCAGGTTTCTTACAGAATCTGTACATGAATGAAATACAGTTTATCATTATTTGTATCATCTACCACTAACCTGTGGCTCTCCTACCGTTGGGAACTACAAAAACAAACATCTCAGAGATTTTTTTTTTCCCCCAAAGTTTCCCAACAACTAGAGAGTCAAAGATCTAGAACGTCCATAAACTACCTGTTCTTCAAAGTCGAGAGGAATTAGAGCTAAAGGAGAAGTTTATTGGAGAAAACTCTACAAATGGGCAGAGGCTCTTGGACCTTGTTGAGGCGCCTGGACACAAGATGAGCATGGAGGTATACAGGTCCTGTATGGTATCCTGTGGCACATTTGTCCATAGATATTTTAACTGGATCTGTAGAGCTTGCATACTCTTGGAAAGGTGAAGATGGAGTCCCAACTGGCCCTATGAATGCTCAATCGAGGGCAAATATGGTGACTGGGTAGTCCAAGAAAGTGTTACAATCTGGTGGAGACATTCCTGGGAAACCCTTGCTGTGTGTGAGCAAGCAAGGTGGTCCTGCAAGACAGGTATTGAATGTGGATGAGGAAAAAGTCAAAATCACATCACAGTAGTAAAAATAAAACCTAGTACTGAAATACAAAATGCAGCCAGCACAGAGCTCTGTAGATATCCCCGGGAGAAATTATCAGCATGGGTTTTGCATCCTGCAGAGGACCAGATCATTTTGTGCTGTATACTGCTGTGTATGGATACTTAGAACTGGAAGAGTAGATTCATTTTTCTGTAGATAGATAGATAGATAGATATAGATAGATAATAGATGGATGGATAGATAGATATGAAATAGATGGATAGATAGATAGAAACAAAAAGAAATGTAGAGCAGCACCAAATACAAAAAACAGAAACCTGACACTGCTAATGGATGCAAATCCTCAGGGATCTGGCATCTGGTCCCAAAATAGTAAAATGGAAAGAATGGATAGCACTCCAGAATAGATGGATAGATAGATAGAAAGATAGATAGACAGACAGATAGATAGATAGATAGATAGATAGATAGATAGATAGATAGGGAAATTATGTACTTCACCTTCATCTTTATATATTGATAATTGATTGATACATGTACAATCAATAGATTTGCTATATACAGTAGATGTGTTAGAGATAGATAGATAGATAGATAGAAGAACTATAGATAGATACGATAGATACGATAGATAGATAGATAGATAGATAGATAGATAGATAGATATAGATAGATAGATAGATAGGATAGATAGATAGATAGATAGATAGATAGATAGATAGAGCTCTGCTTCGTATTCACTTATCTTCCTCTAATTTCCTGGTTACAGGTAATTATTATGATATTAAAAATGATCCTTCTGTAAATTCATCTAGTTCTCCTACCATTCTCAGACAGATTGTATACTTATTCGTTGGCTTAGTTAGTACATTTTTTGGAGCTTGGTTTTGCATATTAAGCCAAGCCTCCTTTGGCAAGCCCCACCCACTTGTCAGGTAAGGAACAGAAACTGTTAGAAAGTATCTAAAGCACTTGTGTAAAGCATGCATGCCAGTATTCATTTGCAATTCACCGCCACCTACTTTTGGAGAGAGGTGGCCCAAAAGTGGTAACGGAAGGTGAGTATAAATGTTTTTATTTTTTTCATCTCCCCTGGGATTCCACCTATTACTCTCTGAAGAGACTCCGCAGTATAATAATGTCACTTTCACTTTGACATAACTTCAGCTCTGTTTGCCTTAGAGAGCAAGAAATTGGATAAATAGGTTCCTAGGAGCCCTGACAGTGTTCTACACTATGTTTTATAGACAGTTTCCTATGAGTCCTGACAGTGTTCTACACTATGTTTTATAGATAGGTTCCTAGGAGCCCTGACAGTGTTCTACACTATGTTTTATAGATAGGTTCCTAGGAGCCCTAACAGTGTTATACACTATGTTTTATAGATAGGTTCCTAGGAGCCCTGACATTGTTCGACACTATGTTTTATAGATAGTTTCCTAGGAGCCCTGACAGTGTTCTACACTATATTTTATAGATAGGTTCCTAGGAGCCCTGACAGTGTTCTACACTATATTTTATAGATAGGTTCCTAGGAGCCCTGACAGTGTTCTACACTATGTTTTATAGATAGGTTCCTAGGAGCCCTGACAGTGTTCTACACTATATTTTATAGATAGGTTCCTAGGAGCCCTGACAGTGTTCTACACTATATTTTATAGATAGGTTCCTAGGAGCCCTGACAGTGTTCTACACTGTTTTATAGCTAGGTTCCTAGGAGCCCTGACAGTGTTCTACACTATGTTTTATAGATAGGTTCCTAGGAGCCCTGACATTGTTCTACACTATGTTTTATAAATAGGTTCCTAGGAGCCCTGACAGTATTCTATACTATGTTTTATAGATAGGTTCCTAGGAGCCCTGACAGTGTCATACACTATGTTGTATAGATAGGTTCCTAGGAGCCCTGACAGTGTTCTACACTATGTTTTATAGATAGGTTCGTAGGAGCCCTGACAGTGTTCTACACTATGTTTTATAGATAGGTTCCTAGGAGCCCTGACAGTGTTCTACACTATGGTTTATAGATAGCTTCCTAGGAGCCCTGGCAGTGTTATACACTATGTTTTATACCAAATTTGACCTGAAACGAATCTTGGACCTGAACCGGCCAAACCCAAATCTTAAGGGCTTTGTCCATCTCTAGTGCTGAATATAATTGCACTGATTGCTCAGGAACACTGGGAGCCAGAGAAAAAAAATTCCATCTTTGCCAGAATCAGTAGAGCAGGAGGATGGGAAGAGGTGGAAGTGGTTAAGGGTCCTATAGCCAAGATGGGCTTGGTTTGGGAAAAATAATTGTACTTGAGGAGCTCAAGGCAAAGAAAAGGAATTGCTTTTTTGTAATCTCATACAAAATGTTAAAATCTTCATTTTTGACTGTGGGGTAAGTTTCGGGTTTGTCTATTACCCACAATATACTTAACAGAGTCTGTGAATGGACTTTCTTAGGATGTTACGATCTTTGCTACGAATTATTCATCCCCTGACATTTTGCATTTATCGGCAGCACATCGCTCTAGCATCTTTTATGTAACATAATTCCAGATAATTGGTCATAGGGCAGTGTAAAGGGCCTTTAGTGTCTGCCCCTTATAGGCATTAACAAAGGAAGCCTTTGTGAGGCCTCGGTCTTGCATTATGTAAAGGTCACCCATGACAATCTTCATGCTGGGTTCACCGGGATTAAAGAAATGGAGTCCGCTTCTTTTGTTCCTATTTCTTTGATGCCACATATTCTTTGTCACATTTAAAGGGGTTGGCTCACAAATACAACCCATTTTCAAATTAAGGCCAATGTAACGATCAGCTGATCGACGTGGCTCTAGCTTTCTCTCCCACAGGGATGAGAGAAGCCAGGCCCATAGTGGTCTGCTGATCCCCTCACCAGCTTTAATTAAAATGGACTTGTCTTAGAAAGAAATAAACTACAGTTAGCCTCTCATTTCTGACAGCCATGCAAATGCTGATCATTTTTGACACATAAGAGGGTCCCAAATATGGGACCATCCTCTATGATGCCCTAAATGAGCATATGAGCAGGGGCTGCCCTGATAAGACCCCTTTAAGGAATTAAAGGGATGGTATCAAAGCCTCTTTGGAGGAAGAATCCTGGAAGTGATGATATGACCCCCACAGAGCCCTGATCTCATCATCCAGTCTGTCTGGGATGACATGAAGAGACAGAAGGATTGGAGCAAGCAACATCCACAGAAGATCTCCGCTTAATTTTCTAAGATGGTGGGAACAACCTTCCTGCCGAGTTCCTTGAAAAGCTGTCTGCAAGTGTATGGAGAAGGATTGATGGAAAGGTCACACCAAATATGGATGGGATTGGATGGGATGTCTCTTTCTTTAATCACTTAATGTTAATTGACAAAAATAAACTATTGACCCTTCTATTTTTGAAAGCATTCTTACTTTTCAGTACTTTTTTTTCACATTTACCTAAATCCTTTGCACTGTACTGTAAATATAATGAAGTGGAAAGGATAACCTCAAGGCTGAATGGTAGATAATGGAGTTTTCTGAGCCTATCCTATATTATCTGGCCTATAGGACCCCAGAGGTATGATGGTGCTGTGACCCCTTCATTGTTTATCCAGGCACATTACTCTGCATACGGCACTCAGCCCAAACAAGCAAACTGTAAACTAAATTGGGCTGGTCCACCATGCCAAGAACAACCAAACTCACATGTATAGTGCTGTGTAGGGTACATAAGGAAGTCATCAGGTTGGATAGACCATGAGCTAAAAATCCTGAGAAACCCTTTAAATGGTTGGGATTAATAGTACCATAAACCTAAGGGAGCTAAGCGAATACCTAATTGTTCACTACTACAATCCTGATATATATAGGCCCCTCCAAATACTCTTGATAACCAACTAATCTCAAGGATTTCTCACCATTTGTCAGGACTTCAAACTAACGTTGAGCTATTTGGCCAAGACCTGCCCTAAGACATGTAAAGACTCCTTTCCATTCCCACAGATGTAAAATTCTTGGTACACTTTTCAAAGTCCATGGGACCCATGATATTATAATGGACTCCACAAAAGAAGCACAAATCATCGGTGTGGAATGAATTAATCCTGGCCGCACTCAGTGGAGAAGGTTATAGTTTAACAGCTATGCCCATAAACTATCTTAATTTTGCGCATAATCTATGGCAAAATCCATAACATTGTATTTGTGGAGGGATATGGACGCCAAAGGGATTTGCCGAAGAGCGATGCTTTGTGTTAAAACTATATGAGCTGTGAAAAATGTTATTTTTATCCAGAGGGTACTAAGAACCGAAACACTATTGGATTGGTTTACCTGCTAAAATAAATCAGCCCGGGGGATTGCAATGAACTTGTGAGCTGTGGGAAAAACATCTTGTTAAGGCATCAGATATGTAAATCCAAAATGAAAGGGGAAGAAGCCAAAGCGAGACAACATGGCCTATGTTCATTGGAAAATTACATGAGAATATCACATTTTTTGTAATGTTTTTGTAGGAATTTAGGTCCAAAAAGAATAGAAAAAATATGTAAAATATTGTATCAATTTTTTTTTGCACATTCTGAAATTAATTAAAGGGATTTTCCCATGAACATAACCATAAATTTGTAGACCATTAGAAGTTAAACATTTTGCAAATATAAATAATTTAAAATTTTGCAGAGTTTTAAATATTTTTTCTAATCATCTCAATGGTGATCATATTTAATACATGAACTTTCTATTGTCTGGGACTTGCCAGAAACTCAGCCACAATTTCCATATTGTGCACAGGTTATCAGGCAGGGACACTACATTTACAGTGCCTTGCGAAAGTATTCGGCCCCCTTGAACTTTTCAACCTTTTGCCACATTTCAGGCTTCAAACATAAGGATATAAAATTTTAATTTTTTGGTGAAGAATCAACAAGTGGGACACAATCGTGAAGTGGAACAAAATTTATTGGTTATTTTAAACTTTTGTAAAAAATAAAAAAACTGAGAAGTGGGGCGTGCCAAATTATTCGGCCCCCTTAAGTTAATACTTTGCAGCGCCACCTTTTGCTGCGATTACAGCTGCAAGTCGCTTGGGGTATGTCTCTATCAGTTTTGCACATCGAGAGACTGAAATTCTTGCCCATTCTTCCTTGGAAAACAGCTGGAGCTCAGTGAGGTTGGATGGAGAGCGTTTGTGAACAGCAGTTTTCAGCTCTTTCCACAGATTCTCGATTGGATTCAGGTCTGGACTTTGACTTGGCCATTCTAACACCTGGATACATTTATTTGTGAACCATTCCATTGTAGATTTTGCTTTACGTTTGGGATCATTGTCTTGTTGGAAGATAAATCTCCGTCCCAGTCTCAGGTCTTTTGCAGACTCCAACAGGTTTTATTCCAAAATGGTCCTGTATTTGGCTCCATCCATCTTCCCATCAATTTTAACCATCTTCCCTGTCCCTGCTGAAGAAAAGCAGGCCCAAACCATGATGCTGCCACCACCATGTGTGACAGTGGGGATGGTGTGTTCAGGGTCATGAGCTGTGTTGCTTTTACGCCAAACATATTGTTTTGCATTGTGGCCAAAAAGTTGGATTTTGGTTTCATCTGACCAGAGCACCTTCTTCCACATGTTTGGTGTGTCTCCCAGGTGGCTTGTGGCAAACTTTAAACAAGACTTTTTATGAATATCTTTGAGAAATGGCTTTCTTCTTGCCACTCTTCCATAAAGGCCAGATCTGTGCAGTGTACGACTGATTGTTGTCCTATGGACAGACTCTCCCACCTCAGCTGTAGATCTGTGCAGTTCATCCAGAGCGATCATGGGCCTCTTGGCTGCATCTCTGATCAGTCTTCTCCTTGTTTGAGATGAAAGTTTAGAGGGATGGCCGGGTCTTGGTAGATTTGCAGTGGTCTGATACTCCTTCCATTTCAATATGATCGCTTGCACAGCGCTCCTTGGGATGTTTAAAGTTTGGGAAATCTTTTTGTATCCAAATCCGGCTTTAAACTTCTCCACAACAGTATCACAGACCTGCCTGGTGTGTTCCTTGGTCTTCATGATGCTCTCTGCGCTTTAAACAGAACCCTGAGACTATCACAGAGCAGGTGCATTTATACGGAGACTTGATTACACACAGGTGGATTATATTTATCATCATCTGTCATTTAGGACAACATTGGATCATTCAGAGATCCTCACTGAACTTCTGGAGTGAGTTTGCTGCACTGTAAGTAAAGGGGCCGAATAATATTGCACGCCCCACTTTTCAGTTTTTTATTTTTTACAAAAGTTTAAAGTAACCAATAAATTTCGTTCCACTTCACAAATGTGTCCCACTTGTTGTTGATTCTTCACCAAAAAATTAAAATTTTATATCCTTATATTTGAAGCCTGAAATGTGGCAAAAGGTTGAAAAGTTCAAGGGGGCCGAATACTTTCGCAAGGCACTGTATGAGAAGATAATCCGGTCACAATAAGGACATCATGGTAGGGTTTCGGACTATTGCCAGACCATAGAAAGTTGCTTTATTCATGGTCGTATCCACTGCCAACCAATCAAGTCAAATTACACTATATTAAAATTTTAAATAACTTATATTTGCAAAAAATTTGAACTTTCGTCATGTGAAAATCCCTTTAAATAATGAATTATATGTTAATTGATTAATTTAAAAAAGTATGAAAATGAAAAGTTGCTAAAAATAATATTTTTTAATCTTATGAAAAATTTTAATAAAAAAATTGTGTATTTAAAAAAAATAGGACTGCTCTTGTCTATAGGCTGTATCTAGTATTACATAAATTGAAAGAGTTAGCTGCTTTATTATTAATGTATTTAATTACATTTATTATATAAAGTTAAAATTACTAATACACTTCAATCTTGAATTCTGCCGGCTTCCCGGTATCTCATGGTATTGGGCTACCCATAGACAGTCCTCTCTGTACTGTCATGTCCTTCCTGTTCACAAGACATCAGGTATAGGGGAAATAGATGACTTATCACATGACTTCGACATCCATGAGTGCCTTTTCCTGTTATACTGTATCCAGTGCACTTGTTCTAAGATTACCATCTAGCGCATGTGCACTAGACACCAGATGTATTGTAACACAGGTATTAGTGCACATACACTGGATAGGGATTTGGAGCAAGAGCACTGATTACAAACGACAGTAGTGTGCATTAGACATGTTGGTAATGGTATTGGACATCTGATTATTCCTTGCCTTGACATTGTTTGGATGGCAAATGATAAGACATGTAGAGTAGTTAACATCTGAAACACATAGGTGGTTTGGCACAGGTAGCAAATGGATTTCTTCTTTTGAAAAACAAGTTCTGGGTCATTTTTCTTTGTTTCATTTTTTTTAATATAACATTACATTGGCTTAATTACTTTACATGAAGTCTATCACCAGGACCTAACCTATCAAACCAGCCCCACAGATAGATAGGTTAGGGTCACCTGAATCAAACAGTGTTTTCCACTCGTCAATCGGAGCCTCCGTTGCCAAGATATTGCTGTTTTGTTAATATGCAAATGAGCTCTTTGGAGCAATAAGGACATCGCCATTGCTCCAAGTAGGCAGTGATTCACAAAGGGAAAACACAGTGTGATTCAGATGACCCTAACCTATCTATCTGCAGGGTTGGGGTGATATACTGGTTCTGGTGACCATAACCTATCTATCTGCAGGGCTGGGGTGATATGCTGGTTCTTTTGACACTAATTTATCTATCTGCAGGGCTGGGGTGATATGCTGGTTCTGGTGACACTAACCTATCTATCTGCAGGGCTGGGTTGATATGCTGGGCTCTGGTGACACTAACCTATCTATCTGCAGGGCTGGGGTGATATGCTGGTTCTGGTGACCCTAACCTATCTATCTGCAGGGCTGGGATGATATGCTGGGCTCTGGTGACACTAACCTATCTATCTGCAGGGCTGCGTGATATGCTGGGTTCTGGTGACCATAACCTATCTATCTGCAGTGCTGGGGGGATATGTTGGTTCTGGTGACCCTAACCTATCTATCTGCAGGGCTGGGATAATATGCTGGGCTATGGTGACACTAACCTATCTATCTGCAGGGCTGGGGTGATATGCTCGGGTCTGGTGACACTAACCTATCTATCTGCAGGGCTGGGGTGATATACTGGGTCTGGTGACACTAACCTATCTATCTGCAGGGCTGGGATGATATGCTGGGTTCTGGTGATACGCTAACTTTAACTGAGCAGCATTACTACATATATATTAAATGGTTGACAACCAATGACAAATGTGGTTGTCTCCAATGTTAATGATCTAGAACGGCTTTTAGGAAGAATAAAAGGAGTCAGTGTTGTTTTTATTAGTGTAGTGTAGTTAGTGTATATTACTTCACTGGGGTTCTTGAATTTTGGCCAAGAAAAAAATTAGCCAAATTACGTTAGAAACATACTAAGAAAGTTACAGTACAGAATGGGGTAGATTTATTAAGACTGGTGTATTGTATGCCAATCTTAATAAAGGGGGCCCGACTGGTGCAGGGACTGAGAGGTTTATGAAGAGGCTGTGGCTTCTTCATAAATCAGTCGGTCGGCCGTGCATGGAGATCTATGGTAAAGATTTCCATTATAAATCATGCAAAACATTATAATGTTATAAACTAATAAATATGCACCAGAATTCTGAAGTAACTTGCGCCAAAAAACGTTTGCTTTTTGACAGTTTAATAAATGTTCCTAATTGTTCCTGTCATGAGGCCTGAATCCGAACATTATAGATGAGCTCCTCTGGTCCTGTGGCCCCTTTCTCTGTGCCTTACACATGGTCACCATCATTTTAATGTTTTTTCTACAAAACATTTTCAAAACATTAAGTTCAAAAATCTGTTCAAGAATAGATAATTTAGTCATGTCGCATGCAACTCTTTTTGCACACGTTGTCCTAAAAAACACAGTGAAGTTATATAGACTACGTTTTTACCTCTGCAATGAGTTTTTGATGCATTAAAATTGTGAAAAATCCTCCAGTCCAGTGTGCCGTTACCAGCGCCTAACCATTCACCTATAGCACATGTTGCTGTCCCCCACTAAGTCTGCGTTTGCGTTAAATCTAGAAAATCTTAGATGGAGTCCTGGGAACCCTCAGAGTGTTATACACAACTTTTTAAGGCAGTTTGCATTTTTGGTTTGGCTTGAACAACAAATGAACTTTTGCCTGAACCACTCGTATCCAATAATTGACTCTCCCACCCTCTGTGTCGGTGACATCCTTTGAAGGTGCTGGCTATCTGGGCAATTTATTAGATAAAGTTATCCCGCTTTCCTTCATGATTTATGTTGAGACATAGAAAAAATCTGAATGTAAAAGATTTTTCTTGGTTTACTGTATTAATTGTTTTACCAAGCTATTTTTGTTTCCTGACTACAGTATAAGTTGCTCTGCATATTTTTGAAGAACCCTAACACGTGATCAATTTCCCTACAGCACCCCCAAAGGAGAAATCAAGTATTACACCGTTCTCTTTGCTGAATCCTCCAGATCAAGAGATGCATATTTCACTCTGGCTAATAGAAAATGGTTCTTAGCATGGGGCTCCCCTTTATTTTGGCCAGTTCAAAAATTGCAGACTGAAAATAGTATAAACCAAAAAAAGCCAATTAGCCATTCCCTCGGCAACAGCGGACAACTCAAAATGTCAGACAATGAATTTAATGTTATTCTTTACACAATCTGGGTTACAGCTGAATAATGGATAGATACTATTTTATTTATTAATTCAGTCATTATTATTCACATATTGTCACAAAAATTCTAATAAATAATTACTATTAAATCGTAAATAACATATCACTTATAAAAGTATCCAGATTTAGGGTATGTTCACATGGCGGAAAATGAAGAGGAATTCCTCTTCATTTTCTGCCGCCGACATTTTCACAGTGGTCTAGCCGCGATGGGATGCCGATGCAGTGCATCAGCATTCTGTCGCGGCATCCCGCTACTGATTAGGCCCGGATGATTGGGCCTAATCAGGAGGGAGTCTCGAGCCACGGACACCATAGGCGGAATCCGCGGCAGGATCGAGCAGGACGCTTCTGTTTTCCGCGTCCTGCTGCGATCTCTGCCACAGGAGGTGGATTCCGGAAGGAATCTGCTCCGGATTCGGGGGCGAAACCCACTCCCAAATCCGAGGCAAATTACTCTGTATGAACACACCCTTAATCAGCACCGATCCCTCACTGTGCATTACATGCTAACTACTAAGTGTAGGCTACCAGTGCAAAATCACCAATCCTTGCAAAATCCTGCACTGGACCATTAATAGGGAATATATACAATACTAGACACGCAAATGATGTTCTAGCTGAAAGTAGTAATACTTCAAATAAGAATTATTTGGAAAATTATTGTAATTTTTTATGTTTTTGTAAAAAAAAAAATTAAATTTAAGTAATATATATATATAATTAATAATATTATTTCAGCAGCATAAACTTTTTTTAATAATATAATTTGTTTTAGATATTTTTATATAGTTATAAAATCTGAAAATCTTTTAAACTTTTTGACATTTTTACATTCATAGATCCTATGAATAAATTATAAATATATTATAAATATTGATTTAAAAAAAAAAGGAATAGAAACAACTGTGACCTACTGACCAATCATACACATAGATGGAGACTGTATAGACATAAGCGGAATAACTCACAAAAAACAGACTTATTTTATTAATCTCTGTATTGATATTCTCATATTTTGATATAATCCTCAAAATCTAAAACTCAATAAAAACTAAAAAAAAAAAAAAAATGACAAAAGAAAAATAAAGAATCAGTATCATAGTGTTTGACTTAAGAATAAAAATTTCATGTTGAGGATAATTTGTTAAAAAACAATTGCGTTATAACATTGTGCAGCACTGAAGGGGTTAACGAACAGGTTTCAGCCGGAAAGGAAAAAAGTGTCCCGACGTTCTCTATACAAGACACTTGAAGGAGATGCAGCCTGGCAGCAGTGAAATGCATGCAGATTAATGGTGAAAAGGCAGTATGTGACAATCTCTCCCTGATTCCAGAACTCCTGGGTGGGCCCAGTGGTCTTGAATGTCACTTGCTACTTAATCTTGTGTATCTGAAACAGCCTGTTGTGTTTGGGGTGCCCCGCATTCTCTGTATAGACATCAAATGGAAGGACACATAAAAGGGGAGCGGACTGAATTACCTCTTTACGCCTTTTACCGAGCACTTTCAAACTACAAAATAATTAGTGGCCCCATGAAATAGAAGCATCACCGTTTTGATGGTTTTCAAGAGGCAGCGGTGATGAGTATTGCATGCATGTCCCAAGCGTCTCTTTCTCAGAGCACAAGTGGAGGCACTTCTAATCCGCACAAGTCTGCCCATTGTCCACAAAGCTTCTGACCATATTTTTGCATCCTTTAGAACTGGGGACAATTGTGTTTTCCTCCATTGTGTCTTCCACAACAAGCTGGTGGGATAACACGATGGGCTCCTAAACTAATTGACATTCGCCTAAACATTGTAGCAATTTTTTATTTATTTATTGGTTTGTTGATATATTTTTTACATAGTTGTGGTTTATACTTTTATGTTGTTTTTAGACCTAATTTTTTTTTTTTTTTCGTCCCGTGATCGTATGACAGTCGTTTTCAAGGCGGGAAAGCCTTTATGGGAAGCAGTAATAGCCCATAGTGTGTCACGGAGACACCTGCCACTTACATCAGTGTTCAGACTTCAAAAGTTTAATGCTTGTGTCAGTCTGCACTGCCCAGAAGATAGGACCTGAATGATGAATCACTGCGGGGTGTTGTTGTCACAGTCCGACTTCTGCATTACTGTTTTCTTTTTTCTTCAAATAGAGGGATTCCCAGACATATTACTATTTTTAAAAGGGACAGCTGCTCCGATCTGGCTGACTCTGTCTGTTTTTAAAGCTAATGTCAAGCCTTCATATTATCATACAATAAAGACACGCGTCTCATGCTGCCTTATGATAAAGCCAGCGGGGTTAAGGCAGAACACAATGGACACTTATTGTTCGCCGGTAGGAATGAAATGTTTTTCACTCAGGAACAAAAAGAAAATTGTAGTATAGTCATTAATTGTCGGAGCTCTACATATAGTCTGACACAGACCAAAGCCTCCAGGATCAAAGAGTCACCACATCCCCACATTATGGCTTTGTATCAGTAATATCCTTCAGCGGCTAGGAGATTTTTCTCCCCTATATGTCAGTAGTATCACACTATACAAAATACCGATGTAGCAGACGTGGAAGTTTGGTTTGTCATAGAGGAAACTGAATATGTTACTGGTGAATTTACATTATGCAGAAGCGCAGACGTGGCAGAGCCATTTGGTGATACAGGACAGAGTCGTAGGCACTCTGTGTGTCGCCATATAAGCTCGAACTGGCACGTAATCTCCAGGTGGGCTCCCGAGCCCCATCTCACCCTGACATGCCACAGAACACTCATTGTACTTCATACAGATACTCATCCTACAGCATCTCAGCCAGGCTATGTGGCGGTATAATATACAGCATCAATTATTTAAGAAACTACCCAGTATATTTTACATTCTGTATTCACACTGGGCGGCTGAGATGACATCAAGGTGCAGAGTCGGGCCAACCAGTATCCTTCCTCTCTGGGCTCCATCTTCTCCATCACACTGCAGGGGCCCCAATCATCTTGCTGCTGCCTGACATCTGCTGCTGTGTGGTGACGTATACCTGGCAAACAGAGATAAGAGGGCCCTAGTTCAAGGCAAGAGCCTGTCAGCAGACTACTGACAGGACCCCAGGATGGAAACAGTCAGAGGTTAGGTAGGAAAGACTAGGTAGCAGCTACTACTGGAAAATACATTTATGTTGGTGATATTTTAGAATTTTTTTGGGTAATATTTGCATGTATCTGTATAGTGGGCCCCAGAATTGACTTTACTAGTCTGCCCTTGGCACCCTAGTCTGACACTGTCGCAATATGTTACCTCCATGCAGCACCTACACACGTGGACAAAATTGTTGGTACCCCTCGTTTAATGAAAGAAAAACCCACAATGGTCACAGAAATAACTTGAATCTGACAGACTGGAATTTGCCAAACTACATGTTGACAAGCCACAAAGCTTCTGGGAGAATGTCCTATGGACAGATGAGACAAAAATCAAAATTTTTGGCAAGGCACATCAGCTCTATGTTCACAGACGGAAAAATTAAGCATATCTTGAAAAGAACACTGTCCCTACTGTGAAACATGGAGGAGGCTCTGTTATGTTCTGGGGCTGCTTTGCTGCATCTGGCACAGGGTGTCTTGAATCTGTGCAGGGTACAATGAAATCTCAAGACTATCAAAGGGATTCTAGAGAGAAATGTGCTGCCCAGTGTCAGAAAGCTTGGTCTCAGTCGCAGGTCATGGGTCTTGCAACAGGATAATGACCCAAAACACACAGCTAAAAACACCCAAGAATGGCTAAGAGGAAAACATTGGACTATTCTGAAGTGGCCTTCTATGAGCCCTGACCTAAATCCTAATGAGCATCTTTGGAAGGAGCTGAAACATGCCGTCTGGAAAAGGCACCCTTCAAACCCGAGACAACTGGAGCAGTTTGCTCATGAGGAGTGGCCAAAATACCTGCTGAGAGGTGCAGAAGTCTCATTGACAGTTACAGGAATCGTTTGATTGCAGGGATTGCCTCAAAAGGTTGTGTAACAAAATATTAAGTTAAGGGAACCATCATTTCTGTCCAGGCCTGTTTCATGAGTTTTCTTTTTTTAAAAATTCTGTTGAAGCATGGTTGGAAAGCAATGTCTGACTTTCATTTGTTCATTTTCATAGAATTTTTATATATTATTACTTTTGTCAGATTCAAGTTATTTCTGTGACCATTGTGGGGTTTTCTTTCATTAAATGAGGGGTACCAACAATTTTGTCCACATGTGTATATGAGGCACAGCAGTAGACTGCAGTTACTCACATAGACCCCATACAGTAGCACAAAGGGTCAGGGTGCACTGCAGGAGGTCCATGGACATGGGAATAGGGCACATGCTTCTGTTCACACTACAGGCCTGACAAAAGAAAAAACACAGTTTAGTTACATTAGGTATCTGCTCTATAAATGTACAATAAATTGGAGCATATCAATGTACATATTTGGCAATAGGGTGAATATGAGGAGTCCAGCAGTTGAGATGTCCATCATTTCTTTCTGATTTGCTTCAGATTTAGAATTGCTTAGTTTTGTTAATCCAATAATCCACAAATTTTGGATTACAGATGACAAGACCGTCTCCTAAAAACAGGGGTGTAACTTGAGGGGGTACATAGGGGGCATTCTTACGTGAGTCCAAGAGTCTTAAATGGCCAATAAGCACTGGTGTAACTATAGGGGTCATAGTGGTCGCAGCTGACAAGGGACCTATAAAACAGGGGGGCCCACAGATCACCCTCAGCAAACTTCTTTGATCTCCTTCCTGATTTCCTTTGATCGCTGGCAGCCTGTACATTGTAAATTTGTTCCCCCAGCCCTCTGGAGTGAGAAGATTTATGATACACAGCCTTCCACTGTCAGAGACAATACAACTAGTCTTCTCATGGCAAATAGTTGGTCAGCACTAGTCAAGGAGGAATTACGTGCAGTGGTATTTAGCACAAAATGGGACACAGTTACTGTGTCGGGGGCAGCGGCAAGGGATGAAAATGATGCAAAGCCTGTGTGCACAGTGTGAACAAATCTTGAAGACGTTCTAGGCCCAGATTGAGAACGAAAGGGAAATGTACAGAAGGGAGAGGCTGACTGTCACGAGGTTGAAGTTGCACAGGGAGGCCAGGCTTTTGAGCTTTTTAGCCAGGACCCATAAGCCTTCAGTTGTGTCCCTGCCTAAAAATGCTGATGATTTCTTCAACATACTAAATTGTTCAGGTCCAGAGTCTAGTACCATCGGGTTTTCCCCACTCAATACGTAAAATGGGTTGACCCATGAGAAAACACCATCTATTCCCAGGGTAGGTGACATATGTATGATTTCTAAACACCTGACCCTACAAGAATGGGGGTCCTATATTTCCCATTGGAGTGTCGTGGAGGTCCTCCATGCACACTACTACTCTACTCAAAGTCTATGGGACTGTTGAAGATAACAAAGTACTTGGCTGTTTCTATCACTCCGATAGAAACTGAATGGAGCATTAGTGCCATGGGGTCTGGTCGGTGGTTAGTAAGTTCTGCTATGTTGGTTTCATCACTGTATATAACACCAATAAATTACAAGACTATTACATAGTACAGGGGAATCTCATATCAGCCCAGGTCAGAAGAACCTTCTTCTTCCACAATACACAAGATGTTATAATGGTCACTACAGTATAATGATCCCATCTTTAGGATGATATTATTACACTATATGCACTTATTTTACTATAGACGTACTAATGAATATTTTACGATGGTGACTTTGGAGCCTACTGAGATTTTATCATTAGATGACCAGCCTCATTAATTTCCTGTAGTGCCCACCAAGGGAGACTAGAAGGTAATGTATCTGTCTTCTCCCCCCAGATAAATATAGTCACTCCGTACTCCAATGTTTTCTTGTCTTGCTGTATGACCCGACCTCTGAACTTTCTTCCGTTTGTTCTTAATTCCCCCTCCCTTGATACCACAAGATACCCTTCCAAAATTTGGCCAATTCACAGATCCTGGATCAGTGCGATGCTTTGATTCCTCTTTTAAAACAAAACCAGAAAACAAGTCATCGTCACCATGACCCAGACTTGAAAGACAAGACTCCTGCTGAAGGAAATGTCCACTTAAACATTTTGGTTTAATCCTGGGGTTGTTTATAGAGGCAATGTAAGTGGTACTGTACATGTGTAAGAGACAGCCAATGTTGTCCTAAGCTTTATTTGTCTGTATAAACTGTTAATGTTGAATGTATTTCTGTGATTCTGTTCCTTTAAGACAGCAGCCATTGTAATTGTGACATGATGCTGGAGTGAGACCCCCCTTTTATGTCAGCCTGCCTGTTCTGCAGACAGAATGTGAGCAGAGAAGCAGGAAGTGACGAGACAGAGAGCAGCAGCCATCTTAGCAAGTGTTGTATTGAACTGGTGTGGAGATTTTTCTGTACAGCTAAGCTGTATCTTGGTCCAGAGACAAACAGAGTGTAAAGAGACAACAGGACTAGTGAGTCCACGTGAAAGGAACTGTGCTCAGTGGCTGATCAGTGAGACTGACATTGTGACTGTGTATATGGATACCACAGATAGAGACTCGCAGTGCTGTTGATGTACTGGACAGCACCTGCTAAATCCCGGCTTACATCCCAGCTCAGTGTATGGATTCGGCAGGACTGTCAGTGTGCTGAGTGGAATCTGCTGTTGGATTACATTGCATTCATTGGGTTTCCCTGTTAAAGAGGACTTCATTTCTCCCAAGATCCTGATAACAGTGAGGAGAGGACGTTTCACTATAAAAGAAAGGAACGACTTTGGGCCCCACCGCGCGCTTCTACGACTGTAAGCGGTCCACCTGGACCACTGGGGAGGGGTGCACCCAAATGTGATGTCAGGGTCAGTTAGGGATAGTTTTGAGTATATTGTTCATTCAGTGTCCGTACTGCAGAATTGGACAGAGTAGAAGTGGAAACCATTGCAGAATTTGCCTTGAAATTGTTCATGCTATATTGTATATTTTGCTTGTCTTTATCCCTGTCATTTTACCTTCAAATAGCCTTTATTAACTTATAGTAAATATATATTCTTTTCTTGAACTACCGCGTGTGCGTTCATTTCTGGTTGCGGAGACCAAACCACCTGCCTTGCTCTCGGTTCACAAATTGGCGTAGTCGGCAGGATCCGCTTACCAGAATGGACGGTGCGCACCCGTTCGGGAGAATGGTGCTGGAGGAGAATCCAGCAGGGGCTATAATGAGTCAGTTAGCTAAATTTGATGGCAATAATATGTCAGTGAGTATGTGGGTGGAACAGATACGAATGATACAGCGAATGTACCAGACCGCACCAGAAGTACTAGTAGAGCTAGCAATATTGACATTACAAGGGGATGCTAAGACCACGGTGATATTGAGGCCATTTGAACAAAGGCAGACATTTGAGCAGTAGTCCAGATTCTAGAAACCATTTATGGAGAAACTGCATTGCTGGGGTCTCTGCGGCTCGTTCTTCCAGAGGGTACAACAGGAGAATGAAAGCCTTCCCCAATATGCAAATGCCCTACAAGAACTGCTCCGAGATATTCAAGTGAAGGAAGAGGGGCTCCCGCCTTCTGTAACCCTGATCGGACTCTCCGTGACCAGTTTGTCCTGGGGATACGTGACGGCAGTTTAACTGTGACTATGCAGGATTTTATACGACGAGAGACTGATGCTAAATTCCATGATGTACAGGTAGAGGCCATCTCCCGTGCCAATAGTATGTTCCCGAAGCCCCAGACCGCAGTTGGGTTACTTTGTCACAGGGGGCTGTTCTGGCTCAGAGACAGTAGAAAAGGGGCGGTTAAAGAAATTCTCACAGTAATGCAGAAACTGCAAGAGCAAATGGAACACTTGCACACCCGTTGTGATGAACATTCTATGAAAATTGCAGACTTCCAGAAACTGGAGGTGAGGGTGAGCCATCCACACCCAGCAAGTCAGAATCACCCACCCCCCGCTGGGGGATGAGGATAGGACCTACCGAAGGGGTCCAAATCAGTTAATGCAGTGCTCAGGAGAAATCGAAGGGGCTTACCGAAGGGGCCCAAACAGATGGCCAGAACGACGGAGATACGCTGCTGGGAGTGTGGACGGATGGGCCACGTTGCTGCTAGATGTCCAGAGCAGCGACAAACTTATGAGAGCCGCCGTTAAACTGAAGTCCCCTGCTGCTGTGGGCGTGTAGTGGGGAGACTGACAAGGAGACTATGTGGGGAGAATGCCCTGATGATGACCTGATCGCTGCAAGTCCTGTTATACGGTGGAATGGAGGGTATTCCGGTTACCGGGATGATTGACACGGGTTCCCGTAACGACCTTGGTGAGACTGTTATGAACGGTACTTCCGCAACATGTGAAATATGATCCCCATACATTCGTCGGTGTCGCAGCTAACCAGTTACCAGTTCCGTCTGGGTGGCCTGGATGAATGTCCGGTATGTGGCCAGTCTGGGTAGGAAGGCATTGTGGTGGTACAGGAGTCACATGAAGTAAAGGTCCCTGTCATTTTGGGGATGAATGTGTTAAAATAATTAGATCAGATCCTCTTTGAAAAGAAAGGTCACGGTTATTGGAAAGAAACCACCACCCATCGGCCTACTCAAACAGCTTTCCAGCGGCTGATCCACATGTGCTTACAAAAATTCATGCGCAGCGTCCTCTGGCTCAATTTCAGTTCCTTTGCATACAAAAGTTACACTGCCACCCAGTCGGAGACTGTGTCTATGCCCGTAGGCACCTGTCGGAAACTAGGGGCATAGCTGTGTTGGTAGAACCACTGCAGGCAGCCGAAGGAGGTGTTGATCCGCTGTGGCCCGTTCCTTGGCAATAGTTCGCAATGGAAGAGTACCACTTCGATGTGTAAACACTCAGGACCAGAGTGTGGACCTGACCCCAGGGAGGCAGCTGGCTAACATCTATGTGACTCCGGAGGAAGTAAGGAAAGTAATTCCAATGCAGCTGAAGCCGACTGAAAGGGATGAGTGGACCGTAACTGTGTCCATGGGAGAAGATGAGGAACCCACCTCTGAATGGATGGCCGTGCATTCGAGAACAGATGAAGATGATGCAAGTTCATGTTCTCTGGATGTGTGCAGAAGGTAGATGAACTGTTGTGGGAGAACCGAGCCGCCTTTTCCGTATGCTGAAGATTTTGGATGTACCACAGGGATCTACCATGAGATTCCCACAGGAGACACCCCTCCAATTAGAGAGCGCTACCGACAAATTCCTCCACAGTTGTATCAGGAGTAAAGAACTGTTAGCTAAGATGCTACAGGTGGGATCATCCAAGAAAGCCAGAGTCCCTGGGCGCTCCTGTGGTGTTAGTAAGAAAAAGATGGGTCCATCCATTTTGCGTGACTATCGGTTAAACCTTGCACCTACGGTTCCTACCCCTTGCCACATTGGGAGTCCCTCTCCCGGGGGCCCTACTTCTCCTCACTAGATCTGGCTGTGGGTTTGGCGGTGCCGATGGCCACAAAAGACAAGGAGAAGCGCTTCATCTTCCCTGGACTATACATTTAACCATGCCCTTCGTTGACAAATGCACCCGGAACGTTTCCGTTGATGGGAAATGTCTCGTGACTTCACTTTGGTTCACTCTCATCTACTTGGATGACATTATAGTGTATTCTCACCTTTGAAGACCATCTCCACCAGTTGGGGCAAGTATTTCAGATTGCGGGAACATGGGCTCAAATTGAAACCCAGTAATGTCGTTGTTCCAATCTGTTGATTACTTGGGTCACCGCGTATCAGGAGAAGGGGTGAGACCATCAGAGACAAGATCGCTGTTCAAGATTGGCCATACCACTACCCTGCGAGAAGTGAGGGCGTTCCTTGGAGTAGCCGGTTACTATCGACGGTTTATTAAGGATTTCCCAGGTAGCAGCACCCTTATGCTCTCCTACGAGGCACATCCGTGGTCCAAGAACCGTCCGTGAGTGGGGACCTGAACAGGAACAAGCCTTCCAGGCATTAAAGGATGCACTGACAACAGCCCCAATCTTCATATGCTGATTACCACTTGCCGTTCCCTGTTACGGTGCAGCCTGTTGGTCTTGGGCGTGCTTTCCCAGCTTCAGGATGGCCAGAGGGTCTCGTCCAGCCGGTCTTTGAGAGATTCTAAAAAACCCCAGAATTATAGTTCATTTAGTTGGGCTGTTGGCACTGGTATGGGCCATGACCGAGAAATTCTCTGAATATTTGCCGGTGCTGAGTTTTGTACTGACTGCAACAACCCACTAGCTCATCTGGAAATGCCAAGCTCGGGCGTTGAGCAGGGTGGATGCCCGAATGACTAAGTTCAATTACCGCATTAAGTATCGGTCCAAGACAGAGAACCAGAATGCTGACGGGCTTTCTGGTACCCCCAGACCCCCACAGTCGTGGATCTGGTTGGAGCTGTGGAGGTGCCCGACTTCAGCAGATTTTCACAGGCCTTGGCGCCGCTAATCAGTTTGGTTGGGGGGACTGACCTCCTTTCTTTGGTCCCTCACGACAGGAATGGGCACAGATACAACAGACCCATGAGGGGCTGGCCAGATGATCAGTGTGTTGAGAAAGGCCAGAAGCCCTGTAGAGAGGAGAGAACCTGACACGTGAGATTTATCTGTTCTGGTCAGTGGGAAAAGTTGGAGATGAAAAATGGAGTGCTATCCAAAGGTCTATTTACCTTCTGAGATCGACATTCATACCAATTGTGGTGCCTGTGAACTGGCTCGCTCGTTGGCGTTGAGGCTCATAATAAGAATGGACATTTTGGTCATGAGAAGACCTTTCGTTGGTTACAGCGACTGATTTACTGCCCTGGTCTTCGTCAAATGGTCGAAGAAGTATGCCGCAGCTGTCGAACTTGTGAGATCCATAAGGCAATAGAACAGAGGCTCCCCTGCAAACCATCGTGACCCAGGAACCTTTAGAAATCGTCATGATAGACTATCTAATGGTGGGCCCATCCAATAGCGGACACCAGTATTGCCTCGTAATGGTGGATCACTTCACCAAATTTGCGGTGGTAACCTCCACCAAGGACCAGACAGCTGAGTCGCAGCTCGTGCTCTGTGCCAAGATTTCATTCGTATATGGGTGCCCTAACGCATCCACTCCGACCAGGGTGCCTGCTTTGAGGGACACGTAATGAAAGAAGTTCAACGTATCTACGGGATAAAGAAGTCGCACACGACTCCATACCACCCTCAGGGAAATGGGGCCTGTGAAAGATTCAACAGAACTCTGCTACAGATGCTCGACTCTGGAGGAAGACAAGAAGTTACAGTGGCCTCAGTTCTTGTCTGAATGGTGTGGGCCTATAACAATCAGGTCCATTCTACAACTGGGTACTCTCCTTATACACTTCTCTTTGGGCGGTCTGGGCGGTATGGAGAATTACAGTTGGTGATGTGGATGGGTTCCCTCCGGGATCCAACCTCTTGGGTGGGCCACCGGCGAGACTTGAGACGTCCATCGTTGTGCGCAGCGCCTGCAGACATCCCCATCCTGATAAGACCCCAGTGCGAGCACCATTGCACCAGCACCTGGTGCTGTTCGTGTCAAACCCGGGATTGGAGCCGTGGAGGCTTTGCCTATCGTGTTGTTGGCCGCAGTATGCGATGGGCCAGTGTACCAGGTCCAGAAAGAGGACTGTTGTGTTCGTCTTCCCATATGTTCGCCTGTGTCATTCTGGACAATCATTGGGCTTCCTGTGATGAGCTCCCACAGTCAGAGATGGGGTGCTGGGCCTCACGGGAGGTGTTGTTCCTCCCTGCTCCTGGGGATGTTCCACCTGTGACTACTGTATCTGCGGCCTGTGCCCCTCTGGTGGGATCCGCTGGTCCTTCTCAGCCCATAGCTGCAGCCCCCATAATATACCACCGGTCCTCAGACGACCACTAGGCCAATGCTGGTATTCCCCCTGTTCGGTTGCCGTGGTTTGTTTGGCCTGCCATACATCGGTATACTACCACCCTGTGCATAAAAGTACAACCCTCTGGATATCAGTCATAGGCGGGACTCCATCTTAGTGGGGGGGATATTAGAGCGCCAATGTTGTCCTAAGCTTTATTTGTCTGTTAAACTGTTATGTTGATGTATTTCTGTGATTCTGTTCCTTTAAGACAGCAGCCATTGTAATTGTGACATGATGCTGGGTGAGACCCCCCTTTTATGTCAGCCTGCCTGTTCTCAGACAGAATGTGAGCAGAGAAGCAGGAGTGACGAGACAGAGAGCAGCAGCCATCTTAGCAAGTGTTGTTTGACTGGTGTGGAGTTTTTCTGTACAGCTAGCTGTATCTTGGTCCAGAGACAAACAGAGTGTGAGCCGGACTAGTGAGTCCACGTGAAGGAACTGTGCTCGTGGCTGATCAGTGAGACTGACATTGTGCTGTGTTTGGATACCACAGATAGAGACTCGCGTGCTGTTGTGTACTGGACAGCACCTGCTAAATCCCGGCTTCATCCGCTCAGTGTTGGATTCGGCGGACTGTCGTGTGCTGGTGGATCTGCTGTTGGATTACATTGCATTCATTGGGTTTCCCTGTTAAAGAGGACTTCATTTCTCCCAAGATCCTGATAACAGTGAGGAGAGGCGTTTCACTATAAAGAGCACTTTGGGCCCCACCGCGCGTTCTCGGACTGTAGCGGTCCACCTGGACCACTGGGGGGGGGTGCCCCTGTGTGTCGGGTCGTTGGGATAGTTTTGAGTATATTGTTCATTCAGTGTCCGTACTGCAGAATTGGACAGAGTAGAAGTGGAAACCATTGCAGAATTTGCCTTGAAATTGTTCATGCTATATTGTATATTTTGCTTGTCTTTATCCCTGTCATTTTACCTTCAAATAGCCTTTATTAACTTATAGTAAATATATATTCTTTTCTTGAACTACCGCGTGTGCGTTCATTTCTGGTTGCGGAGACCAAACCACCTGCCTTGCTCTCGGTTCACACATGCCGCACTGTCCATCTTCTCTTCCTACCAAGATTTCTTCTGCTTTGTCACATCAGTCAATTCATTCATTTCTTTCTCTCTTTCTTTCCTCTAATTTATTTCTCATTCATTCTTTTTTGTACATTTTTAGTATACCTGTCTTGTTCACTTTCTTGTTTCTCTTTCTGGCTTTCTTATTTTTTCTTTAGTTTTTTCATTGGTTCTACTTTTTCTCACTCTTGTTTGTTTGCTTGTCTCTCTTATCTTTCTTTCTTTTCTCTTTCTTTCTTTCTTTCTTTCTTTCTTTCTTCCTTTCTTTCCCCCTTTGTTTCTTTTCTGAATTACTTTTACTCATTCATTTTTTGTATACAGTGCCTTGCGAAAGTATTCAGCCCCCTTGAACTTTTCAACCTTTTGCCACATTTCAGGCTTCAAACATAAAGATATAAAATTTACATTTTTTGGTGAAGCATGTGGGACACAATTGTGAAGTGGAACGAAATTTATTGGTTATTTTAAACTTTTGTAAAAAATAAAAAACTGAAAAGTGGGGCGTGCAATATTATTCGGCCCCTTTACTTTCGGTGCAGCAAACTCACTCCAGAAGTTCAGTGAGGATCTCTGAATGATCCAATGTTGTCCTAAATGACAGATGATGATAAATATAATCCACCTGTGTGTAATCAAGTCTCCATATAAATGCACCTGCTCTGTGATAGTCTCAGGGTTCTGTTTAAAGCGCAGAGAGCATCATGAAGACCAAGGAACACACCAGGCAGGTCCGTGATACTGTTGTGGAGAAGTTTAAAGCCGGATTTGGATACAAAAAGATTTCCCAAACTTTAAACATCCCAAGGAGCACTGTGCAAGCGATCATATTGAAATGGAAGGAGTATCAGACCACTGCAAATCTACCAAGACCCGGCCGTCCCTCTAAACTTTCATCTCAAACAAAGAGAAGACTGATCAGAGATGCAGCCAAGAGGCCCATGATCACTCTGGATGAACTGCAGAGATCTACAGCTGAGGTGGGAGAGTCTGTCCATAGGACAACAATCAGTCGTACACTGCACAAATCTGGCCTTTATGGAAGAGTGGCAAGAAGAAAGCCATTTCTCAAAGATATCCATAAAAAGTCTGGTTTAAAGTTTGCCACAAGCCACCTGGGAGACACACCAAACATGTGGAAGAAGGTGCTCTGGTCAGAGGAAACCAAAATCGAACTTTTTGGCCACAATGCAAAACGATATGTTTGGCGTAAAAGCAACACAGCTCATCACCCTGAACACACCATCCCCACTGTCACACATGGTGGTGGCAGCATCATGGTTTGGGCCTGCTTTTCTTCAGCAGGGACAGGGAAGTTAGTTAAAATTGATGGGAAGATGGATGGAGCCAAATACAGGACCATTCTGGAAGAAAACCTGTTGGAATCTGCAAAAGACCTGAGACTGGGACGGAGATTTATCTTCCAACAAGACAATGATCCCAAACATAAAGCAAAATCTACAATGGAATGGTTCACAAATAAACGTATCCAGGTGTTAGAATGGCCAAGTCAAAGTCCAGACCTGAATCCAATCAAGAATCTGTGGAAAGAGCTGAAAACTGCTGTTCACAAACGCTCTCCATCCAACCTCACTGAGCTCCGGCTGTTTTCCAAGAAAGAATGGGCAAGAATTTCAGTCTCTCCATGTGCAAAACTGATAGAGACATACCCCAAGCGACTTGCAGCTGTAATCGCAGCAAAAGGTGGCGCTACAAAGTATTAACTTAAGGGGGCCGAATAATTTGGCACGCCCCACTTTTCAGTTTTTTATTTTTTACAAAAGTTTAAAATATCCAATAAATTTCGTTCCACTTCACAATTGTGTCCCACTTGTTGTTGATTCTTCACCCAAAATAAAAATTTTATATCCTTATGTTTGAAGCCTGAAATGTGGCAAAAGGTTGAAAAGTTCAAGGGGGCCGAATACATTCACAAGGCACTGTACATTCTTAGAATGTCCGTCTTGTTCACTTTCTTTCTCAATTTTGTTTTTTTTTTTGTTTTTTTTCGTTCACTCTACTTTTTTATTCACTCTTGTTTGTACTTTCTTTATTTGCCTCTCATATTCACTTTATATTTCTTTTTTCTTACTCTCTTTCTTAGTTTTTTTTCTTTTGCTCTTTTTTCTCATTCTTGTTTGTTTTTTGTCTCTCTAATTCACTTTTTTATCTTTCTTTTATTCACTTTTTCTTTTCCTTTCTTTCTTGTTCATTTTCTATTCTTCTTTCTTTCTTTCAATCACTTTTCTCTCTTTCTCTCTCTCTCTCTCTCTCTCTCTCTCTCTCTCTCTCTCTCTCTCTCTCTCTCTCCCATACCAGTTGGTATACACCATATGTAGATACTGGTGCTCCTTTCACTTCTACGTATGGGGCTTCCAGAGATTGCAGTCCTGGAAGCTCCATAGAAGTCGCTCCAGTGCACTAGTGCTACAGTCACAGAGAGGATTCAGGGGGGACTTTCAGACTTCTGTTTTGCTGAGCGTCAAATCCCCAACGATTTGACATTTATCCCATATCCATAGTGTACAAAAAGGCAAAACCCCTTTTAGTAAAAGTGCCAAGAGAAGCTCCCTATTAACTGCCACTAACAGGCGTCTCCTGATCGATTTCAGTTCCATCAAAGTCAACCCAATTCACCGCCATCAGCTGGGAGACTAACAACATCGGGTATTCCCCAAGACTTAAAGGGGTATTCCAATGAACATAATCATATCTATAATGGTAGATAATTAAAAGTTAAGCATTTTTGCAGATATACGTAGTTAAAAATTCTGCAGAGTTTTAAAGATTTTCTGTAACTATCTTAGTGGTGACAGCCTGTTGTCTTGATCGGTTGCCAATGGATACGACCACTAATGCAGAAACTTTCTATGGTCTGGGACTTGTCAGGAACCCAGCAATGATTTTCTTATTGTAGCTGGGTTATCAGGCAGGGACACTACATGTATGAGAAGATATCCCGGCCACAATAAAGAAATCATAGCTGATTTTCTGAGCTTAGAAAGATCCTGCATTCATGGTCGTATCCACTGGCAACCGATCAAGACAACAACTTGTGACCACAAGATATTTAGAGAAAATTTTTAAAACTCTGCAAAATGTTTAATTACTTATATTTGCAAAAATGCTTAACTTTTAATTATCTACAAATTTAAAAATGGTTATGTACATGGGAATACCCCTTTAACGTCAACCCAGCCCTTCTACCACTGCACCACCCTGGACTGGTAGAAGATTTGGTGGGAAGAGAACAAGACAAGACAAGACAAGACCAGAGCTAGGGTTTGAAGGACCTGTCCCACCTCTTCTGTTAACCCAGGGTATTGCACATACAGCATTATAGTTCCTTCTGTAAGTCTTGTCTACATCAATTATAATATCAAGCAATTTTTTTTATTTCTTAGCCACCTAAAGCAAATAGTTTTTGGACTTTACGTATTTACCTATTTTTGGCTCATTAGATACAATGCATAGCTAAAAATACATAATCATGTTTCTCGGCCCTATGGGTGATGTATCTGATGAAATGTTTATATATGGATTTTTCACATGTGACTGTAACCAGCCATATCAATTCTACATACCTGGAAACTTTCCATGTTTTCCTTGGCCCCTTATTGCATCTATACAGAACATGTGCATGTTAACTTATACTGTCCTTGTTATCTTTGTACACTCGGGACATATTAATAAGATCTAATAGGTTATTTGTGAGTCAACCCATAAATAGACGCTAGTGACAAGTGATTGGCTCTAAAGTCATCTCCAAATGGGGTTGTCTTCTGCTGGACATTTGGAACCCAACTTTGTTCCCGAGCCTGAGCCCATCCTTATGGACCAGTCCAGAAAAACCGTACACCATAAACCTCCATATAGCCAACGTATCAATAAGGAAGCAGCACTTATTCTGCTATAACACCATTGTCAAACATGATTACCAGACTAACACATTGAAGAGTTTCCAATTTCCTAAATTTTTGGTCACGCTTATTGAATTGTTAAAACAAAAATAAGATCATATTAAATCTAAATTAAAAACACATCACTATCCTTTTGAATAAAGATTGTTTTTGGAAAGACCGAAACGTACAAAGTAAACATCCAAAGCATTTCTTGTCTTTCTTCCCTTTATTCCTTCCCGGCCCGCTCTTAGCTGTTAATTACTGAAATCTCATCCCCTTGATTTGCTACCTCTAATCCCTGCCAGGGCACAGAACAAGGAGATGTTATGGATGAATTCAGGTGTCCAGTTCTCTTGAGTTGACTTGATGCTGGGAGGCAAAGTCCAAGAGGCTGAAATAACAGACCAAACAGTCTGATTGTTTTGCCCAAGCCTATTAATCGTCAGCAGATCAGCGCTGACAAGTTATGGCTGGCAGGGTTGGCGAAAGTCAAATTACTCTTGGCAGCAAGTTTGTCACAGTTTTAAAGTTATCCAGATGTAATGGACGGCAAGGACAGGCTGGTTTTCATTTAGAGCAAAGACTCACAACCTTGTAGAGGAAGTTTTCTTTCTTCTTATGTTTTGTCTTTTTGAAAAATTTTTTTTTTTTTTTTCGTTTCGAGACAAAAAATTTTAATGTTTTTTTTTCTGCAGAAGTTTTCATTTAGAAACTTTTCCCCAGTAGGGAAAATAGGTCAGCCTATTGATTCTGCTTGAGATACTTTTGTACTTTATCCTTTAGCTATGACCTGTTTTACTTTAGGATATTTTTTTTCTTCCCAGTGTAGGTACTAGAGGTGAATCGGTTCGCAATGAACTGGATTCAAACCAAATATTCCAAATTGTACCAAATAATTTGGGATTCGTCGTGGATGAACTAAAATGGCCGGCGGTGGTAAATTATTATACTCTGGGGTCTCTTCAGACCCCAGAGTATAATAGGTGGAGGTGACAAAAATAAAAAAAAATATTCATACTCTCCTTCCCTCACCTCTTTTGGGCCTCCTCGCAGCATCTGGCGCTCTGTGCCTTCCTCTTCACGGCATCAGCTCTTCTGTGATGGTCCAGGGACCCCTGGAGGAGAGGAGTCCTATGTGGCTGCCTGTATGGTTACCACTGAACAGGGTACTAGGATTTATAGCCAACCAAAGAGAGATAGGAGGGATTGAAAGAGACTGATGAGGAAGTGGGGGGACCAGAAGAAAGAAGGGAATTTGGATTTGGGCATGGCCTTCCCATGGGGTGGTCAGAGTTGGTTAACTTGAAAGGGGGAGTTGATCATTATATGGAGCCAGGAAAAAAAAGGAAATCAACTTACGCCATTTAGATGAATATTCTCAATCTGCTCATTAAGTCCAGTCACCAATTGTATACGATGGTAAACTTGTATTCAAAGTCTTTTGACTAAGACATCTTATGGTTTTTGTACACTCTACTGGGAGGGCACAAACAGTAGGTACCACAAAAGCCACCATCCCATATAAGACCTGTATTTTTCCAAACTGTGTGAACCCAGAATCCCTTGTGTTCCTTGTAGGAATAATACCTTGACTTGATACAGAACTCAGTGAACTCAATTATTAATGTATCTTCAGCTAGTTTCCTTTAGTGGATATGTAGATATGCAGGTAGCCAAAAATGTATAATTAAAGGGTACATGAGTTTTCAAGAAAAGTCATCTGGTCTTGCTGGACAGTCTGGCTGTATAAGCCTTCATATATGCTTATACTATGCTATGCTATACTATACTATACTATATTATACTATACGTTTTTCTGCTCCTAATATCCCCATTATGTCTGCAGCATATTTTACAATTCTCTTTCAGGCTTTAGGCATGTTTAGTAAGCAGCAGTCTGCCTCCCTCCACTATCTATTAATACTAATACTGGGTTTACAAGCAATTTTGCCAGGAGTAACTGTAAAATAGCAAACGAATGGCTGAAAAAAGCCCAATAGACCATAATATAAGAGATCCAGGAACATTGCACTGCAAATATAGGGCAAATACATCCAGGCATGATGTAGCTAAACAGATCCCTGACACAGGAAAATAACAATCTATGAGCTCAATAAAGAAAGCTGCTTGTGTATGATTAACATCTCATCAGCAATAATGCAAGCAACCAAAAGTAGATACAAGTATATAAGTAGACTGTACTTACATTGTAAGCTGTGAGATGTGCAGAATGTTCAGTCCAGTGCACAGAGAAAGCAGTTTGCATATATTTGTGGAGGCTGTGAGGAAAATCAGCTCTCTCCATTCACTGTGAGAAGAGAGAACAGACCCTCCTCCTCCACTCACTATGAAGCTATCTTGCTTTTTTAATGATATCTATGGACTGACGTTACCTTGAACAACAAATTACCTAGAAAGGAGACACCTAGTGGCAGGAACATTAGAGAGGTATTTCAGGCAACAAACAGCAACCTTTTTAAATAAAGTGCATTACAGAATCACATGTTCTATTAAATGAGACTACGTTGTCTGAAAACTTATTGACTATTTATCCCCTTCCTGACAGCCGTAATAAAGGTCTTAAAAGATGGCGGCCGTCATAGCTACCGGGTATCCGCTGTAATGTACAGTGGAGACTTGAAGCTAATGCCCAGGCATTGCAGGCCAGGACCCCCTTCCCCCCCCCCCCAAAAGTAAGAAAATGTCCCCACCAGCCCTGTACCTTTATTGGTGCAGGGCGGTTTCCGCGTGGTGAGATTGCAGGAGCCATCCTGTTGCTATTGTAATATTACTATTGAGACTGGTCTATGACACATACACATTAGGTACCCCTGTGTCAAATAACGCCCGGTCTACAAACTTATAAAAATATTTTTCCTGTACAGTGAACGCTGTAGCTGTAAAAAAAAACCCCAAAAGTGTCAAACCGCCATTTTTTCGCTGTTTCGCCTCTGATAAAAATTTGAATAAAAAAATTATTAAAGCAATAAACATTACTCAAAATGGTAGAACTAAAAAGTACACCTGGCCCCGCACAAAAACCCACCCTATGCATTCCCTGCATTCCCGTACATGGATATATAAAAAGGTTTGGGTGTCAGAATATGGCGACTTTACGAAAAAATGTTTTTTGCAAAGTTTTAGATTTTTATTAAGGAGTTAAAATGTAAATAAAACTATATAAATTTGGTATCCCCAGAATTGTACCGAAAAATAGAATACAGATAACATGTCATTTTGGCTGAAGAGTGAACGCTGTAAAAATGAAGCCCGTCAGAAAGTCGCACAAATGCACTTTTTCTCCAATTCCACCCCATTCTGAATTTTTTTCCAGCTTCCCAGTACATTGTACAGAATAATAAATGGTACCATTATGAAGAACAATTTTTCTTCAAACATTAGTACCTCAAAGGGCTCTGTGAACGCTAAAATAAAAAAGTTACAGGGTTTGGAAGGCGAAGAGTCAAAAACAAAAACCGAAAAAATGTCACCGCAGGAAGGGGTTAAAAAGAAGGGAATTTTGAGCTGAATAACATAAAACAGAACTAGAATCATAAAGCTGGTTTCACATAGACAACTGGAGAATTGTCCAAGTTGCAAACAGATGAGACAGAAACTATGGACGACAATGGGCTACAGCAGCCTCCAAGGCGATGTCCTCCACAATACAGACTGAAATAGCGCATGCTGCAAAAAATTGTGTGACCTGCAGCATGTACTGTGTGCAGCACAAATACAGCGGTGTGAATTAGACCTTATAAAGAGTAGTCAGAACTGTATTATGCCCATGTCCTTCCTTGCTGTATACTATACCTCTGAATATCACTGTCTTAGACTTCTTGGAGTTCACTTCTCCGCTGCTACAGCACATGGTGTACATCAATGGCCATTTCATGGAGATCACATCAAAGTAGAGGGACAGACTGAATGTCAGTAGGCTGATTGGAAAGCCAAGCATTATACATCATTGCCTGCTGCTATTTCCACTCATATCCTCTAGTTTTTAGTTAAATGAATAAGGAATCTGCGTGCATTATTTTATACACATGATACTGTTGAGACCGACAAATAGATAAATTACTCAATATGTGCTGTGATGTAGCTGCTGCCTCCCTTGGAGCTTTGGAGCTGGAATCCATCAGATAGCTTGTACACATATGTACTCTTAAAATCCTGTCTAAGCAAAAAGACAATTTATATCCAGCTCTGATGCAATCTGTGGTGCGCTCATGAGCTATTTTGGTACAACGTCTATATCTCTGGACCTCTCTTTATTAGAGGTGGTGCTGCAATGAACAAGCCAAAGTGCAACAAAAGGATCCAGCATCATGACTGTCCATAGAAACCAGAGCTTTATTTTCACATTAGAAACCACATACTGGACAGCTCTGACGTCTTTCCAGCTAATACAATTTAGTGTGATTTTCCTATTCTGTTTTATGGACAGTTTTGGTGCTGGATCCTCTTTTTGCACCTTGGATTTTACGCCCCAAAGTCATCCAACTTGTGCAATGATTCTTCTGACTTCTACCAACGATGATTTAAAGGGAGTCTATCATTAGAAAATCACCTTTTGAACTAATGGCACATTGGCTGTATACGCCGACTGTGCATGCTCGGCGCCATTTTGTGGTGGTCTGTAACACACTCGAGTAACTTAACTATGAAGCAAAATTTGTCAGACAATATCCTTGGTAAGAAAAAGAGGTCCTCCTTGGTGGTAAAGAGGAACTGGCCCTAGGGTCACCTTTTGGAAGGCAGCTCCCTATAGATCAGGTTTATCATAACACCTAATAGCATAATCTGGTCTAATAAGTCCCCAATTTGGTGACAAGATTTGGTGATATATTTGGGTTTATCACCATTAGGGATAAGTTAGATATAGGCAATATGTTCCAGACATAATATTAAAACCACCTGTCTAATATTGGATAGGACTAGGGAGTGGTGAACTGATTTATTTAGGATCGGATTTAACCTGAAATTTCAAAAAGTTTTGGAACATGAACCTTTTGGGGTTTGTGACCCATAAAACACTATTATACTCTAGGGTCAACTCAGATCCCGGAGCATAATAAGTGGAGGCCCAAGAGTAAAAATAACAAACATTTATACTCACCTTGCCTCACCTCTCCTGGGCATCCAGTGGTCCCATGGCGTCCTCTTCAGGCCTCTTCTAGCCTCTGGTTGATGTCACACACCTCGGGGTCACCGCTAAGGCCTGTGATTGGGCATCACCAGTCACATTGGGTGCATCAACATCACAACACTAAGACACAGGCCACAGCGATGACCCCGGAGCACATGATGTTAGCCAGACGAGGCCTGAAGAGGTCTATGCTATGGTTAGGAAGGAGATACTTGTAAAAATACCATCCACATGAATGCCAACCCCAAGGTGACCCAGTGGAACATTGCCCAAAACATTACACCACCTCCACCATCTTGCCTTTCCAATCCTGGCTGCATCTCTTCTCCAACAAATAGTTGCAAAGAAGCCATAAAACATAGTGATAGCCATGAACTATAGGTAATTCTAGCCTACATTTTTGCTGTCTTTTCTTGGTGTTGGTGACAAAACAACATTCATACCCAAGACTCAATGACACATGGGATTTGTCGAGTTCAATCATGTTTCTCTGTCCTTCGTTGGAGTTTCTCAAGACATTACATGAGAGCTGTTAACCATGTGTGAAGAATACAGATCATTTCCTTACAAGAGTTCATCTCTTCTTGGACTTCAATCCGACCACCGGAGGCACTAGCTTTACTTCTTGGAACTCTCCCGACAGATGGTAGCAGATACATTTTATTATGAAGGCTTTGTTATACATTGTTATAAAGCAGAACATATGATGTAGGAGACTGAAACAAGTGACAAGAAACTGACGGGAAATCATCCAACGAAAGAAACAAATTATAACTTCATTTTGGGTTCTTCTTACATTTAATGATCGAGTGTCTTGTTTTTCTTTTTAATTTTGAGCAGGTTCTTAAGGCAACCCCAGCTAATCCGCAGACTTACAAGTGCTGGAATGAGCGAACCCTATTACAACATACAGTGCCCAATCCAATTACCATCTTATAAACACGCGCCGTGTGGGGTTGTGTCTCTGATTCTTTTATCCACGGGGAAAAAAAAATCCATGAACTTAATGAGATTTTTTATGGCAGAAAACTTGCGTCATATGTTTAAAATTTACAGCAAAGACATTTCTTCCTGCCAGGGATATTTAGACAAGACGTCTTGGTTTATGTCCTTCTAAGACAGATTACTGGTAGAGTGTTTACAATGTGTTGCCTTCGTACATTTAATCAAGCGGCCATTATATTTTTGGACTAGAAACCTGTGAAAGATAGAAAGCGTTGAAGAGAACTGGCGCTACAATAAACAGTTGGAGTAGGAAGGAAGGCTTAGGTCCAGACACATTTAGCTGCTGTCCAAATTCACACATTAGGATTTACTTAACTAAGACCTGAGAGTGGGAGCCGACCTTGGGGTCAAGGTAACAAATGCCACCCACACTTGTGGAGACTTAGTCCACCAGGCAGCAAGTTGTGAAGCCATGAGTTTGTTTTCTCATGTGAATTATTCTAATGAGGTGCTAATGGAGGATCAAGGAGTGAAATTACAGACCAGCTTTATTGTTATTATAGGTAAAGATGCAGAGGGATACATAGATAGGAGATGATAGATAATAGATAGAGAATCTAGAAAATGTACAGCACTAGGTACAGGAGAGATAGATAGATAGATAGATAGATAGATAGATGGATGATAGATAGATAGATAGATAGATAGATAGATAGATAGATAGATAGATAGATAGATACTGTATATAGATACGTGATGGATAGATAGATAGATAGATAGATAGATAGATAGATAGATAGATAGGGGATAGATAGACAGATTGATACAGTGCCTTGCGAAAGTATTCGGCCTCCTTGAACTTTTCAACCTTTTGCCACATTTCAGGCTTCAAATATAAGGATATAAAATTTTAATTTTTTGGTGAAGAATCAACAACAAGTGGGACACAATTGTGAAGTGGAACGAAATTTATTGGTTATTTTAAACTTTTGTAAAAAATAAAAAACTGAAAAGTGGAGCTTGCAATATTATTCGGCCCCTTTACTTTCAGGGCAGCAAACTCACTCCAGAAGTTCAGTGAGGATCTCTGAATGATCCAATGTTGTCCTAAATGACTGATGATGATAAATATAATCCACCTGTGTGTAATCAAGTCTCCGTATAAATGCACCTGCTCTGTGATAGTCTCAGGGTTCTGTTTAAAGTGCAGAGAGCATCATGAAGACCAAGGAACACACCAGGCAGGTCCGTGATACTGTTGTGGAGAAGTTTAAAGCCGGATTTGGATACAAAAAGATTTCCCAAACTTTAAACATCCCAAGGGGCACTGTGCAAGCGATCATATTGAAATGGAAGGAGTATCAGACCACTGCAAATCTACCAAGACCCGGCCATCCCTCTAAACTTTCATCTCAAACAAGGAGAAGACTGATCAGAGATGCAGCCAAGAGGCCCATGATCACTCTGGATGAACTGCAGAGATCTACAGCTGAGGTGGGAGAGTCTGTCCTTAGGACAACAATCAGTCGTACACTGCACAAATCTGGCCTTTATGGAAGAGTGGCAAGAAGAAAGCCATTTCTCAAAGATATCCATAAAAAGTCTTGTTTAAAGTTTGCCACAAGCCACCTGGGAGACACACCAAACATGTGGAAGAAGGTGCTCTGGTCAGATGAAGCCAAAATCCAACTTTTTGGCCACAATGCAAAACGATATGTTTGGCGTAAAAGCAACACAGCTCATGACCCTGAACACACCATCCCCACTGTCACACATGGTGGTGGCAGCATCATGGTTTGGGCCTGCTTTTCTTCAGCAGGGACAGGGAAGATGGTTAAAATTGATGGGAAGATGGATGGAGCCAAATACAGGACCATTCTGGAAGAAAAACTGTTGGAGTCTGCAAAAGACCTGAGACTGGGACGGAGATTTATCTTCCAACAAGACAATGATCCCAAACATAAAGCAAAATCTACAATGGAATGGATCACAAATAAACGTATCCAGGTGTTAGAATGGCCAAGTCAAAGTCCAGACCTGAATCCAATCGAGAATCTGTGGAAAGAGCTGAAAACTGCTGTTCACAAACGCTCTCCATCCAACCTCACTGAGCTCCAGCTGTTTTCCAAGGAAGAATGGGCAAGAATTTCAGTCTCTCAATGTGCAAAACTGATAGAGACATACCCCAAGCGACCTGCAAAAGGTGGCGCTACAAAGTATTAACTTAAGGGGCCGAATAATTTGGCACGCCCCACTTTTCAGTTTTTTATTTTTTACAAAAGTTTAAAATAACCAATAAATTTCGTTCCACTTCACGATTGTGTCCCACTTGTTGTTGATTCTTCACCAAAAAATTAAAATTTTATATCCTTATGTTTGAAGCCTGAAATGTGGCAAAAGGTTGAAAAGTTCAAGGGGGCCGAATACTTTTGCAAGGCACTGTAGATAGATAGGCGAAAGATAGGATAGATAGATAGATAGATAGATAGATAGACAGATAGATAAATAGATAGGAGAAAGATAGATAGATAGATAGATAGATAGATAGATAGATAGATAGGAGAAAGATAGATAGATAGATGTTATTTATTTGCCCAAAATTGTAACCTTTCTCAAGCTTACACTTGCAAGTGCCTCCATGTTTTATTCAATTTTCTGCTGCTGCTGCTCTTTTTTGGAGATAGATAGATAGATAGATAGATAGATAGATAGATCATGGGGAAGCCTCAGTTTTGTTTTCCTATGTGAATTCTTCTGAGGAGTTGTTAATGTAAGATCTAGGAATGAATATAGAGATGATCTTTTACTGTATATTCTGATTATGAGATATAGGGGAAAACAAAGTTGTTTTTTTTAACTCTAATAAAGTCTCTTTTACAAACATTAGGGTTTAATCATTATTACTATTCTGTTTAATTTCTGGTCAATTTTCTGACTTTTGCCTGTTCTCTTACATATAGATTAATAGATAGATAGGTAGATAGATATGAGAGAGATAGATAGATAGATAGATAGATAGATAGATAGGTAGGTATATATGAGATAACTAAATAGATATTATATAGATTAATATATAGGATAGATAATGACATAGATGATCGTTAGATGGATGGATAGGTAGATAGATAGATAGATAGATAGATAGATAGATAGATAGATAGATATGTGTATGCAAAATAATATTTGTCTAATATTGTGAGAGATAACAACAATGCTAAGACAAAAAAAAAGCTCCAGTTATGATGAACATGCCCCATCCCATTTACTTCTGAGGGACTCTGGGTTCCCCCTAACCATACATGAATTATCTTACCTAATACAGAACACTGCTCGGCTCTATATGATGTGGTCCGCCCTGGTAGGATCAACAAAAAGTAGAATGCTTCAAAAAGGAATCTCTGAAGAGAGAAGTTTCCTTAATATTGCTATTTACTATAGATCTACACAGAAGATATACATTGAAGAAAATAAGTATTTGATCCCTTGCTTATTTTGTAAGTTTGCCCACTGACAAAGACATGAACAGTCTATAATTTTAAGGGTAGGTTAATTTTAACAGTAACAGAATATCAAAAATAAAATCCAGAAAATCACATTGTATACATTTATTTGCATTTTGCAGAGAGAAATAAGTATTTGATCCCTCTGACAAACAAGACTTAATACTTGGTGGCAAAACCCTTGTTGGCAAGCACAGCAGTCAGATGTTTTTTGTAGTTGATGATGAGGTTTGCGCACATGTCAGGAGGAATTTTGGTCACTCCTCTTTGCAGATCATCTCTAAATCATTAAGATTTTGAGGCTATCACTTGGCAACTTGGAGCTTCAGCTCCCTCCATAAGTTTTCTATGGGATTAAGGTCTGGAGACTGGCTAGGCCACTCCATGACCTTAATGTGCTTCTTTTTGAGCCCCTCCTTTGTTGCCTTGGCTGTATGTTTTGGGTCATTGTCCTGCTGGAAGACCCAGCCACGACCCATTTTTAATGTCCTGGCGGAGGGAAGGAGGTTGTCACTCAGGATTTTATGGTACATGGCTTCATCCATTCTCCCATTGGTACGGTGAAGTAGTCCTGTGCCCTTAGCAGAGAAACACCACCCACAAAACATAATGTTTCCACCTCCATGCTGGACAGTGGGGACAGTGTTCTTTGGGTCATAGGCAGCATTTCTCTTCCTCCAAACACGGTGAGTTGAGTTAAAGCCAAAGAGCTCAATTTTTGCCTCATCTGACCCCAGCACCTTCTCCCATTCATTCGCAGAATCATCCAGGTCTTTATTGGCAAACTTCAGACAGGCCTGCACATGGGCCTTCTTGAGCAGGGGGACCTTGCGGGCACTGCAGGATTTTAATCCATTACAGCGTAACGTGTTACCAATGGTTTTCTTGGTGACTGTGGTCCCAGCTTCCTTGAGATCATTAACAAGTTCCCCCCGTGTAGTTTTAGGCTGATCTCTCACCTTCCTCATGATCAAGGATACCCCACGAGGTAAGATTTTACAGGGGACCCCAGATCGATGTCGATTGAAAGTCATTTTGTATTTCTCACTATTGCACCAACAGTTGTCTCCTTCTCACCCAGTGTCTTACTTATGGTTTTGTAGCCCATTCCAGCCTTGTGCAGGTCTATGGTCTTGTCCCTGACATCCTTAGAAAGCTCTTTGGTCTTGCCCATGTTGTAGAGGTTAGAGTCTGACTGATTCATTGAGTCTTTTATACAGGTGACAATATAAGATCTGTCTTTAATGCAGGTAATGAGATGATTAGGAGCGTCTAACTGGGATCAAATACTTATTTCTCTCTGCAAAATGCAAATAAATTTATAAAATTTATACAATGTGATTTTCTGGATTTTATTTTTGTTATTCTATCTATCTGTTAAAATTATAGACTGTCAGTGGGCAAAAATCAGCAAGGGATCAAATACTTATTTTCTTCACTGTATATAGTTAAAGAAGCACTCTAATAAAAATAAAAGTGTAACCTCAGGTTGACAATGAGTCTGTGTGTAGTGTAATGTTATTGAATAACTTATTATTATTATTTTCACTGTCTTATATAGCGCCAACATATCCTGCAGCGCTTTACAGATATTGTCAGTCACTGTCCCATATAGGGCTCACAATCTACATTCCCTATCAGTATGTCTTTGGAGTGTGGGAGGAAACCGGAGAACCCGGAGGAAACCCACGCAAACATGGGCAGAACATACAAACTCCATGAAGATGTTCTCCTTGGTTGGTATTGACAGTTTTTGTAACGTCTCTGCCTGTTCGGGCCTCTGTGCCACCCTCCGCTCGCACGCTGTGGCGAAAGAGGCGTGTTCAGTTTGATTCCTTGCGTAGGTTTCTTGTTGCTCAGTCTGAACACTGTCCTAGACTATGTAATTGATTTTCTGCCACACCCGTCTCCTTCACCTTGGTTTTCCTCTGCTCCACTAATAGTTAATCTCAGCCTTGCCTGTGTGATTGACAGCCTGTCTACCAATCCAGTGTGGGGCTGGTCCAGACTTTCTATAAACAGGTTGTCAGCCCTCACATGGTCGCTGGTTATTGCTTCTTGCGTTCTGGCTATTACTCCTTTCTGTTTTTGTTACCTGTATTCCTATTCCTGACCTCTGGCCTTGACTATTCTCTTGGACTTTGTTTCTGTACTGCATTGCTCGTCTGTTACCGACCCCTTGGCTAATTGACCTCTCTTTTTGTCGTTTGTTCTGTCTGCGTTCTGTGTTGTCACCTATTTTAGGTAGGGCCTGTCGACCAGTTGCTGCTGTCACCTAGGACAGATAGGCAAGTTAGCCAGGGACAGTGTGGGATTCAGCTTAGGGCTCACTGTCTTGTTGTGCCGTCCCCCCCAGGGTTCTGCAGCAGCTACAGGGGAATCGCTCCTCTAGCGATTCCCTTACAGTTTTATTGTGCAGTTATGTGCTCCCCTCTGGAGCAATGACTTATTCTCTGCTCCTATGATGTACACAGTGTTTCCTGTATATACAGGCTAGATCAGGGCTCTAACAGACTTACATTGTTAGTTTCATACAGAAACACTGGCTCACATCTACTAAGCTGGATGTGCCTCAAAATTTTGTCCCTGTGTCCCCTTCACCACTTTTTTTTTTTAGACAGTTGACACAGCAGGGCAGGAATCTTGGCAGGCCAGGTTGAGGGTACCCCGATGTACCAGATTTGATATAACTGGCAAGAGTAATGTCACAAAGCCACGTCAGTTCATGACTGGTGTAGATTTATGATCAGGGACATCTACATGAAGCCTCTTAATAATTTTGGTGAGTTTTGCATCTATTGGGAAATCAATAAAGACTGACATAAGGATCACCGATCTTATTGTCCAACAGTGGTTGGAAGAGCATGGCCAAGATTTCCAAGTACTTCCCTAACCCTGTAATTCCCTAGACTTAAACCCAATTGAGAATCTGTGTGATCATTGCGTTCACTCTATGGATGCTCCACCATGCACCAGATACCTGAGACAACCTACCAGCACCTTATTGAGTCCCTCCCAGCTCATGTAGCTGCTGTCCATGCTGCTCACGGCGGTTACTCCGGATATTAGCTGGTGGTCAAAATGATGTGCTTTTACCCTGTATTATTTGGGAAGACGGCAATTTTATTTGTCTGCCCGGGAACTAAAATTCCTTGCCCAAGTCTGGTACACCGACCACTGTAGAAAATATGTACTACGATGTAGTCTTTACAGTAGGCTATGTAGCCCCACATAATCTCTACAGTCAGTTATGTACCATCAGATGACTCCATACATTGCACAGTCTGTACAGTGGCCCCGGGGAAGCAGAGGAAGCCCCCTTTATTTCATGAGGTGTTCCCAATACATTTCACAAATGGTAAAGTAGTTCTAAGCAATCTTTTACGTTCTTGAGATTTATGGCCGATCCTCTACAGGCCAATTACTTTCTACATAGTTATAATTTTAGGTGACACATGGAATAATTTATTTCTACTTTCTTGTCCAAGTTCAGACAGACGGTGCATTGGCCAGGGCACCTGCCTTTATGACAAACAATTGATTTCTACCTATTAGGGGAATGTAGCTTTGATGGTCGGCGCCCATAGATCTGCACACACAGCGCTGCGAATTTCACCTTCAAAGCCAAACTCTTGGACTTCGATTTTCCCACAAGTCAGGTTTTTTTTTCTGGTTTTCATGCTGTGTCTGGCACATGTTGTGATTCACATTGGAATCATTAACGTTCCTGTGTTTTTTTTTGTTTCCTAATAATGTATTTTGTTACTAAATTTGACCCACAAAATTTACACACATAATCCTCATTAGCTATACAGATGGCTTAAAGGGGAAATGACATTCATCTTGAGTTCAGACTGTAAAAATAGCTGTAAAAAACTGAAAATAAAAATCGACACTAAGTATAAATCCCCGAATCATCTTCTTATGATTTTAACCTGTATGTTTGTTATATCTGTTCCTGGGAATGTCATGTGGTAACCAATATGACTGCCATTACATGCCCAGACTGTTGGATGGAAAGTTTGTGACGTTGCGCAGGATATATTGTTGAAACTCTGCTAAACTATGGGTCGCAACCTCATGCGAGATATAAGGTTTAATATCAAATAAGAAATTTTGCTGTTCAGGCCACTCATTTGAGTGAAAAATATACCAATCCCTATGCCATCCACTCTTTTGTTTACTGGCACAGGATCATATGCATGAAGCCTAAGCCTTGACACGTGGACAAAATTGTTGGTACCCCTCGTTTAATGAAAGAAAAACCCACAATGGTCACAGAAATAACTTGAATCTGACAAAAGTAATAATATATAAAAATTCTATGAAAATGAACAAATGAAAGTCAGACATTGCTTTCCAACCAGGCTTCAACAGAATTTAAAAAAAAAAGAAAACTCATGAAACAGGCCTGGACAGAAATGATGGTTCCCTTAACTTAATATTTTGTTGCACAACCTTTTGAGGCAATCCCTGCAATCAAACGATTCCTGTAACTGTCAATGAGACTTCTGCACCTCTCAGCAGGTATTTTGGCCACTCCTCATGAGCAAACTGCTCCAGTTGTCTTGGGTTTGAAGGGTGCCTTTTCCAGACGGCATGTTTCAGCTCCTTCCAAAGGTGCTCAATAGGATTTGGGTCAGGGCTCAAAGAAGGCCTCGTCAGAATAGTCCAATGTTTTCCTCTTATCCATTCTTGGATGTTTTTAGCTGTGTGTTTTGGATCATTATCCTGTTGTAAGACCCATGACCTGCGACTGAGACCAAGCTTTCTGACACTGGGCAGCACATTTCTCTCTGGAATCCCTTGATAGTCTTGAGATTTCATTGTACCCTGTACAGATTCAAGACACCCTGTGCCAGATGCAGCAAAGCAGCCCCAGAACATAACAGAGCTTCCTCCATGTCTCACAGTAGGGACAGTGTTCTTTTCAAGATATGCTTCATTTTTCCGTCTGTGAACATAGATCTGATGTGCCTTGCCAAAAATTTCGATTTTTGTCTCATCTATCCATAGGACATTCTCCTAGAAGCTTTGTGGCTTGTCAACATGTAGTTTGGCAAATTCCAGTCTGTTAGATTCAAGTTATTTCTGTGACCATTGTGGGTTTTTCTATCAGTAAACGAGGGGTACCAACAATTTTGTCCACGTGTGTACATTCATCAATCCCTCTACGCCAGATGGATGATATTGAGGTGCAATTTTGGTACAAGGCACTTTCTTGCGCGAAATGTGAGCTACAAACCCCACTCTACTCCTTGCCTTCCACAAACGTGGGTTGGGGATCGGGGCGGGCCAAGACTGATTTATTATAACTCACACCAGTTTTCTGGCTTGAGTTGGAATGGAAATCTACACCAGTTCCTACCTTCATAAAGCCTGTTCTCGTACCACAATGTGGTACGATACACCAGTCTAAACTCGCCCCAATGTATGTGTATGGGGCTATTCACATGACGATTTTTTTGATGGTCCATTTCAACAAACCATCCAAAAATAAGTCATGTCCTATTTTAACCCATTTTCATGGATCCCTTAATAGTCTCAAATCTATGAGAGATCCAAGATCCAGCCAGTACTCAGCTTCTTAGCTGTCTGCGGATGGATCTCTCTTCCTATTGGAGGAGATGTTCTAGATTGACTTTAATCCCAGATCATGTCACTAGGTTTCTGAAAAACCAGGCATTGATCTATAGGGACCTGCCCTCCAAAAGGTGGCGATGCAGCAGGTTTTCCCTTTCCTCTCAAGAAAGACTTATAAGCATATTCTTTTCACAGAATCCTTAGCAGGACAGGTATGGTCTATAAGTCTCTGTAGGCAATCTCCTTAAAGGGGTTGTTCGGGGACTGTCTAGGTAAGAAGTCATGATGTAAGTCAGAAAGGTACTAGATCTCCTTAAAGGGGATGTCCAGGGGCTGTTAATTTACTTACCTGTCTCATGTTATTGCAGCTGATGGACCCAGGGGTTCCAGCCACATCATGAACCCTGGGTCATGTGTTCCAAAGTGGCCTTCAGCCTCTGGAGTCACTCTTCCTTCCAAGCTACTCCAACTGAGATTGGAGGAGGAGGGGAGAAACCCTGGAGACTGCTTCGGCTCACCCCTGTGCCATGTGATCCAAAGAGGTCTCCAGGGTTTCTCCTTTCCTCCTCCAATCTCAAGCGGAGTGGTTTGGGAGGCGGGTGATTCCAGAGGCTGAAGGACGCTTTGCATCACATGACCCAGGGGTTGTGATGTGGCCAGAACCCCTGGGTCCAACGGCTGCAATAACCCGGAACAGGTAAGTAAATTATCACCCCCCAGACAACCCCTTTAAGGAGACATAGTACCTTTCTGACTTACATCTATGACTCCTTACCTAGACAGCCAGAGTAGCTACACAGGAAAGATAGTGGCCATTACACATTAAAAAAAATACAAAAATTGAATAAAAAAAAAAATGAAAATAAAACATAATATAGGAAAATATAATATATTTCAGGATATAGATTAAATTAGTAAAGGGGATTAGGAGCAAATTAATTACATTTTTGTCCTTATGTCACAATTGAAGCAAATCTCAGCATCTATTTTTCTAATGTTGCATTTTCTACTTTCTTGACAATGACATTAAAATTTTATAACTTCTACAGATTTACACACAAAACATGCCTCATTTTATGTTGGCTTTGACTTGTGATATTCCAGTGTGCACAATCTCATCACGTTCCAGATTTTATCACCTTGATACTTGACTGTTTATTCTCAGGAAGACAAGGTCTAAAGAACAAGAGCAAGATTGCCAAAAGTGTAACTATGTTCTAAAACCTGAACTAGGCACGTGTTTCTTTTCCAGGGTCAAATTCAGGAAAAAAAGGGAAATAAATTGCTGCGTCTCCTAAAAAGGATTATTTGGTCTTTTTTTTTTTTTTTACTTCAATTAAGTATTGTAATATATTTAATGTTTTAATGGTTGTTTAATATATTTTTATATATAACATGTAACATATTTGTGGGCAGAATAGAAAATATATATAAAAACATATTATATATACTGTATTCATACACACACATTAGAAAATACAGAAAATGTAAAAAAATATATATACGGTATTAGAAAAATAGAAAATAAGTTAGAAATAATGGCAATTATAGCATAACATGAGATGTGAGAAGACAGATATATAAAATATCAAATAGATGAATGAATGAAGATGCAGAAAATAAAATAATTCTGTTATCAGATACAAAATGATATATCAGATGCCGGATAGACAGATCAATAGGATAAAGAGAAATAATATAGATTAATAAAAATATATCTAAAATTAGAAGATACATGTAAAATAAAGATAAGATGTAAGATAAATGAATAAAATAGGAGATAGATCCTACACATTGAGAAGTAGGCAATTGTCAGAGACATACATTAGATATCATATGTAGACTATAGATAGAGGATTATTTGATCGGATAAATAGATTTAAAGGGATTATCCACCTTTATATTATTGATAGTCTATCCTTAGGCTAGGCTATTTGTATTAGATCTGAGCAGGTCCGACAGTCAGGACACACACAGATCAGCAGTTTCAGGACAGTGTGACTCCTGCTAATGTTTACAAGGTTTAACAACAGGTTTAGGTAGCGCGCCAGTGTCCCATTGAAGTCTATGGGACAGCACTTACAGTATGTCAATCCACGGCTACACATCGTACAACAAGTGAGCAGAACCATACTGTCCTAGAGTGGACAATATGCAGCTGTTGGACTCCTGGAGATCTAATATTGATCCCCTATCCTGAGGAACAACATGTGTGTGCATATATATATATATATATATATATATATATATATATATGTAGAGGGCCATTTTACCTGGTTCAGGACTGGACACATTTTCAGGTTTTTTCATACATGTGGTTATGAGAGTTATAACTTTTTTCCTTTGGGTCATTCAAATAAGATTTAGATCTTTTTTGATGAATAAATATGTTTTTGCATGTTTTTTTCTTTATTTTAAAATCTGAGAAAATATAAACAAGAAAGGAGAGGAGACGTGTCTGTTTTTTACATTTTTCATGTTTTTTTTATTAACAGCACAAAGTGCTACTAAAGTTATTTGTTAAATAGTTTTCCATGTCCCTTACAGAAATTATTACATAGGTGACGCATAGTGTTGTGTTGCCGGGAATAATACTAGAAATTGTGACGTGAGCATGGTAGTGGCATTTTTTAATTTTTTTTTTTTTTTAATTAATTTCTTCTTTTTTTCATACAGTGTGCCCTTCCCCCATAATGTCACAATAGACCTTTTAGGGGCATTTTAACATCACTTTTGTTTTTGTTTTTTTATTTGTTGCTGATTTCCCCTGTAACTGGGGCTAATACTTTAGGAACAATGCAGCCTCCCAACATAAACTGCAGAACTAAGCTTGGACCCAGCAGATCATACAGTTCCCAGCCCCAGTCGCATCATGGCGGCTCCCATAACTGTATATATAGCGCTCATTGAGGGGTCAGGAAGGCAAGGATGGCTTCTCTATGGGAGTAGTTCCCACTTCTACGTACAGTTATATACTTGCAGGGATAAGAATGGACCACCTGGGCATATATAGTCTACAGACGGTGAGGTTGGAGATATATATATAGATTTATGTCAGCACGGTGAGAGGTTAGGACTAGAGGACTAACAATGTGACAACACGGAACACTTATCCATTCATGTTACCTTCTGAACTTCAGCCTGTTCCCATCTGTTCCCGGTCCCACCGGTGCCTCGGCCTTTGCCATTAACCCTTTGCCATCAACCCTTTGCCATCAACAGTGACTGTCTCACGGCGTCTGTGGAGGGTATGGTGGATACTGCTTACATAATCCTCCTGTGTCTAAGGGTATGTTCACATAGGACTGAAAGGCAACAGTGCTGACCACTGAGCCAACTTGCTGCTGACATGTTGGAGCTTTATTGCCTTATCTAGGCCTCCTACAATAGAAATGTCATCTTTCATTATGTGCTTTCTATCTAATATAGTCATATAGTAGATAAGGTTGGATAAAGACACAAAGTCTATCAAATATAACCTACAAACCTACCAACTTGTTCCAGAGTAAGGCAAAAAAAAAACCCACGAGGGTGACAACAATTGCCCCATCAGAGGAAAAAATTCACTCTTAACTCCAAATATCGAGTTACTGGATGAACAGCCTATCTCCCATAACCTATGATATTCTTACTTTCAGGAAAGTCATCCAGGCCCCTCTTGAACTTGTACAAGTGATCAGCCATCACCTCATCATGTAACAGTCAGCTGCATACTCTCACCACTTTTACTGTAAAGAAGCCTCATCTATGACTACGGTAAAAACTTTTAGTGTTTTTGTACCCCCTCTAATAAACATCTTATTAAAGTGTACATTAAATCTTATTATGTTGTGATCACTATTACCTAGATGACCTCTGACTTCCACTTTTCACAATCTGTCAGTTTTGTTAAAATTAGGTGTAAAAGTGCCTCGCCTCTTGTTGGGTCCTGCACTAGTTGCGATAGGTCATTGTCTTTTATTACTGACAATAACCTGTTCCCTTTGTTGGACCTGCAGGTTTCTGCCTCCCAATTGATATCTGGGTAGTTGAAATCCCCCATAATAATGACTTTATTGTGCTTTGCGGCCTCATCTATTTGTCTTATTAGTACATTTTCAGCTTCTTCCATTATATTTGGGGATTTATAACAAACCCTTATCAGTATTTTATTAATTTTTGTTCCTCCCTTAATTTCCACCCATAAGGACTCCACATATTCATTTTCTTCCGAGATGTCCTTACACAGGACTGGCTTAAGGCAGGATGTTACGTATAAGCAAACCCCTCCCCCTTTCCTATTGGTACGCTCCTTTCTAAACATACTGTACCCCTGTATATTTACAGCCCAGTCATAGCTGGAGTCCAGCCATGTCTCACTTATCCCCACCATGTCATATTGCTCTTCCAACATTATCACTTCTAGTTCCTCCATCTTGTTAGTGAGACTTCTGGCGTTAGTATATATTTTATGTGTTTTTACTTACCCCGACTCTTCGTTTTCCTACTGACTGTTCTCAACCAATCCCCGTTACATTATTTAGCCCTCATTCTCCGTCTACACTATCTTGCCCTCTACATCTGTTATTTTGTCCTCACCCCAGTCCCTTGTGTAAACACTCCTCCAACCGTCTAGCCATCTTCTCCACCAGCACAGCTGAAACATCCCCATTGAGGTGCAGCCCATCCCTAGCATAGAACCTGTAGCCCACAGCAATGTCAGCCCAGTTCTCCAAGAACCCAAACCTGTCCTTCCTAGACCAGCTCTTCGCCTCTTGTTTACCTCCCTAATCTCCTGCTGCCTCTCCTGTGTGGCCTGTGGTACACGTAGTATTTCAGAAAATACAACGCAGCGTTTTATTGTTCCAGATTTTACTGTATTTTGTTTTGAGCTAAAGTCAGGAGTGGCTTGCAAAGGAATGGGAAATATAAAGGAAGCTCTTAGACATTTCCCTTCTGTTGAATCCACTCCTGACATTGGCTCAAAAAAACTGCAGCATAATCTGCAACAAAGAAAACCCTGTGTTTTCGCAATGTGGGGCCTTAGCCTTATACTTACCTAGAAATGAGTCAGATGAAACTCATCTCTGGAGCTCCCGCAACGGCACAGTTATTCAGTGAACCTGTAGAAGTACACTTCAGCTTCACTGCGCATGTGCTTGAGGTCTAGCGTATGCGCAGTGAAGCCAAGGTGTGGTTTGTATAGGTTCAATGAACAACGCACAAGTCCCGAGAGTACAGGTTATTGGTAAGTATAAAGTTTTTTTTGTTGTTTTTTTTAATGTGGGCGCAGACAGCATTAAAACAAAGCTATATGTGACACTAATCTCTGATCCATAGAGACCTGTGGGTGGTTTAGTGTTCCAAATCACCCAGACAGATTCTCTGTAAATGTTCTATCAAAGATTTTGTATGTAAAGTCTAATAAATAATATTTTATTTTTATAGTATTATCCTAATTGTATTGTTGTTATCATTTACTTTCATTATGATTTACTATATATATCTATAAGAAGTTGAAGATTTCTAGGAAAAATGCTATATGTAATTCTGTTATGTATGAGATGATACATGTTGATTTATTTAGCAATGCATTGGATAAAGGTTACTTTAAAGACAGAGGACAGCAGCCTGCAAAACAGTTCAATCTGCCGTGAATTTTCTTTCGATAGGGCCTCAAACTCTTTTATCCCTGTGCATACCTCAAATTGGCAGAGGAAGTTGCAACATGTGGGGTGACATTCTTTTACTCTTATGAATCAAGTCTCAGGCTTCTTTTCTCATTTTTCCTCTTTTCCTGAGAATATTAGGTTTCCTTTGTATTGTAGTACTAGTGGTGATATATATACAGTTGTGCTAAAAAGTTTCCATACCCCGGCAGATTTTTTGTTTTTTTGGCCTTTTTTCAGAGAATATGAATGATAACACAAAAACTTTTTCTCCACTCATGGTTAGTGGTTGGTTGAAGCCATTTATTGTCAAACTTCTGTGTTTTCTCTTTTTAAATCATAATGACAACCAAAAACATCAAAATGACCCTGTTCAATAGTTCCCATACCCTGGTGATTTTGGCCTGATAACATGCCCAGAAACCAAACCACGGTCAGGTACACCAACCAGAATTTTGCCCACAACTGCCCGGAAAATTGTTCAGGACGCAAAGAAAAACCCCACACATAACATCAGCTGAAATACAGGACTCTCTGAAAACTATCGGTGTGGCTGTTTCAAGATGCACAATAAGGAGCCACTTGAAGAAAAATGGGCTGCATGGTCGAGTTGCCAGAAGAAAGCCATTACTGCGCAAATGCCACAAAGAATCTCGCCTTCAATATGCCAAACAGCACAGAGACAAACCTCAAAACTTCTGGAACAAGGTCATTTGGAGTGATGAGACAAAAATCGAACTTTTTGGCCACAACCATAAACGTTACATTTGGAGAGGTGTCAACAAGGCCTGTGATGAAAGGAGCACCATTCCTACTGTAAAGCACGGAGGTGGATCACTGATGATGTGAGGATGTGTGAGCTTCAAAGGCACAGGAAACTTGGTCAAAGTTGAAGGAAAGATGAATGCGGCAGGTTATCAGCAAATACTGGAGGCAAATTTGTACTCATCAGCAAGGAAGCTGCGCATGGGACGTACTTGGACGTTCCAACATGACAATGATCCAAAACACAAGGCCAAGTCGAAGGTGAAAGTGAAGGTTCTGGAGTGGCCATCTCAGTCTCCTGACCTCAATATTGAGCCACTCTGGGGAGATCTCAAGCGCGCAGGACATGCAAGACAGCCCAGGAATTTATAGGAACTGGAGACTTTTTGCCAAGAAGAATGGGTAGTTTTACCATCTGAGAAAATAAAGAGCCTCATCCACAACTACCACAAAAGACTTCAAGCTGTTATAGATGTTAGAGGTGGCAATACATGGTATTAAGAACTGAGGTATGTGAACTTTTGAACAGGGTCATTTTGATGTTTTTAGTTCGAAAGGGGACTGGATGACTTTCTTGAAAGTAAAAATATCACAAGTCATGGGAACTAGAATTTTGGGACAACATGTTGGGAAGGATTTTTTCCCTTTGATGGTGGCACCATTGGTGTCCACCTCATAGGGGTTTTCTGGCTCTCCCTAGATCAACTTGGTAGGGTTTGTAGGTTGGACTGGATGGACTTGAGTATTTATCCAACCTTATCTACTATGTTACTATCTCATGTGGAATAAAACTATGCACTAAAATGTACATGTGAGGAGAGGTGACAGAGGTGATAATTAGGCAATTAATTATCAGGTATCCTACTAAGGAAGCCCCCCATTTAGAACCCACATGTGTTAGCACCAGCATAACAAAGCTTCTCTATCCTTACAGGAACAGACTATTGATTCCAATGTGTACTATGTAATACCCCGTATTGTCTTTGTGAGGGATATTGAACTCAGCAGCGGGGCACCCTGAGGTATGATCATCAGAGAACCTTTAAAATCATATATTGGTGCAGATAGCAGACTAGGTGTGTACCAAATGATTATAATTTTATTGTATTTTCTGATTTAGAAGCAGCAGAAAATAATCTCAATTTTAATGCAGAATCACCTGAATTAGAATGTTCAGGGTGTAAATAGTAGCGGTAATAGTTGTAAAGTGCTGTATGGTCTTCAGAGTGATCATCTGCACAGTATCTCTCTCCCTCTGGAGGACCGAGCACATTTATGCATTACATTTTATCTGGCAATGTGTAATGCTTCGTTTTTCCCTGTAGGGGCGCAGCAGGGAATTTGAACACTTGCTGCTGGGTTCTTCAGCAGATTGGAGCCAATTGCTGAAATTTCAAGAAATAGGGCTAATCATTTGGAAACCCTGCTAGCAGACAGGTATGGCCCATAATGGACAACCTCTTCAAACGCAATATCTATCTATCTATCTATCTATCTATCTATCTTTTTTTCATAAATCTACAATATATTTTATCTTTAATAAAAGTGCCCGTTTCTTCATTTGCCTCCTGATACTGCTCAAATCTGTACAATAGATATCTATGGAGAGGGAAAGACGAGGAGAACTCCTCAAAGCAGAGAGACAGTTTTCCTTCACAACACTACTGGGCTCTCAGGAATTATTATCCAGCCTTCTCTAGGCAAGAATGACACATCAATACTGAATACAGCCTCATATCTCTGTTTCTTTTTTCCTCCCCCCTGCCCTCTTCATTGTGTGCGGAGTATAGACTGCATTATTGATTTATGATAAAATACATTCCTTTAAAATCCTTGTATCACTTATTTATTAACATCATAAATATATGATTTTATTTCTAATCTGCTTCTATTTTCCGACGATTATGGGGGCAGCCATTTTGCCTGAGCTTCTCCTCTGATGCGCTAACAGCATTTAGTGATATGCTTTACAGTATAGTCATGGTCATAGGCAGCTATAGTCTGGAGTCGACTCATTGATGTCTATGGGAGAGTTTTTTTTTAGACCTGCTCCGTGCAGGGAGGGGGAGGAGAAAAGTGACATCATCTATTGTCAGCAATGGATGCAATGATGGGTCACTATGGGTGTTATGTGTACAGGTATGAACTTCTATTGTAATGCTGTCTTGTTTGTGATGTAAATGAGGTCACTGCTGCAAGGAAAGCCCCTAAAGAATTACCAAGTGTAAGGCTGCTATTAAGCTTTAGAGCACTTTTTATTAAATATAGATAGTGACATGGAAAATGACAAATAAATTCATCAAAAATTCTTTAAAAATGTGTTAGTCCTAAAAACTTGGTTTAAAAATGTCCTTTAGGCCGGGGCCCCACGTGGAATTTTACAGTCCCTCCAAAGTAGATGGGATTTGAGTCAATCCCATACACACATTGCGGAAAAATACGCGCAACAGACACACTGCAATTTCCAAAAACCGTTGCGGTATTGGACATCGCAGCATGTCAATTATACCTATGGAAAGGCCGGCGTTTTCCCTATAGGTACAGTGGGGAAAAAAAGTATTTAATCAGCCACCAATTGTGCAACTTCTCCCACTTAAAAAGATGAGGCCGGCCTGTAATTGTCATCATAGGTAGACCTCAACTATGAGAGACAAAATGAGAAAACAAATCCAGAAAATCACATTGTCTGATTTTTTTAAGAATTTATTTGCAAATTATGGTGGAAAATAAGTATTTGGTCACCTACAAACAAGCAAGATTTCTGGCTCTCACAGACCTGTAACTTCTCCTTTAAGAGGCTCCTTTGTCCTCCACTCATTACCTGTAGTAATGGCTCCTTTTTGACATTGTTATCAGTATAAAAGACACCTGTCCACAACCTCAAACAGTCACACTCCAAACTCCACTATGGTGAAGACCAAAGAGCTGTGGAAGGACACCAGAAACAAAATTGTAGACCTGCACCAGGCTGGGAAGACTGAATCTGCAATAGGCAAGCAGCTTGGTGTGAAGAAATCAACTGTGGGAGCAATAATTAGAAAATGGAAGACATACAAGACCACTGATAATCTCCCTCCATCAGGGGCTCCACGCAAGATCTCACCCCGTGGGGTCAAAATGATCACAAGAACGGTGAGCAAAAATCCCAGAACCACACGGGGGGACCTAGTGACTGACCTGCAGAAAGCTGGGACTAACGTAACAAAGGCTACCGTCAGTAACACACTACGCCGCCAGGGACTCAGATCCTGCAGTGCCAGACGTGTCCCCCTGCTTAAGCCAGTACATATCCGGGCCCGTCTGAAGTTTGCTAGAGAGCATTTGGATATTACAGAAGAGTATTGGGAGAATGTCATATGGTCAGATGAAACCAAAGTAGAACTGTTTGGTAGAAACACAACTCGTGGTGTTTGGAGGAGAGTGAATGCTGAGTTGCATCCAAAGAACACCATACCTACTGTGAAGCATGGGGGGGCAACATCATGCTTTGGGGCTGTTTCTCTGCAAAGGGACCAGGACGACTGATCCGTGTACATGAAAGAAGGAATGGGGCCATGTATCGTGAGATTTTGAGTGCAAACCTCCTTGCATCAGCAAGGGCATTGAAGATGAAACGTGGCTGGGTCTTTCAGCATGACAATGATCCCAAGCACACCGCCAGGGCAACGAAGGAGCGGCTTCGTAAGAAGCATTTCAAGGTCCTGGAGTGGCCTAGCCAGTCTCCAGATCTCAACCCCATAGAAAACCTTTGGAAGGAGTTGAAAGTCCGTGTTGCCCAGCGACAGCCCCAAAACATCACTGCTCTAGAGGAGATCTGCATGGAGGAATGGGCCAACATACCAGCAACAGTGTGTGCCAACCTTGTGAAGACTTACAGGAAATGTTTGACCTCTGTCATTGCCAGCAAAGGATATATAACAAAGTATTGAGATGAACTTTTGTTATTGACCAAATACTTATTTTCCACCATAATTTGCAAATAAATTCTTAAAAAATCAGACAATGTGATTTTCTGGATTTGTTTTCTCATTTTGTCTCTCATAGTTGAGGTCTACCTATGATGACAATTACAGGCCGGCCTCATCTTTTTAAGTGGGAGAACTTGCACAATTGGTGGCTGACTAAATACTTTTTTCCCCACTGTATAATGGAAGCAGAAAGTCTTTCTGTAAAAGCGCTGCGGGAAAAACGGCAATGCGTTGCCTTAATGGTTTTTCCCACAGCGCTTTTTTTCTGCGGCCCACTACGTGGGGCCTTAACCTAAATTGATTTTGTGCATGTAGACATTTGACGTTGCTTGGGTTGCTTTGGATTTTGCCTTGTTCGTGTCATGTGACATATCTGCAGTGACTTCTACCCGAGCATCAGGCCACACATAACAAATTAAAGCAGAAGTTGCTTAAGCCATTTGTTTTTACTATATTAGTGCCCTCTCCTGCAGAGCGGAGATTACATAGCTGGCATCAATGCAGAGGAGACCTCAAATGAACAAACTTGAAAGTAGAAGATATAAATCAGTCTGATGTGGCATGTACAAGTGATAGTGCTCTTTGTTCTAAATTGCAAACAGATACCTCGACCATGTCCCAGTTGGGATTAATTTTGCTATGCTCATAAACATCTCCTGACTATGTTTCACAGCAAAACTCAGATGTGGAGATCACAACATGTACTTAACTCCTAAGCGGAATAGGATGTTTGTGAGCAGTTATGGATTGTATCTGTACATTGAGGGAATTTTCTAGGATCACAGGCCTTGTATAAAGGACTGTTCAAAGTATTTCAGCAGGTGTCCTAGGAATGACATATACAGTAGGCATTACTGTTGGTGTGGGCTCTCAATCCACCTCCAGAGATGTCAACTCATCTTGTTATGGAAGCCCCCTGACCAGTCCATCTTGTCAACTACACTTTTCACCCTGGTTTCTGATAGTTTATTACACCGCGCTGGGGGATCCAAATGACGGAGATCCAGACCACTAAAACAGCGGCCACCCATGGACCCCATAGACTATAATGGAGTCTTCGGGGTGTCTGTCGGGTTTCCACCATTTTTTTTACTGTAACCAGCAGAAAGAAAAGAACTCTGTGCAGGACTTTTCTCTCCTTCAATTTTCTGCCGTGGAGTCTCCAATGGAGACTCCAGCACAGATGTGAACCCAGCCTAACAGTTGGGAGAGTCTATAACCGCTTTCTTTTGTCTATATAGCAGTAACATGTTTAAACCATGTTTTTATGACAAACACATTTTTTAAGGTTGGTGATTTTTTTTAATTTTCCATGTCACTGTGTATATTTTAATAAAAAGTACTATATCTTGCAATATTCACTCTGGCCACTAAGCCTAGCAATAGACTGACACTTGTCAATTCTGTAGGTGTTTTATTTATTAGGATTAGAATAGAGGATAACACCTCTATATAGAACACTCATAGTGATCCATCATTGCATCCACTACTGACAATAGATGGTCTATCTACTCAAAGCATGCCTAGAAAGCTCAAGTGAAGGGGTGATAGATAGTAAAGGCTTCCTAGATCTCTAGACAGTGGTATCACAGTATATATGCCCTGTATACCCTCCCCTTAATTCAGTCTGCACATGTTTAATATGTTGTCCACATATATGCTAGAATTATGTCTGTTTGGAATTGGCTTAGCCATTATACCTTGGATACCAAATGAAAAGCAATATGTAAATTCCCATCTTCTCTTTGGGTCTTCTTTGATGGCCTGAGTCTATCTTGTTGTTGGTTGTCTTTCCTTTCCTTTTGACTTTTCTAAAGGTAAATGTATTTCCCAATGAATCTGGTCTACTCAATGGGGTAGAATTATTAAGACTGGAATATCATATGCCAGTCTTAATAATGGCCCCGGCTGGCCTCTTTACACCAGTAAGTAACCAGTGTAGATTCCCATTACAATTCACTCCAGAAAACAAGGCATGAATTATGATGAATATGTCGGGCCTAGACGCCCTTGCCCTGGCCCACCCCACTTCACCCAAGAAATGGTCTTGCACCAAATGTGCGCCACAATATAATCTCTTTTTACGCAAAAAAATTGTCATAGAAGGATTGATAAATTCCTCCCAATATGTTCAAAAAAAAGATATTATTTCTGTTTGGTTAGATGTGAATACCTCAGCAGGGAATGAAGTGATAGGCCGTGGGCTAGAAAATGGATACATCTGACAGTGGCGATCATCGGTGCTAGGAACCTGCTACACCTGGCAGAAGACTTAGGATTTGTGATCCTTTTGAAAGGGTCCATTGCTTGTTTTTTATTCCCTCCTCAGTCATGTCAAAAAATTTCACCCACGCAACATGAAGAGGTCTACGAAGAGGTCAGCTCTAGACTGGAAGATGTTGGAGTACAACGATAGATTGATAAACTTGGTGTTATTCAGTTTAGAAAAAAGATGTCTACGGGGAGACCTAATATGGCAGGGTTCACACTACCGTTGATGTCCGTAATGATAGTGTCCATTAAAAAAAAAAAAAAAAATGGACACCTATCATAACAGACAATAACGGACACTAACTGAAGTTAATGTGTCCATTGTTTTAACTGATCCAATTAATGGACACATTAGTGTCAGTGTCCATTAGTGCCTGTTTTTATACTGTTCGTTTTTTTTGCTTTTTTTTTTTTGTTTCTGCCTTTTGAGCATGCGAAGAAAAAAAAATGGACAGTAATAACGGACAGTATAACGGACACCCGTCCATTACCCATTGACTTTAATGTTAAAAAATAACACGCCTGACATCCGTCATGAAACCGTTTTTTTAACGGACGCAAAAGTCATGCATGTGATGGATTGGGTGTAAACAGATACTAATGGTCACTAACGGACACAAGATAAAATCCCATTGAAATTAATGGAAATTTTAACGGATTTCTGACAGTTCAGCTAGTGTCCATTGCTAAACTCCTGTAACGGAAAATGGCAACGGACACTACTGACGGTTACCAACGTAGTGTGAACGCCCCCTAACAATGTACAAATACATGAAGGGACAACACAAATATCTCTTTACTCCTAGGCCAGTGACAGTGACAAGGAGACATCCTTTACATCTGGAGGAGAGAAAGTTTCACCAGCAACATAGAAGAGGATTCTTTACTGTAAGAACAGCGAGGCTATGGAACTCTCTGCCCCAGGAAGCGGTGATGGTGGATTCATTGTGCAAGTTCAAGAAGGGCCTGGATGTCTTTCTCGAACAGAAAAATATTATGGGTTATGGGACGAGTAGATCCAGGGTTTTATACTGATTGCCAGATTGGAGTCGGGAAGGAATTTTTTCCCCTAACATGGGGCCTCATGGTTTTTTTTTTTGCCTTCCTCTGGATCAACACTGTAGGGTTATAGGTTGGACTTGATGGACCGGTGTCTACAGTCATGGCCAAAAGTTTTGAGAATGACACAAATATTATATTTTCACATGATCTGCTGCCCTCTGGTTTTTATGTGTGTTTGTCAGATGTTTTTATCACATACAGAAATAGAATTGCATTCATATTATGAGTAACAGAAGCTTATATTGACAGTTAGAATGAGTTAATGCAGCAAGTCAATATTTGCAGTGTTGACCCTTCTTCTTCAGGACCTCTGCAATTCTCCCTGGCATGCTCTCAATCAACTTCTGGACCAAATCCTGACTGATAGCAGTCCATTCTTGCAGAATCAATGCTTTAATTTTGTCTGAATTTGTTGGTTTTTGTTTGTCCACCCGTCTCTTGATGATTGACCACAAGTTCTCAATGGGATTAAGATCTGGGGAGTTTCCAGGCCATGGACCCAAAATCTCTGTTTTGTTCCCTGAGCCATTTAGTTATCACCTTTGCTTTATGGCAAGGTGCTCCATCATGCTGGAAAAGGCATTGTTGAGCGCCAAACTGCTCTTGGACGGTTGGGAGAAGTTGCTCTTGGAGGACATTCTGGTACCATTCTTTATTCATGGCTGGGTTTTTAGGCAAGACTGTGAGAGAGCCGATTCCCTTGGCTGAGAAGCAACCCCACACATGAATGGTTTCAGGATGCTTTACAGTTGGCATGAGACAAGACTGGTGGTAGCGCTCACCTCTTCTTCTCCGAATAAGCTGTTTTCCAGATGTTCCAAACAATCGAAAAGGGGATTCATCAGAGAAAATGACTTTCCCCCAGTCCTCAGCAGTCCACTCCCTGTACCTTTTGCAGAATATCAGTCTGTCCCTGATGTTTTTTCTGGAGAGAAGTGGCTTCTTTGCTGCCCTCCTTGAGACCAGGCCTTGCTCCAAGAGTCTCCGCCTCACAGTGCGTGCAGATGCACTCACACCTGCCTGCTGCCATTCCTCAGCAAGCTCTGCACTGCTGGTAGCCCGATCCCGCAGCTGAAACACTTTTAAGAGACGGTCCTGCCGCTTGCTGGTCTTTCTTGGGCGCCCTGGAGCCTTTTTGGCACCAATGGAACCTCTCTCCTTGAAGTTCTTGATGATGCGATAGATTGTTGACTGAGGTGCAATCTTTCTAGCTGCAATACTCTTCCCAGTTAGGCCATTTTTGTGCAGTGCAATGATGACTGCACGTGTTTCTTTAGAGATAACCATGGTTAACAGAAGAGAAACAATGATGGCAAGCACCAGCCTCCTTTTAAAGTGTCCAGTGGTGTCATTCTTACTTAATCATGACAGATTGATCTCCAGCCCTGTCCTCATCAACACCCACACCTGTGTTAATGGAGCAATCACTGAAACGATGTTAGGTGGTCCTTTTAAGGCAGGGCTGCAATGATGTTGAAATGTGTTTTGGGGGATAAAGTTCATTTTCTAGGCAAATATTGACTTTGCAAGTAATTGCTGTTAAGCTGATCACTCTTTATAACATTCTGGAGTATATGCAAATTGCCATTAGAAAAACTGAAGCAGTAGACTTTGTAAAAATTAATATTTGTATCATTCTCAAAACTTTTGGCCATGACTGTACATCCAACCTCATCTACTATGTAACTATATAACATTTCTTTCATGTCCAACGTATACATTAATAGAGGACACAAAATACAACAGGGTTCACCGGTGTTTTGTTTAGTCTAATGTTCTGTTCATAGAAACAGAAGAACGGACTAAACTGTAAAGACAGATCCATGTAACTACGAAAATAATGGATCTCAAGGGACCACATTAACTATAAAGTGGTGCAAGGAATATCTGTTATTTCTGCCATTGTTTTGGTGGACAAAAAAGTCCTGCATGCACAATTTCAGACAAATTCTGCAAACAGAGCCTCTGACACAGATGTGAACATAGCCTTAGCCTGGACAATTACGGTCTTTGCGTTTATAGGGAAAAGAATACATTTGAAGTGTATGTGTCACCAAAAATGGTCTATTTCTTTAAAACCAAGTTCTTTTGAGGAAGAGAGTTTTAAAGACTTTTTGATGAATTTATTTTTCATTTTCCATGTCACATCTATATTTTTTTCAAAAAAGTACAATATCCTGCAATTTTTACTCTATCTTCTAAAGTCTAATAGCAGCCTTACACTTGCCAATTCTGTATGGGTTTTCATTGCAGCAGTAACCTCATTTACATCACAAACAGGATCACAACAGAAGATCACACCTTGACAGATAACACCCATAGTGACCCATTATTACAACCACTACTGACAAAAGATCACAATAGATCTGCTTTTCATAAACAAATATTATAATAAGTAAAAATTGGTGACATTTTTCAGGTATCCCCTCTAGATACACTATTTTTGTTCTATGCAATCCTAGCTTCTACTTCACTTATGTGAGATGTGTTCTTGAGATTTTGATATATCCCTAGTGTGTATGTGAACTGCATACCAAAGAGTCTCCATGCCAGGCTATATTTTACATTGTATATTTTTATCAATGCAATATTAGAATTTTTTGTATAAGTGCATATTGCCACAGATGATTCCAAAATTTCAAAAAATATTTTTGTGTGATACAATGTGATACCTATGGAACACCCCCTGTTCTGTTTGATCTTGGAGGTAGTTGGTGCTATCTTTAATACGATTACTGTGTAATTCTACACCCATTTAGTATTTAGCCATTAACAAGTGACCCCAGTAGAGATCTACAACTGAGCCCAACTGTTTCCTGTACTGTAATTTCTCTGCTCATAAATATCAAAAACAGGCATAAAATGAATGGCAGCAGTAGACGCTATAGTGACGAAGAAGTAAATAGAGGTCTCCGTAATGTTTATGAGTATCATTTTCTCAGTATGGACACTTTCCAATAGTCCACCAGGGAAGGCTTTACTGTTCTTCCAGAAAACTATTAAATAGTGGGAGAATTCAGGCTATGAGGCCCCAATAGTCATGTAAGGAGGAATCCAAAGTCATTGGAGACTTCCTGAAAATTACATCGATTCTCTTTATAGACTCAGAACGCGTACAGTGTGGAGTGTTCATTATGAATCCATTAAAGCCTTGTTTATTTTGCAGTTACACCCTAAAATGCATAGAGACCGATGGACCTGAAAGCGTTTTACCATCAAGAATCAGCTATGCCCTGCCTGCCATAGACTACAATCCATTTAGATCGTGGTTCCCAAACCTCCTGAAAGGGGGAACATCTTTTGGGCAAAACTTTTATCTGGGACCTAATACTGCCATATTTAGTCCCATTTGAACAACAAGTCTGCTATATTTGTCTTCCATTATGTTTCTCAGCTGTATACTAACTCTGTTCTGCTTATTCTTTCTTCAAACATACCTGTTACACACACAGCACTGCTACCTCCATGTTCTTCCCCAAACACAACTATGCTGCCTCAAAATTTCCCTTCACACACTCATCTCTGCTACCTCCACTTTCCCCCACACATTCAGCTCTTCTACATCCACCCCCCCACTCAGCTCTACTACATCCATCCACCCACCCACACACTCAACTTTTCTACATCAACTTTCCTCCCACACACTCATCTCTACTACATCCCCATTTTCACACACACTCAGCACTGCTTTAGTGGGAAGAAAGTGATGACAGAAAACAACTCATAAATGGCACATGAAATAAAACAGGTGTACACAAAAACCTCTGTGGGATTCCTTAATAATAGCTTATGCTGAACTACTGAGATGGGCAAACCTACAAAGATTCTTTTAGTTTTGGGTTCGGCCAATAAATTCCATTCAGGTCGAATAAGTTTGGCGTGAACCGGAAGTAAAGTTATTAGACTCTGGGGTTTCTCCAGTCCCCAAAGTATAATAAATGGAGGTCCAGGGGAGGTTTAAAGAACAAAAAAACATTCTCACCTCACCTCACCTCTCCCGGGCATCCTCATGGTGTCCGGCATTCCCTTGGAGTCCTCTCCTGCCCTTGTGGGTGATGTCACGCACCCCAGGGTCACTGCTGAGGCCTAATCTAACCAAGGACATCCGTAAGGCTCTTGTATGTTTTTCCTGTGGGGGTTTCTCCCACATTCCAAAAACATGTAGGGACTGAAAGTAGAACCTTTAAGTCATGTAGGGCCATAAAATGGCACATGTAAGTCTATGAAACCTTTTCAGGGACCTTGCTATGGGGGGTTCAGAGGTAGCCATTACACCCAGACCCAAATGCCCCTCTGCCAATTGACATCAATACTTGAATGGAATATGGTATCTTATTTCAGATAATGTATTGGCACCCAAAAATTTAAAGGAAGTGTATTACCAGAACCCAACATATCAGCCTAACCCCGCAGATCAATATGTTAGGGTCAAGTAAATAAAACAGTATTTTTGCCTTGTGAATCGTTGCCTCCATTGCCGAGATATTGCCTTTTTTGTCAATATGCAAATAAGCTCTTTGCAGCAACGAGGGTGCTGCTGTTTCCCCACAGAGGTAAGGGGCAACACACTCAATGCTCCAAATAGGATATTTGCATATCTCAGCAACAGAGCCAGTGATTCCAAAGGGGAAAACACTATGTAATTCACGTGACACTAACCTATCTGTCGCGCTTGGGTGATATGCTGGTTCTGGTGACACTAACCTATCTATCTGCAGGGCTGGGGTGATATGCTGGGGTCTGGTGACCCTAACTTATCTATCTGCAGGGCTGGGGTGATATGTTGGATCTGGTGACACTAACCTATCTATCTGCACAGCTGGGGTGATATGCTGGGCTCTGGTGACACTAACCTATCTATCTGCAGAGCTGGGGTGATATGCTGGTTCTGGTGACACTAACCTATCTATCTGCAGGGCTGGGGTGATATGCAGGTTCTGGTAACACTAACCTATCTATTTTCAGGGCTGGGGTGATATGCTGGTTCTGGTGACTATAACCTATCTATCTGCAGGGCTGGCGTGATATGCTGGTTCTGGTGACCTTAACCTATCTATCTGCAGGGCTGGGGTGATATGCTGGTTCTGGTGACACTAACCTATCTATCTGCAGGGCTGGGGTGATATGCTGGTTCTGGTGACACTAACCTATCTATCTACAGGGCTGGGGTGATATGCTGGGGTCTGGTGACCCTAACTTATCTATCTGCAGGGCTGGGGTGATATGTTGGATCTGGTGACACTAACCTATCTGAAGGGCTGAGATGATATGCAGGTTCTGGTGACCCTAAGCTATCTATCTGCAGAGCTGGGGTGATATGCTGGTTCTGGTGACACTAACCTATCTATCTGCAGGGCTGGGGTGATATGCAGGTTCTGGTAACACTAACCTATCTATTTTCAGGGCTGGGGTGATATGCTGGTTCTGGTGACTATAACCTATCTATCTGCAGGGCTGGCGTGATATGCTGGTTCTGGTGACCTTAACCTATCTATCTGCAGGGCTGGGGTGATATGCTGGTTCTGGTGACACTAACCTATCTATCTGCAGGGCTGGGGTGATATGCTGGTTCTGGTGACACTAACCTATCTATCTACAGGGCTGGGGTGATATGCTGGGGTCTGGTGACCCTAACTTATCTATCTGCAGGGCTGGGGTGATATGTTGGATCTGGTGACACTAACCTATCTGAAGGGCTGAGATGATATGCAGGTTCTGGTGACCCTAAGCTATCTATCTGCAGGGCTGGGGTGATATGCAGGTTCTGGTGAACCTAACCTATCTATCTGCAGGGCTGGGGTGATATGCTGGTTCTGGGGACACTAACCTATCTATCTGCAGGGCTGGGTGATATGCTGGTTCTGGTGACACTAACCTATCTATCTGCAGGGCTGGGGTGATATGCTGGTTCTGGTGACCCTAACCTATCTATCTGCAGGGCTGGGGTGATATGCAGGTTCTGGTGACACTAACAAATCTGCAGGGCTGAGATGATATGCTGGTTCTGGTGAACCTAACCTATCTATCTGCAGGGCTGGGGTGATATGCTGGTTCTGGGGACACTAACCTATCTATCTGCAGGGCTGGGTGATATGCTGGTTCTGGGGACACTAACCTGTCTATCTGCAGGACTGGGGTGATATTCTGGGTTCTGGTGACACACTCCCTTTAATGTTTGCGGGCACCATATGGTAACACAATGAATGCCCAGACCTCCGGAGTACTTATATTGTGTAAGACAAGAAACAGCAGCAGAAAGTTGTAATTCTGTGAATTCTCCATCTCCGGGGTCTTTAATAAAGTGAGATCCCCTGTATAAGGCCCAAAAATGGGGAGCGGTGAAGGGTGTAAACATAAACCGCATGTTACAGGCATATTTATATTTTATTATACAGTAAAAAGGTACTTTACCGAAAAAGAAACATAAAACCATCAAAAAGAGGAAAGTGATTCAGTCCAGATACAGAGACATAGGCAGAACATTCCCAGCTAATTAGAATAATGAGGGATAATTTGGATAATATGGTTGTTATTATGATATGGTACAATGAAAACTACAAGCGGGACAAACTGTAACTGTGCATTTCATTTATATGGTCACCGTATTGGGACATATTAGATGGAACTGAGGAAACACTATTACAGGAGCCAAAGCTCTCATGCCAGTGAAACTGCCCATTACCATGCATAGGAGATCCAGGGCCAAGATGTCAAATATTCCTGCAGAAATGAAACAATATAGGAGTCTGCCGGGCCATTCATGGGTCAAGACATCAAAGGAATGAGCAGATCCATGTGTATTATAGGTTGGCAGTCACAAATCCTTAAATAAGCCCTGTCGTTTCAACAAACTTTACATAAATGAATAGTACATACGAAATGCCTATCTTAGCATTGCTAAATCTCTGCTATATCTGGCTCCAGATGGACTGCAGGTCACATGACTCAAATGACTCATCATTATAGAAGTCTATGGAGAAGGGTGGAGGAGTGGGCAGGAAGCGTAAGATATCGGAGAAGAAAAAGGCTCAATAGAAGCTTTCTATCGCAACCAAAGCACTTTCCTCACATCAGTACAATTTAGTACTTCTCTACATATGTCCTGCACGGTCCTGGTGCTGTTTCTGAGTAAGAGATACAGCTAAAGAGCAGATTCTCCTGTACTTACTGTGAGCAGTGTATGGCAGCTTGTCTCCACCCACCTGCTCAGAGAGGAACACAAACTATAGATACAGCATGACGAGCATGTACACACACATAGCAGCTTATCTCATTTTCATATGGATTCTATATAGAGATAAAATTGGAAGTATATCTAGATACAGTATGGGCCTACAAAGGGGCAAAAATAAAAAGACCTCAAATGTATAAATAAGGCTCTATTTACACTATGCTTAGTATGTTCCATAGATATGATGGGAAATGATCCGATTATAAACACAAAATTTATCTGTAACTTATTTTGAACCAGACATATACCAAAAGTGCCTACTTTTGTCATATGTCTGGCTGGTATACCCTGGCATACCATTGTGCCGTTAACACTTTTAAGGCCAAGTTAATCTTTACTACAGCTGTACCATTTTTCTTCTGTATTAGATAAAATAGTTGATAAGGGCATCCATGTACATAATGGCCCAGATTTACTATTGCTATTACAACTACACTTTAGCGTAAATGTAGCTTATCTTAGGTGCAGTTCAGTGTATCTTAGATCCATCTTGGTGCAACTTGGCGAATCCAGCCCGACAGATAGATAGGTTAGTGTCACCAGAACCAGCATATCACTCCAGCCCTGTAGATAGATAGGTTAGGGTCACCAGAACCAGCATATCAACCCAGCCCGACAGATAGATAGGTTACGGTCACCAGAACCAGCATATCAACCCAGCCTGACAGATAGATAGGTTAGTGTCACCAGAACCAGCATATCAACCCAGCCCTGCAGATAGATAGGTTAGTGTCACCAGAACCAGCATATCAACCCAGCCCGACAGATAGATAGGTTACGGTCACCAGACCCAGGATATCTACCCAGCCTGACAGATAGGGTCACCTGGTCACATGGTGTTTTTCCCCTTGGAAATTGGTGGCTCCATTGCTGAGATTTGCAAATATCCTCTTTGGCGCAATATGGGTTGATATGTTGGGTTCTGGTGACACATTCCCTTTAAATTTTTGGGTGCCAATATAGTATCTGAAATAAGATCCCATATGCCATTCAAATACTGATGTCATGTGGGGCATTTGGTGAAGAGACAGGAAGGGCATCAGCAGTGGACAACCAGCACCAGGAACAGGTGAGTATGCTGTTTTAAAAAAATGTACACCTCCCCCACTGCTTGCACAACCCCTTTAAGAATAAAGCATCAATATATAATCCTACAAAATTATCTCAAAACTTTACAAAAATGTCTCCACTGAAGAGGTTCATACCAGATATATGAATAAAGTAGTGGAAATTGTACCCTATAACTTCAGTCAGTGCAGGGATTCCTCAGCTTTTGGGATCGACACCTGGACTTAGTCATTATGGTAAGAAATAATAATGTGTTTTATTTGGAGTATATTACTCTTGGCTACACGTTAACTATATTATTTTTATTTAATTTTTAAACTTTATGCGCAAAATAATGTTAACAACATTACGATTACAAGACACTAATTTGTTATTATGTTTCACAGGAACAAGGATAATGAGCTACCTGAAATGACCCCAGAGAAATTTCTGCTTTCATAATTCTTTATTTAGGACTGTGTATGGAACGTCTTGTGCATTTATTGAACTTTTCTGTTTAGTCTACACAAATCATTATTTCAGAAGCTTAAGCAACAAGCCCCTCTGGCGGCAGCCACTGGTGTGGGAGGGGGGCACAGTTATCTTCCTACTTGACTTCCTATATCACAGTATGGTTTGAGTAGGGACAGGATGGTATTTTACCATTAAAACATACAAACTTATTCACCCTTAAAGAGGAACTTTCACTGCCCCAACTCTTTGCAATAGGCACCATCCCACTGATTCAGGCACAGTTGGAATTTTTTCTCTAGCACCCACCATTCCTGAGCAATCATTGCGGCTAGTTTCAGCACATTTAAAATTCTAGAGTATGCAGAATCAGTGGAGCAGGACCTATGGATGGATGCAAACAGAGTTGGTGGAGGTGTTAAAGGGTCCTCTTTAAGTTGGCACAAATATGGCTTAGGACTTAAATTTGTTAAGGAACCAATTCAACACAATACTATCACATGCAAGAAGAATCCTTAAAAGCCTGCAACCCACCCGTCGGAACAAATGGGTGGCCACTGGCCACACAAAGATACATATGGGATAGACATCTTATGATAGAGTATTGCAAAATCATGCTCTTCTGAAACGCTGGCAATCTCATGGCAAACATATGTATACTTGTCCAGTGAAAAAGAAAGGTAAAGAAGGACACAGCAAGTCATGCAAAAGTTTTAGCAGTCCTAAGCTAGACGTTAGGCCCAGTCAAGTTCTTGAACTTACTATTTACAGACTGGAAATAAAAACTGATATAAAACCAAGCAAAAGTTTAAATAATGTTTTGGTTCAAGCCATGTAAGCAAAGAATATTGGTTTATAAGACATTGATATAGCTCTTTTTAATATGAATCTGTACCTTAAGAGTGTCCAAGTTTTATTGAATTTTTTCTGCATTGTCTCAACACCTGCTTGTGGAGCTACAAGTTCAGAGCTCAGTGAACATTTCCTGAGACGTATGCTCTTTCGTTCTTCACTTACTTCCTGTATCCCATTGTCCCCTTCTCTATGCCTGTCTTAGACATGGCTGTGCAAGCTGGGATTTTTGGAGGGATAAAATATGCTGTAACTGAATAACTTCAGGGCATATAAAGATATTAATAAGACAATTGGAACAATTCATGGCAGATCTTTATGTACTAACAATAGACACACCTAAAAGAATAAGATCAGTCAACAGCAGATAATTGGCAGTTTCCAGAAACCAGATTGTGAAATGTAAACCATCCCTTTAATTCAATAGCACATCAGTACCATGGACAGGGTGAATAGGCAAGAAAGGTGGATGTCACTGGACAATAAATAGCCAGCCAGTACACTTTGCTCTGCACTGATGAGGGAAAAAAAAATCCCGAAACGGCACTGTATGCAGATAAGTGAAACTGGCTTGGCTAAAATCCCTTTTGCTGTCTCAAGACTCGGTGAGTCAAAAGCAAACTGAGGATCTGTTACATCCAACAGAGGGCGCATGAGCTCCCAGCTCTTTTCCCTTAATGCCTTGTGACTTGACAATAAAGACTTTCCATTCATTTGGCATCAATGTTATGTATTTCTTGTATCTCAAAAGACTTTTTTACTGTAGTCGATCATTGGAGTATATTCTCAGTGACCATAATGGTCTCAGATCTTCCCATATACAGCCTGCATAGGTTATCTACCTACAAATATCACTATCCCTACAACCATGGACTTCTATTAGAGATCAGGGCTCACTACTTTTCATAGCAGTCCATACCTACATAGCATATATACAGAACAGCGTGAAAACATTCTACAAGAGTCATCCGACTATTCTCATACAGAATGGATAGAAATTCTATATCTACATCTGCCAGCTATGGTGACTCAAACATTACAAACTGCTGTGAAAGGGGATAAAATTGAAAAAGTGAGTTTTGAGCTTAGAACAGGCTGCCATAATTATTTAGACATATGGGGGTTTGGTAAATGTAATGGGTAAGCACTCCCCTGTGACTAGTCTCCAAAATCATCTACAAATGGTTTTCCACCTTTAGAAAGTTCTTGCAAGCCTGAATATTGTAAAGATATGTCTATACTAAAGCAAAATCTGCAATAGAACCCCTAACTATTTTCACCATTTATAATATTGGTCTCTTCCTATGGGTCAGAAGGATCGTTTGGGCTCCACTTAGGGCCTAGTTTGGTTATATCCACATTTGTAGTACTAAAACAGGACAACTTCCTACAATACATTCCACCAATTACTAAAAAAGGACAACTTTTACCAACATGTTCTACCTATTACAAAAAGAAGACAACTTCTTTTAACACATCCCACCTAATACCTGGTGGTCCTAAGGATAGGTCATCAATCTTTAAAGGGGACCTTTTAAACCAATTGGCAGGTTTGGTCAACTTTATTCTGCTGTGTATGGCCAGCTCAACATAAGGCATACAATACTAATACACCATACTTGCCACTATTTTATTGTTGGGTTTGGGGAGACCAACACATGGAGTGGGCTGCAAAACTTTTTGGCTGAGGACATGCCTCCTTTGGCATGGCCATGACACTTTTTGTGAACTGGTCAATCTCTTTTTCAGAACATGACCGACACATAAAGGGTCTAAGTCATATGTAAAATGTTACCGAGCCAGGCGGATGTATTCTGGCAAACCTGGAAGATTTGCCCATTCCTGGGACTCCAGAAGGTCACCCCTCTTGGAAGTTCCAGGAAAGTTGGCAAACATGCAATACACAAATTTTTTAAGAATTAATTTATTCCATTATTTTGTATCTTTCATGTCCATCTGCTTTATCCGTAGGTCATGGTTATATTTTATTTCTGGTTTTACGTCATTTGCTTTTTATAGTCGAAAACAAGACATCATGAGTACATGTTTTGCACATTCTCCAGTCTTCAGACTTACATCCAAGTCCAGCAGACCTGTTATTACTTAAGGCATACATGGGAGTCGGTAACGCATGTTTACTCCATCAGTGCCTCTTTATTAGGTCATTCACATTTTGTGTAAAACACATGAGCAGAGCGATAACATTTAAGAATGTAACATCTGATATCCAACTTAGTGGCCTTCATGCTGCTCCGTGTTTTTAGAAGGGTAAATACTTTCCTGGAAGAAAGCAGCATTTCATTTTCATGGAAACAGATCGGAATACCCCGAGTGCCGAGCCCCCCGGGTGTAAAAACAAGGCAGTAAATGACTCAGCAGTCCACATAATGAATCAATGGTCGTGAGACTTAATTCGCCGAATGAAACGTGAGCCCTGCCCAATTTTAATTCTGACAAAACTAAGCAAATTGTATAATAATACATTTGTCTAATTCCAGCAAATACAGTATTGTACCAATTACATGTGAAACAGCATTAAGATAGTATGAACCCTCCCTGGCTCTAGTAATCTAAAGCCGTGTATTCATAGCCAGGGCAAGATCTTATTATTAACACTTTAATATCCACGTTGTTTTACGTTTTCCATGAGAATTTTGTATATGTCTCAAAAAAGTCCCACCCATCCCACGTCATTTTTACAACCAATAATGTAGGCCCGAACATGTTCTTTAACTTTATGTCCTTGCAGGGTATTTCAAACTCTGTAAGTTACCTCCAGTCATGAAGCATAATATTGGCAGTTTGGGCGGCCAACCGAGACTCCCCATAGCTTCATAGCCCAAAAACGTCATGCACCTTGCGGTTTTATGGTCATTGGCACAATTCTTGGCAAAAGTGGCAAAACTGCTTTGTTCAATGGTCCACAGGAAATGAGAAGGACCTGCACACAAGATCAGATGACCAGGTATGTGCAGGACCTGTAATTGTCAAAAGACCTGCACAGAAAGGTCACAAGATCATGTCTTTGTAGGTCCTAAAGCAAAATGGCAAAGCAGCAAGAAAGCAGAAGAGGAAAGTGTGAGCTGTTGTAAAAGTGTATGGGGCCTAGTCTAGGGTCTTTATTAGTTTAGGGGGTTTGGTCCAGGGTCCATATTTACAGGGATCTGTATTTAGGGGGTCTGGTGTTAATCTACTCACCTATACGCAGCACTCTATTGTCTGGTCCCTGTCCTCTTTCCCCTCATGTGGTGGGCTCATATTACTTCTGAGATCAATCAGTTGGCGTTGTTTGTAAAGAACACGTGACATAAGTGAATACCGTCATTGGTCCCACTCCAGAGACCGCTGAGGCCAGTGATTTCCCTACAAAAGGTCATAAATAGAGTTGTGTGAACCTCCCAAGATTTGTTCAGATTTGTGTTTGGGCAGGTCTGGTCCCTGATTCACATAGAGTCTGTCCCAGGGGAAGTGTAAAAAATAAAATACATTTATACTCACCTTCTCTTACCTCTTTTGTGCCTCCTCACAGCATCCGGCGCACTCTCTAAGTCTCCTTGGTGACAAAATTTGCTCAGGGCCACTACTGAAGCCTGTGATTGGGCCTCAGCGGTCACATAGACATGCTGAGCGTCATGACACCCAAAAGAAATGAGGGAAGGTGAGTATAAATGTATTTTATTTTTTACACCTCCCCTGGGCCTCCACCTATTATGCTCTAGGGTTTGAAGAGACTCCAGAGTATAACAAATTGATGCAATGCATGTTGTGACATCCATTTCAGTTCGTCTGGGACGAAACGACAATGGTTCAGTTTCGTTAAAAAACAAACAATTTGGAATATTCGGGTTGGACCTGGCTCAGAACGAATTGGTTCACCCTTCTCCTAAGTTTTTCATCTGTGGGGGTTCTTTCAGTCAAATATACAGACATCACAATAGAACCTAACAGAACCCTATTTTAAGTCAATGGGGTGTGTCAGGCACTGCTGGTATTTATTATACGATGGATCCAGCACTGCATAGCGGAAACCAGAATGCAGATGTGAACAAATCACTTTCTGGGAGATGATACAGAATTGTGCAAGAATTGCTACAACTTAAGACATCACTTCTAGTTCATTGAACCCAACACAAAATCCGATCTCCACATGTACAAAGTGTCATTAAGTTTATATTACTATTGTCTTTTATGTGCCAGCGGGACCTTTAATGGCCCCTCGGGCACCAGGTATGACTGATACCTTTGTACCCCTGCCTGCAGCTATATCCTTCGCTATAGCATCATAGACATGTATCCTTAGTAGGTGCTTTAAGAATCCTATAACTGGAAAGGTTATATTCATTCCTATCCCGAACATTTCTCCCCTGTCATCGCTCGTCCATTGATTGAATCCATTATTACACAGCTATGAAAACAATAGCTCCGCGCAGCACACCAAGCAACTTTGCAGATGAGTTGGCAACCCTTCCGTTCCAGCTGTTATACTTTAGAGACATGAAAATATGCTGGATAACCACATAGAGTAAGATGCCCAAGTCTAAGTGGCACTGGCGATATTAGTCTGGCGCAGGAGAACTTCTATATTACTGGAAATACACCTGGAGATCATCGCACAACACGTCTCTGACAGTTAAATTAAATATCTCATAAAAGTGGATTTAATGTGTTTCTTTCACCTGTCTCATCATAGTGGTTCATCCAGAAATAAACATACATCTCAGAAATAATTCAGACTCAAGTTAATATCCTGTAATTGTTCTACAATGAATCTAGAATCATAGACTAGAGAACGGCTTATATGGCAATTCCATAATATACATCAATTATCTCCCTCCTTTTATGAGCAGCAACAGGTCACGTATTAGAGATGTGGATTCTCTGGATCAAGTGTTTTTTAACCTTTTCAAGTACCCCTTCAGTGCCCCTATATGTAGTATTATGGCCTCCTCTGTGCCCCCATATGTAGTATAATATCTATCGTCCATGCCTGTAAATGTAGTATAATGGCCCACCTCAAGTAACATAATAGCAATCCCTCAGTGTCCCCACATGTAGTATTATGGCCTCCTCTGTGCCCCCACATGTAGTATTATGGCCTCCTCTGTGCCCCCACATATAATATAATGGCTTGCCTCAAGTAGCATGATGGCAATCCCTTGGTGCCCGACATGTAATATAATGACCCCCTCCATGCCCCCACCTATAGTATAATGGCCTGCCTCAAGTAGCATGATGGCAATCCCTTGGTACCCCACATGTAGTATAATGGCACCCTTTAGTGCCCTCCACATGTAGTATAATGGCCTCTCTTGTTGCCCCTATGTAGGAGCAAATGCTGGGATGGAGATGGTGAATGCAGAAGACCACTCACCTGTAACTGCAATGAGCATCTGCATCAATACTAATAGATGTGCTCATTGCAGTTCTAAATTAAGTATGGCACCTGCAGCAGTGTGCTGGTGTTCATCCTGTGCAGGGTGGTTCTCACCACAGTGGGTGCACCTGGGGATTGCAGGGTGTACCCATTTGGATATGAGTACCACACTTCAGGAATAATGCTCTAAACCATAATATAGTTGGTGCTTGGCTAAACTGGGCTGCAGAGTCTTGGTTTTCATCCTTAATGCCTGCAAGGGTCTATGGACTATGCTGTAGTAGCATAATCAAGGACAGAGCCAAGGTTCAGAACTGGGATTAGAACCTTAGCGGGCAAGAGATGTCAATTCCCCTTTAAATATGCTGGCAGACCTGATATTATTCTCAGATGCCAACTGCCTCAGCAGCCGAACACTGCCATGTGGGCCTGAGAACTGAGGCTTGATCCAGCAGGGCTACAGCAGAAAACAGGGGCTGGCGCAACAGTGTCCAATTGTCTAAAAAACAGGGTCAGCTACCAGCAGGAACCATGGCTCATTTGGATGCAGCTCTGGAACAGGACAAGGAAAGAAACAGCTATAGAGGTCACAGTGATAGAATTTGTGACCAGGTCTGAGAGACAAAGAGATCCACTGCTACACTTGTGGTCATGGTGGCGCCTGAACATGTGGGCATGTGTTTGGTCGAGGTTGCCAGGCTGCATTCACATCTTTGTTGCCATATCCAGTCTTGTCTTTTATCATAACAGCAGAAAACCAAAAATGATGATAAGTCCAGTCTGGCTCACAATGGATCCAAGTGGCTAACCCCTTGCACACCATGACTTATATATCCGACATGGTCAGTTAAGTTAATGGGGCACACATAGTCAGGTTGTTTACCAAAAAAACTGAATAAAAAACTGCATGTATCCAAAAAGGAATTAAATGGCCAGTAACTTTTCAAACAACTTAGTCTCATTTCATAGAGCATGTGATTTGGGACCAAAATGTAAACCATTTCTGCCTGAAAAACCTCTCTAATGTTCCTGCCACTACGTTTCTCCCTTCTAGTTAATTTACAGTTGATTCCCTGTTGGTAGGCAAGGTTCGTGCATAGATACATTATATAAGCAAGACAGAATCACAGTGAGTGAAGGGGGAGGTTATTTTCTCTCTTCACACAGTGAATGCAGAGGGGAGGGGTGGATTCACTTCAGTCTTCACACACACATGTGCAAACTGTTGCTCTGTACAAAAGCCTGAAAATTCTGCAAATATCACCGCTTAAAATGTAAGAAAAAAGTATTTTATGTACTTGTATCTACTTCTGGCTGCATGGGTTATTACAGATAGCATATTATTCACAGACAGCATCAGCTTTACTGAATGTGCTCATACATTGTTTTTTTTTCATGTGTTTTAGCTGCATTTATTTTCTCTGTATTTGCAGTCCATTGTTCCTAGATCTCCTATATTATGGTCACTTGGGCTTTACTCAGCTATTTGTTCGCTATTGTACAGTTACTCATGGCAGGACAGTATCAGTAATGGATAGGGGAGGGGGGCAGAAAACTCCTTATTGTACACCCCTTGCCTAAGACAGAAATTGTAAACTATGCAGCGGCCATAATGGGATATTTGCAGCAGAAAGACTGATAGGACATCATATATGAAGGCTTACAGTAGGGAAAAAAAAAGTATTTAGTCAGCCATCAATTGTGCAAGTTCTCCCACTTAAAAAGATGAGGCTGGCCTGTAATTGTCATCATAGGTAGACCTCAACTATGAGAGACAAAATGAGAAAACAAATCCAGAAAATCACATTGTCTGATTTTTTAAGACTTTATTTGCAAATTATGGTGGAAAATAAGTATTTGGTCACCTACAAACAAGCAAGATTTCTGGCTCTCTCAGACCTATAACTTCTTCTTTAAGAGGCTCCTCTGTCCTCCACTCATTACCTGTAGTAATGTCTCCTGTTGGACATTGTTATCAGTATAAAAGACACCTGTCCACAACCTCAAACAGTCACACTCCAAACTCCACTATGGTGAAGACCAAAGAGCTATGGAAGGACACCAGAAACAAAATTGTAGACCTGCGCCAGGCTGGGAAGACTGAATCTGCAATAGGCAAGCAGCTTGGAGTGAAGAAATCAACTGTGGGAGCAATAATTAGGAAATGGAAGACATACAAGACCACTGATAATCTCCCTCCATCAGGGGCTCCACGCAAGATCTCACCCCATGGGGTCAAAATGATCACAAGAACGGTGAGCAAAAATCCCAGAACCACACGGGGAAACCTAGTGAATGACCTGCAGAAAGCTGGGACTAACGTAACAAAGGCTACCGTCAGTAACACACTACTCTGCCAGGGATTCAGATCCTGCAGTGCCAGACGTGTCCCCCTGCTTAAGCCAGTACATATCCGGGCCCGTCTGAAGTTTGCTAGAGAGCATTTGGATGTTCCAGAAGAATATTAGGAGAATGTCATATGGTCAGATGAAACCAAAGTAGAACTGTTTGGTAGAAACACAACTCGTCGTCTTTGGAGGAGAGTGAATGCTGAGTTGCATCCAAAGAACACCATACCTACTGTGAAGCATGGGGGGGGCAACATCATGCTTTGGGGCTGTTTCTCTGCAAAGGGACCCGGACGACTGATCCGTGTACATGAAAGAATGAATGGGGCCATGTATCGTGAGATTTTGAGTGCAAACCTCCTTCCATCAGCAAGGGCATTGAAGATGAAACGTGGCTGGGTCTTTCAGCATGACAATGATCCCAAGCACACCGCCAGGACAACGAAGGAGCGGCTTCGTAAGAAGCATTTCAAGGTCCTGGAGTGGCCTAGCCAGTCTATAGATCTCAAACCCATAGAAAACCTTTGGAGGGAGTTGAAAGTCCGTGTTGCCCTGCGACAGCCCCAAAACATCACTGCTCTAGAGGAGATCTGCATGGAGGAATGGGCCAACATACCAGCAACAGTGTGTACCAACCTTGTGAAGACTTACAGAAAACGTTTGACCTCTGTCATTGCCAACAAAGGATATAGAACAAAGTATTGAGATGAACTTTTGTTATTGACCAAATACTTATTTTCCACCATAATTTGCAAATAAATTTTTTAAAAATCAGACAATGTGATTTTCTAGATTTGTTTTCTCATTTTGTCTCTCATAGTTGAGGTCTACCTATGATGACAATTACAGGCCGGCCTCATCTTTTTAAGTGAGAGAACTTGCACAATTGGTGTCTGACTAAATACTTTTTTCCCCCACTGTATATAGTCATAGAACAGACTGCCCTGTGCATATTTCAGCTTTTCATGAAAACTCAGGTACCCTTTCAAAAGTTATTAAGTTACAGTTCTTAGAATTGGGTGATGCAAAAAAAATCTAAACAAAAAAAAAAAAACACAATTGTGCAGACCAAATTGCATAATTACTATTTCCTTGATGTAGAATATGTAACCCAAAATGGTCTCATCAAAAAATGCATCTAGTCTTGCAAAAGCATGCCATCATATTGCAAAATTGATGGAAAAGTAAAATGTTTGCTCTTACAAAATGGGGATGAAAAAAAGCAAAAATGTATGCATCATCCTGAAGGCCAAAATAGACTAGAGTGTTTAAAGAGAGTCCACCACCAGCAAAATTGAGTGGGAGTACCTACCTTGGCTGCATAAACCATGACTATCGGAGTGACCATACACGTGACCTCAGCTATCTGGATGCATGAACAAGCACCTATCCTGAGCCTGGACTTGTAAATGGTCCCAAAAGGAAGATATAAGTAAGAACAATCTGTAAAGGTCGGAGAACAAGCATAATTCTCACTGGCATGGTCTTCTCCAGCAGGTGTTGATTTACTGGAATTTTATTGCAATTACAGATGTAGGAGAACTGATTTTGTCAGGCATGAGATTTCCATTTGATTTCAAAATTTTTATTAGTTTTTCCATAACAAACAAGAACAAAGACAAAAATACCACAGTTGTTAGCAAAACACATCATGAGATGCACATGTCTCCAACACTCACATATTCAGTCTCTGAACTACATAGCTCATCGTTTAGAAGTTACCTAACCTAGTCTGAGATCTCGGGAACACATCAAGGAGCTGATCATTCAAATCAGTAATGCCACATTTGTCAATAAGGGGTCAAGATAAGGTAAAAGAAAAGGAAGAGGAGGTGAGAAAAGATCAGCAATCCCTCCCTTCTTGCTTGTGCAATGTGGAATGTCAAATCTGAAAATGACATATTACTTAAACAGGACCTTTCACCACATCCAGCTCATTGTATCATTCCATAGGCGTCACTTCACTGATTCCAGCGCAGTTTGAATTTTTCTCTAACCCCGACCGTTCCTGAGAAATCAGTGCTGTTAGTTTCAGTACAATTATGTTCTCTTTCAGGTAGACGGTCTCTGTCTTTCTACTCCAGCCTAGGACTGCCCACCTGACAATAGAGAGTTTAATTGTGCTGAAAATAACTGCACTCATTGCTCAGGAATGGTAGGGACTAGAGAAATAATTCCATCTGCACAAGAATCAGTGGAGCAGAACCAATTGATACAAAGACTTGGAGTTGGTGGAGGGTCCTCTTTAAATCAGGTTTTTATTCAGGTTGTCCTTATTTTTCAACTATCAACATTAAAAAAAATGCAGTTTTATATAGGCCACTAGAGAAGTCACAATAAGCTGACACTTTGCTTGTCAGCTTTGCTGTATAGACTAGGACAATATAAGCAGAGTCATCTCATTATCATTTGATTGCAGGGTAGTTAATGACAGCTCTGTTTTAGTACTTGAGGCCTAGTCATCTTGGGGATAAGCTATCATTTGAGAGGAAAGTCTATTGGGCAGATCTGTCTTTCTTCTTGGAGAGAAGTAAATTGTGCCAATTGTGAGAAGTTATAAAAGGTGTTCCTTTTGTCCAAAATGCTAAATCCATGTTGTGATGGCAAAACCATGATGTTCGCCTAACCACAGTTAGAAATTGCTCATGCATCATTTTTGGAACTTTGGTGGAAACAACAAAGAGCACATTTCAGAAAGTTTTGGTAGGCCTTCCTTTTGTAACTCAGGCTATCCTCCTCAGCCATGAAGGACCTCTACCACCACCATGTTCTGAGGTTTTTGTGCACTTATATATCAGAGGGAGGGGATCATTTTTCTCATATAAAATGAGATTTCTATGAGGACTACATGAATTGCGATATTACCATTATGAAATTACAATGAGTTTAGTTTCACACAGGACTGCAATTAGAGTCTACTGTATTATCTTAGTCTAGACGATTATAACAGGGCAAATACAGTAATATAACCCAAAAATCCGGTTGGTAATTATAGCTCTGTTTCTCCAATATAGTCCTTTGGAAGATCAACATTGTTCGGTCATGGGGGAGTTGTAAAATGTTTTTGAAGTAAATTTCCAGTCTCTGATTCATCTATATATTTATCTTCCATGATATAACTCAGCTATTTACTATATAGCCTACACCAGGGATTATTTTTCAGCAGTCCCTCATCATATTTTTCATACTGTTTCTTCTGGTTGCCTAGCAACCAATCATCTCCTACCCTTATGACTATTCACATAAAACATGCTGCTTAATTGTATATGTCCTCTGTATATCCCACACACGCAATCCTTGTCTCGCAGACTCTGTGTGCCATCTCATTCACACAGTTCGCCTGTCACCCCTCCTGACATGTCTGTCTTAGTAAATACTTAAATTTGCTATTGGAATTTTCGATCATCTTTTATGATAACCTCCTAGAAGTGTATCAATTAAATGACAACTGGGTATGACCACTCCTCTTGTCAAAGGGGTGTGCACCTACACAGTCTAATGCTGAAAACACTGGATGATGTCAGACTGTGGAAGAACACGCCCCCCCCAACTGGTACCACCCAGTTGTCAATTTATAAATACATTTCTAGAAGGAATAACAGAGGAACCACAATGTAGAGTTTTAAGAAAAGATGCCCCAGAATTATTTCACAGGGAAGTATTTACTAAGACATGCATGCAGGAAATGTGACGGATGCTCTTTAACCACTTAATTACACATGACATACTATTACGTCAAGATGTTGTGAGTCTATCATGACATACCATTACGTCAAGATGTTGCTGAGCTGTGTTTATGGATGGAGGGGGCCGACCTTGATCGGCGACAGCAAAAGTCGTGGCTGTTAACCCTCAAACTGAGGCATCCAAAAAGTGGCGGCCCGTGCCATTTTGGACCAGATCGTCGCCCTCTGACCTGTCATTAGTTCACTTCTGCTTCACGCTGCCATAGGATAATAGAAGTGCAGGAAACTTACAATATACTGACTACAGTAGTATTGCAGTATATTGTATGAGCAATCTGAAACCCTAGGGGGCTTAAAATTGGCAGTAAAAAATAACTAAATATAAAAAAAGTTTCAAAAAAATAGAAGGAAAATTTTTAAAAATATAAAAGTATAAATCATCCCCCTTTCTCTAGATTTCATATAAAAATAAACATAAATTTATAAAGTCCCCAAGTCAAAAATGCCCAAACTATATACAAAAATATTTATCCATTACACTGTAGCAGGTGAAAAATTCAAAATGGCATTAAAACCTTATAGGTGAATAGAATATGGGGATTTTTTTTTTACTGCACTTGTGTTTATATCCAGCTTACCAGTACATTGTATGGAATATTAAATGGTGCTATTATAAAGAACAGTTTGTTCTGCAAAAAACCCTCATACGATTAAAAAAAAATAAAAAATATGGTTAGATTAGCCATGTTTCTAACCAATGAGGTGGTCAGGAGATACAGAAACAGCTAAACACAAGTATTCTATACTGTGTTAGTAAGTACCATAGCAGAAACAATGTAGCTCGCTGTGCTATGCTGTACCCATAACTCCTATTTAATTCTATAGGGGTTAAATTAAAGGGGTTTTCCATAGGATAGGAAAAAACTTGCAGATCAGTGGGGATTTGACCACTTGGAGAATAGGGGACTTTCTGGGTAGAGAGGTGGTTGGGCAGTGCATGCACTGCTCCATTTATTTCAATGGGAGCACCAAAGATAGTCAAAGACGAAAGTCCCCATTGTCATGATCAAATGGGGGTTTATGCGGTCAGAAAGCCACTGACTTATGAGTTATCTCCTACCCTATTGATAGGGGGTATTTTGTTTTGTGCAAAAACCCCTTTAACAGAGTAGAACAGTTGCATTAGGCTGTCTCCGAAGGTCCTGACTTAGTGGTCAGAAAATTGAGCCCCATATTAAAGGGTTGACCCCCATTAAAGGGTTTTTACGGGGGGTAAATATTGATCTCCTACCAAAGGATAGGTTATCAATATGTAACTTCCGGAAAACCCGTTTAAGGTTTATCCAGCTTTTAAAACTTGGAGCTCAAATTTCTCATTTTTTGAACAATCCACATTCCAGTTGTTGTTGGGTCCCTGCTTGAGTGAGCGCCCCTAGAGAGTTCAGCAACCCCTTGAGATCTGAATCTTATGTAGTACTTTCATAGCAAGTCGGTAATATTCTCTTCTAATATACATGTGCAGAATTTACATTCCATATATAGGCTGCCATATACCACCCTATACATCCAGATCTATATATCACACAGGTGGATTGAAAAAGAAAACCAAAACCAATCCATGATTCAAGGCAGAAAAAATTCACCCAGAATAAGAACACACTTGAAACAATTTATTGAGGCCGTCATTAAACCGAATCATTAAATTGAGTGGCAGTATTGTGGTTTAATGAATAAGGAGCGAAGTATAAAAAGCTGGAATTTACAACATGCTTGGGTTATAATAGAATTATGCAATAACTCGTTTTTATCCAGAATTTACAACTTTGAGGAGTTAGAGCAATTTCCTATACTTATAATGTAATCCAAGTTGAAAATTCGATGCCAACAGTCGTGGAAATTTCCACTCGAGCCAGAACACACTTCCAAACTTGGGTTAGAAATGTGTGTTCTCAATTCTATCTGTACTTAAATATTTATGTGTGGGCTAAGGAAGCCAAAAGTATTCGGTTTCCCTAATTGATCTAATTTAGAATAAAAAAGTTTCACAATATTGTTCTTGAACACAGTATATAAAGTATGAATGGACGGTGGAATATTCAAGAGAAAGGAGTGAGGAATTGTCTCATGGGGTCTTCTATGAATTTTTACAGGATGGGGTCTGAGCTTTGGTATCTGTGAGAAACTTGTAATGTATGTTCTTCTACATACATAGATTTCCTTGAAGGACTCCATATTCCAAAAACATCTTTAGGTTAATTGGCTTTCCCATTTTGGGGTTTTCCCATGAACATGAATTCAATTTGAAGACAAATAAAAATTAAACATTTTTACAAATATTAACAATTAAAAAATTGGGCAGAATTTGAAAAAATTTCTCTAACCATCTTAGTGGTGACAGTCTTTTATCTTGATTGGTTGCCAATGGTTATGACCATGAATGCAGGAACTTTCTATGATCTGGGACTTGTCACAAACCTATCCATGATTTTTTAGTGGACAGGTTATGAGGCAAGAATACTACATGTATGAGGAAATAACCCGGCCACAATAAGGAAGTCATGACCATAGAAAGTTCCTGCATTCATGGTCGTATCCATTGGTAACTGATCACCGGTCACCACTACGATGGTCAGAGAAAATCTATAAAACGTTGCAAAATTTTTAATTATTTATATTTGCAAAATTGTTTAGCTCTTGTCTACAAAGTTTAATATGGTTACTATTGTGGGAAAACCTCTTAAAATTCGGCTTGATTCATGGTACATGGTGTTACTTTTGTTACTTTTTTTAGCCTGTTATTGCTTTCAATTGGAGTTCCAGTGCGATTCTTAGGGCAGGACACTTATAGCTCAAGAACTGGCCTCACTCAGCCTTGTCCATCGGTATGCGATGGCTAGAAGTTACAGAAACAGCCTGTTGGCTGGGGTATGTGGTTTCTATAACGCCCATAGAAGTGAATGAGGGTTACAACAAGCTATGCTGTTTCTGTAGCATTCTCTTCTATGAGAGTAAGAGAGACAGCATTGAACAGCCTCACTCCTGGCCTGAGGGTGGGAAGATACAGCTACGTATTCCCTGAATGGCTGTGATGGGACTACCCCATTAAAACATATAATTTAGATTGTTGGCTTTAGTAGGACAGAGGCTGGTATAAATACTTATCTTGAGTTGCCCCCATTCTCTGGAACCCTCCGCTTTGTTCTATCATCCCTACCTTCAAAAAGTTTAACCATATCTACTTGCTCATGTCTTCATATCAACTGTGATTGTCGGTTAACATTACAGGGGTTGTCTTAAATTATACAAAATTGGGGCACAGATAGGCAAGGCTATAAAGTAACAAAAGAAGCCCAACTTTCCAATTGAACCTCTGTTGCTCAAGTTCTCTGTAACTTTTTTAAAATTTTTTTACTGACCTGAAACAGTGATGTCATGTCGACAACATGTTGCTGTCTTTACCCCAATTTAGTTCAATCTCAGACCACCCTTTTAAGTGAACAACTACCAACTCTGCAAGAATAACATTTCATGAAGTTTTTAATTAAGTAAGCTGCTGTGACATCACAAATGTTTCTCTTTTCAGTACTGTAAGCTGCTGTGATGTCACAACTGTGTTTCTCCTAGGTATTGTAAGGTGCTGTGACATCACGACTGCAGAGCTAGAGTCTTGGGTTCGAATCAGACCAAGGGCAACATCTGCAAGCAGTCCTCCAGGTACTCCAATTTTCCCCCCACATGCCAAAAATATACTGATAGGGGAATTTTTCTCCCTATACAAACAACTGACTCTTGTGGGTGTTGGGGGATGCATGCCTGTATGGCAGCCACTAACTCCCCTTCTCCACAATGCTCCTTGTGCTTTGAGTCTCCATGAAAAAAAGCACATTACAAATGTTTCCTACTGTACGCTGCTGTGACATCACAACTGTGCTTCTTTGAGGTAAGCTGCTGTGACATCACAACTGTGCTTCTTTGAGGTAAGCAGCTGTGACATCACAACTGTGCTTCTTTGAGGTAAGCTGCTGTGACGTCACAACTGTGCTTCTTTGAGGTAAGCTGCTGTGACATCACAACTGTGCTTCTTTGAAGTAAGCTGTTGTGACATCACAACTGTGCTTCTTTGAGTTAAACTGCTGCGACACCATTCTTGTGCCACTTACCTGTCTGGAACTAAATTGCAATGTCATAGCAACTTATTGGCAGGAAAACCAATCGTGATGTCATACCAGCTTATCTCTCAGAAACACATGATGTCACAGCAGGTTAACAGGCTAAAACCCTCTTGCCGATACTGAGACAAACACCACTGATCGACAATATAACATGACAAATGTAACTCGATTGCATCGGCCTTTAAATTGCTACACGAGTGTGGGAGGGGGGATTAACAATTGCCAAGGTGATACAGTAGTTTGTCAGCCCCACATCATAGTTTGCATAGGATGATGCGCAGCTGACATAGTGATTTTTTTTTGTACCTTATAAAAAGGTATTGTTGGCACATTTATACAATTCAATAATATAAAATGGAGAATTCCTACACCATTTGCTTCCAATAACCGGCCCAATCATTGGCCCATTGAATAGGGTCATATTGATTGATAAACCAATGCCCAACTATGGCAGAGCAACCTATAGTACTAAATACTGGCAAAAAAACAGGTCAGTGCTAAATCCTCTAGTTCTTTTGGCTTGGCCTCCCCCATCACTCATTGGAGACCAATGTAGAAAACAAGTAATCACAAATCCAGTACCGTGCGAGGCTCGAGTATTGTAATAGGTCATTAGACTGATTTCCTTTTCAACAATCTGCCTGATACATTGTAGTAGATGAGGGAATTTCACGAGCATTGAACAATACGCTATTCTTTAGCCAAACCATCACTCTGACCCTAGCGAATAAACTGTAATAAAATACACACATATCAATATGTCTCAACAAAATGCCATAGAGGAGCATTTAGTAAACACGACACTGAAAGAATTTGGCTTTTTCTCTCCCTACAAAACATGTGCGCTCAAGATCTTCAATAAATCAGTTTTATTTCCAGTTATGTGTAATAACATAATTAAACAAAAAGCATGTCCATGAAATGAGAGTCAGATGTCTATAGCGAGGATTATATCGAAACTATAGCCCCAAAGAGTGATGTGTAAGCATTTTATGTGAACAGTGCTGCCAGGGGGCGTCCTTTAGGTAAGACCATTTCTGCCTTTCCTTGCAGCATCATTTTGGGGTAGACTTTTTTTTTTTTTTTTAGATAATTTTTTCAGTCCATCCACCCAGGGGCATTACAAGTAACTATGGGTCCCCATTCTACTATGACCACCTTATAGAGGACCTTTCACCACTTCACCACTCCAGTTCTTAGCACCTGTTAACAGACACGGCTCCACTGATTCTGGCACAGTCTTTTCTCTAGCCCTCACCATTCCCGAGCAATAAGTGCTGTTAGTTTTGGTGCCTCATATGTTATTAAGCTGTATACTGCCAGGTGGTGGCGTGAAGCAAGAGCAGGCAGGGGGTGTGACTCAGAGCTCCAATCGGAGGTGGACAGACTCAGAGTTCAGAATCACACCCCTTGTCTGCTCCTGCCTGACACTGCCCACCTGACATTAAAGAGCATAATAGCATATTAGGCACAAAAACTAACTGTGCTTATTGCTCAGGAATAGCAAGGGCTAGAGAAAAAAATTCCAACTGTCCACATCCTTCTATCATCCATAGTTATCACTAATTGCTTCCTACTGTAACCTTAAAGGGATTGTCTGAAATTAACCTGGAAATCTCCTAATGCTGCAGTGGCCACTGGAGGTGAAATGTAGTATTACGTTCTGACATACAAATGAATAGCTGACCATGTTTTACACAGAGAGCCTAAGACTACCAGAACTTCCCTCTGTTAGCTTTGGATAAGTGGGGGGACCCAAGATATGCCATACATTTGGTGACCTACAGTCCAACCCAGCTCTCGATGAGCTACTTTGTTGGATCATAATCTCTTTGAAAATTCCTGCAATCTACTTTACTTCACTTGCAGTTCCACTCTTCACCAACATCCATAAATGTAATAAGAAATAATGCCCCCAGTCCACAATTCACTGGGAACAGTTACACATAGCAATTACGTGACAAAAACGACCAAACCTTGGGTTTACAGCAAACCAATGGAGCCATCCCAACTAATGTAACAATCTAACTTGCGTTCATTTATCTAGTACTGAGTAAAACCATCTAGTCATTGGACAGGTGACTGTTCCCCCCATATGTATATTTCAGGAGACATTGGTTTCATCTCCTCCGTCCAGGACTTAGGTTTACGTATAAAGTTGGGAAAAAAATTCCCAAAAAATGGAGGCTTTGCTATTGTCTGAGCTGGGAGGCAGCATGCTGTAGCAAAAATCTTCTCAATACTCTGCATGTACAGGCTGCCACTTAATGACACATTTAAGCTGATGGAGAGAACCAGAAGGTGGTAGAAATAATCAGACTCATCCAAAACTACCAAAACTAGCAAAAAATAGAGGACAGATGGAAGAGAAAATGTCTGCAATATCAGACTACAGAGAGCTTGTTTGTAGTCTGTAACCACGGAGACACAAAGGTTTGTATGTATAAAAAAGGAGATAAAACTATTGGCAAAGTTGCTTATTTTTTAAATTTTTTTTTTTTTATACAAGATGTGATGGAACAATACAAAAAATGGATTGCAAAAAGGAACATAGCCTATAAAAAAAAAATTCAGTAGCTTCACCATCAGTCCCATGGCAAATTCAGCTCTACTACGTGTACATACAGTATGAGGATTGCATTAAAACCACTATAAAGGAAAATGTGCATACCAATCCAATGGATCAACAATGAACTCAACCTTGAACGGGTCCTCTGGCAGCAGAATGAACATCTTCAGGCTGATGGCTTACAAGGAATGTTGTAATCGTATTTCAGAAATCTTTGGAACGACTGTGTTATTCTAAGTGTCAATTAAGAAAACCGTGTTATTCCTATTTGATCCAACACATTATGAAACAGGCTTACAACAATGATTACAGAAATGGTCTTCATAATGTTGTCTAGTACATGTGCAGACGGCCGCTTGCAAGATATTTTGGGCAAAACGATTACATTTTTTGGCTAATTTTGCTCTGAGGACACAAGGAGGTCAACCACAGTCGTAAAAGGTAGGTTACTTTGTGAAATTTATTTAATTGGGGGTGGATTTTTTTAATGCTTTTGTATAACAGGTTGTCGGCATATTTCATGCAAATAGTTAACGTCTATTCTGTATACATTGACCATCATCAGCTGCATGTGTTACAAAATTGCTAAGGTTACACATATGTCTGGTGCCCTACTGAGGGCAAAAAGAAAGGGGCAAAGAGGGGGTTGGGCAGCATATAGTCAGCTTAAAGGGGTTTATCCAGTAACATAACTTTATTTATACTTGTAGACAATTAATTTAAATTAAATTAAAATTTTATTAAAATTAAACATTTTGCTAAATTTTAAAGATGTCTAACCATCTTCGTGGTGACATCGCTTATCCACTGGCAACCTATCAAGATAAAAGCCAGTCACCACTAAGATAATCTATAGAAAATCTTTAAAATTATTCAATTTTTCATTATTTATATTTGCAAAAATGTTTCATTTTCAATGGTCTACAAATTTAAATATGGATATGTTCATGGGAAAATCCCTTTAAGAGGGACAGAGGAGACAAAGGTTTTCACTGGTTGTTAAAGGGGATTTTTGGCTATTATCATTGGTTGTCTATATGGGAAGTCTGGCAGCTATTGGTGGTGACTGTATATTATGGAAGTGGCTAGATACTATGTAATAGACTGTATTCAGAGAACCTTATTTATATTGCTCCAACATCATTTTTAGTCACCTAGAGTAATGTACAGTCTCCTCACTTATAGCCAGCTGTGAAAAAATTTGTAAATGGTTAAATATAGATCCCCTTCTTCCACAGTGAAATATAGTGGTCACCTGGTCTTTGTAACCCAGCTCATGATAGAGACATAATAGAGTTAACCATTGTGTGCACAGCACAAGCAGGTCAGGAGGATACTAGGTTTCCTTAAGACCACTTTATAGGCCAAACATTCTCCCCTGGGAATTCTGGGGGAAGAAATGCAAATTAGTTCTCCTCTAGTGCCACCTTTTGGAAGAAATCTCCCTAAATGTACATGTCTGACTTACAAAGACGTCTTGGAAGACGATATGCTACTAAGGACAAGGAATAGATTTCTTTATCTAATGATTTCAGTCTCACTGGGCATTATTCTGATAAATAGAATATGTAGTTGCCTTGTTCCCTGCAGTATTTGAGGACGTAACCTGTATCCATGAGATTAGAAGTATTACTGCCCAATATTCCAGCGGTGCTCCTATTCTGTATTGATTTTTGGCATGAACTGAGCCAACTCCTAGGTGGTGTAAAGTTAGATTAGTAAGTCTAACAATGTGCCAGATTTGTCGTCCGGGCTCAGTCACTGTGATAAAACTGTCTAGTTTGAGTGTTCACTGTCTAAAACCTAGACAGCATTAGTATATCTGCCTCAACGCATCAATGAAGCAGCATGGACAAGTTTGGTGTACGTCAGGCACATTTTCCAGCACATATGTCCAATCTACAATGCAAACATAGTGTGAATAGAGTCTTAGGGCTTTTTTTTTTTTTTTTACATATGCCTGTGGGTGGGGCAATGATTGGGAATAGATGTCCCAAAGAAAATTTACAGCCCATTTGTTGGCTGTATTTGGACAAAGCAATCATCGATGTTATATGGGGATGAATGAATCAATTATCTCCACATGGTTTGCATTTTTTGGCAGCATGTTGTCCTATTTACATGGGGTGATGTGTTACCGAAAAAAGCTACCTTTACTTGTTTGTTTGTTGGCTGACTGTTAGCATGTTTTAGTGTACACATTATTGGGAATGGAGGTACGTACCTAGGAGCAGCCAATTCCAGATAATCGTCCCATATTAATTGACCTTTACTCATAGAAAAACAAGCTTAAAGTGTAACAAAACTTTCTACCAATTTAAGATTTTTTGGCAGCATTTGTGACTTTTGTAATATACCGTATTTTTCGCTTTATAAGACACATCCAGGTTTTAGAGTAAGAAAATTATGTTTTGAACCAATTCCTGGACAACCTCTTTAAGAATAATGTTCCATAGTGGCCCCTACACTCAGTATAATGTCCCATAGTGGCCCCTGCACCCAGTATAATGTCCCATAGTGACCCCTACACCCAGTATAATGTCCAATAGTGGCCCCTACACCCAGTATAATGTCCCATAGTGGCCCCTGCACACAGTATAATGTCCCATAGCGGCCCCTGCCCGTATAATGTCCCATAGCGTCCCCTACACCCAGTATAATGTCCCATAGTGGCCCCTCCACCCAGTATAATGTCCCATAGTGACCCATACCATTTTCTTTATGAATCTTCCAAAGATTTTGAGTTCGAAAGAACCCGAAATTCTTGGGGTTTGACCACCCATGAACCATTATTATGTTCTGGGGTCTCTTCAGACCCCAGAGTATAAGGATTGGAGGCCCCAGGGAGGTGTTTAAACATAACAATGGTGTAACACACCTCTCCTTAGCTCTGGTGCTGATCTTTTCGCGTCTTCTGTTCACAAAGATGCCTCAGCGGTCTCAGACGTCATTCAGAGACGTCTCTGTAAACAGAAGAGGCCGGATGACCTGCACCGGAGCCCAGGAGAGACAAGGTACAGTGCTATGTTTAGACACTTCCCTGAAGAGAACCCCTTAGTATATAAGGGTTCATTGGTGGTGATCGTGCAATTTTAATCGACCCTAGGCTGATCCATATAATGTGATATTAAACTGTATGGTTTTGGCACCATCAGTATGACCGCTATGTATTAACCCCTGTTTTGTGCACTTATTTTTATCAGATTATCATTAAAAGTGAAGTTTTAATATTTACTTGATTAGAGTCTTCCTCTATTCAATTCAGTGAATTTTTCTTGATTTTTGGCACCTTGGCTTTATAAGAGATACTGACTTTTCCCTCCGCTTTGGATAGAGAAAAAAAAAAAAAAAAAAAAAGAGGGCGTCATATAAAGCGAAAAATACGGTACTTTATTAACAAAACATCTCCTTTCTGTGAAGTCCTGTACCAAAGTTTCCTTATTGCTAGCTGAAATCTGTACACTGCTTCTCACTGGAGTACACATGGATGGGCTCTTGTATAATGAAGGGAAGCTTAAATGACACCCCTTCCAGCCTCATACGAATATATTTGGGCTCTAACATAGAAGAGAGATTCTCAGCTTTCAGGAAATATCACTAGTTGTAAACAAAGTCGGGACTGAGAGCCCAATAGATCACTGTTTAATGTGATTCCCACCCCCCCAGCCTTCATTATCCAAGAGCTTGTCCACCAGTACTCCTGTGAGAGGGACAGATCTCAGCTAGAAATATAGAAACGGGTTATATGACTGGAGGCAGCTCCACGGGGCGATCTGCCCACCCTTCTTCCCTAATCTCACAGGTAATTAATTACCTGTGCTATAAGGGATGGCTGACTATAGTAAAGCCAACTTCCATTAATTAATTACATGTGGGATCGGGGTAGGAGTGGGCAGAGTGACCAGAGAAGCCGAATGCTGCCTCCTATCACATGACCCGGGGATGTGTAGAGGTGTATTTGTACATGTATAGAATTACTTTGAGAGATGGCTTCCATTGATTTCCCACTTATTGTAGTGGATGACATGCTACATGTCTTGAATGACATCATAGATGGCTTACCGTGCTAGTGTTTTACAAGGTTCATTACCTTTGATTTCTGTGGACACCATGTAATACTTAGTTTTCCTGCAGCACCGCCACAGGGGAAATTAAGAAACCCTTGTAACATTAGTGTGTACTTGTAGGTTCCAGATTACATCTGATCACTGGGGTACTGCAGGAGGAGATCCTGTGCTCAGATTATTTTTGGGGACCTTATAATAAAAAAAGGTAAAGTCCAAAGTCAAAACCCTTTTAATGTAATAGTCCATCTTGATTAATAGCATGCATCAAGTCCTCCAGTGTTGGACCCCAGAGTACCAGGGGGGGACTGGCTCTAACACATTCATGGACCAGAAGACAACCAAACTTATAAGGTATTTCCTAGGGGTTGATGGAGGGGGAACCTCAGATTCATTTTACCTGATGGGTCCAAGGAACCTTAGTCCAACACTGAAGTCCTATGATGAAGTATAGTCTAAGTGTATTCTACATGGTGGGCCATAAGTATGGATACACCCAGATAAAATGGAAGTGGTTGCTGATATCACAAATCTTACAGTTTGTGGCATATTAGTACATGGGGAAGGGGGTCATGTGACACATCAAACACATGGAGAATTGCACAAGAAAAACAATGGTATCTGGGTGTATCCATACTTATGGCCCCCCATATGTATCCATACTTATGGCCCACCCTGTATATATAATTACAGCTACCCAAAATAACCTTCCCTGCACCCCCATCCAAAGGAAAGAAAAAAAACTCTCTATATTACATTCTTGTTTATTTTCATACATTGTGGAAATCACCTTGAATGATATATGACACGTTTCCTTGTTCGTGGCACGCTCCACAGTTTATGTTTTTTCAGGCATAGTAAATTTAGTATAAAGTTTGGATAATATGTTAGATATCGAACAAACATTATTACACTCAACTATAGCAAAGGTACAAACAGTCGTATTATAAATGAATGGTCATTTACAAAAAGAGGAAAATCACCCTATCAGGCTATAAAAATCGGTCACTTCTATAAATACAACATAATACACTGTGCTAAAACAATGACATTACAGGTTTGGACCACCGACATCATAAACATGGCACAATCTGCAGCAACAAAGTATACAGCACATCAACAATGACCACATGTCTCCAAATCTAGATATGTAAAATATAGCGAGAGCCATGACAGAATGCTTAGATCTGGAAGACGTAGACAGAAGCTTGCTGACAGTTGTAAAGCTTTAGGCATCAGACAGAAGCTTGTCAGGAGCAGCTGCTGCGGAGAACTGATGGATAGTGTTTTTATTGTGACTACTAAAATACAATATTGCAAGCAGTCACAGGTCCCAGATAGCGTAGGGGCAGAAATATATACAAACATATAAAAAGACAGTTTATAACACAACCAGAAAGCTATTTCACAGGTGGCTAAGCATTATCAAATCACAATTTTAGTAAAAAAACAAAAAAAAAGAAAACAAAAAAAAATAAATTAAAAAAAAAAATACACAATGATCTTGACTATAAAAGGATTTCCTTCTCATTAAAACTGTTACTAGCAGCATAATGAATGAAAAGAAAAAATTTATATAAAACTAGTTTTAACTGTGGCCCGTGAATAAAAAACATTGTGCTGCTCAGTTGTTTTTTTTTTTGTTTTTTTTTTAAATTTAGCTAATTTTTTTTCTCAAAAGGGGGAAAAAAAAAAAAAGACACAACCCTCACAAAAACATCTAAAAAATTTAATATTGTAAGGTTAATATTACAATCATAACACAGACATTCCTGTTTTATATGGAACTAATTTACCGGGTCCCTTTTCATCAATGCATCTTCATAGCATTTATTTATTACATTTTTTTTTTTTTTAGTATAAATGTTCCCCTCTGCCAACTATTAAAAGTAGTGTTTAATGGCATCTTGCAGATATAGTAAATTTACCATAATACTGTTTTCAATTTTTTTTTACTGCCAATAGTTAACAAAAAATAATTAAAAATAAAAATTAGTCAGCAATCAAAAATTAAAGACAAAAACTTCCTATCCCAAAAGGGCAACCTATTTATTTACATCTAAATATCCTAAAAGGAAAAAACTTGGCTGTGTTTAAATTAAAAACATAATATCTCTCTATATATTACAATGAAAGGCAACAACGTTCAGTGTAATATATTACGGTACTTCGAATAAGCAAAAATAATAGGTTAAAAAATTTTTGACTAAATTCAACTACCCTACTTGGAGTATTCTGAGCACTAAATCAGTAGTATTTTGTTCCAACACAATATTAACTTCCTACAGCAGGTATTTACCATTTTTATCGACTTTTATAGAAAAACCCAGCCATGCCCCCAGCGTGGCTCCTTAAAAAACAGCACCTGATATTCACCCACAGGTAGCACACTTTAATGGCTATAATTTATAAACACACCCAACGTAGACAAAGTGTGTAAGAATTAGTTACACAATACTATGCATAGAGGATGAGCTTTGTGTAGTGAAACCAGCAAAACTTTTTGATTTTGGGTCATCGATATTATGAGTTCAGGAGGTATGGATACGTTTCTTACTGTATGTTCCCAGAATGGCTGCCTCTGCAGATGGTAAGTATGGTCAACCATCACCAAACGATAAGTGATATATAAAAAAGGTGCAGAAAAACACAACAAAAATAACCTGAGGTGTTAATACTATTAGAAAAGTATGAAATCAACTATTTTTGTAGCGAGGGAGCCTCCACTTTTCTTTCTTCTAACATACAATTTGTACACCCAATACTTTGATCAATACAAGAAAACACAGATTAACATGGATGTAAGGCAGCAAAACAACGCAGGATCGGTGGTGACCGGTGCTTGACAATGTCGTTCTTCTCCTGCAACTCCGGAATAAAGCAGCTGTTGGTAAAGGGGCGATGAGATTTTTTTCCAAGGTCTTTCATATCTGAACTGGCTCAAGTTCTCGCTCATCTAGTAAATTTATTAGCATTGAAAAGCTGTCTTTTACGGCTTCTATGTTGTCCAATGATGTTGGCTGAAGGATCCACCGTTTTCCTCGTGCGAGTGGTTCAAGTTCAAAATACTTTTTGATCTGAAAAAAGGGAACAAAACTGATTAATCTAAAGTAAAAAAAAAATAAATTTCAGAGTAAGTGAAACAATCATGTGAGCCAGAATGATTCAGCGTGGATTGATGGATCACAGATCATCTAGTAAGAATCTTAAAGAGGACCTTTCACCATCTCCACCAAGTCCAGCTCTTTGCATCATTTAATAGGCGCTGCACCACTGATTCCAGCACAATTTAATTTTTTTTCTCCAGCCCAGACCATTCCTGAGCAATAACTGTAGTTAGTACAGAACCTAAATAGCATATCCAGTGCCAAAATTATCAAGTGGTGGTGTCAGGCAGGAGCAGACAAGGTGTGATTCTGAGCTCCGACATTGTCCACCTCTGACTGGAGCTCTGAATTATGCCCCCTTGCCTGCTCCTCCCTGACACCGTCCACCTGACATTACTTAACCCAAGTAGCATATCAGGCACCAAAACTAACTGCACTGATTGCTCAGGAATGGTGGGGGCTAGAGAAAAAAAATTCCAACTACACTGGAATCAGTGTATTAACAGATGCTAAGAACTGGACTTGTAGACATGGTGAAAGATCCTCTTTTAGTACAACATGAGGGAACTCTTTTTTTTTTTTTTTTTTTTTTAATTTCTTTAAAAACTGCTAAAAATGATGTCAAATAACTAATAATCCCCACTCCTATCCTGAAGTTTCCCAAGCTCCCAGCAAGTCGTCATACTTCTTGGTCCCTCTCAACACATTTAATACTGGAATACTGAGCATTACTATATTTTACACAGCAAGTAGATTGCCCACCCTATGTAAGTTTTAGCAGAATCCACCAATTAATTATCTAATGTATGTGGCATAGGATTACTCCAACCATAACAAAATGCCTCTGTTGGATGTTCTCAGTTGCTGTATTTGTCTTTCATGAAGAAGCAGCACCCTTCTCTTTCTTTGGTCTCTTCCCAATAAATGAACAAATACGTACATTTATACTCCACCTTAGGTAAAGATTTGGGAAAAAAACCAAACTAAAAATAACTAAATAAAATATAAAAAAATAGCTAAAAATAATTTAAAAAATAACAAAAAACTAAAAATATCTAAATTTTCTGCATGCATACAGATCAGATTATATAGATTACAGTTTCATCATTTGTGTACTTATTTTATTATTACTGTATTTTTTTAAAACTTTTTTTTACAATTTTACATAAAGCTAATATATGACCAGAAAATGACCTATTTTTAAACAAAGTTTTAATGTTAAACATATATTTTTTTTTTAATTTTCATGCCATAATCCAAATAAAAAAAAAAAAAAAAGTAATATAATTTCACTCGACACCTGCTACTTAGGGGATTTCTTTGCAGCAGTTACCTCATTTACACCATAGACAGCATTATAATAGAAGATAACACCACTCTAAAGACATACTGATAGGGAATGTAGATTGTGAGCCCTATATGGGATAGTGACCGACAATATCTGTAAAGCGCTACAGAATATGTTGCCGCTATAGTAGTAAGAGAAATAAATATGAAATTGAGTGTCAACAGCATTGGAGCGGTACTGAAAGCGCTTACTTAATGAGCTGTCCTACGTATAGAAGGAGAAGAGTATCGGTCCTAGAACAAAGCCTTTATGGAGTTCATATTAGGAAGGGGTTATTAATTGGTGCACTTTATGTTGGGTTTGAAATTAAAATCAAAGGGGAAAAAAAAAATCTACAAATTTTAAAAAATTCAAAATAAAAAAATATCAAACCAGAAGGGAAATGGGGAAGATAAAGCGAGGCTGAAGTATAAATTAAAGTATGAGAAAAACAAGAGAGAGAAAGAAAGCGTGAGAGGAAAGACAGGACAGAGGAAAAATATACACAAAGGAAGTAAATAAAAATATAATAGCTAGAAGGATTGAAGTCATTTCCAGCAATGACTTGTAACAAGAGAATGCACCCAAGGCAACGCGGATGAACAACAGTGGACAACATGACAACTGACATCAATATAACAGACAGAACACCGAGACTTGCGGATGCCGAAAACTTTTGTGTGAATTTCAATTATTGTACATTTTTCCGCAGGAAAATGTCTCTGTTACATTCTTCCATGTATGCAACATGCCCTCATGACATATATAAGAAAATCTTTTCTATGTTTTGAGGTCTCCAGCCAATTATATGTCAAGCAGTTCTAAATTCTAAGTGTCAAAACACCTGAAATATCAAAAATCCTATTCCATGTGTTACAGGTTTTATTATATATATATATATATATATATATATACACACATATACACACACACACACACACACAGTGGGGGAAAAAAGTATTTAGTCAACCACCAATTGTGCAAGTTCTCCCACTTAAAAAGATGAAGGCAGCAGGGGGACACGTCTGGCACTGCAGGATCTGAGTCCCTGGCAGCGTAGTGTGTTACTGACGGTAGCCTTTGTTACGTTAGTCCCAGCTTTCTGCAGGTCAGTCACTAGGTCCCCCCGTGTGGTTCTGGGATTTTTGCTCACCGTTCTTGTGATCATTTTGACCCCACGGGGGGAGATCCTGCGTGGAGCCCCTGATGGAGGGAGATTATCAGTGGTCTTGTATGTCTTCCATTTCCTAATTATTGCTCCCACAGGTGATTTCTTCACACCAAGCTGCTTGCCTATTGCAGATTCAGTCTTCCCAGCCTGGTGCAGGTCTACAATTTTGTTTCTGGTGTCCTTCCACAGCTCTTTGGTCTTCACCATAGTGGAGTTTGGAGTGTGACTGTTTGAGGTTGTGGACAGGTGTCTTTTATACTGATAACAATGTCAAACAGGAGCCATTACTACAGGTAATGAGTGGAGGACAGAGGAGCCTCTTAAAGAAGAAGTTACAGGTCTGTGAGAGCCAGAAATCTTGCTTGTTTGTAGGTGACCAAATATAACAAAGTATTGAGATGAACTTTTGTTATTGACCAAATACTTATTTTTCACCATAATTTGCAAATAAATTCTTAAAAAAATCAGACAATGTGATTTTCTGGATTTGTTTTCTCATTTTGTCTCTCACAGTTGAGGTCTACCTATGATGACAATTACAGGCCGGCCTCATCTTTTTAAGTGGGAGAACCTGCACAATTGGTGGTTGACTAAATACTTTTATTCCCCACTGTATATACAGGAAACTTCCAAGGATACTTGGCATGTGATAACGCTAAGTGCCATTGTATAATAGTTACTAAAATAACTTAGTGAGACTAACGGACAACATTGAGAAACACTTCCAAATACTACAGTAAAATAAACCAACTCTGAAAAAAAAATATATCTGCTTACAATGTAAAATATGTCCATAGGAATCTGTGTGTGTATCCTATTAAAGGATTTCATGGAGTTGTCTTCAATGGGAGGCGGCGACGGATGCTTCTTTTTCCGGACAGATTCCATGGCTGATTCTGCCATAGAACCCGCAGCACGAGACTACAGCTGATCTGCCCCATTGTTTCTGAGACTATGCAAAGAGTAAACCTCCTCTGCTTTAGCATTCCACCATAGGATGAATAGAACTGGAAGGTGGACAATAATCTGAGAAGACCGCCTGAAATACCTCTCTGCTTTCCAGGACGTGAACGGCGTGTAAGATAACTTATAGTGCAGGTGCACCTGGGGGGGAAAAAACCCTGATTTTTAGATTGATTTTGGTGTAGGTTAGGTGGTGTAATTTGCATTATATACTTGATATTTTTCTGTATCGTTTCCTACATTTTCAAAAGTATATTTCTTGCAGATCTTCAAGTTCAGAGCTCAATGGGAGTTTGCTGGTATATTCTCTATCCCTGTACCTTGCCTTTGTACATTTCTGCATGTGTCTCCTCTGCCCTCTCTATCTGACACTCCTATGGCTATATGACCTGTGACTTGTGGGAGGAAATTTAAGTCATGCTGTATGTGAATAACAAACTTTGCCTATTTGTAGATGCTCCTACAGCTCTCAGGATGAGTTTAGCGAAAAGAATGTGAGAAATACAACCCCTAAAACTCAAAAAACAGTAAGGACGCTGCATAAAATGTAAAGAAAACAAGGGTGCAATGATTGGGAAATATATATTTTTTTCACCCCATGCTCTGAGAGATGCAGGCTTTTGAGTTGTGTGGTCCCTCTTCTATTAAATCCGCAGGACATGGCGTCCGTGATTTCCGTAAAGAATTTCACATTCATCTGACCACAGACAGGTTTTCCATTTTGCTTCAATCCATTACAGATTTGTCCCAGAGAAGACGGTGGCATTTTTAGATTGTGTTGCTATAAGACTTCTTAGTATCATACAGCTTTAATTTGCATTTGTGGATTGCACGGTGAACTGTGTTCCGACTGTAATTTGTGGAAGTATTCCTGCGCTTATGCAGTGATCTGCATTGCAGAGTCATGCCTGTTTTTAATACAGTGCTGCCTGTAGATCACAAGTATCCAATATTGGCCAACGGCCTTGTCCCTCGTGTATATGGATTTCTTCAGATTTTCTGAATCTTTTGATGATATTATGTACTGTTGATCATGGGATGCTCAAAGTCTTTGCAATGCTATGATGAAGAACATTTTCATGCAAATTGTTCCATGATTTGTAGACGCAGTTTTTCACAAATTGGTGAACCTCTCACCATCTTTGATTCTGAAAGACTCTGCCTCTTTAACATGCTCTATTCACACAGAGTTGTGACTTGTTAACCCTGTCCCAATGTTCTTGAGATGCCTTGCTGCAATCAATTTCTAATCTGATCTAATTCTTTCAAATTAAATAGGAGAAATGTCTCACCTTGTGAAATGTGTTCTATGTTCTATTGTGTAACTTTCACCTTCTGATATGTGCTCTATATTCTATTGTGTAACTTTCACCTTGTGAAATGGGTTCTATGTTCTATTGTGTAACTTTCACCTTCTGATACATGTTCTATTGTGTAACTTTCACCTTCTGATATGTGCTCATCTATGTGTCTTTCCCTTTTTTTTTGTGTTCTTTTTTTTTTGTCTTTCCCTTGTGTGTGTTCTATATTCTATTGTGTAACTTTCACCTTGTGAAATGTGTTGTATGTTCTATTGTGTAACTTTCACCTTCAGATATGTGTTCTATATTCTATTGTGAATAAAATATGGTTATATGAGATTTCCAAGCCACAGTGCAGACAGGTTTGTTTGTAGGTGGTAGTCATGTAGCAGCAGCTGCATCAACTAGTACGCATAGGTCTGCACAGAAGCTGTATTAGATGGTATATTTTTATATTTTTAATATAACTATTTGTAAAGTTGCTTTGTCTGTTACAGCAAACGTGCTGCCAAGGAACCTGCTTGAGGATGTCCATTGCATAATTTTCTTTGATTTTAGTAACATACGACAAATTTTTACTTGAGTCATAGTGTTTACTGTGCTCATATCAGGCAGGAATGGGATGTCAGTAAATATAAACATTGCTAACATACCAACAAAGAACTGTTGCCTGAACAGAGTTTAGTTTGCACATTCTTTTGTGTAAGGATATTTTCTTAAGGAATATTAGTTTTCCACACTCCTACCAAAATAGCCACAAGTATGCAAAAAATATTCCCTTTCTTTCATGTGTAATCGAGATTTTATTGGCTGGTGTGTGTTGAAAAAGCAAAACAAGACATTTATTTAGTTATCAAATTAAAGAAAAATCAGAATATAAAATAGAACTGTAAGCAAGGCCTATGTAAAGTTACACTAAAAAAAATACACAAGACGTTACTAATGGGCAGTATACAGAAGCACGAACATGCAACCGAAATAATGGCCTCATGAAAAAAAAAATTCTCTGTTTCTAATATAGCACCAACATACTCTGTACACAGATTGTAAGCCCATGTGTCTGGGGGAAAAAAAAAAATAAAAAAAATAAAATAAAATAAAAATGGGGGACACATTTCTTTTAATTAAAACCAGTGAAATTTATCAGTTTTTTTCTAATCTGGTTTTACTCTCTGAAGTATCAGTCTATTACTAGACTTCGTGCCCATTGTAAAAATTGCAGGGTATACTACTTTTTTTTTTTTTAAAGGACAATTAAAAATAAAATTCTCTACAATTAAAAAAAATATTTTCACATAAAAACTTGGTTTAAAATATACGTAAATAATAAAATTCTGGCTGTCAGCAGATAATTCTAGGATGAACTTAGTGAAGACAGTCTTATACAGTTACTATGCTGAAAGCTCCCTCTAGTTATGGCTGTGGGCTCCCTGAATTTTATTATTTAAAGAGGTTGGCCCAAGATCTGTTGCCCCCTACCTACAAGATAGGGTATAAAATGCAGAACGGCAACAAGTACTGCAGATCATGATCATTCCCCTATCTATGACAGTGCTTGGCTATCATTCACAGTGCCACAGAGAATGAATGATGCATGTTCAGCACTTACCTGTACAGGGTTTGTCCCACAAACTAAAATGACACGGATGGCGCTCTCATTTACTTCCATGGGAGCGCTGGAGATATCCAAAGCACATCACTCGCCCATCTTTGGCACTCCCATTGAAGTCAAAGAGAGCGCCGACCGTCACCAGTCCCATTCACATTCATCCAAGCTACGGTCAGGATGAATATGGAGCGTGCGAAACGTTCTTGTCAGTTTACTTCGTGGGACGACCCCTTTAAGGCTACACGTTTTGGAAACTCAGTGTCTTTTGACATTGTGGAAAAAATATTGTGTTTTACAGTCCTAGCAAAAAAAAAAAAAAAAAAAAAAGATTTTAGAAAAAAAAAAATTCTGTTTTTGAAAAACACAGAATGTTAATTTTACCTTTAAAAATGCTGCGTTTTTTCCCCATAGACTTATGGGGGAAGCAGAAAATGCAAAATGCAGTAAAAAGTAATTGCCAGCACTCCCTACTTGTTTAACAACTGTACGAAGCTTGCATGGTGAATTCTCAGTAACAAGTCAGCAGAACTATGAATGCAGCTCTGAAGTATGAACAGGCTATAACTCTGGATCGGTATAGAATGAGTAATATAATGTATTAACCTAAACTTACTGCTCCTATAGGAGTTATCATTTAGCCTGTCAGGACTCTAGAAGAGTTACGCAGATGTGTCGACTTGACAGAATTGATGTTCAGAAGGAATAAGGAAAACTGGATAATAATCCCTACAGGAGTTGTAATGTCACCCAGTCTTCCCAGAAATAACTATTACTATAGATCAAATTAAGAGAATTTCTAACAATTTTTAAGTCATAGGTTGAAATACTACTAAAAATAAAACAGTAATGATAATTCCAAGAAAGACAGCTGTATGGTCATATAAAAAATACCAGATGTGGCAGGGCCGAGTCTCTCAATGCAGAATTTTTTTTTCCATTTTGATATATAAAATTTTTAAGAATCTCGAATCTTTAGGGCAGCAATAGTTCTGAATTATTGGACAATTAAAAATTCTAAATAAAACAACAGTTCATATGTACATCTATATAGCGGTGGGGGTCAGCGGTGGTCTATCAGTTAGTTATCCTCATCTGTACTAGTACTGATATCACAGTAATGTCACTCCAGTGATTCCCCCAGTGGAACCACATTGGCGCCAGTCATTGTTTAGCACAGGCAAAATGGCACCATGATTAGTGCTCACATGACGGATTCAACAGCAATGGTCTACTCACTGTATTAAAGGCCCCATAGATTATTAATGGATGAAGTCACACAAACAAGAAAAAATAGAATGTGGCTGATTTCACATATCCTTCAAAAGACTAGACTAGGAGGGATCCAAGAAAATGGATCACCCTTGGGTACTATTTTCACAGCCAAGTACATGGTATGTTTGTCTGAATATGCACCAAGTGTATGTTCACACTACCGTTATTACATTCCGTTGCTGTCATTCTATGATGGGTGACAGCAACGGACATTAACGAACACAGATGGAGACCCTTGTTGTAAATGCAGACGGACAGACGGCTCTGCCTGCATTGGTCTTTTAATGTCATGTTATGGATCAGAGAAATGGACATTAAATTACAGAAGCGCAAATCGACCCTAAGGACATAGTAATAGTGTTATAGGCTAGTATGTGGCCTAGTATATTATCGCATCCCGCATGACCATCTACCACCACTGACCTGTAGAATACCCGCAGCCCCAGTATTTGTAGACCATCAAGTCATCTACATTAACATTAGAACCTAGTATGGGACTATTTTTGTCCCATGTCATATTATTGAGTTCTATGGACCATCAAGTGCTGGACTAAAGGAATTGCACAATTTCTGGTAATGTAAATAAATGGAAAAATTTAAAAATTCCAAAAAAATAAAGATACGTAATATAAAATCGTATTATATCTGTATGTATATCAACACATTACATACAGTACATTCATTTACCCACCCATACAGTAAGCCACAAGATAAATGACTAATAAACTATGGAGCATCTTGTATTATATATTGTCAGTTTGGCAGAGAGGGTAATCTCTCGCACGTCTGCATATCACGCCTTCAGTGGTTAGGATGACAGAGCGATTAGTGCGGAGTTCATTGTAATATTTTTAGCATGAATAAGACGTGGACTTTTATTTCATTTCATTGCTCAATAAATCTCGGAAAATGACAGCTACACAATCATGTTAGCAAAACAAATGTAAGAGCAGGCACTTCACAAATAATTCTGCTGGTGTTAAGCTGACAAATATGGCAGGATAAAGCTCTCTGAGCACTTGTGCAACGCTCCCCTCCTGTGAGTAACCAGAGCTTAGATACAGGAGCCTTTATCCTGGTGAACAGATTTCAGATGCTGATGGCCAGGAAATTGCAAAAATATCTAAGAATTCCCTAAGTGTAAAACACCAACATCATGACCTGTCCCGTATTAGTAAAGTTCTGACCCATATCACAGTACCGTATAGATAATGACTATCCATTGACTTCACAACCCATCTGGCACTAGTAAAGTCCTGGCCCATATCACAGTGCCATATTGATATTGACTATCCATTGACTTCATCACCCATTTCGTACTAGTAAAGTTCTGGCCCATATCACAGTGCAGTAACGATAATGACTATCCATTGACTTCACGACCCATCTTATACTAGTAAAGTTCTGGCCCATATCACAGTACCGTATAGATCAGGGGTCGGCAACCCCCCGGCACGCGTGCCAAGAGTAGCAGGCTAGGCTTATTTCCCTGGCACCGCAGCGGCTTCCTTAAAATTTCATTAGGGCAGGGTGCTGCCTGAAGATGGATGTGGCTTCTGCACAGTCTATGTACAGTAGTGAAGCCGGTAATTGCCAGCTTCACTACTGTACCTGAGTGAATTGCTCAGGATTGGTTAAAGCTATAAAGAAACACTTGGATTCATTTTAAAGATGAGAATCTCATCTTTAAAATGATACCAAGATCACCATGATCGTCCTTAAACATCCTGAGCCATTCGCTTGTGAAAACGATGTTCGGCATTGAAATCCCAATGCAGATCTCAATTCCCGACATCGTTTTAACAGTGAATCGCTCTGAATGTGTAAGGTCAATCATGGAGATCTTGGTATCGTTTTAAAGATGAGATTCTCATCTTTAAAATGAATCCAGTTGCATCTTTGTGGCCCTAACAGATCCTTAGAAATCGGGCTCTAAATGTGTCCCCCCCCCTCCTGCCTCAGACAGCATCTTAGAGCTAAGGAAGGAGGGGGAGGAGGAGCTGCAGACTGCAGAGACAATGATAACTCATCATTGTCTGTGCATAAGCTGCAGATAACCGGGGTGGGGGGGGGTAGCAGGGACTTCCATTCATGTTATCCCCTCTCCTATCAATCAGAGAGCATACTGTACTTTTGCTCTCTGATAGTCACATAGAGGGATAATGTAACACCCCTCTGAGCCTAATCACATAACCAGGAAGTTTATTGGCGCTGTGACCCAGACATTTACCATCCTTCAGGTCGCACCGCCAGAAGTGTCGCACCAAACACTTACACAACACATGCACAAAATCACCAATAAAGTTTACATTTTTTCACTGTCCCTGTCCTGTCCATACCTGATCTTTATAGCGTAAAATACGCCGCCCACCTCTCTAGTGATATCTGTTACACGCTAAAATAATAGTAATAGCAATTATCACTAGTATTATCACCATAATACCGTGTGCAGGGGCCACTATGTGACATAATACCGTGTGCAGGGGTCGTCAGACTTACAATTATTGACCGGCACTCCGAGTACCTCAACTTTGATTTTTTTAATCCAAATCGGCACGCTGAACAAAAAAGGTTGCCTACCCCTGGTATAGATAATGACTATCCATTGAACTTCACAACCCATCTCGCACTAGTAAAGTCCTGGCCCATATAACAGTGCCATATTGATATTGACTCCATTGACTTCATCACCCATTTCGTACTAGTAAAGTTCTGGCCCATATCACAGTGCCGTATAGATAATGACTGTGCCAAAAATGCCCAAAGAGCCCATTTAGGCCTGAAACGGCTTACAGTAATAGTACAGCAATAGTAATTTCCCAAGACAGTAGAAAGATCAGCTGTGCATATATTCTATAGACTTCTACATTTTTTTAAGATCACCACTAAAAGTTCTCCTTTATAAAAATGGTTAAAAGGAGTTTTCTGGCCCATAATGCAGGTTTCATACCGATGACCTATCCAGGGATAGATCACTGTATGATCATTGAGAGTTCAAGATCCGGACCCTGCACAGATCAGCTGTTTCAGCAGCTTCCAGGAGCCAGAAACCGTTGCAGTGAAAAGGGAACACGTTCAGCCCCCACTTACTAATGTAATAGGAGCAGACCTGTAATTCCCCACCACCTTTACCATTCAGTCATGTCCAATGCAAATGCCAATCTAAAGGTCCGTTCACAAGGTGGAAAATGAAGAGGAACTCAAGGCCGACATCCGCCTTGGATTCCTCCTCACTTTCCAGCCACCGGATCTCCGTGGCTGAATGCCGATGGTAGGCAAAATCTGGGTGGAATCTGCCGCTGATTTGAGGGGCGGAATCAGTGTCAAATTCGTACATGTGAATACCCCCTAAGTTTTTAAAAACAGAAATCTTGGTAAGGGGCACCACAGGAAAGGTAAATTACTTGATGGGGCCGATTTAGGGTGAAAAAAACACTTGAAAGTTTCCCTTTAAAGGCAACACACATTAAGCCTTTTCCTTTTGGCTATCTCCAACCCCTTCAGATATTTTTTTGTTAAACTATGGAAGCTATAGAAAATCTTGTATTGATAAAAGCAAGTGTGATATTTTTTTCTTCAATCAATTTATAATTGTCAGTACAATTTGCATTTTTTTTCCAATTTTGGTTTATTTTTTTAAAATGTTGATTGTTCGAGGAAATTTTCAGTGAAAATTCATTACTTTTATTACATTTATCACAGTTGAGTTTATATATATATATATATATATATATATATATATATATATAAAACACATATATACATACACACACACAAACACATTTTACACACACAGAGCATGGATAAGTAAAGTGTGTAATGAGAAGGCAAACAACGTAAAGAGCCACAAGCAAAGCAGATCAAAACAACCCAGAAGCTCTTGTTTTTTAGCTAGTCTGAATGCCACTTCAATCTTGGGAAAGGTTTCCGGCCAGGCAAAAGCTGAGGAGGGGGGCGAAAATAAAGAAAAAGCCAAAGAAAGACTTGAAACATAAGAATGTTCCTTAGGGAAGAATTAAACAGTCTACTATGACAGTTTGGGTGGTATTCAAGAAAAGCATTTGAAATAGGAGAACATGTCATGTGTTTGTGAACAGTCTCCTAATTTAATATTTCAATAATAGCTATACACATGTTTAATAGAAAAGACAAATTATAGCCATAAACAGGTTAGTAATATCCTTACCACACAACCATTTACCGCAACTGATGCAAAAAAAAAAAATTTACTTCTAAAACCCCCAAAAATTGTAGTGTGATAATTACGTGATTGTGATGGATTACATCATGAATTTTTGAACTAAAACTGGCCACAGATGTTAGGAATTCCCACTCTTAAATGCAAAAGAGTGATCATGGAGGTTGATGGAAAAGAAATATTTCCTACAATATTTAAAATAAAGGAAATAATATTTTGACAGTAAAAAGTTTCCACGTATAACAGTACGAATAATGACAAGCAAGAAATTTTTAGAAATAACTTTGATATTGTTAACAGTTGTTAAAATGGATTCATAGGTTTTCTCAAATTTTATAAAACAATCTTTAAAAAATGAAAAACAAAAATTAAAAATAATAATTTTACCTGTTTCAGAGCATTTGAGGGAAACTCAAAAAATAAAAATTTTAAATAAAAATATTTTGAAAAATTCTAACTTTGTGATTAACAAACCAGTTATGGTACAAAATTCTGTAAAGGTATCTAGAAAAGAGAAGGAATGATAAAGGTAAAAGGAGTTCCTAAATCTCAGACACAGCCTATTGTTCTGTCTGAAACACTGGCTTGTAAAAATATCAGTTACTTGGTCTGCTACCCAGGAGAAAAATGTTTAAGTGGTTTGTTTACAGACTGGATGCGATCACCATGAAATTGATTCTTTGAAAGCAGATTCTTAAGCAAGATGTGAACAAAATGTGTTTCGTGAAAATGTAAAGCAAAAAAAAAAACTTAAATAAAAAATAGATGTAAATCTTTGCTTTGTTCTTGATAAAAGTAATGTCATTACAAAAGCAGGACAAAGTATAAAATCCAATATAATAAAAGCTGTCAAAAAATTCCTATGATACCAAACCGTAATTTTAATTAATAAAATGTGACCACTGTGCATAGATAGGCATAGAAAGATAGTCAGAGATCATGAGCTTTTAGCTTTATTATTTAGCACATAATACGGTTATTTGAGTTTATATTTATTTAACTAAAAATAAATTTTGATATTTTATTAAATAAAATATTTTAAAGAACTTTACTTCTACGTCAAGTTTTAACAAATTTACCAAATTTTTCTCCAAGAATATTTTTTTTATTTTAACATAAAAGGATAAAGTTATACATTTATTTCAATTAACCCCTTATAGACATGGTCTATTTTGGCCTTAAGGACGAAGCGTTATTCTTAATTTTTATTGCTTTTTTATTTTTATGTCAATGTAGCCATATGTGGGCTTGTTTTTTTTTCGAGACAATTATTAATTAATTACATTTTTTTTTTAACAACGCCATTTTTAGACCACAAATAATTTAATGATTCATTTATTAACCATATTACCTGTATGTAAAAATTAGGGAAAAAGTTAATGTATACTTTAATATTGTTTAAGTACTATATTACGTAAAGTCCTAAAGTATGCGAAATAAGAACATCCATAAATGATACCAAATTTGCAACGAAACAGAACTACAAAATTATACCTAAAAGATATATCTTTTATATAGAGCTTGGTAATAGAGACTATAAATGCTCAAGGTTTTCAAGTGCAAAATTTAATTAAAAATATATATAAACCAGTATATAAAATTTCTATATAGTTATTCCAATATTAAGACTATGAATTCTTGTGAAAAAAAAAAAAAAAAAAAATTAAAATGCTATTTCTCTAGGCTTTTCCTTTTTCAGTGAATAGCGCATGTATTTACATGTGGTTTTTGCAGTGTAGTATTGAAGCAGCTTAATACTGGTACATGCGAAAGTAGCCTAAAGGCGGTAATTAAAATGTTTTTGCTACAAGAACATGACAAATTCACTACACAGTGTCTATAGACCCATCAAAATTATTATACATAGGTATGAACACAGGCCAATTCCTAAGTGGCCTATAATGTGTGATATACTACTCAGTAAGTCTGCTGAATTACCAGCAAATAAAACATAGAATACAATATGAATATTTTTGAAGTACTGAGGCATTGTTTAGTTTTCATAGGCTTCAGTGCAGATTTGTGTGAAACCGTAATAAAACCATGCTATGATACTATGATATAGTAAAGTGGATTTTTTTTATTTGTTGAGATTTTTTTTTATTTGAATGCATATCTAATGTAGGACTGAGGAATCTGGGATCCACCAGAGTAAAAGATTGTGTAGGTCTTTGAATTCAATAATCTTTATCTTTTTATAGACAGGGCATCCATAAGGTTAAAGTAAAAGACCCTAACGATAGGGGGAATACTTACGCTAGGTTCACACCTGCATTCAGGTCCACTTGGGGACCCGAAAAACGGAAACTCAATCTGCTTAAAAAGTGGTTATCCATGGACCCCATAGACTATAATGGGTTCTGCGGGGTTTCCGTCTGAGAAATGTGGAGAGAAAAGTCCTGCTTGGACTTTTCTCTCCACATTTTTCAAGCGGATTCAGGGATGGAATCCCCGAATGGAGACTGGGCGCAGGCGTGAACCCAGCCTTACAACAGTCATAACTCCAGCACTTGTAGGTGCGTCTTACCACAAATCTATAACAGTCAGGAACTAGCGTAGATTTGTGATATATCTCACAGTTTTCTGTAAATTGGGCAAACTGAGGCTTCCCAGCTCAGAGATTCCCGCCCTGCTCAACGTCTAAAAAAGTGGCCGGTGGGACACAGAGGCTGAGATACATGAAAGTGCGTCAACATGAGCCAAGTTGTGGCTCATTTTTGGCCACTTTCGAGGCCATCGTCTCTAAACTCGCCTCCAAACGGGTTGTTTTCAGGTCCTTTGTGCTGCTTGTACAATATTCATTCCTACCTTTTTGGTTTTGTTTAATTTTGTAGCATGTTTTTTACTTTTTCGCTTCTTGACTCTGCAAGTGAGCTAAAATAATTGAAAATGGACATGTTTTCAGCCCCGCTACCACTGACCATTCCTCTAAGCTGGAAATTTACTTTCAGTTTCTAATGTGGTTTAAGGTGTCCTTTTTAGGTAGTTTTTTGAACCAGAAGTGGATCCAGGAGCTTTATATAACTTTATCAGAATAGTTTAGAATTTTTTTTTTTTTTTTTTTTGACTGCAGCTCCACAAAAATTGTACATTTTTTGTGTGAATTTGTCACAACAGCTCCTCCACGTGTAAATGACCGACTATTTTTTTTTCCACAATCACGTTTGCCTTTTCAGGATTAGAGTCTCAGGAAAAAAAAAAAAAGCCTACCGTATTTAAGTAGTCCGAAAAGAGCAGACTCTCAGTTCTTTTAAAGTAGAAGATCAGTGCTGTTTTGTGTGTGTATGTGTCCAGAGATTACACTAAGCTCCCTTAAGAAAATGAGCTGGCAATGAACAAATGTCTGAGCCTGACAATCGCCGTAGCTGTGTGTTCTTTCCTCGGGAAAACACAGGGAACTCTCTTTAAAGAACTTGCCCTTAATGTTTGTGTAGTAAATAATTACTGCTATCGATACTGTATTACCAGAAAGAGATACCCAGGACTCCGCTCAGCTGGAATCTAAGAACACATGAACTCCCTTCAGGAGCTCCATTATAAGTAAATGCCATTGTAAATCTGGTCATAGGATTATTCAGGAAATGCCTTTCATGATTAAAACCAAGCCTAAGCATGACATTATAATGACATTTAACCAAGTTTTCTCACCATTCCACCTTGGATCTACATTATCACCGTCTGGTAGTGAAAGCTGACTTTCACATCATTTCATTATCCCAGAGACACTCGAGACACATACTGCTGTCAATCAAACCCCGGAAAAAAATTCAGATGGGGATGTGGTGGCGATACCAACTTTTTCTATCTATTATAGGAAACAAAAGTGTTATCTGCCGTAGATGGGTTTTTATAGGTCACAATGAGTGCGGAATTAAAAGACAACCGTAGGCGAAAGCTAGGCAGTATGTATGATGGAGGTAAATGGCTACCGAACACTTAACGGAAATCTACCACCACCGTGTTATAGAGCGCATTACAGTGCTAAACATAATACCTTTGTTATATATGTTCCTTTTGTAGAATTGGAGAAAAGCAACTTTTAAATTTTATGCAAATTAGGCAGTAGGTGCATTGTGGGCGGGACTCCAGCTCCCTGGAGCACACACTAAGACCCCTATCATCTCCTGCCTGCGCCACATCATGCAAGTGAAAGATGATCCTCCCACTGCTATCACATCACCCATCCTACTTGAGTAGTAAAAGCAGTGCTCCCAGGACTGAAGGTCCGCCCCCAGTGCACCATCTGCCTTAGTTGTTTTTTTTTTTCTAAATATACAAAAGTGACATAACAAAGGTATTAAGTTTATCAATGTAATGTGCTCTGTAATGAGGTGGTAGAAGTTGAATATGCTTGGGTAAGGTAGTAGATCTGAAGCCAGCTTTCTTCACTTCCGGGTGCAGCGTATCATCAGACATGCACAGTACAGTTAGTGGGCGGAGCTGTGCAGCAGTTAGCAGCAGCAGATCGTGAAGCCCACTGATGGAAAGCAAAGTCCCTAAAGCCCTTTTCTGCTCATCTGCATAGGGATAAAAGGACAGTTTTTACAAGAATGGAGCAGTAGTCCTGAATAAAAAATTACAACATTGTAAACTGTGCTGACTGTGATTCGTTTATATCTCAATTTTGTGCTGATAGACTCCCTTTAATAATATTCCAACCCAGTCCCCTGCTGCAGTTTTAACCACATTCTCACAGCACTGTGGGGATCAGCAGTCTTCTCTATGCTCCTCTGGGCATGCTCTGACTGTGGGTCACATGACTGACCCTGCTCACAGGGTCGATCATGTGACTCAGTGTCACCAGACGAGGCAGAGAGAGAGAAGACTTCACACTCCCACAGTGTGTCAACTATTACAAGAATGTAAGAGTTGATGCACTAACTTTCCTAATCTGAGGCAAAGGGTACACTGCCCAAAATTATTATTTGCCACATAACCCCTTTAAGTCATTCATAGGCTATCTGTAGTAGCCCCCAAGTGATGCGATGAAATGAAAAGCAACCCTAATGTGAGATTCCTTGGCTGCCAATGAGTATTCTTGTCCAGTTATGAGTACATGAAGTGCTACAATGTTGAACCGAGATTTCTTGGACCACCAATAAAAATGATTTCGAAGGCCCACACTGCATCTAGTTATAACATGTACACGGTCACTTACTAGCAAATACGGGACAATAAAGTCAGAAAGGTCATTTGGGAGCCAACTGTAAAGAAACAGACCTTGATGTCAAGTGACTGGTTCCTATTTGAGCAGTCTTCTTCTGGAGCATTCATGTGGGCCTATTCTTTTCTTGCTACAAATTTCCTCTCTTTATACACAATTATTCTTCTTAAGTATGCTGGTAGAGTTAATCCTTGGGGAAACAGAGGCAGTCAGCCATAAATGTGTTCGCTGGGCCAAACACAACAACAATACCAGCTCCTAATATATTTCAGGAATGTATGTTGCATAACCTAATACAATGCTAAGAAAGAAATGTCTTCATTTAAATAAGGCATCGCAACAACTTGGTTAGGAAACTCGAGGTTTCAGTGATTGTGACTACCAATGTAAGGACACAGCCAAAAAAATATACGGGAAGACAAAAATGATGATTCCTGGGATTTATTCTTGGTGGCTGCTTGGTTAATATTGTACACTGCTGTCATCCCAGTCTAGGAGAATCAGGTCTTCTTCACAGACTTTCTTCATGTTCATAGTTGAACATTAGCCAAAAAGATTATCAACAGTTTTAGAAGTCTAAGCCATAAGGGCAGGGGCTGAATATATTTCAATGTGTTTGCAACCCTATGAGGGTCTCCATTCACACAGAATATAGAATATATAGTAGAAGTGGTGAGACCTGGGCTATATGAGGACTTATGGTTAGATGGGTCACAACCGCACTGGTTTCCTTCGCTTTTACCACAAGTAGATGTGACTACAGGTCACAGAACAGTCAAGTTCTCAAGTCCAAACCAATGAGGCTCAACTAGATTGTTCAGTAACTAAGCCAGCACCATAATGGCTGATGCCGTGAGAAGAAACTCAGAAGACAAAGAGCCAGCCCCTGAAGACATGTTACCTGTTATGAGGGGAAGCTCTCTTTTTGTTTTAGAAATAATTTTTTTTTTTACATTTTTTTAACCCCCTGGAGGACTTTATATTTAGGGGGTCCGATCACTAGTACAATATACTGCAGTACTGATGTATGGCAGTATAGTGAAAAAAACTAAATGATCATGGGCCCTGGTGCAAAAGTTCAGATTGGACCCCTTGCGCCACTTCTCCTCATGATCAACTGCGTCCCATACATACCTATTTGCAGCATTTTCATTTTCCTTTCCTTGTCTATCTGGCCCAGACCACCATGAAGACTTTCACACAACATATCTGTACACACAAGTTTCCCATCATTCCTATATCCTGTCAGATTCCCAGTCTCCCCCACAAAATTCTTCCATGACTATATCTTGCTGATCAATTTTTTTCTTTTACATTAAAAGGTAAATTTTCTGTCTTCTGACAGTGGAAGGCTGTGTATTATAAATCTTCTTTGTTGTCTTGCTTCAGTGCACCAGAGGGCAGGGGAAATAAATTTACAACGCAGAGACTGCCAACCATCACATGACATCAGAAAGGGGATTAAATAAGTTTAACCACCTCCTGTGGGCCCCCCATGCTTATGGGCCCAATTGCTGCTGTAACCACTGAAACCCCTGTAGTCAAGCCAGTGCTTATGGGCCCCCAAGGCTCCTGGTCTAGGTGCGATTACACTTTCTGCACTTCCTTAAGTTACGCCCATGTGTCCATAGGCAACCTGTAACAGAAGGATAGTGATAAAAGATGGAAGCCTTTTCAAGGTTTCCAGGCCCGTCATAGAAACAGATCTTTGCCCCCTGGATCTCCAGTGTGCACCAAACTCTTCAGGTGCCTCAATCCCAATTGACAGAGGCATCTAAAAGGTTAATGCCCACAATCGGAGAGTCCTCTGATAGCAGGCACTACTGTCAGGAGACCCGGTGGCTATGGCGCCTGCTCCATTCCTAAATGAGAGCCATGTTCAAAGTCCCGACATCTCCTGTACTATTACTCAGGATGTCTGGAAGGGGTTAAAATAACTATAGAGTGATAACTAAATACTATTTTACTGTCCCTCACTCCATAGTAAAGGTGCCCGTATACATGCTCATAAAGAAAAAAGTTGGGGAAAGAAGGATTGCACAAGCACGTGTCTGACAGTTGCCTACTCCCCTCTCCCTACAGAGATCACATGCATGCTTGTGAGCCAACTAAACATTTCTACATTCGAAGGGGAATAGCAGGGGACAGCTAGTTAGGGTGTAAGCATACAAAGTCTCAAAAGTTTAGAATTTTGTCTATTTATTTAGAATGAAATAATTGAATGAACATTTTTATTCTGTTCTCGATGATTTGGAATGGTGCTAGACGGCACAAAACATTAAGATCCCGGTACGTCACCCATCTAACTATCGCTTATACAAATCCTACACTTGATAATGTTGATACTTGGTTGACAGGACAGAGAGGTGACAAAGTGATCCTTAAAAGCCATTTTCAGTTTGTCATCAGAATGGCCTCTTATACTTTATCCTTTCAGCACAATGCTGTGTTCTGCAAACTGCCTGTTGATGTTCCAGATGGCGTCCCACACCCAACAACTCAATGTAAACAAGTCTATTAAAAGGAAGTGAATGAGAGAAAATGTCAATTATTGGTGCAGCTCATTTGTTCACTTTTGCTCTTAAAGACTCTGCTGTCGACATGTTGACTAATACAGATGTTAATGAGGTTGGGAAAGAAGCCTGATGACCAACTGTCTCCAACAATGGACATTCCATGATGTCCGCCATCACAGAGACAGTCACCTATAGAACTCATAGGTAAGGATGTAGCACCCCCAAAGCAAGGATTCAGTTTGGTGCCCTGCTCCAACCACATAATAGAAATGTAAGCCATGGTGTATATGTAAATTTGTATTTCAGTCTAAAAATCAGCGTAACCTAAGTAGATGACCATACATTACATTCTTTTCTATTAAACCCCTTTAACAGAAAATATGTTGCAATATTGGAACTGTCTTGCTTTGTCTCTTTGTTTAGATCTGTTCACAGTAGCATTGGCAGCCTCCTTCTTAGGTTCAGTAAGCTGGTCCAAAATACTAGAATCCTGATAGGACCCCCCCCCCCCATTAACGTCTAGAGGGGCCATCAATGGTAGTGGTAGTAACAGTACAGTATAGCCAGACTCAAGTTTCTCCAGCAATAATGGCTGACCACTGGAGGATAGGGAAGCAGGACCCATGGTGATTTCTTGGCTGGCTTCCATGCAACAAGGGGTTGTCTTAATGAGACAACCCTTTCTATTGTCAAAAGCTGTAAAAATATCGGCTACCATGGCTGGCGACATAGATGTTGTAAAGTTTAGCTTGATACTTCATGTGTTAGCAACACTGTGTTTGCATATTCATGTGTCAAGTTAAACTTTGCTATATCCAGAGCATTAAAACTTTAGGCTGCATTTTATATACACACATGGACAAAATTGTGGGTACCCCTCATTTAATGAAAGAAAAACCCACAATGGTCACAGAAATAACTTGAATCTGACAAAATTAATAATATATAAAACTACATGTTGACAAGCCACAAAGCTTCTGGGAGAATGTCCTATGGACAGATGAGACAAAAATCAACATTTTTGGCAAGGCACATCAGCTCTATGTTCACAGACGGAAAAATGAAGCATATCTTGAAAAGAACACTGTCCCTACTGTGAAACATGGAGGAGGCTCTGTTATGTTCTGGGGCTGCTTTGCTGCATCTGGCACAGGGTGTATTGAATCTATGCAGGGTACAATGAAATCTCAAGACTATCAAGGGATTCTAGAGAGAAATGTGCTGCCCAGTGTCAGAAAGCTTGGTCTCAGTCGCAGGTCATGGGTCTTGCTATAGAATAATGACCCAAAACACACAGCTAAAAACACCCAAGAATGGCTAAGAGGAAAACATTGGACTATACTGAAGTGGCCATCTATGAGCCCTGACCTAAATCCTGTTGACAATCTTTGGAAGGAGCTGAAACATGCAGTCTGGAAAAGGCACCCTTCACACCTGAGACAACTGGAGCAGTTTGCTCATGAGGAGTGGCCAAAATACCTGCTGAGAGGTGCAGAAGTCTCATTGACAGTTACAGGAATCGTTTGATTGCAGGGATTGCCTCAAAAGGTTGTGCAACAAAATATTCAGTTAAGGGAACCATCATTTCTGTCCAGGCCTGTTTCATGAGTTTTCTTTTTTAAAACATTCTGTTGCAGCATGGGTGAAAAGCAATGTCTGACTTTCATTTGTTCATATTCATAGAATTTTTATATATTATTACTTTTGCCAGATTCAAGTTATTTCTGTGACCATTATGGGTTTTTCTTTCATTAAACGAGGGGTACCAACAATTTTGTCAACGTGTGTATCTGTCCCGAGCTGGAACTGGAGGTTGCTAAAAAGTTGAAAGCTGGATGCTAGCCACCATTTTTATCACACATAACTAGCTGAAAGGGATTTTCCAAGCTGAATGAAGATCAACCTGGGATCTCCGTGGATGAGATGTTTGAAGCATTATTGGTGCCACTTCTGCTTCACAATTCATGTGACTTCATGTTCATCGGTCAAATGAATCGAGATGAGCTGCAATACCAAGCACAGTCAAAGTACAACTTATGGCGCTGTTCTTGGTTTTGTGTGAAGAGGCTGCAGTCTCATGAAATATCTGTAAAAAGGTGATCACATGAAGATCAGCCGAGATCTGACACCAAGACCCCCACTGATCTTCAAATGATGACCAAGGATAGGTCATCAATTAATAATAATAATAATAATAATAATAATAGTCCTTTAATAGTCCCACAATGGGGAAATTCAGTGTGTTACAGCAGCAAAGATAAGCAGATACAAATACAAATACAACATGTACAGGAATGTTCCAAGGTGAGAGGCATTACATTAATAGCAGACAGACAGATAGGACGTAGCAGAGGAGGGGGGGGGGGGGGGGATTTAACAGGCAGAGAGATATTTCAGTTCTCTGTGTGTAATGATCTCCGCTTAGGTCGGTGTTGGTTGTACAGCCTAACCGCTGTGAGGAGGAAAGACTTCCGATAGCGCTCCTTCTCACACCTAGGGTAGAGCAGTCGGTCACTGACAGTACTGCTCAGCGCGATCACAGTCTCATGCATGGGATGGGACTTCTTCTTCTGCATGGAGCTCACCACGGACAGTATCCTTCTGTCACCCACCACCTGCACTGGGTCCAGTGGGCTCCCCAGGACAGAGCTGGCCTTTCTAATCAGCTTGTCAAGTTTATTTCTGTCCCTGGTTGATATACTGCTCCCCCAGCAGGCCACTCCAAAGAAGATGGCTGATGCCACTACCGAGTTGAAGAAAGTTCTAAGAAGTGCCCCCCGGATTCCAAAGGCTCTCAGTTTCCTAAGCAGGTAGAGCCTGCTGTGGCCCTTCCTGTACAGGGCCTCCATATGATCTGCCCAGTCCAGCTTATTATTAAGGAGCAAACCCAGGTACTTCTAGGTGTTCACAATCTCGATGCCCGTCCCCAGGATGTCCACTGGTTTAGGAGGGCTTCTGCCTTTGCGGAAGTCCACCACCATCTCCTTGGTCTTCCCCGCGTTAATCTTCAGGTGGTTCCGGTGGCACCAGTCCACAAAATCCTGGTTCAGTTCTCTGTACTCCCTGTCATCATCATCTGTGATGAGACCCACTATTGCAGAGTCGTCAGAATACTTCTGTAGGTAGCAGCTGGATGAGTTGCACCTAAAATCTGCAGTGTACAGTGTGAAGAGGAAAGGGGCGAGAACCGTACCCTGAGGTGCCCCCGTATTACAGATCACGGTACCTGACACACAGTCTTGGGCTCTCACGTATTGAGGTCGATTTGTGAGGTAGTCTAGGATCCAGTTGGAGAGGTGGTGGTCCACTCCAGCAAGGCCCAGCTTGTCCCTCAATAACCTGGGCTGTATAGTGTTAAAAGCAATGGAGAAGTCAAAGAACATTATTCTCACTGTGTTCCCTGGTTTCTCCAGGTGAGACAGAGCCCTGTGCAGAAGATGGATGATGGCATCATCTACCCCAATGCCCGGCCGATAAGCATACTGGAGGGGGTCCATAGCGGGGCTCACTAGAGGGCGGAGATGTGTGAGAACCAATCTCCCCAAGATCTTCATCAGGTGGGATGTCAGTGCTACAGGTCTGTAGTCGTTGAGGTCCTTAGGATGGGGTTTCTTTGGAACTGGTACCACACAAGAAGATTTCCATAATTCAGGGACTATTTCCTGCCTCAGGCTCATATTATACATATATGTAATTATACCACACAGCTGGTCCCCGCAAGTCTTATAATTAGCCTTGCACTGATGTCATCTGGCCCTGCGGCTTTCCTCGCCTTGATCTTTTTCATCTCCTTCCTCACCTGGGCCCGTGTGAAGGTCAGACTGTGGCCAGATAAAGACGGATTTCTGGATTTACTGGTCTGTTGGGAAGTGGCCGCATGGGGAGAAGTCATTGTGGTGGGGGAAGCTGAAGGACATACTGGGGTGGGAGGAGCTGATGTGTGATCAAATCTGTTGAAGAATAGGTTTAGTTCATTAAGCCAATTAACATCTGCCTCAATCTGGCAGACAGACTGTTTATGACCCGAAATTGACTTAAGCCCCTCCCAGACCCCCCTTATGTCTTTTCTTTCCATTTGCTTTTCCATTTTTTCTTTATAACTGGCTTTTCCCTGCCTGATTTGTACTTCCCTCAACCCCTCCTTATCTCTTAATTAATAAGCTTGGAGAACCCCCTTTAATAGAAAATAATATATTGCAATTCTGGAACTGTTTAGCTATGTCTCTTTGTGTAGATCTATTTACTTCATTAGGAGCCTCCTTCTTGGGTTCTGTAAGACGGTCCAAAATTATTACCATCAAAAATACCGGAACCCTGATAGACCCCTATTAAAGTCAGTGCCAGTAAGGATCCATCTGAAAAAGTATCAGTCACAGGGCCATGATTTTCTTAATAATCTTCCACCATAGTATTAGTGTACACAGAGCGAAGGCTGGCAGGACTGTGGAGTCGATAGGTCAAACCACCGAGTTAGTTCCTTGATTTTGCCACAGTCCGACTCCAAATCCATCTCCGATTGAAAATTGCGAGAAAAGTAAACAAGCACCAAGCTATGCAACTAATTCATTATACAATATCAATAATATAACAGAGTAATAAAATATAATATAATCTATAATTAATCATTCTATTGTGGGCTCGAAGTCGTGAACTTTTTCCAACTCCACCAAAAACTGTCCCCAACCACAGCCCTGACCCTGAAACTTTGTAACATTAGTTCAGCTGTCAGCGTTCCCTCCCACTACCACCATACATGTACACATTTGGTTTGGCCAGGCATGCATGTGTTTTCTCTTTGCCAGATACCTCTCCCCAGAGAACATAAAAATCAGACATATTGACCCCCAACTGCTCAGTCGTACTCACAGCTGACATGAGCTGTGTCGTCAGGGAAGAATTGGGAAGCGATCATATACATTAGATGGTTGACCAGTCCCGTTAAAATTGGGCCAGTGGGAAATATGTCCAGTTTTATCGAAAAAAGTAATCTGACTGAGTGTGTTTGTAGTAGAAAGATCAGTCTTTAGAAATTCCAGTGTAATATGGGGTGTAGTCCACTGTAAAAATATCTTTCTATCCCCTCGGGAAGAGTGAAGGGTTAAATAAATAAAATGACCGTGAGCTTTGTGTGCGGGGCCACACCTGTTTCAGGGGTGTATTGCTCCAGTGCTCAGATCCAGCATGTCATTGTGAACCGTGTGATCTCATCATGATAGAGCTTGAACTCCATGATTCACAGCGAAAAAAAAAAATCAATGATAAAAAAGCGTGTATTCACTGCCGGAATTTTATTCTTCATAGCACATAAAATATTTTACTATTGAATCAGTAACAGAGGCTTAGTCATAAAACATGAATGGGGCTGGCAAGGATTAAATTCCACGCATCAACTATAAAACCACTTCAGCACTTTACACATAGTATTTTCCTTAAAACTGAACAGTTGCTCGTCCACATCTAATATCAAAGTGAAGCCTAGCAGGTACGGCGAATCTTCTATGTGCCGGAACCACAGAAAATGTCAGGACCTCATCTACACTAGACAATATGGCAGATTTATTAAGACTGGCATTTCGTATGCCAGTCTTAATAAAGGCCCCCACTGGTGCAGGGCTTTGTCCTCTTTATAAACCGGTTGCGCAGCCCATGTGTCTGAATGGAGTTCTATGGCAGTTAGGAGCTGGAGTTCATTTCCATTATAACTCACGGCAGAAAATTGGCGTGAATTATAAGCAATAAATTGGGCTGAAGTGTCACTGCCCTGTTCACATTCACAATATTTGGTGCACAATAGCGGTTGTGGCACACGTTTGGCACAAGAAAGGGCCTTGCGCCAGATATGCACCAGAAGGCTGGTGTAGACCGATTGATAAATTCCCCCCATTGTATACATTCCTATAGAGTTATTATTATTAATTTATTTATATAGCACCATTAATTCCATGGTGCTGTACATTATTATATTAATTCCATGGTGTTGTACATTATTATATTAATTCCATGGTGCTGTACATTATTATATTAATTCCATGGTGCTCTACATTTGAGGATTTACATACGGTACACAAGATATACAAAACAGATAATACTAACAGTGACCAACTGGCACAGTGGGATAGAGGGCCCTGCACGCAAGGGCTTACTGTCTATGAGGGAAGAGGGATAGAGACAGAAGGTGGGGGTAGAGGCTGTACAGATGGTGGTGTGGTGACAGTAGTGTTATTGGAGGTTGTAGGCCTTCCTCAATAGGTGAGTCTTCAGGGCCTTCTTGAAGCTTGTGACTGTGGGGGTCAGTAAAGAGTATATAATATTGCATATATATGATATAGCGTGCATGGCAGGGTAACTTGCCGGCTTTCACAGTGTCATGAATGGTACATTACTCTAGGTTATTACATCACTCTAGGAGCCAGGTATATGCACTGGATAAAGACGTCATTCAGAAGTCTCGGAAAACTTGGTAACATTCACTATGGTTCACCGTTACAGATCACACAGGGGTCACTTTCAGGATGCAAAGAAAGTATGGTGACAAGTCTGCTGATTTGTACAGTATTACAGTGGGATTTGTAAGGGCAGCTATATTGGTTATAACCAACTGGAATATGTGATTGAGTTCTGGATACCAGTTCATAGAAAGGATGTCCTAGAGTTGGAAAAGGTACAACAGCGGGACACACGATTGACAAGGGCCCTGGAGGCCCTCAGTTATGAGGAGTGAATTTTTTTTTTTAGTCTGGAGAAGAGGCATTTAAGGGGAGACATGATACACCTGTGTAAATACATAAATGGCCCATTCAAGAAATATGGGGAAAAGCTGTTCCATGTAAAATCCCCTCAAAAGACAAGCAAACACTCCTACCATCTGGAGAAAAAAAAGTTTTAATCTTTAACAAGCCTTTTTCACTGTAAGGAGTGTGGAATAGCCTACCCAGGAGTTGGTTCTTTACTATAAGAGCAATGAATCAGTGGAATAGCCTACCCAGGAGTTGGTTCTTTACTATAAGAGCAGTGGATCTGTGGAATAGCCTACCCAGGAGTTGGTTCTTTACTATAAGAGCAGTGGATCTGTGGAATAGCCTACCAAGGAACTGGTCACAGTGTCAGCTTCAAAAAAAAAGGCTTAGATGCCTTCTTAGACAAAAATAGTATTGATGCTTATGGAAATGTATAGAATACTTATTTCCTTCACTCGTTCCTTCAGGCATGCCTTTTCCCATCCCTTGGTTGAACCTGACAGACATGTCTTTTTTCAACCGTACCAACTATGTAACTATATGTAACCTGCTTCCAAATTACATTCCCACTTCACGCAGTGTATAGTATTGCAGTAATGATCTATCAAGAAATGGTTCACCTCACACGAAAACCTCAGCTCTTCTAGCAGGCTAAAGATAATCTGTCAAACTAGTATCCTATTTAAAGAAGATGGTCCAAGTTTTAATATTAACCCCCTATTGATAGAAAAAGAGGATAACATGCTGATGGGAATCTGAACACTAGGACCTTCACAACATTGGAGATTGGGGTAACATTCCCCGTCCAAATGTAGCAGCAGAGCAAGCAAGTGCACTGCTACTTTATTCACAGTCTAAGGGACTGCCGGAAAAAGAGTACAGCACTTCCTCAGCGGTGCCACAGATAATGAAAGGAGCAGCGTGTGCGTATGTTCAGCCTGCCACGCCATTCAGACAGGGGAATGGGATCCCCCATTCTCATGATCACAATAGTAGTAAGGTCTCATGCACAAGGCTTCATTACGGTTATCCATGGTTGTAGTATGGACCATGCCCTGCACGCCACTTTCTCCAAAGGGAACAGAGGTAGTAGAGGGTGTGGTAGCGGCAGGGTGATCAGCCTTGTCTGATTTATCAAGCGGCTGGTGCAGATTTTTGCTTAGGTCCACTGACCCCAGAGAATGCAAGCAGTTTATGATGAGAAATAAATTCCAGTGGGGCAAGGATTATCAAGGCCATGGTGAAAAAACACCAGTCTTAATAAATCTTCTTGTTCCATACAAAACCAGAAAAATAAGGCCCTGTTTACGCCTTATTTTTCTATGTCAGGGATATACATTGTTCGTGTTCCACTATGTATACATCTTATGTGTCTGTGGTCTCACGTGCACCCAGCATAAGCCAAAAGAGTTCCCTTTTGGCATACACTGTGTCGTTGGTATGCATTTGCCTATCCGCTTATCCCATGCAAAAAAAAAAAAGTATAGTGCACCATTACATGTATATACCTATACAGCGGGATATATTGTAGCCTTCTGATGCAGCTATGATTCCGGAGATCCTCCTGCCAAATACTTCTGACATGGGCTGAAAACATAGAAAAAAATAGATAAAAATCGAATCTTCAAAAATTGTTAGCATGTGGACGGAGCCATATTCTCGATCGCTTCTTTATATCGAACCCTCAGTCTCTAACCTCCGTTGAATCTTCATTTGTACATATTAATAATGATAAGTAATATATCTGAGAAGGATCAGCATTTATCGTCAACCTGGAATTTCTAGCCCTCGGGGAATATTTCAACTTTTAAAAAGTTGAGGACTGTGGGGTGGACTGCGCCTAAATAAGATGAGCAACAGATGCACACACAAGATGTAAGAAACCAGGGAAAGTTCTGCAGCGGATGAGAGCATAAGCACTTGCAGAATATGAATCAAACCTCATGGGAGTTCCATTTTGACAATAATATATGACAGCTGGGTGCAGCAAGTAAACTCTTCCACGTGTGAAAATAATTGTCATATCTAAGCTCAATTAAGCCATTGTGTTTCTAATCTACAGATAAATACAGACACATAAATGTATCACTCGGCATAACGCATTCCAAAAAAGCCAGCTGCTAAAAGTGCTGTTCAACAAGTTAAAGAGTGTCCAGACTACACGCAAAAAGACCCCGAAAACCTGGCAAGCTACCGATACAATTATATTAGATGATGGCATTCAATACTCCGGGTAGAAACGTTTAATCAATTCCACTGGTCATAGTAATAAAAGATAAAAGACGTAATAATTGTAGGATGGAAAATGACCCGGCGAAGCCCAAGAAGGCCTGATGGGTTCAAAAATAACATTCATATAAAAAAAACAAAAAGATGGAACAGAGTCAAGGGGCTCTTCCAAATCTGAAGTGCACTGTGAGAAAGACAGGGAGGTGAGGCCCTATAGCAGGGACAGCTGCAGTCCATCACTCTTATTTTACCCTCGGAGGCCTGGAGAACTTTAACAGGCCTGCATATTAAATAAGGTTTTTGATAGCACATGGGAATCAGATACAACTCCATGAAGGTTCCAGCATCGGAAAATTACCTTCTAATAGGCTTGTAATGCAACAATGAATTTTAGATCTGCCAAAAAGAGGACAAAGATAAAATATTGGTTTAGACATAAAATTATTAATTTATGGAGAATAACTAGTTTACTACCACTGGATAGAACCATGGGACCAAAGTAGTAATATAGCTCAACTATGTAACAATCGGAGACTGTTGTTCACAGGTTTTTGGGTTGTCTTAATGGCAAATTACACTTATTTCTTAATGGAGAAGTTTACTTTCATATGGCAATAAAGGCAAAAATTTCATCTATAGTCAAATATAGCATATACAAGTAGATTGTCCAACAGAGTAGAGCAAAACTATGTGTTCTTTCAAATCTGGTCATCGCATGCCATTCATCTCGGGATAGACTGCGCCAAGAATGAAGGTTGGACACATGTATGGATGTGATAGAGATGGGTCCCCTCCTTAGTACCTGTTTTAGAGGAGGTGTTGTCGAGTCGAGATGACTCCTTTAAAAAGAACCTATTTAAAGGGAATCTGTCAGGTCAATCTGGGACACTAAACCACCCACAGGTCCTTATAGACCTGGGGTTTAGTGTCCCAGATTGCCCTGTTGTAATGCAATCCGCAGGCGCATTAAAAATAAAAAACCTTTATACTTACCTAGATAAGGGTCCGCTCGACGCTGTTTAGTGAGATCGGTATGGCTTATTCATGAGGCACGCCTCCCGGCACCTGCACTGTTGTTCAGTGAAGCCAAAGATGGACACCCCGGCTTCACTTTGTAAGTGTGGGGCATGCGCACTGAAGCTGAGGTGTACTGCTCTGGCTTCATTGAAGAACTGTGCAAGCGCAGGGAGTACAGCGGCCGGGTGAGTTTTTTTTATTTTTAATGCGGCCATGGATTTGGAACACTAAAACCCAGGTCCATCTGGACATGTGGGTGGTTTAATGTCATAAATTGCCCTGACAGATTCCCTTTAATAGGCGCCGCTCCACTGATTCTGGCACTGTTGGAATTTTTTCTCTAGCCCCCACCATTCCTGAACAATCATCCAGTTTGTTTCACAACCTAATAGGCTAATTAGCCGTCAGGTGGGTGGTCTCTGTCTATCTGCACCAGCCCAGGACAGCCCACTTGACAGTAGGGAGCTTAATTAGCATATGGAGTGCTGAAAGTAACAGCAATGATTGTTAAGGAATCGTAAGGACTAGGGGAACAAAATCCAATTGGGCCAGAATCAGTGGTGCAGCACCTATTAAAGGATCCCAAGAGTTGGAATCCTTTAATAATCCTTTAATAGATGTAGTGGATAAAATTTCTAAAGACAGACAATCTTATCCACTATTACAACAGACATATATAGGACTATACTAGGTTTGCTCTTTTACGTTACTCCTGTATGTAGTATTTATATTATACCCATCCTTGACAATTCAGTCTAGAAGTATTTGAAGGAAGAATGCCATGCTACGCTATCTAGATTCTGATCTAAATGATGTCTTTTGAGCAGAGACCCTGGAACGGAGATTAACCTGCATATTATTCTAACATCGATCACTAGTAGAAGGTATAATCCTTGCAGTCATGCAAAGGAAAACAAACACGACAAGGAAGAAAAGGTGCAAGTGTTTTCGTTCTTCATACTTAGCATGGAATCCGCATCTTAACACATGACAATTCTGGATGGGCGCAGGAGGCAAAAGTCTTTGTGTAGCAGTCATCCCATTTACTGCTAGCTGGGGGCCAGCGCTGGTAGCTGAATTCCTCAGATTACATGACCACCTATGTAAAAGCTTGGTTCATACAATCCGTAGGATGGACCTCCTTGTATATCCATGGATCGTATGAAAGAATATTATGTCTAGCTCGGCACCTCCAGACATATTATGGTTAAACAGACCATTAAGCGCTGAACCCTTCACAGCCTTACATCAGAACTGGAAAACATTTTCAGGTCAGGATTAAACTTGCCAAGATTATGATTTCCCTAATTACAAATGTCACTTTTTTCTCAATGGACTGGGTCTGAAATAACAAACACTGAATACATTACCATCACATTTAGTAGAGTGGAAAAAAACTCGCTCAAGTTCAGAAGGATATTAAATCCTACGCAGAACTGTGGGATTCTGGGAAGACTCTTTGGTTGCCATCTGTATGGGTTAGGATATATGGGGAGGGTTATGGACGCGCCAAGTAATGGTACAATTCTAGGACCACAAATGGACTTGCATCTACCTGACGTTATTGTGTAATTTGTTTTAACTAGTTCCTGTCCAGGTTATTTTGGTTCTTCAGGACCATTTTTTAGTAGTCTTAATGGGCATAACTTTTTGTTGTTGTTGGGCTATTGTCATGGTATTTGCTGGTATATCTTTTTAACCATTTTTAGATATCTTAATGGATATAACTTTTTGCTGCTGTTGGGCTATTGTCTTGATTTTTGCTTCTATTTTTCAATCATTTTTAGAAGTCTTAATGGGTATAACATTTTGCTGTTTTTGGGATATTGTCATGATTTTTGCTGTTTTTTCTTTTTAACCATTTTTAGTAGTCTTAGTGGGTATAACTTTTTGTTGTTGGGCTATTGCCATGATGTTTGCTGGTATTTCTTTTTAATAATTTTTTGTAGTCTTAGTGGGTATAACTTTTTGCTGTTTTTGGGCTATTGTCATGATTTTGTTTTTTTTTCTTTTCAATCATTTTAAGGAGTCTTAGTGGATATACCATTTTGCTTTAGTTGAGCTCATGATCGTTGCTGTTATTTTTTAATCATTTTAGTAGTCTTAACGTTTAGTAGTATTTTTGGGTCACCATCATGATTTTTGTGATCAGGTTTTTTTTTTTATGAGCATAGTATTCACTTTTTTTTTTCTTTTAACTCATTTTTAGGCTTACATTTATTCTCAATTTTTTTTCTTGTAATTATATACCAATAAAAAAGACGCAGTTGCCTAGCACAGTATCGTCGTTCTAAGACATCCATGCCTATTTGCATCCATTAAACATATAATATGAACATGTCTAAAGGTTACATCCTTTAAACATCCCTTACATGTTTCGCACTCAAGTTCTTAGTTACAGAATGACTCCATTACTTAAAACACATAAAATGAACATATCTAAACGTTACATCTCTTATGTTTTTAATGGACGCAAGTGCACATGGATGTCTGTAAGCAATGATGCGGGGCAGGACAACTGCTTCATTATGCTGTTGGATATTATGTGCACCCTATACATTCATGAAGAGTATGGCGAACAGGATACGTTATTTTTTCTTATACAGCAATACTCTAAAATATAATAGTCTTATTTTATAGATTTTTTTGATTATTCAGTTTTAAAAATATTTCCTGTATATTTTAGGGTAATTGGGTCAAATCCAGTGTCGCAATTATTCCATTTACTGGAATAATTAGCCTTGTTATAGTGACTACTGTCACAACTAAGACTTTGTTGGTTCTAGTTAGATCTGGCTGGCTCCCAGCAATTACATAGTCATTTACCACTGGCGAAGCGGCTGCCTCTATTCTATACACCACCATTATTGAGTGCTGTATGCAAGAATAGAAAAGACAGAAGCCGTGCAAAACACTTTTTAAAAAAAAAAAATTTTCAGGGTCCTTGACTGTCCAATGGGCACGTGACACTCAGCTTCCCAATTAAATTGAGCAGATGTCTTAAATCCATACTGTATATACACATTGGTGCAGGTTTAAAGACCATGACTGCTCTCCATATATTTCCTTAAACAGTTAAAAAACATAACATCTATTGTCCTGTGTGTTGGAAGGATATTACGGGGATAGGTCGACTCTGCTATGTCAAAATGGCATCATCCAGGGCTGTGAAGTTGGCAGGCCAAGCTAAAAGCTAATACTAAGACTCCTCTGTTTTTCAACAGCCTGACTCTGAGGTCCCATGTACACGACCAAGTGTACCGTCCGAGCGGGGCTCCAATGCTTTATTCCAATCCGATAATTATAAAGCAGGTCCTATCCTGCTCCGTGATATTGGATCAGAATGGGACGGTACCCCCCCATAGAAATGAATGAATCATTGAAGGCACTTGGATGACACTCGGATACGATCAGAGTGCCTTCTGTTACAAAAATGGCACCCGCTCAGCCTACACACACAGCTGAGTGCATGAGACTTGACTTTGACTCCTACTCTGACTCTGAAAACCAGGGTCAGACAGAAGCAGTAAAGATGCTCTAAATCACAAAAAAATCTAGTAAGGCCCGGGTTCACATCTGCGTTCGGGTTTCCGTTCAGGGAGTCCGCTTGGGGCCCCCCCTGAACGGAAACCTATACGCATAAAAAGCGGTTTACCTGGGAAATCCGCGGACCCCATAGACTATATTGGGGTCCGTGTGGTTTCCGCACGAATTATGCGGAAAAATGCGGAGAGGAAAGTGCTGCTATGCGTATAGGTTCCCGTTCGGGAAACCCGAATGCAGATGTGAACCGGGCCTAACTGAATTCCTATTAAAGTAAATATGCAACAAACTATACATATAATTATTCAATATCTGTATAAATATAAACTATATATATATATATATATATATATATATATATATTTTTTTTTTTTATTTTTTTTTTTTAATGTTCAGAGTCCGTAACTTTTTCCCAACTCTAACTCCACCCACAGTCCTGGCACAAACAGTATAGTGCTAGTTAGTTAAAAGCAGGAGACACAGCAAAGTCAGAATGCGGCACTGAGCCTACTGTATTCATGAAGGGAGCACTCCACCCCCCATCTAGTCGCCCCTTATTGCACAAAAAATAATTCCATGCAGCGACTGCAGAGATCTCAGAAGCCATAAGGAACAGTTACCGGAAGCATATTGGAAAACTGCAGACCTTATACAATGGCTAAACTGTATTTGTGGAAGCTAGAATACCCCTTTAAGAAATTTAAAAAAATAACAAATATTATAAAAGGCAAAAGAACTGTACAATGTTCTTATATAGGAAAAAATCAGTAAAATGTGATTTGGGCAGCAAGAAAAAAAAAAATCCAATCATTTTTGTGGTCTGTTTTGGCTCCTAATATTAATATATTGCATTAAATAATAAAAAAAGAATATTAGGCTCCCAGATTATTATTTAATCCATACAAATTGGAAGACAATGGTGTAATTCATCTTAAAACCATGTAACTAAAATGAACATGAACCAATAAAGATGATCTGCTCAGCATCATGTCTCTGGAGCTGGAACCTTAATCCATGATTGATTTACCATCTTTACGCAGCATCCAACTGCTCACTGGAACACACAGCATGAAGACAACAATTAAAAACACAGTACAAACATATAAATCTCTCTACACAATCGCCATTCCCTAAGAATTCATGGAGGAAAAACTTTTGCCTACTGCTAAATGATATTTTTCGCTTTCTTACTGGACTGTCTGGTTTACAAAATCCATTTTTAACTCTGTTATTAGGAAATTCTCCATTATTAGAATGGAAAGTCCTGTTCTATTAGTCAACGATGGTACAAAGATACTACAAAGAACATGTCTCACTCTGGAGGACCCGCCATATCCATGCTTTACATGTATAGGACATTGATTTCAATGAAAACTGTGTAATACCTAAATTCTCCTGTAGAGGAGCTGTAGGGAATATGAACACTTATTGAAAGCTTGCCTAGCAGATTAAAGAGGACCTTTCATGTCCTCATGCACATGCGGTTTTATATACTGCTAGAAAGCCAACAGTGCGCTGAATGTCGGATTTCCCATTATGTGCCCTGGGGCTGGAGATATCGGTACCGTTAGTTTCGTCACCGATCTCTGCCCACTGTCTCTGCTGTAAGGAACACCCCCTCTGACAGTACTCGTCCATAGGGGGGGCGTTCCTCACAGCTTAGCGTCATCACTGGGCGGTTAGGAACGCCCCCCCAGTACAGGGCTATGGATGAGTACTGTCAGAGGTGGTGTTCCTTACATCCCAGCTAGACTGTCAGGAACTCCCCGGGGCACATAATGGGAAAGCCGACTGTGAAAGATCCTCCGTGCGCCAACACCGTTTTGGCCACACCTGAGTCCTCTTTCATATAAAAACCACACTCACCGCCAGTGAATGTTGGGTTCACAAAATAAATACAAGACAAGCCTTCTAAATTTTATATATTTATTAACCCCTAAATGGGTCGGTATTAACATCTAACACATGCAGTTCAGAACAGATATGCAGATATATGCAAGCATTAACAGTTACTAGTTACAAGATACAGTACAAATAAAATAAAAGGGATAAAGGTGAAATGATTACTTTACCACACATGTCCTTGATGTGGTTCTGTAGTCCAACACTCACACATACTCTGTCATGTGTGAATAACCAGTGGAGGCTGTTTAGCATGTGGCATTAATACAATAATCCAGCCTGCATGCTCTCATCACAGTCTCTCAGCATTAGTCCCTCTCTCTCAGTCTCTTGTAGGCTCATCATCGTCAGCAGCAGCATTCCAACCTGCCTGCTCATAGTAGCATCTCAGTCAAAGTCTGTAATATCCTGTAGTCTGTGATGGTCTGAGTCAACTCCATAGCATAATCACCTCCCACAGACCTCTTACCTCATCTTTTATACCCTTTATGCCACCTCCCAGAATGAGGTCACCGGCAACAGCAAGTCTGATGAGTTAATGCAATCAAGTCCAGATCTTTTGTATAGAGCTGAGACCAAGTGGAAGGATACAATGTTATCAGCCATATCTGATCAACAGCCCAGGCTTGAACAATGCACTATTGTTTCTTTGATCACTCAGGGCTGTATAGGAATACAATAGAGCCCTATTGTTACAGTGTGGCCACAATATGACAACATACACCTAGGATTATAGCTGCGCACCTTATGAGTAAAGCAGGTACGCTACCCAGAGACCAAAATATAGCTTTGAGTTTTAGCCATATTTCAGCAGAATCATCACACCGACATTGAGCTGAATTCAGCGCACTGTTGGCTTTCTAGCGGTATATAACCGCATGTGCATGAGGACATGAAAGGTCCTCTTTAAAAATGACTCTTGGAAGTCCTAGCACCCGGTAATTGCCAGAGGACTCCGACTCTTTCATAAATGACTGTGTACTAGGGCTGGGCAATTAATCGAAAAATACCCGGCTAAATTAATCGAACTTGCTCACATCGATTATCTATTTATATATATTAAAAATAACCATTAGGGTTATTTCCCGAATTTTACAAATATTTTTGGTTGTAGACTGTGACGTGATTTCTGGTGAGACATTCCTGGCCATCTAGATTCCTGCCAATCTCAGCCCACTGTGGCAAATGGGGTGCATGATATGCTCCATCCTGTGCCTACAATGGGCCAAGTTGAGGCAAGTTTTCGACATATTCCTGGTGCAGCAGCTGCATTAGTAAATCTGGGCCAATGATCACTAGTAAAATTAAAAATTAACCTAGCACTTACTTGGGTACGAAGGTTAGTTAAGATGCCAATACATGACACTTCAGAAGTTTGATATTCTGACTAAGTATAGGTCAAAAAGTTGTACGTTCACATATTAGTTTAAGTCTTCAAGCAAAAACTTCTGCCGACCATGTAATTTGTAAGAAGTATTTTTTATATGTCAGCTGGGACGTTTTACCAGACAAGGAGCCATATTTCTTATTTATTTGTCTTACAAAAAGCAGCAGCTTCCTTCGCTTTCTATTTAGAGACTTTTACCTAGAAGGGATATCTGTATGTACATTTGATGCAAGTTTCGAGCCCCCTTAGGGATCATGCTGAAGTCATTAGAGGTGTCTTCTTTGTGGCGTACATACAGGGCCTGCTCAAGTATTTAACTTAAAATGACCCGTGACATAATGTCAGCCATCGATCTACATAAATCGAGCGCTAAGTGAACCCCCGGCATCAAGGTATCCACCAGCTACATCCACGTCGAATCTTCACGGACACGAGCACAGAAAATATTTATCTGGTTAATGATCCTAAAAACGCTTTTCGAATGATTTAGAAGGTTTTGTTGACAACACCATGAAGAGATGCAAAAATCGCACAGGTCGGAGTTTTCTGCCTTTTCCCAGATGATAACAGTTCAGACCTTACACAAAAACAACACAACAACAAACACGCACATACACACACAACATTCAGAATCTGGCACGGGATGTTAAATCCAGCAATGAAGCAATCAAAGTGAAGTGACTGAAGCCCAGAACAGGGCTGGGAGAAGATAACTGGACAGGCTTTACAATCCAACAGCTGGAAAACTTGTTGATTCTCCTAGGGAAATTCATAATGTATTTGACTTATGTTTGTGTGAAGCTGCGGAGTTTCCTAAGGGGGTTGAGAAGTTAAAAGACTGCCAGGAACTTTATCTGTAAAATGATGCAGGTTTACCAGTTGTCCAATATATAACCAATCTAGAACACAAAATAATGGTCACAACATAGAAAAATAATATTTGTTTCTCGGTAAAAATTTATCTGAAATAAAATGTCCTACAAAAAAAAACCTCGAGATAAACCAATGACCCCTACCACAGTTTAGGAGCTGCCGAAAGTCAGACTACAGGTTGCCGCCATATGCATTAGATTGGTCATCTGGAATGAACTGCAGAAACAAATCCAAACCAACAGATTTTGGTTCTGACCAACTTTAGTTGATGGTTGGCTGTATGGTATAGATTGCCGTAGGTTTACGTAGGACCAACCAACAGCAGACAGTCCAAAATCTCATGTGTATGGAAAGGTTTAGATGGTTTTCCCATGAACTTAACCATATTTAAATTTGTAGAAAAAAAATTTCACAAAAACGATCCAAAATTTGTTAATAAATTATATTACAAATACTGCCAGAAAATCTAAATTTGTCTGAAAGTTTAACTCCTGGCATGGAGATGGTCATGGGCTAAGCTGTTCTGTGTCAATTCATCACATTACATTGGATTTGTCATCACCAGAACCAGTTATAAGCTTATGAAGGAACACTCATCTTCACTAAAGTAAATCCATGTGGCTTGCCGCAGGTGACTAATGCAGATAATATGGTTGAAATATCATCTCTTGAATTTCCACAAAAATTGGAGTGCTTTGCCAAACTATTTAATATTCTTAGAATTGGTGACTAATAAAGCAACCATAGCAAGTGCATCATATCCGATTGTCCTCTAGGTCAACAGAATGGACCACCCAGAAAGTACAAGGATACAATAAAGATGCTTATAGAAAGTAATAAATAATAAAAAACACAAAAATAAACAGGAAACAAATTTGAGTACGTGTGCCTGCAGAAGTAAATGAGATAGCATACACCTTCACGAAAAATCATGTACGTGATAAGGCATGAGGGGGTGTATGGAGAGGGCTCAGCTGACACCGATCGCAGCCGTTAACACTTCAGATACTGTGGTTAAATGCAACCGTGGCATCTAAAGTGTGCATGCGCCATGGGCGCTGCCATCTTTACAGATTGACACCCTCCAGATCATCATGATGTTCCGGAGTGCGGCGATCCATTGCCATGACAGCCGGGAGTCTATTGAAGGCTCCCAGGCTTATCATTACATTAGTTCTATTACATGCTGCCATAGAAACAAACGTAAACAAACACTTTAGGTGTCCCCGCGCTCAAATATGCCCGAACTATTAAAATATTTATCCCATACGGTGAACGGCGTAGCAGGGAAAAAAATCAAAATGGCCAAATGGCTTTTTTTTTTTTTTTTTTTTTTAACACTTTGTCTCCTACAAAAAATGGAATAAAAAGAGATCAAATCATCAAACTTTCACCAAAATGGTATCAATAAAAATGCCATCTTGTAACGCATAAAAAAGACGCCATACCCAGCTCCATACATATAAATATAAAAAGGTTATGGAGACACAAATTTTTTTCTAATTTGCTAAGATTTTAATTTTTTAAAAAGGTATCAAAACATTACAAATACTACATAAATTTGGTATCGCCGTGATCATACTGACCCGCAGAATACAGGTAACGTGTTTTTACCAATTAGTGAATTATGGTTCTTGGAATGTGGGGTGGGAAAAATGGAAATGCAAAATGAAAATTGGCTCAGTTCTGAAGGGGTTAAAGAGGACCTTACACCACCCTCAACCAACTACAACTTATTACATCCCTTCAATGGAACAGTCTCACTGATTCTGGTACAGTTGGAATTTTTTCTCTAGTCCCCACTGTTCCTAGCAATCATTTCTGTTAGTTTTAGCCCAATTATGCTCTCTACTTTCAGGTGGGCAGTCCTGGGCTGGAGCAGAAAGACATGAACCGCCCACCCGACAGCAGAGAGCATAACTGTGCTGAAACTAACAGCAATGATTGCTCAGGAATGGTGGGGCTAGAGAAAAAAAAATCCAACAGCGTCAGAATCAATGGAGGCAGCTTAGGGGCAACCTAATTACAATGTACAAACATATGATTGGGCTGATCTTTCCAATGATATCTTTATACTGAGGCCAGGAACTGTGACATGGGGGCATCTACATCTACATGAAAAAAGGTTTTACCATAGTCATAAGTGGGGAATTTTTACTGTAACAAAGGTGAGACTATGGATGTGATGAGGACTGATAACTTGTACAAGTTCAAGAGGGGTCTGGATCACTTTCTTGAAAGTAAAAATATCATATATTATGGGAGCTACAAAGTTTTGGGATAGAATGTTGATTCCAGAGACTTTGTCCAATTGCCATATTTGGAGTCAGGAAGGATTTTTTTTTCCTCTGCCTTGCTCTGGATCAACATAGTAGGTTTATAGGTTGAATTTTATCGACTTGCGTCTCTATCCAGCCTTATGTTACTATGAGTGGTGCCTATTGAAGGATGCAAAAAGTTGGTGGAGCTGGTGAAAGGTGCTCATCACTCTTGAGACATTTAGATTAATATGGCCACAAGGTTGGCAGGCTTGTTTAATTGACCAAGGTATCTGTATGATCCCCCAAAACTTGCCAATAGGTTAATGGGCTTTCCTGGTCTCAAAAACTACCCATACACATGAAATATATCAGAATGTTTTTAATGGGGAGAGGAGAATTAGCTGTGGCAGGGTTGCTCAGGATTGAAGTTGATCTCCTGTGAGAACAAAAAGATCAAGCATGCTCAAAACCAACATGCCTGATCTATCTATCCCCAGACATCGCCCATCATGGTAAGGATAGGAAACACAGTGGATGTGAATGGGCACCTTGATCTGGTGTTTCTTGTTCCGGATGTGCCTCACAGCAGGCTTCAAGGCATTCAAAAAACAACACTTACATATAATGCGGTTCCATCAGAATGACGGAATAGGCTTCATGCTGCCAAATGCGACTCAACTGACGATGAGGCACCACAAAGTAGTGTGACTAAGGTCTTCAGCTGTATTCCCATGTGGCTATATCCCAATATGACTGCAACGTTTCAACACAGGCCTTACGGTCAGGGCTGTGCAGTCAGTAAGCCAAACCACCGACTCATACTCCTATTTTTCCAAAAAGACCAAATAGACTTCTGCTTCAAAAGCCATAGACAGTCAGAAACAGTAAAAATCCTCTAATTCATTAAAAAGCAGGGATTTAATTCCTAGGAAAGTTGATATATAACAAACTATGTATCTAATTCTTTATACAATATTAATAATTGTATAATATAATCATTTTAATTTGAAGTTGGACTCGGTAACTTTTTTCTGACTCCACCCAAAATTGGCCTCGACTCCAACGCCACAGCCCTGCTTACTGTAGCATGTTTATTGGTTTGATATAAAGGCTCAATATGGCACCAATATCATCTGCAAATCCACCTGGTCTAATCACCCAAACTCATGGTGTCATACCGTAGACCCCTAAGTTTGGGTCATGAGGTTGGGGTAGGATTTGCACCCCTACTATTATTGTATGAAACTAGCCGAATGAGATTAGTCAATCTTTGCCCTCTTGTCTCCATTATATAGAACTGCCCCAATTTATACAGCACTAAAGAATAACCTTTGTTAGCCCTTTAAAGGGAAAGGGTCACCAGGAAATCAATTTTTTATATTAAACATTTTTTTAAGAATTTTTGGTGATGCTGTTTTTGATTTTCCATATTGTTATCTATATCTAAAAATCCTAAAAATTTTGCAATTCCATCTCTTGCCACTAATCATAAAATACTTTGTGACTTCCTGTCTCCTGAAGATGGACCATGCTCCATAGACACAACACTCTGGAAAAGACCCTACTGACTTCTATTTTTTGTCTTAGCGGTCAAAGTCTGAATTGCAGGATATTTAGGAATTTCTCAAAATATAAAAATATAAATAATAATAATAATAATAATAATAATAATAATAATAATAATAAATAATAAAATGGAATAAAAAAAAAAAAAGTACTCAAAATTCTTCTATGTTTAACAAAAAACTTGATTAAAAAAAATAGGTCCCTTTCTGGCGACACATTCCCTTTAAGTCCTGTCCCTGCTAAATTCATCAGTGCTCCCAAATATCTTTTTTTTTTCCTTTTCTTTGGATTACCCTTTTTTTTTGCCAAAGAGTTATTCCCTGGGGTGGCATGCATACCTAAAGTAAAACCTATAGAGTACTCTGAATGTCTGTAAAGCTGTAATGTAGATTCAGGTAGGACAAACACTTAAAGATGCTTTAATGGAACATCAATCACATGGACAGATCTGCTGTTTCATTTTGCACAGTAAGACCAGAGCACTTAAAAACACCTTCCAAAACCAAGAAAGACAAATCACATGGAGTCATCTTGAATTAACGTTCCAGTATAAGAGCGTTGAGAGTCCATACATCAAACACTAGTGGTCTGGAAGGGGAGAATATTTTGTTCCAAAAACTACTTGGCGTCGGCAATTCCATATAATACATAGAATATGAGATGCTTGTGTAACAGGCACTTCGGTATTTAGTGGATTCTGTATTGAAAAAAATAAAAAAAAGATCCTGCTTGTAGGTGCTACTTACTGACAGTCTGACCAAATAGAAATTTGATGATTTATAAGGCGCTGTATTAACGTTGTATCGCCAAAAACTGGACCAGCACTAGGAAAGCAAGTAAATGTTCCCAAAAGTAAATCTTCAGGTTAGGTTTATCAGTTTTCCCCTGACAAGATCCCAGTTTGGCCACCACTCATAAGAAACTACTCTATACCAATGTTAAAAAAGCTTTACATATAAGGCAGACACTAGGAAGCCATGGGGTTATGAAAATTATTTTTTTATTAAACCTCAAAGTGATACAAAGTTTAAAAATGGCATAGCAAAATAAAGCGTTGTCTAACTAATTCCGTTTAGATGCCTACCTGTAAGCAATGGATTTAGTTATCGGCTGAGTGTGCATTTCCTGTGTTTCCTTTATTTTTTATTTAAATTAATTTTTTATTTAAAAAACAAAGAAACGAATAAAAAGCAAAACAAAAAAAAAACCAAACAACTGGAGACTCTGCTGCAAAAACCACCTGAAATCAGTGGAAAGAAAAGTTTTGTCCGACGGACAACCAGTGGACCCCATTATAGTCTGTGGGGTCTGCCGCTATCTGCTGTTTAGGCGGTCGGCAGATGTGAACATAGCCTTTAAAAGAAATAAGTAAATCAAATCTGTGGAACATCCATTTTAAATGGAATGTGTCTCCAGAAAATTTATTTTTTTTAACGAAGTTTTATTTTAAATACAATTTTAAAGAATTTTTGATGAGATTTTAAATTTTTTTCAATGTTATTATGTAGACAAAAGGAAAATAAAAAAAAATCATAAAAATTCTGCTGTTCTGACTATCCTCTAAGAAAAATAAGCCCATGGTCCATCTCCAGGTATCAAGAACTGACTATTTTAGGCTTAGTGAAAAGACCTGGAATTGCAAGATTTTTATTATTTTTTTAAAATATAGATAAGAACCTCAAGCGGACCCAAAGAACGGAAACCCGAACGCTAGTGTGAACCTAGCGTAACATGTCCTCTAAAGGCTGTATTAGAGAGTCAGATGTTGGACCCTAGGAGTGCCGATCAACGAGAAACACATTGATCAGCAGTCGTTTGCATTGGCCTTATTACGCAGGGGAGGAACTCTCTCTGCTGGGATCGTTCCTCTCCCATTCAGCTGCAATGATCATTATCAGCACTTCCCTACTACACAGGTCAATGTGCTAGCAATAATCCATATCTTTTACCCCACATAAAAGATACAATAAGCCGACCAGCAAGCTTTTGCCCCTTAGTCAGATGATCAGCAGCTCTGTTAGGCAGGACAATTATTGACAATGAGCGCTGCTAGGAGAGCTTGTTGCCAATAATTGCCCATGAGTATTAAGGTGTCTAACATTCCTAATAATGATTTAATCTCAACTCAATTGGTGATATTCTCCCGATCATTTGGGATTCCAGTGGAAGCATCTTCTCAGAGTAATGTGATGGCAAAGATCTACAGTTAATCTAAAGGCCATATTATACAGTCTGATATTCAGGGCTATTATTGGCAATGAGCGTCCCTTGGAATGGTTGTTGTCAATAAAGCTTTGTCTAATACCGATCAGCTGATCAGCAAGCAAACACTCATTGGTCGGCTGACTGCATGCAGGGTAGAAGAATCCTGCCAATAATCCATGAATTCAGCTTACATCGGCCTATGTTATATGACTGATCCATTGACTGCCAGTCACTGTGCACTACCACTTAAAACCAATAGAGTGACGGACACAAACGGAGCCCCCTCTGTTCCCATTGACTCTTCCGTCAAGTTTGTTTACTTTTGGAAAGAAAGAAAAGTAAAAACATGACGGAAGAAACTTTCCGTTATATCTTTTAACATGACTCCATGAATGGAAGCAGGACACCAGTTGGAGGGGGCTCCGTCTGCATTCTACGGTTAATGTCTGTTGTTCTCATCCTATAACTGAACCTATGAACCTACCCTTAAAGAGGATCTTTCTCCACCTCCATCTCCCAAACTCTTTTCAGCTTCAATAGGGACAGATCCACTGCTCCTGACACAGTAGGAGATTTTCTCTAGTCTAGAATTATGGTTTGTGTTGTCAGGTAGGCGGTTCTGGTTTTAAACCGAAAGATAGGGATCGCCCACCTGACGGTAGGGAGAAAAATTGTACTGAAAGTAACAGAAGCGATTGCTCAGGAATGGAGGGGGCTAGAGAAAAAAAATTCAGCTGCGCTGGAATCAGTAGAGAAGAGCCTACTGAAGAATACAAAGAGTTGGAGTTGGTGGAGGTTGTGAAATGTCCTCGATAGTTCTTTAAACGCAATATAATGTTCCTAAGTTACTATAGTGTGGATTATAACTGACTGCACCATTCTTTAATGGGTTTACGGAGAAATAAAAAACAAAAAAAAAAAAAACATCTGCCCATATTTTCTACATTTACTAAACCTTGAATGCTTAGTGGACTTATTCAGTTATGCCCAAAAAGTTGTATGTATTGTAACTGAATGTTGAACACGATACAGACTACAATATTGCATGCTAAGGGCTAGGGCTAGAAAATAAGGCTATAAATTCTGTTAATATCATGATTCAATATCTTCAATTTGTACCCGGTAACCAAATCCCCACTGTTGAGTGTGTTAGGCCAAGTTCAAAAACAGTCTGCATCAATATACTTGTTTTTAGGTGGATTGTTTTAGAAGGTATCATTATTGGTGCACAGACTGTAGCTGGAAGTATAGTACATTTTCAAGTACATTAAAAAAAAAAAAATTGTAATAATAAAAATATCTTCCCACCTTAAAATGTGCAATTACCATCAGATGTGTCATAAAACAATGTGAAATAATATTAATCTAGGAGCTGAGAATTTTTTTTTTTATTCTTTTTCGATTTACAAAATCCTCCTCCCGACTATGGAGTCTTGTAGCCCAAGGGAGAGGGAGTGAAAAATTGTCAGCTCATGTTACTAATGAGCAAAAATAGCAATAAGTGGGTTTCCTGTATGTCTGGCCAAAATAAAACATATAAATATATTTGCAATTTCATCAACAAGTAATGCAAAGTAATGCAAAAAAATAAATACTATAATCGAGGGTGACCAGTCAAAACTTAACCGATCCTGTAACGGAAGGGTTTCCGACAAATTACAAAAGTGACCCAGAAATGTATATAAAATTTAGTTCCCCAATGACAAAAAAAATTTACGCTGTGATACATTATGTAACATATTCTTACAGCCCCATTAATCTGATGGATACCAAAAAAAAAGTTCTAGGCCAGTATGCTGTGTATATGAACGTAAAATCTCCCAAGATGCCACAATAAAAAAAGAACAATTATATGAAGCAAAAAACCCCCAAAAACATGAACACTAAGGATAAAAAAAGAAGTAAATATTTCACCAAATAAAGCACATTCGTGCCAGACTATTTTGGACCTATTGTGAGAACACCTCATTTACCTAAGGTAGGATATATTTATATAGTCCTCCGAAGTCAAATCGACCTAAAAACCCTAAAAAGGGTCAATTCAAAAGACAACCCCTGTCCATGTGCCTTATTTGGGAAATATAGGCAGTCCCCCCCCCCCAGGATCCCAATAAATAACAGCTTTTTAATGAAGTTATCCAAGATCCAAGAGTAATGGACCCATAGGATAGGTCATCAGTACCTGGTTGACGGGGTCCAACACACATACCCTGCAACAATCAGCTGATTCTGCTTCCAGAATCATATACAAGGGATATGACTGAAAGCAGCTTTCTGCTATTCTCCATATACTGTATACAGTTGCTGGCTCTGTACACTACAACACCTGGGAAATACAGCAGTGCTCCCATTGGTTTGAATAGTAGCACAGATGCTTCCAGCCATACAACTTTTATAAGGCTCAGATAGTTGATGGGTGTGGAGTCCAGGTGTTGAACCTACCGATCACATACTGGTGACCTATCCTGTGGATAAGTTGTCCTTATCCATTACTCCTGGATCTTGGACAAAGCCTTTAAGACCCTTTTAAAGGGATTTTCCAGGATAGTTGAAAATCCCTTATGGGACTTTAGAGTCGGTCTATGTCTTTGTCTACTATTCCTTTAGAGTTAAATAGTTAAATGATTATTAACTTTTCAGTCAACTTAGTCTCATTTAAAAGAGCACATGATTGTGGACCAAAATGTAATGCACTATAATTAAAAATGTTGCTGGTGAGGGTCTTGTTTCTTCACATAGTGAATGTAGAAGGAAGGGTCCGATTCTACTCACAACCTCCACACACGTCTGCAAACTGCTCAAACTGAACATTCTTCATATCTTACAGTTTACAATGTAAGAAAAATCTACTAATGTACATCTACCTACTTCTGGCTGCTTGTAAGGTTACAGATGGAATATTATTCGCAGCAAGCAACTTTATTGACTGTGCTCACAGAGTGCTCTTTTCCTGTGTTATGCCTGCATGTATTTGCATTCCAGTGTTCCTGACTCTCCTATATTATGCTCACTTAGACTTTTCTCAGCTATTGTATAGTTACTCTTGGCAGAATTACATGTAAATAAACCAGTATTAGTAATAATGGATAGGGAAGAGGGTCAGTCTGCTCCTTATTGTACATGCCCTCTGCCTCAGAGACAAATGTAAAATGTGCTGAAGCAATACTGTGATTATTAGCAGCAGAAAAACTGAGAGGATGCCAGGTATGAAGGCTTATATAGTCATAGAACAGACTGCCCAGCAAGACCCTGCACATATTTCAACTTTTCATGAAAACTCAGGTATCTTTTAAAGCCTGGAATACTCTGGTAGACCAGTTTTACCCAGAGTGGGAGTGCTGGGGGGTGGGGGAGTGACAATACATGTTGACATATGTACTTGCTATGGGTATAATTTCAAGGAGATTTAATGCCAAAGTGGTTATGTCAATTCAGCACAAATTTCAAAATTCAGACTAAATGGGAAACAATTCTGAAATTAGATGTTTTAGAGAAGTCTCAGAAGCCGTTTAGCAAAATCTGTAATTTCTGTTTTAGCTTTTACATAGTGATATTAAGCAGATGCACTTTTTTACAGGCTTGTCCAAGCAAAGTTCTGAACACAAAAAAGTTGGAGAACAAAAAATGTTTTACTATGAGTTTTTCCCAGAGTGTCTTGGGAATTGTAGTTCAAGAAGAAGGCAAGCATAAACAATAAAACAGAACACACTGAGGACACTGCAGACCAGCTACATAGAAACAGCGCAGCCATGGCCAAAGAGCCCAGCCAGGTCCGGGTGTAGCATCATCTCATTTGTCAATTACAGAAAAGTTAATGAGTAAGGAATATTTGAAAACTGGAATTTATAAAAGTGGCAGAATGAACAAAACCACAAATATCATGTTTTTCCCACTTTTTTTTTTTTTAAAACATTGCATCCATATAGTTTAGCATTACTTAACCATAATGGTGACCACTATATTAAACATAATATGGAATATTAAGATGAAAACAAAATTATATGTATAAAATAATATTAAATAATGCAAACATAAAATTATTTTTTTTGCAGAATTTTTTTTTTTTTTTTTTTTCTTTTTTAAAATTTGTAAAATAAAAAAAAATTTCACCTTTTTTAAATTAACATCTGCCCACACAGCAATGTACATTGTACTTACTATAGGTTCACACCTGCACTTGACTTTCCATTCTTCGGGTCCGCTTGGGGACGCGAAAAACGGAACCCCAATCCGCTTAAAAAGCGGTTATTCACGGACCCCATAGACTGTAATGGGGTCCACTGGGTTTCCACCTGGAAACCAAGCACTGGTGTGAACCCAGCCTTACAGCATTTTCAGGCAATTTAAGGGGCTCTCCAGGGAATCTTTGTAGACATACTTCCTCTGGGGTTTACGGGGTGGTCAATCTACCCCCTCCCATTTTCACAGATAGTTACTGTGCCAGTAAAAATTATGATCTCCTAAGGGTTGCTATGGCAGTTGTGGGGCTCTAGGTTTGCCAAGTGTGAGCGCATATCTGCCCAGGAACTCAAAGGTTGTCTGTCATTTATATAATGTAGGTATAATACAATGAAGCACTGGAGCAGCGCAGTCTAGATTACAGGTAATTGTCAACTCAAGTCTCATAGTTGGACTAAAAAATTATATAAATGATTTTTTTTTTAATAAAACCATGTTTCTCATTACACAAAATTTTATGAAAAAAATACATAAAATTGCTAAAACTTTTATTGAGAAAACAATAGCGTTATTGTTGTTTTTATTTGTTATATTGTATGCCCCCAAAAGTTTGCTATTTAAAAACAAAACTCATCCTGCAAAGAAAAAAAAAAACAACCTTTAGACCTCTAGACGTTTATGTTGATAAAACTTTTAGAAAATTTGTAAAAAAAAATGTTAATTGGTTTATGAACATAGAGATAAAAAAAAATAGCATCTTTAACATCTTCCCACTATTACAGTGCCTTGAGAAAGTATTTGGCCCCCTTGAACTTTTCAACCTTTTGCCACATTTCAGGCTTCAAACTTAAGGATATAAAATTTAAATTTTTTGGTGAAGAATCAACTACAAGTGGGACACAATCGTGAAGTGGAACGAAATTTTTGGATATTTTAAACTTTTGTAAAAAATAAAAAACTGAAAAGTGGGGCGTGCAATATTATTCGGCCCCTTTACTTTCAGTGCAGTAAACTCACTCAAACTCAAGTTCAGTGAGGATCTCTGAATGATCCAATGTTCTCCTAAATGACTGATGGTGATAAATATAATCCACCTGTGTGTAATCAAGTCTCCGTATAAATGCACCTGCTCTGTGATAGTCTCAGGGTTCTGTTTAAAGCGCAGAGAGCATCATGAAGACCAAGGAACACACCAGGCAGGTCCGTGATACTGTTGTGGAGAAGTTTAAAGCCCGATTTGGATACAAAAAGATTTCCCAATCTTTAAACATCCCAAGGAGCACTGTGCAAGCGATCATATTGAAATGGAAGGAGTATCAGACCACTGCAAATCTACCAAGACCCGGCCATCCCTCTAAACTTTCATCTCAAACAAGGAGAAGACTGATCAGAGATGCAGCCAAGAGGCCCATGATCACTCTGGATGAACTGCAGAGATCTACAGCAGAGGTGGGAGAGTCTGTCCATAGGACAACAATCAGTCGTACACTGCACAAATCTGGCCTTTATGGAAGAGTGGCAAGAAGAAAAGCCATTTCTCAAAGATATCCATAAAAAGTCTGGTTTAAAGTTTGCCACAAGCCACCTGGGAGACACACCAAACATGTGGAAGAAGGTGCTCTGCTCAGAGGAAACCAAAATCCAACTTTTTGGCCACAACGCAAAACGATATGTTTGGCGGAAAAGCAACACAGCTCATCACCCTGAACACACCATCCCCACTGTCAAATATGGTGGTGGCAGCATCATGGTTTGGGCCTGCTTTTCTTCAACAGGGACAGGGAAGATGGTTAAAATTGATGGGAAGATGGATGGAGCCAAATACAGGACCATTCTGGAAGAAAACCTGTTGGAGTCTGCAAAAGACCTGAGACTGGGACGGAGATTTATCTTCCAACAAGACAATGATCCCAAACATAAAGCAAAATCTACAATGGAATGGTTCACAAATAAACGTATCCAGGTGTTAGAATGGCCAAGTCAAAGTCCAGACCTGAATCCAATTGAGAATCTGTAGAAAACAGCTGAAAACTGCTGTTCACAAACGCTCTCCATCCAACCTCACTGAGCTCCAGCTGTTTTCCAAGGAAGAATGGGCAAGAATTTCAGTCTCTCGATGTGCAAAACTGATAGAAACATACCCCAAGCGACTTGTAGCTGTAATTGCAGCAAAAGGTGGCGCTACAAAGTATTAACTTAAGGGGGCCGAATAATTTGGCACGCCCCACTTTTCAGTTTTTTATTTTTTACAAAAGTTTAAAATATCCAATAAATTTCGTTACTCTTCACGATTATGTCCCACTTGTTGTTGATTCTTCACCAAAAATTTAAAATTTTATATCCTTATGTTTGAAGCCTGAAATGTGGCAAAAGGTTGAAAAGTTCAAGGGGGCCGAATACTTTCGCAAAGGCACTTTATGTCATGTTCATGTAAACTACAACACACCCAAGAAAAAAAAAAAAAGTGAAAATATTATGCCCCAGTTTTTTCCACAGGATAAAAGGTTTTATTTAGAAAGAGCAGAAAAACATAACAATATAAATAAGGAATCACTGAAATAGTAATGACCCAACATTTTCTCAAAAAACAAGCCATCGTATGGCTATGCTGATTGGAACATTACATTAAAAAAAAAAAAAAAAAAAAAAAAGAGGAAGTAATGGCTTTTGATATGCCAAGATGTTCATATGGGGTTAACTAAATTAATATTAAAAAAAATAATAATAATAATAAAATATACATATCACATTATGATCGGATGTTAAATACAAGGTTATGCCGCCTACAGCTTTAAATTTAAGGACCTTTATATATTCTAAGAGGTATACTGGAAAAAAGAGTCAGTTTTAGCTGAAGCAAAAAAAAAAAGGTCTAAAAGTATGTAAATTGGCAGATGGAAAGGTAAACAATAAAGTTTACTAAATCCATGTTCTGATACCGGCTACAAACCACATCTCTTTTTGTCTCATGGGGACCCAAGATGTTTATGCATTACAAAGACAGGCCATTGATTAATACTCAGCATGTAATACTTCATTTCCCCTGTGGAGGTGCTGCAGGAAATCTAAACACTTGCTGCTGGGTAACCAATCTGATTACATTGACTCAATGGGGATGTTTTGGAATCTAGCAAAAAAATATATCAAAACCTCACTAAAAAGGGAGAAAACTGGCTAAAAATAAAATTTTAATTTTATTTTTGCAAAAACATATAGGAGTAAGAGAAGAATCTTTTGTTATAGCACATCATAGAAGACAGACGGCAGAAAAAGACCACATGGTCCATCAAGTCTGTCCTTGTTGCCGATGTTTTTGTGTGGTATGGCTGCTTGATGGGAGGCGACGCTTTGTTGATAATGCTCTTCGGCGTCTATTATTCACAGTAACTTATTCTTAAGCCCCAAATGTTTTTCACTCTTTTTGGTGCCATAAAATTGTAGCTGAACGATAATCTATTCTCTAAATGTAGAATACCCTCGCCTCCAATATGTGCTCCACAAAAGTCCAAGTTTAATACATTTAATACCCAACTGTTCCTCAAATCAATATGTATGATTAACAGCTTTTGCTCGGTGAGGCTATTTTGCTGACTTGCATGGCAAGCTCCACACATTCTTCACCTTTAATATGTGTTATATTTCTTAGGCGTTCCCTTGCAGAGCTTTCAGGAAGCACTGGTCTATTGAGAGCTATCAAAGTTACAAGATCTGAAGAAAGTTATTTTTTAAACATTGATGGAACGGCACCAAACTTGCTTTTGGCCATAACATTTTTGGAGGCGGCTGCTATAGAAGAGAGAGATTTTACTTCCTAATTTGGTAGTTAACTCTTTTTAATGAGCTCCACTCCACAAACATGTCTGTATTGTTCCAATGCAGCTGGAGATAGTGGAACTAATTTGTTGCTAGATACCTGCTTTTTGATGTGAAATCATAAACCATGACTGGTGTAGAGTGGACCCGACGCCAGGGGGAGTGTTATAATCAAGAATATGTTGCACATCTCATAATTCAGAATTTCATAACATTTACTTGGATAACATGGGGTCAGGATGGTCTACACCAGTTGTTGCTCAACTCCAATAATGCTCAAAGACCCCCCAAGAGATTTGGGAAGTCCAAAAACATTGGCAAGTTGTGAAAACATGACCTGCTGGGGGAGCTGAGCCACTCTGTTTTACGCTACACCAACCACAGTCGTCGTATACCTATTTTATATAGGGACAGTCTATGCTCAATGGAGGGTTTATTATAGAATATGGATAAGTAGATAATGGTCCTCACAAAATAATTCCATACCACATGAGCAAGTCCCCTTTTTGAAATATTGTTGAGTTTTTACAATACTAGGAAACACAGCAGGTGAAATTTATTAACCCATCTACACCAGTTTTCTGACATAAATTGGTACAATTGAGGCACATCTTTGGTGTACGGCCCTTTCTTGCAGCAAAGATGCAAGGCAGAACAGGGCAGGGAAACCTCGGCCTGACAAATTTATTATAATTTAGAACTGGTGTGAAGTATACCTGAAATGTATGCCAGTTCCTGACTGGCACAGGGGAGTGCACCTGATTTATTAAAGGGGATGTGCTGTTAAGTTTCCTCAGCAATCAGGAGAACAGGGGACCAAAAGTCCCCTAAAGCCTGCTTGTGAATGGGGCACCAGAGTATTTGCGTGACAGGCACTCCAGTCACTGTTATGGTGCTTCAGGTACTTTTGGTGACAGCCCCATAGCAGTGAAAGTCACGCAAGTTTTAGTGGTGCCCCATTCACAATGAGGCTTTAGAGGGACTTTCGGTCCCCCGTTCTCCTGATCGCTGGGGAACTCGCTGGTCGGATCCCATTGATCAATACTGAGACATTTATATTGCCTTTTTACCCTAATGTCACAACCCTTTATCAATTCAGGTGTGTCTCATGCCAGTTGGCATCTTAAAACTGGCATAGTAAATTCCCCTATTAGGTCAAAATTGAACCTAGTGATCTTGTACTTATTGTCAAGAGCAGTGGGTCAAATAGGAGTCCCTTTTGGGGATGTTCTTACGTTTCAAGATCCTTCAGTTTCATGGGCTTGATAAAAATTTGCTCTACCCTACACATAAAGACAGAAACCTGAAAGTGATCATATCTATCTCCCACCACCAAGAACACAATTAAGGTATTTACTTATCTAAATAGACCTCAGGACAGTTGCCATGTCCATCACCGTTGGTTGCAGAATGCCCTTAATCTATCGGTGATGACAGCCAGAGGAAATCTCTCCTGTAGCTGTCAAGTCATCCATACAGGTCAACAAGGATTTCCCAGTGTCAACACTGTGACATTACCTAATGTTCAGTTTTCAATGGAAAGGTCAGATGATCCCGCAGAGAAAAAGATAACTACGCTATAGCCAGGGACGTGAGGTTTCCAGAATGTACTTATCTGTGGTACACCACCAGACTCTTCAGAAAATCCAGCATATAAGAAATGCCAAGACACCAACAAGGTTTTAAAACTTTATTTCAGAGCAAACAATCACAAAAACAGCAAAACAGCAATGTTTTTTTTTTTGCCTTCCTAGTTGGTCCTTACAATGTACATTACAGGGGGTTTTCTGGGCCCCAAATCGAGTTTTCATACTGGTGACCTACTGGATAGACCATTATGTGATCTACCAGGGTCGGAAACCCAGACCCGTACACAGATTATCTGTTAGAGCAGTCTCTGGGTGTCGGAAGCTGTTCTTGGATGAGGTGGCGTGTACTGCCTATGAGATGAGATATATCATTGGGATTTTCAGACCTGGTGACACATCCTCTAAGTTGCTTTGTAAGTGAGGCTTAGAGATTTGATAGGCAATAGGTACAGTAATCTGTCAGGACCTTCCACCAACTCCAGTTCTTATCATCTGTGAATAAGGTGCTGCTCTACTGATTCTGGCACAGTTGGAACTTTTTCTCTAGTCCTCCACTTACCCGAGCAATCAATGCTGTTAGTTTTGCTGCCTGATAAGCTATTTAGGCTCTGTACTGTCAGGTGGCCAGTGTTTTAGGAAGGAGCAGGCAAGGGGGAGTGATTCTGATCTTCATACAGGTGTGGACACTGTCAGAGCTCAGAATCACACCCTTTACCTGCTCCTGCCTGACACCGCCCTCCTCACAGTAGAGAGGTAACGTAGCATATCAGCACCAAAACTAAGAGCAATGATTGCTCAGGAATGGTGGGGATTAGAGAAAAAAGTCCAACTGTGCTGGAATTAGTGAAGCAGAACCTGTAAAAGGACTCAAAGAGCTGGACTTGGTAGAATCGGTCACACTCCAACTGTACACCATCTTCAAACTCCTTATAAATACATTTTCTCAAAGCTACAACCCGACAGCTATACATTACATAATATAATAGACAAAATACGACACCCCCGAACCTGCATGATGGAGACGCCTTATTTCTAAAGCTGGTAAGTAGGTGGCTTCAAAATCATCATTTATCTGGAAACCCTTTAAGTAGACAATTTCTGTCATTACTATAAAGAGCCTTTTTGATGTTTGTGTCTTTTTTTTAATGAAGTTTATAATTCAGAACGGAAAGACAATCTTTGTACTTTGATGTTACACTACTAGAATATACAGAACAACTAACTAAGGTATAAGGTGCGAATGCCGATAACACGGTAAGGTAACCAATAAGGTAAAGACCTAATATGGCATGGTAAAGATTCTGATCTCATACTGGGCATGGAGATATGCTACTGAACATTGGGTGATCCATTTACCGAGGCGACCATACAGCACGTGGAGAGTACTGTGCATGGGTCCAATATTTGTACTAAAAACTTCTAATAATATAATTCAGCAGCCATATACAGACTGTGCAGCTATAGTGTACATAATGCAGAGTCCCTAAAGCTATTGCATGTGATGTCCATATAGAGGACACGTGACCATCAGATGCTCAGGTTTTTCATGATTAAGTAGCCAAATGCACTAAAAAAATAATAAATAATAATATTATTAATAATAATAATAAAATAATAATAAATAAATTATATTATAATAATCATTTATTTTGAGTCGGCATGCAAAAGAACAAGCTGCGGAATTTCCATGCAGGAATCCTGCAGCATATTCACACTGCGTGCCGCTGATCTGAGGTTGGTTTCCCACGTGCTGTTTTGATGTAGTTTTAGTTTTTGTGTGTGTGTGTGTTTTTTTTTTTTTAAGCTAATTCAAGGAGTGGATAGTAAAAAGAAGGCAATGATATTGTGCATCTACTAATAGATTTATCTTCAAAAATTGCTTTTTAAAAATCTGCATCAAAACAACACGTGTGAACCCAGTCTTACATTGAAATTCACCTGCATATGCTGGAATAATCTACATTTCTGCATACAGTTGTGCCTACTGTGATGAAGCGGAAAAACAATAAACAAAAGCTATTTTCTTTAGCTGTATGCTCCAAACGTGGTGTGAATAGGGCCTTATAGAAAACCTGTCAAGGCAGGACAGCTTCATTATGCCCTTCTAATGAGTGAGGACCTCCTACCGCAGACATGGGTCACTCATGTCTCCAGACCTTTCGGGGTCACTAGTTTACATCTCTCCTGTAGTCTTGTCAGCCCTTTGCCATGACAGATAAGAGAGTGTGAAATTATTTTATACTGACATCTGATAATCCAGAAAATCTGATAAATCCACATTTATACAGAAATGAGATAGTGAGTAAGGAAACTACAGTAGTATTTTTGTTTTGATATTTTACTATCCTTTAGTCCACCCCTTTGTCGGACCGCTATTTCGGGATCTCTGACAATATGGCTTTTATCACATCTCACTGATATGGGATTGAAGGAATCAAACATTAGCAAAGTTAGACGCAAATATGTGCTACTATACGGATAAACATCTTGAGCGAGGACGCTTGCCCACCATCCTTGAAGCTTTATTGTCTTCATACACCTAAGATGTCCTCAAGGTGTTGAGAGATTCTAGCAAGTCAAGTACCAGTTATAGAGTAGGAAGGGGAAAGACGTCCAACTGAGAACTCAAGAAGACATTAGTCTGTCTGATTTAAGGCACCCCATACTTTCGTTGAGGTCCCTCATACTGTGAGACATATTGAGCACATACGTCCACTTTATAGAATGTATTCAGATCTGCTACATTTGTATAAAAGGATGTCACAAAGTAGCGGGGAGACTATATAAACCCAGTGTTTTCGTATTATTAGGAACATTCGATGCCTTGACCAACCAAGGAGAAGCTCAATGGAAGCCAAGTGCTAGACAAGCTGGTCACTTGAGGTCCATCACACGTCTCCCCAAAGGACTTATTTTTAGGGCTGTCTGTCATTGTGTTTTTAATCTGGTGTTTCCTGCTGTCTGCACAGGGACTTATTCTTGTCTTAAACTCCGAGGGCTGGAGACTGTGATGGTGGGTAAAAACCTGTGAACCAGAAGTAAATTCTTATAGGGGACATACAAAAAAGATTACGCTTCAGTCAGACTTAAGCCATTACTTTCTTCAAAAGAAGAAAAGGCAAAAGTTAAGAATAAGGCACCGCCAAAGACCTTCTGCCCATATGTGCATCTCCATGAAGTTTCCCGCTGAGTGCATATGAATGCTCTGCGATCTGGGAAAAAGATCCAAATAGGATTTCAAACATCCAAAAATTTTTCCTCAAACATTTAGGTATGTCACCATGCTGCTATTCATTCATTCAGTGACTTTTTTGTCTTAGTTTAAAGAGATACTAAACAATGGCTAGACTGGCTCTACGTGTATTTACATTCCAAAAGTAAGCTTCCTTCTCAACCCTCTTCTCCTCCCCTACCCCCCACAGTCTGTCATCTCTTCACTGCTAAATAAACCATACAGTCTAGGCCGGCATTCTTGGTGTAAACTTAAGCAAAATGGGTCCGTCGACGGCTCGTAGCAGAAAAGCAGCTTATTCTGCGCCTTCCCTGTTTTGACTTGGCTACGCTCGGCTTTGGTTTCTGTACACAAACAGCGTATGGGATCAATTTCTCTTATTATTGTGGCCCAGAAAAAAAAAAAAAAAAAAAAGTTTGGCCCTTAATGACATCTTAACTATTTCTTCTTCTTATTAAAGACTTTGTGACCAAATCGGAAAGTCAGAGAAGAGAGGACAGAATTCTGACCGTGAGGGCTTTAAGATACGAGAGGGTCTGGGGGTCACAAATTTGTGCCGTGTGTTTAGAAGCTATTTGTGAGCAATGAAAGCTACTAATGAAGTATCACGTTGCTCTATGACAGTGGGAAACTGCAAAGCCGCTGCTTACGGCTTCGACCCTGGGGCAAAGCATTCAGGCTGCGGAGGCTTCAGAGGAATGGCATGTGTGAGACGAGTGGAAGGCTGGATCTTCATACGCCAACACGCAGATGAGGATTTTGACAGAAAATGTCAAACTATCATTTCCCTTTTGTCAGAGTAGGAATTTCTGTCAGTATCAGTGGTGCAAAATTTAACTATGTAGGGGTTGGATCTCAGAGAATGGCATGTGATGTCACTTGTAGGAGTCTTCTCATAAGCTCGAGGTACAAGTTCAGTCCTAAAGAAACTACTTTAAGGAAAGTTGCTTCACTTTGATCCATCGACCACCATGTTTTCCATCAACTGTCCAGAACTAAGAAGATCTCCAGAAAAATACAGAGGTTCAAGTGTTTGGCTAACGTTCACAGTTTTCGCATTAGTGCGACACAAAGAAGGGTAATAATGGTGAGACATCTTTGTTGTGTTATAGACAGGGTTTCCACATGTGAAAATGATGCAGCGGAGGTTTTTGGAGGGCCCCAATAGTCAACTGGAGGGTTCCAAGGGTCAAAGAGACCCAAGGATATAAAAAATTAACACCATTATTGATCTTGAGTTCTGAGAACTGGGTTGGGTTAATATTGGAATCTGACAAGTGACCCTCCAGCACTTCAGAAAAATCAAATGGAAAAAAAGAGAGAATTTTTCGGATTGCAGTTGTTACAGATGTACAGCTTCACACATCAGTCTTGGGAGCTGCTTAACCTGCAAGTCCAGAGGTCTATACAAAGTCTATACCGACATGAGGGTAACTTTGCTCACCCAAGTCCATTGGAACATTATATGTACAGTACTGTGCAGAAGTTATAGGGTGGTATGGAAAAATGCTGCAAAGTAAGAATGCTTTCAGAAATAGAAATCTAAATCCCATCAATATTTGGTGTGACCACCCTTTGGAGAAGGAGTCCTAAAAGTGATGATATGGGTCCCAACAGCGTCCTGATCTCACCAGCATCCAGTCTGTCTGGGATTACATAAAGAGACAGAAGGCTTGGAGCAAGCCTATATCTACAGAAGATCTGTGCTTAGTTCTCCAAGATGGCGGGCACAACCTGACTGACGCATTAGCCTCAGTTACAGGAGGAATGCAACCTCTTATCCCTTATAGTAGAACTGATCTGGATCCTCTAGGACTCATCAGCTCATGTAGTCTGCAGACCCTGGCAATCATGTGACCGCAGGGCTGGAAGCAGAGCTGCATCATGGCGGCTCCATAGCTGTGTGCACAGTGTTTGGAAAAGCCCGGGATGGTTGGTTATAAACAACCCCTGCCTTCCCTATAAGGGGTCCAGTACTTTTTTTTTTTTTTAAGTTCTCCTTAGCAATGCTTATATTTGTCCCATATTCACCCTGTATTCCCAATATGCACAGATATAGCACATGCCAAAGGGACAGGGATCCCTTCAAATAGCTATAGCTTCGGTTTTATACCACCTAGAACAGTGCTCATGGTGTTGTTTAAAAGCTGAGAGTCTGAGCTCTAGCCATTACAGAGACAGAAAAATTACTAGTTAAGAAGTAGACACATATCAAACCACATACCTGTTTATAACTAATGATTTCTTAGATTTCAAACGCCTCCAGAAGCACTTTCCTAGGTGGTATAAAACCGGAGATACAGCCATTTCCTATATCTGAGTATACTGGCAATACAGAGTGAACAGGGGACAGATCTCCCAAGGGCAATGCTTAGTTATTGTGTTGTTAGGGAGAACTTTAGAACCTGTTTTCTGCTAAAAGAAAGTAGAATAGATTAATAAAGTATATTACAAAAATGTCTAGCAAACCCCTCCCTATACAATAGTGGGGGGGGAGTGAAAGACAATAACACTAAGTTCTAAAACTCCGCCTCTACCACTAGTTGGAGCTTAGTGCATACTAGGTATTCATTGAAATCAATAGTGTGTCAGTATGCAGCATGCTCCCTCTAATGGTGACAAAATGTTATAATGTCTCTATGTAAAAAATGAAAAAAGCAAACAAAAAAAAAAACCGGAGCTTCTTATGCTACAGATTCATACAACAAAGTGGAAATTCGGAATGTAAAATGTGGCAAGGGGATTCTAAAAATAATTGGCACCAAATTCCAACCCCAGAAACTGTACAGAGGTGACTAGCAGCCTTTCCCCCTGCATGTTACATACATTTAGAGACGTACATTACCCAGAACACTGAGCTTTAGGGGTGCGCGCATTCTTCCTTCATGACATCACGTAGATAATGTAGTAATGGTGTGGATGTTATTGCCAAAAACACGAGTCATAATTCATCCGCATCTCAGTTATGTTAATGATGGATTCGCGTTTACTAATAATTCTACCTCCCACACAATAAGGTTATATACATATATAAATGACTTGTCATGTTCCGACCAGTCGGCGAGGGTTGTGAATGGAAGATTTCTGTAGGTAATGCTCAGTTTCTTAATGAATCTCAGGTGTAATCCCTTGGGCAGTTTTAGTGAGCACATTGTTACTGTGCTACATAACTTACATGGTCTCCCTCTGGCAAGAACTAACAGAGAATTCTGTGAATTTTAGTCTCCGCTGCTTGGCAATGAAGAGGTGGGAAAATAACACGAAGATACGAGGAATCAAGGACTAAGGACACAACATTTGGAATAAAAAGGAAAAAGCGTGCAGTATGGACACTCCTACAGAAAACATATACATTACAGTCACTAATAAAGTTAGGTGCATGCTGAAAAACACCTAATGATCGGCCGCCACATTGATTATTACTGTCTAACTCACATATATTAAAGGGTTTAGGAGATTAAGTTCTGTATTTTTTTTTTTTTTATAGAACAGCGCCACTCTTACCCATGGCTATGTCCGGTATTGCAGCTTAGCCCTATTAAAAAAAAAAAAATAGTGTTGTATGTAAATTATGGTATACTAGCCAAGTGGGTGGTAACATTGCATGACATACAGCACACAGAGATCCTGCTGCCAGATAAACCAGTGTGTTAATGCCTACTTGGATAGTAGATCCTTATTTACATCAACACTAAACGGGCTTATATCTTTGGAATGGCTGAAAGGATTTGGAAATGTAAATTATACAAAAAAAAAAAAAAAAAGACAAAAAAATAAAGGCAAAAAAAAAAACTGAAAGTAAAATAATAATAAAAAAAAATAAAAAAGTTAAAACCACACCCACATCACAGGTTCTATCCCCACCCTCGGCAACACTACATTAAAATTACTACATTAAAAAAAAAAAAGTAAAAGAGACACGTTTCACCTTTTTTTTTTTTTGTTTATTTTATTTATATACGAGAAAAAGTAAAGAAAAAAGATGCAAAAATAAAAATAACATAAAAATAAAGCCTTGTGTCACTCAAAAAGATGCAAAAATTATTTGAATAACCTGAACAAAAAAATTGTTAAAGCCCTCAAAACTGCATGTACGAAAAAAAAAAAAAAATCGAAAATGTGTCTGGTCCTGAACCAGGGAAATTGGTCTGGTATAGAAGTGGTTAAAGGGGATGCCTGTTGTCTGCTCAAATTTCAGAAATGTCATATACTGATGTGTAATGGCATAGGATATGATAAACCTTCATAACTTACCATACCCCGCTTGGTGATGCAACCCCCGATACTGGGCATAAAACCACAGCATCCATAGATTGCACCCTCTACAGCGCAGGAACTGCCAACACTCAGAGCAGGGGCAGATGTAAGCAGCAGTAATGTAACGCTTTCAGCACCTGCGCAGTATAGAACGCAACCACTGCCATCTAGAGAGGCTATGGACGACTTGGGTTTTTTATCCATGGGCAGCTTCAGTGTGAGGACAAAGGGAAGCGCTGAAGTGTTTCAACATTTCTCAAGTCTTTGTATGGCATTTCAGAAATTTAAAGGGGTTTTCCAGACAAAGTAATATCACTGATACTCAACTTGTGACCTGAACTGCTTCGGTTCCGGTCTGGCAAGGGTGGAACACAGGACCCATTGCCAAACCGATGGGCTGGGGGGTAGGAATCTTCTTTTATTATTTTTTTTTATTGTAGTTATTCATTCTAGTCTGGTCCTCAACTGTGTCATGTGACCAACACTCTGCTTTTCCAACTGACACAGCATATTGTGTGTCAACAGGACATAAGTTTCTCTAGTCATTACTTTGACAGCCTTAATGCAAGTCTCATAGGAATGAACAAAGAAACTGACCTGCCTGTCCACACATAACATGATGTGTCTATTGCAGAGTCTGATTGCTGGTCACATGACCCAGCTAAGGACCAAAAGGAATGAAAAAAATAACATCAACAAGCCAGTATATAACATTTTTTATGAGCGCACTACTTTAAACTCAGTATCACACGGTCCCAGGATGCAGACTTATGAGGAGTTATTTAGTGAGGGCCTCTCACTGTCTGTGTGCCAATGAGGCGGAGCTGTGTTTACCACTAACTCTTTCACTAAGAAAACAACTTATAAGAAAAAAAAATCTGTACTTCTTGATCTTTAATCCTGGGAGTACTGCTCTTGCCACTCAGACCTCTACCATCTCCTGCCTGCACCACCCCATGTAATGGGAGTTGATTATCCCCATCACCCATCCTACAAAAGCAGCAGAGCAGTGCTCTCAGGAACCAGTGCACCAATCATTATGGACCCCGGCACCTCGGTCAAAGCTGACAGAGGCACCATTTTCTGGGGACGATTGCTGGCTCCCGTAAAAAAATTTGGGGCCAGCAATCCGTTGCCATGACAGCCAGGAGCCTATTGAAGGCTCCCAGGCTTTTCTGCCATTCATTTGTATTACAGTCTGCTCTATGTCACTTGGCTACAACTTTCTATAATACTGCCCCCTAGGATCAAGAATGTGGTGCTGAAAATGTAAGAGAATTTTCACACCCTCCTTGAATTCCTCTTTATTTTCTATCATGCAAATAGCCCCTTAATAGTTTATTTTTGTCAATTAACAAAAAGAAGAAAAGAGAAATGTAAATCCCATCAGTATTTGGTGTGATCTTTGCCCTTTGCCTTCCATCAGTTCTTCTTGCAGACAGTTTTTGGCAGAACTTGGCAGGGAGGTTGTTCCCGCCATCTTGGAAAACTAATCCCAGATCTTCTGTGGATGTAGGCTTGCGCCAATCCTTCTGTGTCTTCATGTCATCACAGACAGACTGGATGATGATGAGATCTGTGGGGGCCGTATCATCACTTCCAGGACTCCTCCTCCACCAAATATGGATGTGCTTAAAACTTTTGGAATTCCTTACCTTTTAGAGACACCATGGGTGTAACTGTTAAAATAGCTGATCAGTGTCAATGTGTTACCGTATATTGCTCTACTTCCTGAACATTTATTTTTTACGATTTTCGAGCAGTACTTTTAAAGGTACATGCATTACGTATTCAGATATAGTCTGCAATGTAGATTGCCACCTAGATAGTTCTTATTAAATCACTGTTGAAACTTGCCGTGGTGCTCCAGGGACTTTTGACTTCAAGCCTACAGTAGTTTTGTCTGGTATGCTGCGTACATTTCAAGAGGTCAGAACTGTGCGCCTTGCTTGGGAAAAAGAAAAAAAAAAGAGCTCACTGCATGTTCCAATTACAAACAGGAGCGAACTCGTCCTACCTAACATGAAGTCTCACACTTACAAATAACTCCAAAGTATTCTCTTACACTGAAAGTGTCTGCTGATATTGTGTCTGCCGGTAAGGTAATAGCGCAGGTTGCCGTGTCCCGACAAGTCGTCTGTGCTTTTAATTAATACAGATCGTCAAGAAGTTCAAACGTCTGAGCGGTTCGCCAAGTACATCCGAAATCAAGTTATAACACAAGAAGACAAAGCCAACCAATTACCTCTAATTTTTGTCGCCAGTGTCCTCATTTACCTCCTTTTTTTTCCCAGAAAATATAATTTATACCAGAATCTTCCATGTTATAGAAGAGAACAGAAACTTACTAAAGAACTAGTAATAGATTAAAAAAGTGGTCAATTAGGAGGGGTTTCTTAAGAACCTTTCACGTCCCTGTAGCATGACTTCCAGGTCTTCCGGGACCTGGACTAGTTGCCAGAGTTGGAAAATACTCAGACTTCGGTGACTTAACCTCTCAGATGTCGTGGTCCATCGCGATCGTGGTATCTGTGTGATTAGGGAGAGAGATCACCCCTCATTTTAGCCCATCGAATTCACACTAATAGATTGTGAGGTCCGAGGGATTGCCATGGCAGCCACGAGGTCAAGCAATGGCCTCCTGGTTGCTTTTCCCTATTGCACATAAGGATACTATGTGCAATATAGTGGGGATCAAGAGATCCCAGAGGCAAAAACCCTTATGGGACAGTAAAATATGTTATAAAAAAAAAAAAAAAAAGGTGAAAAAAGTTATGAAAAAGTATTAATAGTAAATTAATGAACAATAAAAACAAAAAAAAAATATCTTTCTATAAAAACAAAAACCAAAAACATAATGTAAACAAACATACTAGATATGCTTGTGTGTGTATGCAACCAAACTGTCCATAAATATTTGTACCGTTTGTTGAATATTGTAAAAAATATATACCACAATGCACAAATTAATGTGCTCACTTCGCCTCCCCCAAAAACAGCAATAAAAAGTGATCAAAAAGTTGAACATGCCAAAAATTGGTACCAATAAAAACTACAACTTGGGTCACATAAAAAGCCCTCACAAAGCTCCGTCAAACAAAACAGTAAAAAAAAAAAAATAAAATAAAGTTATTTTTGAAAAATAGTGTTTTATTTAGTAAAAGCGCTAAAACCAAAATTGTCCTGATTACCTTTAAGGCGTTAAAGGGATTGGCCACTTTATATAACTTTTTCACAAGTGCTCCTAAACTGCTTGCGAGTGATAATAAATCTTTATAGCTGCACATAGAAGGCCACTGCCAATCAAGATGGTAGCGATGATGTGATTTAGCCATGTGACTGTTCTTTCGGCTGTCCCCCCGACTACATCTTTTTCAGTCCTGAACATATTCAGCTGCTATCTAGCACCTGTGCCAATGAGGATGAAGCCATGGACACATGGATAAATTGTGTGCCTGACGCCATCTTGCTTCCCGGGTTTCCAGCATTTACATAGAGCTTTGGCAAAAGTCTGAGCAGCTACTGGTGCACGGCAAGCAATTTAGGGGTGCTTGGGAAATAGTTTTTAAGACCAGGGCCACACCTGGGGTAGTTGCAGCTTATTAGTCTCATATACAGTATCAGTGTAGTGAATGGGATTTAGGGAAATCCCATTTACGCACTTCAGAAAAAAAAAGGTGCAGTTTGAGCTGCTTTTGGCTACTTCCGGGTCTACTGCATTGCAAAAGCTGAAAACCGGCCCAGCTGCTTTTTGCTATGGGCAGGTCTACTGTGGGATCATACCTGCAGCAGACCCTCTACGCATGGCTTTAGCCATAAAGTGGCCAACCCATTTAATCCCACAGAGGCCTTGGAAATGACCAGGTTTCAAAAAATGGAGCGTGCTCCTACCCCCAGAAAGTATTGTTGAGTATATTCAGTTTATTCACAACTGGGGAGCGATAATGGACACAGGCTATAATGGTAAGTGGCGCGGTGTCTCAGATAAAAAAACGGAACCCCTTATAAGTAAACCCATACATCAAACAGGACCAGCATCATAAACCAATATTCGGTTATTTAGTCGTAGCTCTGTTCCACTCTTTAGTGTTCGTGCTCAGTGTAAGTTTGGGAAAGTCTACCATGAACAAGCCAAATGGATTTCTTGATAAAATAATTTATCAATAAATTACATTGAGGACACTGGGCCCAACCCAAAAGTGATATCATGGAAAGAGGCCACAATTTTAATTTCATGAAGGCAATGGCCAAACTAGCAGCACTGACTGGGGCCCCTTCCTGGCTAAGCCCGATACAGATGTCCTGACCGTTACACCCTGTTGGCAGGTGTGAGATAGAGCTATATTTACACTTAGCAGCAATGTGATCACATATTAACCTCTGGGAGGCCGGTGATGCAAGGGAGGCTGGAAGGGATTTCTTGTGGTGGCTAGGTTTTTGGAACATACAATGAAATACCGATATAAACTATAGAACACAATAATAATAATAATTATTATTATTAAAAATAATCTAAAATACTATTCAGATCTTGCTGGGAAAGCTGTGGCAAAACTTAGACACCCACCTCCTGCAGGAACAATGCAATAATAACACTATATTAAAGGAATGTTTCGGCCCCAAACTGGTTTTTCATACTGATGACCTATTCAAGGACTTACTTGAACACTAGTGGGAAACAAAATATCTGACTCCATTGAAATGAATGGGAGGTGGAATTTTTGTAGTTGCAAAAATTCCATCAAGTGAACTTACCCTTAGACTGGTTTGTGTTCGGGTGTATTCCTACATCTAAATGCTGGTTTGCAGAAAGAAAACTAGGTTCTAGGGTCATCCAAGTTCTTTTCAGCAGAACCATGTGGGGTCCGGGTATTCATCTCAGAAAGTGATGGCATATCGCTAGGACATGCCATTAAAGAGGTGATCTGGGGAGTAATAAAGCTTAGAAGTATATTCCCGGCACTGGTTACGCTGTATTACTAATATACAACTCTGTGACCCACAGCTCCTATTTATTACCTTTGCGGAGGGCAGTCGGGGAGGCCAGAACTCTTGTACCCCTGGATAATTATCCAACTCTCGGTCACATGACAGACTCCACTATACTTTATGAACCTATGAAGGGTGTCAGTGATGTCAGCGAGAGTCAAAGAGGCTGTAGTGGAGACAGAGGAACAAGTGGTTCGGCCTCCCCAGCTGCCCTCCACAAAGGTAATAAATGAGGCTCTGGGAGCAGGGTGTGCAAGGCATGTATTGTTAAGCTTTATTACTCCTCAGATAACCCCTTTAAGTTATTATCATGGGGGTCTGACCTCTAACACCACCATGCTCCTCCTTCTGGAGGTGAAGGAACTGTTGTGCTGACACAGCCGTGCAGCTCTTTCACTGCTTGTCCATGCAGAGCAGTGCTCCCCAGGGGCGTGCATGGGACTTCAACAGATGCTTTCACTTGTAAGACTTATTTCCTGTATCACTGGGGGTCCCACATAACCAACCAATCAAAGTGACGGCATATCTGAGCTATATACACCATTACTTTAAGAGATGGGAGTACATAACATAATAAAACTGATTTATAATAAAGCCTAACTTGGAATATTAGGAAACCGGTTGTGCCATCCTCTGCCCCTCTGCTCATATTCTCTGCGCACACACACAGTACATGTGATTTAAAACATCACAGCAGTATTGCGCATGCGCTGAGAATATGAGCAGCGGCGAGTGCTCATATTCAGGGCCAGGTGAGATTAGGTATACAGTGCCTGGCTGTGTCAATCAGCGGAGGGCGGCACAAACGGGAGGGAGGCTGATCACCGGAGCAACGGCAAGGCAAATAAAATTATGAGATGCATCAAATGAGGCCTAGACGCTCATGTAAAGAACACAGCTATACCTCTATACAAATCACTGGTTCAGTCACACAGACTATTGTGGGCAACTTTGGGCCCCAGTATAAAAGAAGGACATAACTAAAACTAGACAGAATGCAGAGAAAGGGGAGCAAGATAATTCGGAGAATGGGAGGATTGGAGGACAGAGACAGATTAACAAACTTGGGGTTATTCGTTTAGAGAAAAGACGTCTACAAAGACCTAATAACAATGTACAAACATATGAAGGGACAGCACAAAGAACTTTCTAATGATCTTTTTACCCCTAGGCCAGTGACAGTGACAAGGGGACATCCTCTACGACTGGAGGAGAGAAAGTTTCACCAGCAACATAGATGGGGATTTTTTACTGTAAGAGCAGTGAGGCTATGGATGTCCCTGCCCCAGGAAGTGGTGATGGTTGATTCATTGTGCAAGTGCCTAGATGCCTTTCTCAAATGGAAAAATATTACGGTTTTAGATTTTGGTAAAGACAAGACGATCCAGTGCTTTATACTGATTGCCAGATTGAAGTCGGGAAGGAATTTTTTTTTCCCCTGACATGGGGCAATTGGCATAAGCTCATGGGGTTTTTCACCTTTCTCTGGATCAACACTGTAGGGTTATAGGATGGACTTGATGGACCTGTGTCTTCATTCAACCTCATCTACTATGTAACTATATATGAAACGTCCTCATTGCTCTAAAGAGAAAATTTGCATATTGACAAAAATAGTGATATCTTGGCAGCGGATATAAAAGGGGAAAACACGGTTTGATCCAGGTGCCCCTAACCTATCTATCTGCAGGGCAGACACACTCCCTTTAAAGAGGACCTTTCATGTCCTCAGGCATATGCGGTTTTATATACTGCTGGAAAGCCGACAGTGTGCTGAATTCAGCGCACTGTTGGCTTTCCCGCTATGTGCCCCGGGGCTGGAGACATGGGTGCTGTTGGTTTCGGCACCATATGGCATATTCTCTGCATGGCAGCCTATTACAAAGATATTCTCTGCTAAAAGGTGCTTGGGTTAAAAAGCTCCATTACATTGCATTCTATGGAAATGCTGCAGCTCTTTACACCAATGGTAAATGGTGTAATAAATGGTAGGAACCTGTACAGCTCCGTGGATGGTGCTGTACGGAACTTTTAGACTTGCGTCTGCGCGTCACAATATCACAATATCCAAGAATTTTGTCAAATAATAGACTAAGCTCTGCTACTTTTGTTAGTAAGTGAAGAGACTACATTGAACTTAATGAACTTTTTAAGGAGGCCTGTGAAAAGCGTCAAAGCCTCTTTGATGCGGTTGTAGTGCTGCATTGTGTTTCGGCATTCATCGGGCCCATTTTATTATCTCTGCTGATGAGTCAGAGGTAGAAGTGAAAAATAATGCCGCTCTCGCAGTCTCACGCACCGCCGTACACTCTGTATTCACTTTAAAGGCAGAGTGCTTCTATGGGAAATGGCCCACTACAGATCAAACACAACCTTCACAGTGATGTTTATCCAGACAGAGAACAGGAACTGCAAGGGTGAGCGAAAGGGCAAAGTCCCGTTCTGCTTCAACACCATTATTCAAGGAAGAAGCACCTGCTAATGGTGCATTAAGATTAATTAGTCAGGTGACCTCCGAGGAAAACGAGATTTATGGAGGCTTTTATTCGTCTGGTCAACCTTTTAGTAGAGGGAGATTCACCCGAAAGAGGCCCCGAATATTCTGCAATAATTCTGGCTAGGATGAAGCAATCTGATCAAAACAATGCGCAACGTGGTCCTCAGTATATGGAGCTTCGAATGACCCTGGATGCCCTTGAGCAATGAGGTAGGCGCTGGACACCAGTTTGTATACCCGCGAAGCCCCCAACACCAGGATGGTGACGTCTCCATGGTGCAAAACTAATGGGTCACCAATTCGTTTGATGGTGCTCGTGACGAACCCTCAAAGAGTATTCAGAAGATGGTACAGAAACTGGAGACGACGAGATCATTGACCCTTCACATGGCAGAGACACAACTGATGACGTGCAACAGTCTGGAGGAGTCGCCACGGCACCTCTGAGCACAGAAGACTGGGAGATCTTATTCAACATATTAAAGAGCAGCAAAAAGGCAAAATTGCAAGCATATTGTGTCACCATCTTTCAGGAGCTCAGAACTTATTTGACGTTTCATACACTGAGGAGCACATTTCACATTGCACATTGCTTCCTTCAGTTCGCTTCATCCCAACAAGAGTTATTATAGAATATTTAGGAAACTCCCTCTATTTTACATGTAAGAACTAATAAAAAAAACAAAAACTAAAAAAGAAAATCCTATGTATATGGTAAAATAAATAATTCTAAGGAATGGATCCAACTTTCCAAAAAGTCAACTCCTAGCTCACGAAGGGAAGGTTCTCAGCGTTCAGAAAATTAAAAAAAAAAAAAAAAAAAATTATTAACATGAAGTCGCTTATTTCTCTGCTACTTCAGTGACCAAAAAAGAATCTGGAGATATGAGACACAATTTGGAAGAATAAATAGAATGACATCACTATCTGTAAAGGGGTTCTCAACTGGTGGACGGAAGAGGGCAGGAGCAGAACTAAGGCACAGGATTGAAACACAAGGTCCTTAAGTTGGCCACAGTCAGGATGGTTTTTTTTCGGGGTGGAAGAGAAGAAGTCTTCAGAGCAGTGAGTATACAGTATATAAATAGAAGGGGGCGGCGAGGACACCACGGGAGGGTACTTTTTTAGAATTTGGTTGCAGAATTAGAAGGGTTAAAGCCTACAATTAGAGAGGAATCTGATCGTGGGCATTATTGCCAGTTCTCCACTGAACAGAACAGTGGAGACTAGACGGCTATGGCAGCCGCCATATTTAAAGGCCTGACATCCAACGTACTATTACAGCAGATGTCTGGAAGGGGTTAAAGGGAATTCTTTCCTTCTTTACCTATACAGCACCAAAATACTCTGCAGAGGTTTAAAGATATTATCACTGTGTCCCCATTAGGGCTCACAATCTCCAATCCCAATCCCTATCAGTATGTCTTTGGAGTATGGGAAGAAACCAACGTACCTGGAGAAAACCCATGCAGCATAGAGAGAACATACAAACTCCTTGCAGATATTGTTCTTGGCTGGATTCAAACCCAGGACCTCAGTACTGCAAGGCATCAGGGCTAACCACTTATGACAACTTCCTCCAGAAATGACGGTGATCAGTTGTTCACCATTGGTTTGTCCTCTTGAACCTCGAGCAATCAAATATTATAGCAGGAGGGAAAAAAGAGAGTTACAGAAGTAGTGTTGTAGGTGCCTATCGCCCACAACCACGCAGAGGGTGCCCTTACATGATGCGCTTCTCCTTGCACATGATGAAAAACGAGTTTTTCAAATGTGTTTGTGATGCATATAGAAACACATAGGGAGGAATACATTAAAACGGTTTAAGATTCTATTTACAACAACAGTATTGATGGTCCACGCCAGATTTTCTATAGTTTTGCGCGGCAATAGATCTGGGCGGGCTGCCGCGTTGAGGGCCTTTTTGCGGTGTGTTTCGCAACTAAAATTCCATTGTTATGTGATGTTCTTGCATTGTACCTCGCCCCTTTTTCGGTGCTTTTAACTGGCAGGGCTTCCATTCTGTTTCTTGGTTACCTTTGTTGTGTTGGGTTTTCCTGGTGCGTTTTCGTTCTGGCGTGGGTTTGTTATTCCCCCGTTTATTGTTATGATTTTTTGGGTCTTTGTTTGGCCTTTTTTCTGATAAAATAAAATTACCTGTGTTGTTCATAATAGAAATATGTAACAAATATACATCTATTATTATACATAATTGTATAATATTTATGTTGTTTTATTATTTTTTGTAGTTGTTCAGCGATAGTATATCTTTGCTTCACTGCAGTAAGCAACCTGTCAGGGTCATTTGGCGCACTGCCCCTCGGTACTTTTGTCGGGGTTTGTGTGTTTTGCCCTGTCGGTGGTCAGCACCAGTATTGATGCTCCTGGCGTCTGTCCCCAGTTTTTTTTTTTTACCTCATCACCTCTCCTCCTCCCCCCCCCCGCCGCCGCGGGCTGGGGGGTGGGGGGGGGTGCTTTCCCCAGCTTCCCCGAACAACTTTGCAGGTGCCCAGAGTACACACCCCTATGTAAGTATAAACGTTTTCTTATTTTCAACATAGACGTGGTCAGCTTTATGACCAGGGTATTTGTGACATCAAACCCCCTAGTCTATAAGGATCTATAGGTGGTTTGGAGTCCCAAATTACCCTGACAAAGTTGCCTTTAAGTAGACCCAATCAAAGTACAAACAATGTATATATAGGAATATGGATATTTCCTCCTAATCACTCGTATTGCTATACTAATATAGTAAGGTGGCTGCATTCGTGTGTGTATATATTTATATATATATATATATATATATATACATATAACACACACATATATATACATATACACACGCACACACACATATACAGTCTGGTTGGATCTGCTCTTTAAATGTCAATTCTGTAATTGTTTAATGGGATCAAAGATAAAAGTGTTATTGTAAAGATTAACCCTAATCGTATCTGCCCACATACACAGATGTGTATACCACAAAAACCACAGATATAGTTATACGGGCTGTGACCTTTAGGGTTACCCACTAGAACAAACAATTAGGTGAAACCGCATTCAGACATCACATACAAGGGATCAACATGACAGCTCACTGCTATCACTGTGAAAGCTGATGCCTTTACATGAGCCATGGTAGATTACAGGATGACAGTCATCTAAAAGGGAACCTGTCAGGTCGATTTGGGACACTCAACCATCCACAGGTCCTTATAGACTGGGGGTTTAGTGTTGTAAAGCCATAAACCCAAACCTTTATAGTTCCCTAGATATGAATCTGAAGAGTGTCATCAGACCCATCTCTGCTGCTCCAGACGCCTGGCTGGTTCTTTAGTGAAGCCTGGGTCATACACCCTGGCTTCATTGCGCATGCGCCCGAGGACTGGTGCATGCGCACTGAAGCTGAGGTGTACTGCTCAGGATTTGAAGAACTGCGCCAAAAGTAAAGCTACAGGGTAAGTATAAAGGTTTTTTATTTTTAATGGATGGCTTTATAACAGGGTGATTTGGGACCTAAATCCCCAGGTCAAAAGGACTTGTGGGTAGTTTAGAGTCATCCTAATAGGTTCCTTTTAAAGAGGACCTATCACCAAGTACAAAACGCTAAATCTGGTAAAAGTTATGACCCTGGAGGTTATATGCCATCTAACTGTTGTTCACCAAGGGGGAAGTAACTTTTCAGGTTCTCTGAGATACCATGCTACCAAAATGACCTCACTTCAAGAGAAGCTCATCATTTTAGACATAAATATATAAATGTTTCGCAAATTTAATAATCAAATACATCAAATAACCCCTGGCAACCCCAAAAACCCAAGCAGCTGATTGACAGCTTTCTCTACTCTGAACTGATCAGAGGTATTGATCTACAGGGAGCTTCCTTCCAAAAGGTGGCGCTAGGGACAAATTTCTCTTTTCCACCAAAGAGGACTTATTTGCATATTCCTTACCCAGAATTCTTAGCAGGACTTGGATAATCAAATAAGTCCCTGTACTAATCTATACTAATCTCTCCCTAATGGGAGACATTACCCCTTCTGATCTCTATTACAAAGCACAGGGAAAAAGCTGTCAATCAGCAGTTGGGTTAACAATTACAATTTTGTGAATTAAAAAAAAAAAAAAAAAAAATCTTACTATAAAAAAAATAAATAAATCAATATTAGCTATGAATAATTTGTTAATTTTAATTACTATGGAAGCTATCATTGTCAGCCGGGAACAGCTGCTCCCGGTCATTCTTGTATTACAATCCTGCAAGCTTCAGAGCTGAAATCATACTGTTTCTCTTCTAGTTTAGTAACTGCAGAGAGCTTGCCCTAGTGACTGGTTACATATAAAGGGCCAGCGGACATTGTATAGTAATCTAAGGTAGAGAAAAGGTTTCCCATCACTTCAGCCCAGCTCTTCGTGTCTGTTTCCAATAACCATCAATAAGATTACAAGTGCAACTCTGCAGTATATTACCTGCCGCTATGAGGGATCAACTGAGGTCATATAATGTTCAGCATTTACTAAGGTCACCTGTTTTTGTAGATATAAATTTTAAAGGGACACTAAAGTTTCCGGTGTACTTATTATGATTTTCCATGTGTGAGTTTCTTACCTGTTCTTTTGGGTTTTCCAGTCCTAAATCGAGTTATCTACAGAATAGGTCATCAGTCTGCGATCTGTTGGAGTCAGATTTCGCGCTCATATTCAAGTAGTAGTTCTGGGGAACCGCAGCACCGTTCCTATTGTATAGAAGCAACGCTGCATGCACTGCCATCCACTAGCAGCTTCCGGCATCTGGAGGCTGCTGCAACAGCTGATCTGTGCAGGGTCCAGGTGTCGAACCCCAACAGATCACATAATGATGACCTATCCTGTGCATAGGTCATCAGTATGAAAACTTGATTTGGGGCTGGACTACTCAAGTCTAAGGAGAGCCATGTGTCACCTTGAACCATTTTCAGCAGGTCCTGTATCTTGAAATTACATATACTGTACCACACAAGTTTCCGGCACAAAGTGGGGGTGCTTTGCTGATGGTCAGACAGGCTCCTGTCACATAGATAGGATGATATAGATGACAGCTCACCCCCTAGTTTTGTAGGTATGGTCTCAGCTTATTTCGAAGAGTGTAGTGAGAAGGATATAGCATAGTGAACTTCCAGCAGGCAGAGATGACACTGCCTCTAGCTGACTATGTGATGTAGTCCTAAAGCATCATGGGACTGCTCGCAAAGCAGGGGAAATCTTATAAGAAGCAGAAGGAAGACAGAACTGAAAAAGTGCATTAGGCATAAAAGAGTGTGTAGCCAATTTAATTTATTTATATTTTTGTCATTTTTAATCATTTTTTTTTATTATTTGATTTTTCAAATTTGTTTTTATTTTGTTATTGTAGACTTTTTTATTCTGTTTCTGTTGGGCGGCCGTCTTGCCTGAGCTTCTCCTCTGCTCTGTTAACAGCATTTAGTGATATGCTTTACAGCGTAGTCACGGCCATTGGCAGCCATAGTCTGGAGCCGACCCAATGGGGTCCTATGGGAGGGGGAGTAGATAAGAAGTGACATCATCTATTGTCAGTAGTGGATGCAATGAGGGGTATCATGGGTGTTATCTATAGTGGTATTTTCTATAATAATCTTTTTTTTTTTTTTTTTAAATATAGGTAGACATAAAAGTTAAAAATAATATCAAAAATTTAATTAGGCCATTTTTGATGTCACATTCCCAAAAAAAAAAAAAAATTAAAAAAAATTAAAAAAGGACAACGTCCCAACATGGATTGACTGCAGTAGTCATATGTCATTGACTTATTCTTTTTTGGTATAAGTCAATGAAATTTGTCGGGAGGTATATAATGTTTGTCATGTGACTCCATTTTTGGTCTACGGGCCCACATTCAGGGCAGCAGAAATGTATAGGGTTTGCATCATTAGCAAAAGCCCTGGAATGATAGGTAAGAATGAAACATGGATCCCCTCCAAGCAGCTGTTGCTTTTTTTTGCTCCATGTCTTACATTGTAAAATATTTCACAGTAACAAGTTCTGCGTTTTTAGTTTTCATGGCCGCTCAGCTCCTTTAGTGAGAACATTGCACAAACGTGCACGTCCCGGTTCAGACAGCAATTTCAAATGCAATACATTTACATTTTTGAAGATAATTGATCTAACATGAGATAACATGTAAATCTTCTATGTCGAATCCAAAACCTGACTCTACAACTATGCAGTGAGAAGAAGCTGCAAACATGTATTTGGATGGATTGGACTCCCCCTTCTGGGAAAAAGGAGAAAAGCAGGCACAGTCCTGGTACATGCAGAAGGCAGGAATTAGAATCAGTAAATGGGCACTCGTGCAGGATACAATGTCGGGAAAGAAAGATAGAACTGAGGGATACAAATAAATGGAGAAACATACAAAGATATTGCACAATATGCTGCAGACCTACAGTCCATTTCTGCTCCCCTGAATAAGGACCCGTAGACTTCTGGATACACAATTCCTGCCTTCACATAACTTGTTCCTATTTGGCACACATTGACCTCAAATCTATTTGGGCTGTGTTCACACTCTGTCATCGTTTCCAGTCTTCTCATAGGAGCATATAATAAAAAATGGAGTGGCGGATCAGTCACATGACTGACATCATATATCACCTAACAAGGTATTAACTAGGCCTCATGCAAGCACGACCGAGTGTGCAGGCCGAGCAGAACGGAACCCCCATTGAAATCAATGGGGGATAAAGGGCACTCGGTGACACTAGGATGTGCTTTTCACTATGATATCGGTCCCTCCTTGGCGTGCACACTCGGTCATGTGCATGTAGCCTCATACTGGAAAAAAAAAAATACATACTGCGCCATTTTGTCTGCCAAATACGACAGAATCTGTGACTGATGCTCCAAATAGATGCAGATGTGAAATGACTCTTATCCCTTACTTTTGTTAATCTAATAAAAAATAAGTATTTATGTATGACATCGCAAGGATTGCGCTTACATAAGAATGTAAGATATAGAAGCTTGTGATGTATGTGTTTTCCAACCACTGACTTCTTGCTGTGGAGCTGACTTTAAGATGTAGGCAGCCCGGGGTGCATGTGCTGGACTATCATCCTATGGATTCATTTTTTATTTAGTTCTCTTACTTGTATAGCACCAACATATTCCGCAGCGATCAGACATTGGCAACAATGTCCCAAGTAGGGCTGACAATCCAAACTCCCTATCAGAATGTCTACATAGTGTGGGAGGAAACTGGAGTACCCCGAGGAAATCCACGCAAACACAGGAGAACATACAAACTCCATGGAGATGTTGTCCTTGGTGTACGTCAGAGTACCTGAGGGCAACCAACACCTACATGAGAAGAACACACCAACATACATGGGAAGAACACACCAACATACATGGGAAGAACACACCAACATACATGGGGAGAACACACCAACATACATGGGGAGAACACACCAACATACATGGGAAAAACACAAACACACCAACACACATGGGAAGAACACACCAACACACATGGGAAAAACACACCAACATACATGGGAAGAACACACCAACACACATGGGAAGAACACACCAACACACATGGGAAGAACACACCAACATACATGGGAAGAACACACCAACATACATGGGGAGAAGAACACACCAACATACATGGGAAGAACACACCAACATACATGGGAAGAACACACCAACATACATGGGAAGAACACACCAACATACATGGGGAGAACACACCAACATACATGGGAAGAACACACCAACACACATGGGAAGAACACACCACCCGGCCAACACACATGGGAGAACACACCACACACATGGGAAGAACACACCAACACACATGGGAGAACACACCAACACCATGGGAAGAACACCCAACATACATGGGAAGAACACACCAACATACATGGGGAGAACACACCAACATACATGGGAAGAACACACCAACACACGGGGCCCAACATACATGGGAAGAACACACCAACATACATGGGAAGAACACACCAACATACATGGGAAGAACACACCAACATACATGGGAAGAACACACCAACACACATGGGAAGAACACACCAACACACATGGGAAGAACACACCAACATACAAACCTGGGGAGAACACACCAACATACATGGGAAGAACACACCAACATACATGGGGAGAACACACCAACATACATGGGAAGAACACACCAACATACATGGGAAGAACACACCAACATACATGGGAAGAACACACCAACATACATGGGGAGAACACACCAACATACATGGGGAGAACACACCAACATACATGGGGAGAACACACCAACATACATGGGGAGAACACACCAATCATGGGGAGAACACACCAACATACATGGGGAGAACACACCAACATACATGGGGGCACACCCATCTGGGAAGAACACACCAACATACATGGGAAGAACACACCAACATACATGGGGAGAACACACCAACATACATGGGAAGAACACACCAACATACATGGGAAGAACACACCAACATACATGGGAAGAACACACCAACATACATGGGAAGAACACACCAACACACATGGGAAGAACACACCAACACACATGGGAAGAACACACCACACACACATGGGAAGAACACACCAACATACATGGGAAGAACACACCAACATACATGGGAAGAACACACCAACATACATGGGGAGAACACACCAACATACATGGGGAGAACACACCAACATACATGGGGAGAACACACCAACATACATGGGGAGAACACACCAACATACATGGGGAGAACACACCAACATACATGGGAGAACACACCAACAACATGGGAAAAACACACCAACATACATGGGAAGACACCCACATGGGGACCCCACTCATGGGGAGAACACACCAACATCATGGGGAACACACCAACATACATGGGGAGCACCCAACATACATGGGGAGAACACACCAACATACATGGGGAGAACACACCAAAATACATGGGGAGAACACACCAACAGGGGGGGGCCCCATACATGGGGAGAACACACCAACATACATGGGGAGAACACACCAACATACATGGGAAGAACACACCAACATACATGGGGAGAACATACAGACTCCACGCAGATATTGCCCTTGGTCACATTCAAACCCAAGACAAGAGGATGGTGTAATATTACAAGGATTTGGGGAGGCTGGAATCTTGGGCAGAGAAACGGTACATTAATTTCCATGTGGATAAATGTAAAGGTATGTACCTGGGCTGTGGAAACAAGTAGGACAATTAAATATCGGTGGACAGTAAGCTTCATTACAGCAACCAATGCCAGGCGGCTGCTGCTAAGCAAATAAAATCACAGGATGCATCAAAGAGGGGCATAGTCACTCGTGAATAGGACATAGTTTTGCGTTTATACAAAGCTCTAGTAAGGCCACATGTGGAATACTGTGCACAACTTTCGGCACCTGTATATGAGAAGGATAGAGCTAACCTAGAGCGGGTGCAGAAGAGGGCGGCCAAGGGGATTAAGGGGATGGTTGGTTTAGAAAAAAAACAAACAAAAAAAAAAAAAGACAGGTTATCAAACTTAGGGTTGTTCAGTTTGGAAAAAAGATGGCTTAGGAGCGATCTAATAACAATGTACAATATATGAATGGACAGCACAGAGATCTTCCCAATGATCTCTTTATACCAAGGCATATTACAAGGGGGAGTCCTCTACATGTAGGGGAAAAAGGTTTTACCTTAGCCATAGGTGGGGATTCTTTACGGTAGGAGCGGTGAGTCTATGGAACTCGCTGCCACAAGAGGTGGGGATGGCTGAATGGCTGATAACGTGACCTTCTTGAAAGTAAAAATATCACAAGTTATGAGAAGTCGTCTATTGGGATAGGATCCAGGAATTTATTACAATTGCTATATCTGAAGTTGGGTAGGATTTTTTTCCCTCTAACTTGGTGCAATTGGAGTCCGCCTTATGGACTTTATTTTGCCTTCCTCTGAACCAACATGGAAGGTTTATAGGTTTCCTTTGATAAATTAGTTTCTTTACCCAACCTTATCTACCATGTTACTATGACCTCCATGCTATAAGGTAACCACTGAGCCATTGTACTGTCCATAGCACCGTAAACCATGCATATAACGTCATGAGGAACCCGCTGGACAATGGACCTGCAAGACCGGACTGCTCGGGGAGGCACCAGAGCATTGGGGAAAGGAGAGTATGATTTTTTTTTTTTTTTTTTACTGTCCCCGGCCTATTTAAATAATAATTTGGGTGTCCATTTTGTTTGGACAGCCCCTTTAACTAGCTCAAGGGCCCACTTTGGCCCATGACGGAATTCACTTGCTCCCTTGTGGTCCAGTCCAAACCTGGTTTTACAATTATATGAAAGTCCCACCAGTAGAAATTAAAGGGAGTCTACCACTTCCCCCAAGCATATTCAATTGCCACCACCGTGTTACAGACAACATTACACCCATAACCATCATATTTTTGTTGTGTATGTCACTTTTCTAGATGTGGAAAAAAACTACTTTTATGCAAATTAGCTAGTTGGCGACTTGGTGCACTGGGGGGACGGGACTTCGGCTCTTTGGAGCACTGCTCTTGCCACTCAGACCCCTACCACCTGCTGCCAGGACTACACCATGCAGTTAGACTTAATCCTTGCACTGTTATGACATCACTCATCTAAAAGCAGTGTTTTAGGTCGCCCCCAGTGCACCAACTACCTCATTTGCATAAGACTTCAATTTTGTCTCTTTCTAAATCTAAAAAAGTGACATACATAACAAAGGTATGTTGCTGATCACTGTAGTGTGCTCTGTAACATGGTGGTGGCAGCTGAATATATTTGGGGGGAAGCGGTAGACTCCCTTTAAGGATGGGCAGCCCTCATGAAGCTGTAGCAGGGCTCGTAGTATTCAGAAACGTTCTTATCAATATGGGGAACTGTCCTTAAATCATCCCAAATATGACAAACTAATTGGATAAATAACAAGAAAGAAACTCCATACGAGCCAAAATGTTACGAATCTGATTTCAAATCTCAGCCGCAATGGATCACAAATATAGGACGATGATAGGATGATGAACTGATAAAGCAGAGGAAACTAACATAGAATACAATTTTTAGAAACTGCACAAAACAATACAATGCAGACGATGTTCACATCTGTCTGGGAGGTTGTGTTAGGAGGCTCTGGAGCAAATTCAGTCAAAAAACATGGACAAAATAACACAGCATGCTGCGCGATTTTTATCTGGCAACATGACGACCACCATAACAGAATCCCAATGAACCCCATTATAGCCAAGCGGGGCTCTCTGGTGACATTGTTGTTACGCATTTGGCACTGCCATTATTTCAATTTTTCTGTTCCTATAAAGATGGAGACACGGATGTAGCTTTAGAGAGTTTTTCGATGAACCATATCAGTAAATAAAAATTTTGAGTTTTAAAGATTTTCACTAACTATCTTAGTGATGTCTCTTGTCTTGATTGGTTTCCAATGGATGAGACCATGAATGCAGGAACTTGCCAAAAACCCAACCATGATTTCCTTTTTGTGGACAGGTTATCAGACAGGGACACTACATGTATGACAAGAACCCAGACATGTCAACTCACCCAGAATTCCCTTTCGCCCATCACCTTAGTGCAGTCAATATTAAAGAGGACCTTTCATGTCCTCATGGATGTGCGGTATTATACCACGAAAAGCCCTCCTTAAGGAGGAAGAGATCTTCTATTAATTTAAGGTTTAACTTTAATCATTTTTTTTTCATTAGGCTTTGGGGATTTGAACCCAGGAAATACAGTATGCAAGGCTGTTACGCTACTGACTGAGCCACAAGCTCTATTAGTTTCAAAAAGAGATTTTTCTTTTACCAAGTTGCAATAGTACTGTACAGTTCCTATATAATGTATTGTATATAGAGAGATCTCTATATAGTATTGTTCATTTTAATTAACTAGTAACAATCTACAGTCAGGGGCGTAACTACCGGGGTAGCAGTGGTAGCGACTGCCACAGGGCCCGGAACATTACGGGGCCCGGGGCCCTGTGGCAGTCGCTACCGCGAACCCCACAATCACTGCTATCGTTATACTCCGGGGTCTTTTGAGACCCCGGAGTATAACGATCGGGTGCCCAGGGGAGGTGAGCGAACATAAAAAACACTGTAACTCACCGCTCCGTAGGCTTCGGGCCTGTTTGGTGACGTCCCAGACGTCAGCCGACGTCATTATGCGTCGCGACGCCGGCCTGGATCGCGCGAGATCCGACAAAATGGCCGAAGTAGCGCACGGGAGTGCACCGGAGAAGAGGTAAGTTGCAGTGTTTTCTATGTTTCTATCCTCCCCTGGGTCTCCGATCATTATACTCTGGGGTCTGAAAAGACCCCAGAGTATAATAATCGTTCATGGGTGGTCCACTATGGGGCATAATACTGTGTGCAGGGGCCACTATGGGGCAAACTACTGTGTGCAGGGGCTACTATGGGGCAAACTACTGTGTGCAGGGGTCACTATGGGGCAAACTACTGTACTGTGTGCAGGAGCCACTATGGGGCAAACTACTGTGTGCAGGGGCCACTATGGGGCAAACTACTGTGTGCAGGGGCTACTATGGGGCAAACTACTGTGTGCAGGGGCTACTATGGGGCAAACTACTGCGTGCAGGCGCCACTATGGGGCAAACTACTGCGTGCAGGGGCCACTATGGGGCATAATATTGTGTGCAGGGGCCACTATGCTGCATAATACCTTGTCCAGGGGCCACTATGGGGCATAATACCGTGTGCAGGGGCCACTATGGGGCATAATACCGTGTGCAGGGGCCACTATGGGACATAATGCCGTGTGCAGGGGCCACTATGGGGCAAAATAGTGTGCGCAGGAATGCGGTTTGTGTGTGGGGGGGGTTGGGGGCGGCGGTTTGGGGGGGTTGGGGGCGGCGGCTTGGGGGGCCCCATGTCAAATGTTCGCCTTGGGGCCCAGCCATTCCTAGTTACGCCACTGTCTACAGTCTAATATTATTATATGGGTTCTGGATATATGTAACTGACCTTTTATAAAGGCCAAGCCACTAAAAAAAAAAAAAAAAAAGCCACTCCTACTTTTGCCACGACTTGCTATTCGCCAATCACTCTGTGCATGTCTCTCCCAGATTGAAGTCCCAGAACACAGAAATTTCCTGCATTCAACCGATCAGAACAAAAGATGTCACCACTAACATGGTTTAGAGAAAATCTTTAAACTCTGCAAGTCTTTAAATACTGATATTTGCAAAAATGTTTCTTGTTGGATCTACAAATTTTAATATGGTTATGTTCATAGGCAAACCTTTTGAAATCTGTCCTGCCACTAGCTCATCCTCTCTATAAACCGATAGTCTTTTTTTGATCATCACAGCTCTAAAATATCATGTTGGATTTTTAAAAAATTTCTGGCTAGTAAGTGGAGTTTCTTAATTTCTTTTGTTTGCTAAAAGTAGAGAAAATTGCTATTAATCCCCACAAACTTTGCTTGTTTTGACCAGGACTATGGTATTTTACATGGATCTATATTTAATGAGAAGTGGGTTCAATAATGGGCTAGTGGTGTTATCTATAGAGGTGTTATCTTTTACTATATGTCATGTAAATGAGGTGACTGCTGCAAAAAAGAATTGGCAAGTGTCAATCTATTATTAGGCTTAGTGCATATAGTACAAATTGCAATATATATATATATATATATATATATATATATATATATATATTTAAATATATATATTTTCATAGTGACATGCAAAATATCTAAAAAAAAAAACATCATAAAATTATATTTAACATAAAAACTCAGTTTAAAAAGTAGGTCACTTTTTGATGACACATTCCCTTTAAATGTGTTGGGCCCATGCCCTCCACCTGGCCTGATCTAATTTTTTAAAAGAAAGGGGCATGAGTGGCGGAAAAGGGTGCAATGTTGGCCAAAAAAAAATGTCACAATACAGGGTTCAATATGATTACTCATTCATTCAACTTGCCATTGCGTAATACCATGATTGTCCTGCAGTGGCCACTGTAGGAAAATCATGCAGCCACCAACTACAGGTAATGGCAGCTGATCATCGGGGTTTCAGCTCTTCTCAGTAAAAGTTTTTTAATATAATATAAGACTGAACTAACTGGAAGACAATTCACCAGCTTTACTTTATATACTCCAAAAACAAGAACAAGAACATGACCTAGACTTCATGAAATTTACAGTAAGGGCGTTAGGGCTGTGGAGTCAGTTGGTCAATTATTTGAAAATATTTTTAATAAATTGTATAATATAATCATAATTAAAAATAATTCATTTGAATTTGAAGCCGAAGTCTGTGACTTTTTTCTGACTCCGCCCACAATTCGTCCTGACTACGACTCCACAGTCCTGCTACAGTCAACTCAATAGAGGTAGGAATTTCATACTAGATGTACAGTATGTATGTTATAAAGATATAAACTATACAAAGACGGCTTTAAAAGGAGGGCAATATTAAATATACTATTAAGTATATTCATTTTAGGACAGAATAGTCACCCACACATATAAAACTGACCCAATTATTTGTATCCATCGACAACTTAATTTTCATGGATTAATTTTATGTAGATTGGGATGGAGAGGAAAAAAATTATCGTGTTCAATATTTTGACCTACTATATAGGCTAATGGTCTGGTTGGGAATTTCTACCAAGAAGGTGCAAAACTTTTTTTTATACTTTATACACACATGGATAAAATTGTTGGTCCCCTCCCTCGTTTAATGAAAGAAAAACCCGCAATGGTCACAGAAATAACTTGAATCTGACAAAAGTAATAATATATAAAAACTACATGTTGACAAGCCACAAAGCTTCTGGGGGAATGTCCTATGGACAGAGGAGACAAAAATCGAGATTTTTGGCAATGCACATCAGCTCTCTGTTCACAGACGGAAAAATGAAGCATATCTTGAAAAGAACACTGTCCCTACTGTGAAACATGGAGGAGGCTCTGTTATGTTCTGGGGCTGCTTTGCTGCACCTGGCACAGGAAGTCTTGAATCTGTGCAGGGTACAATGAAATCTCAAGACTATCAAGGGATTCTAGAGAGAAATGTGCTGCCCAGTTTCAGAAAGCTTGGTCTCAGTCGCAGGTCATGGGTCTTGCAACAGGATAATGACCCAAAACACACAGCTAAAAACACCCAAGAATGGCTAAGAGGAAAACATTGGACTATTCTGAAGTGGCCTTCTATGAGCCCTGACCTAAATCCTATTGAGCATCTTTGGAAGGAGCTGAAACATGCTGTCTGGAAAAGGCCCCCTGCAAACCCGAGACAACTGGAGCAGTTTGCTCATGAGGAGTGGCCAAAATACCTGCTGAGAGGTGCAGAAGTCTCATTGACAGTTACAGGAATCGTTTGATTGCAGCGATTGCCTCAAAAGGTTGTGCAACAAAATATTAAGTTAAGGGAACCATCATTTCTGTCCAGGCCTGTTTCATGAGTTTTCTTTTTTTAAAAATTCTGTTGAAGCCTGGTTGGAAAGCAATGTCTGACTTTCATTTGTTCATTTTCATAAAATTTTTATATATTATTACTTTTGTCAGATTCAAGTTATTTCTGTGACCACTGTGGGTTTTTCTTTCATTAAACGAGGGGTACCAACAATTTAGACGACATGTGTATAACTGACAATCCAAGTGTCCCCTTCTAGTATCAAAAAATTCAAAGAATTTCTAAGAACAGCATCCTCAAAAATAAGGAAAATGGTATCAGACATGGAAGCCGTTACTGGCCTTTCTTCCCCCTTCCTTCCAGCCTACCACCTTTGATATCCTTATTTATTACTTGACGTTAACACGTCATCTTAATCTGGACCGGCTTCAACTATGTGACAGTAAAGAAATCAAAACTCAAAAATAGCAGCGAGATCGTATTCATTGCATGACAGTGTAATTCCTTGTGCCCCGAGGCCATGTCTAGCACTCGGCTCACACGCTGTTTACTTATACCTGCGCCTACATTATACTAAATGCCTAACTACCGCTCCAACGTCTGCAGAAAAAGACAAATCTATTCACACCCAATGATTCCATTTAGACTTGCTATCAAACCCTGGTTTTCTTCCCTTTTGTTACACAGCAGGATTGAACAAGGCCTCATCCTTCACCCTTTATAATAACTGCCCCACATTTCACATTGACAGAAAAAGGAGCTGGTCAGGAAGTACATTCACAGCCGCCTTTTCACTGAATTACCAATTTGCACTACAAAATCATTTTTCCCCCTTCACGGAAGGTCCGCTTTAGGTTCAAGGGAATTTTAATAACAAAAAAACCAGTGGAGAATGCTTGTGTGTTAAAAATAAAAACCAGCGGCACCATTAGTAAGGTAGGGTGACCTGAACAAGAGACCACTTGTCCTGCGAGAGACCCTAATAAATGAGTCTTTCCTGGAGAAGGAAAGACCTAGAATGAAAGCCATTCATGTATTTAGAAGACTTTGCCTTGGATTTATTAGTGAGCAAATTGGGATTCACAGTTGTTCAGATTTTTTTTTTTTTTTTTTTTTTTTTGGGACCAGCGTGTTGCACAAAGGCAAAAAAAAAAAAAAAAAGTTCACGGATGTATCTACAGATTTCACTGATGGACAACTTGAAAAATAAATGCCATATATTGTATAAAAAATATTCTACTTTTCATGAAGATTTAACCTCTATACTGTAGGTAGTGCTTTAAAAGGGGTGTCCGGATATATATATATTTTTAAAAAGTTACAATGAATGTAACGAAGGCAAAGAAAGAGACCGCAACATTGGCCCAAGTTCCTTAGCCACATAATAACTAATTGGTGGAATGCCGAGAGTCAGATCCCCACCGATGGGATAGTGATGGCCAATTTTAAAGTTGGGCCATGAATATTAAAATCTCAGAAAAAAAAAAAATTAAACAGGTAATCCCATCTCTGTCAGTTTTCGAAGTTCCCTCTAGTGGTGGCAGACAGAAGGAATTTTACGGTTTAGCTCTCACGCCAGGTATTTGGGATCCCACATTAGAGGAAAAAAACAAAGCTCCAAAAATATACCATATTAATGGGTTCCGGGACGACCATTGTAAGTTGAAACCCTTGTAACCCAAATGTCACAAAAAATATGAAAAAGTGAGGATTAAAGAAAAACCACCAGAAAACCAATATAGATATAACAAATCTATACACATAAAAGTCGGAAATAGCTGCTGGAAGCTGAAAATCATTTTATGGTGGTGACAAGAGCCCTCTCGGGGTCCTAAAAAATGCACCCAAAAAACAACATGGATCCGCTCTTACCTGGTGTCCAAAGCAGCAGCTCATCTTGGCATAGGTAAAGAGAAGTAGAGAACATGAACAGGGTTGGCCATAAGTATGGATGCACCCAGATCAAATGAATACAAAATGGCGGCTTTGCAGATGGCCGCCATGGGCGTCACCCAGCCTCAAATGTTTCCCCCCTCCCATGTACTAATATGCCACTAACGATAAGGTGATATCAGTAACCACTTCCATTTTATCTGGGTGGATCCATACTTATGGCCCACCCTGGTGTATCCATACTTATGGCCCACCCTGTAGTACTGGACTATACTGTAGAGAGGCGCTAGTAGTCAGCCAGTGCACGTGCCTCTCTCATTTTAGGATGTCGAGCTCAGGCGTCCTCCTGCCCTGGCCCACTCCGTCCACATTCAAACAATGTGGCAAGCAAGGTGCAGAACACGGATTGTGGCGCACATTAAACCAAATGTGTACCACAATATCATCTGGGCGTAGAGGGATGGATAAATCTCCCCCACTATGTCATCTGTAACACTTCACGGTAGTGATCGGAAACAAATACTACAAATAATAAGCAGATGAACCTCCTGTTGTGAACTCAGCCAAGACGTGTAAAATTATTTGTATTATTAATTAGAAAAGTAAATTATTGGCTTTCGCAGGAATTCTGGTCAATGTAAAAAGAAAAAAAAAAAAAAAGTCAGTGTTTCCTAGGAAATATGGCCATACATTACAATAAAATTATGACTCATTGGGTCTCATGTATAGGTTAAGTGAATAGTGAAGAGCACCGATGACAAATTGGTAATGGCTAATGTGATTCACAGACAAGATGTTCTCAAAAGCCATTATGGACAGGGAAAAAAAAAAAACCCTAAAGCCGATCACATCGCTGGTAGAGACATTCCATGCTCTTGGGTCACAGGACTCAATTAACATCAAGGCCCTGACACTGAGTAAAGCTTCGGCTTTCATCTATTTCAGATGAGCCCTTCAAAGCATCATTAAAAGATTTACTTTGCAGCAATTAACAACGATCAGAGTCAATTAGCCTTGCGTATACTGCCCATCATGTCACATGACACAGGCTTTATAGTGACGCCGTGCGGCAGGGAACATTGTGCAATGTGCTTTCTACAGCAACTTACTGACACAAAACGGAAACTCTTAAATTCTAGGATTAAAGACTTTTCTTATTTCAGCAGTGTACGTATGTAACAGCCAGCTAAGAGAATGGCAGGCACACACAGAAATATCCTTCTGTCTCTCCATCTGATATATCCTTCTCTCTCTCCATCCACCCATCTCTATTTTTCTCCATCCATCCCTCTCTCTACCTCTACTTCTATCCGTCTCTCTCCCCATCTATCCATCCATCTACCTCTCACTCCCTCTCCATCCACCCGTCTCTCCCTTTCTCTGAATCCATCCATCTAACTCCCTCTCTCTCCATCCATCCGTCCCTCTACCTCTCTCTACATCCATCCATCCATCTCTCTTTCATTCATCTGTCTCTCTACCTCTCTCCATCCATCCGTCCCTCTACCGCTCTCTCCATCCATCCGTCCCTCTCTCTCTCCATCCATCCGTCCCTCTACCTCTCTCCATATCCATCCGTCCCTCTACCTCTCTCCATCCATCCGTCTCTCTACCTCTCCATCCATCCATCCCTCTACACCTCTCCATCCATCCATCTGTCCCTCTACCTCTCTCCATCCATCCGTCCCTCTACCTCTCTCCATCCATCCGTCTCTCTACCTCTCCATCCATCCGTCCCTCTACACCTCTCTCCATCCATCCGTCCCTCTACCTCTCCATCCATCCGTCCCTCTACCTCTCTCCATCCATCCCTCTACACCTCTCTCCATCCATCCGTCCCTCTACCTCTCCATCCATCCGTCCCTCTACCTCTCTCTCCATCCGTCCCTCTACCTCTCTCTCCATCCGTCCCTCTACCTCTCTCTTCATCCGTCCCTCTACCTCTCTCTCCATTCATCCCTCTACCTCTCTCTCCATCCGTCCCTTTACCTCTCTCTCCATCCGTCCCTCTACCTCTCTCTCCATCCGTCCCTCTACCTCTCTCTCCATCCGTCCCTCTACCTCTCTCTCCATCCGTCCCTCTACCTCTCTCTCCATCCGTCCCTCTACCTCTCTCTCCATCCGTCCCTCTACCTCTCTCTTCATCCGTCCCTCTACCTCTCTCTCCATCCGTCCCTCTACCTCTCTCTCCATCCGTCCCTCTACCTCTCTCTCCATCCATCCCTCTACCTCTCTCTCCATCCATCCCTCTACCTCTCTCTCCATCCGTCCCTCTACCTCTCTCTCCATCCGTCCCTTTTTTTTTCCAAGATGGCGCCGCTGAAGTGGCTGCCTGGTCGGCAGCTCTGAGACTCTCTCTCTCTTATTTTTTTCTTTCTCTGTCTGTTTTTTATCTCTCTACTTAATGGACTTTACACTATGAAGAAATGAAGAAACAAAGACTTGGAATTGGACCTTTGTGATACTTTTTTTTTTGTTTTTATCTGTCTTTTTGTCCTGCTGAAATGGGGACTCTTGTGTCTGCAGGCATTTCTTTTGTCTACACAAGAGAGAAATTACTGCAGCTTAGAGTCACAACAACAGGGCTGCATACCATTTGCCCACCCATCCCCCAAGAACTCTGGAGAAAGAAAAAGCGGGGGAGGGGCTGCAGAGCAGGAACTCTTCAGAGGATTAAAAAGAGGCGTTACCAACCAACTGTTCCCTCCATCATCATGGGCAATGTGAGATCTCTTGCAAACAAGATGGATGAACTAACAGCGCTCACCAGGCACCATCAGGAGTTTCGGGTGTGCAGCATGATGCTACTTACAGAGACTTGGCTCACTGAAGTTACTCCTGACTCTCTGGTCTCCTTGGATGGTTTTAAACTCCTTCGGGCAGACAGGACAAGGGAGAGCGGTAAGAGGAAAGGAGGGGGGCTGGCAATGTTTGTGAATAATAGATGGTGCAATCCTAGACACATTGTGATTAAGGAGCAAACTTGCTGTAAGGACATTGAACTATTAGCTGTGAGCATGAGACCTTTCTATCTACCAAGGGAACTATCACATGTCATCGTGATAGCTGCATATGTCCCCCCCTCTGCGAAAGCTGACGCTGCCTGCGAGGTCCTACAAGCCACGCTGAGCCAGTTACAGTCTCAGCACCCCCAGGCCCTCCTTCTTGTGTCTGGCGATTTCAACCATGCCTCTCCATCATCCACACTTCCCAGTTTCACACAGTATGTAACCTGCCACACAAGAGACAACAAAACACTGGACTTGTTCTTTGCCAACGTGAGGGAGGCATATAACTCATCAGCCCTACCGCCCCTGGGAAGATCGGATCACAACCTAGTACATCTCCGACCTGTGTACAAGCCACTTGTACGTAGAGAACCAGCTGTCACCCGCACAGTGAGGATATGGTCCGAGGAGAGTGATGAGGCTCTGAGGGATTGTTTTGACACAACCGCATGGGAAGTTTTGCAGGATTCGTATGGAGAAGATATAGAAGGACTCACACACTGCATAACGGACTACATTAATTTTTGTGTGGACAACACAGTACCCACAAAAGTGGTGAGGTGCTTTTCCAACAACAAACCATGGATTAACTCTGATATAAAAACACTACTTAAGGAGAAAAAGATGGCATTCAGGACAAGAGATAAGGAGGGGTTGAGGGAAGTACAAAAGGAGCTGAGGCATCTAATCAGGCAAGGAAAAGCCAGTTATAAGGAAAAAATGGAAAAGCAAATGGAAAGAAAAGACATAAGGGGGGTCTGGGAGGGGCTTAAGTCAATTTCGGGTCATAAACAGTCGGTCTGCCAGATTGAGGCAGATGTTAACTGGCTTAATGAACTAAACCTATTCTTCAACAGATTTGATCACACACCAGCTCCTCCCACCCCAGCATGTCCTTCAGCTCCCCTCACCACAATGACTTCACCCCATTCACCCCATGTGGCTACTTCCCAACAGACCAGTAAATCCAGAAATCTGTCTTTATCTGACCACAGTCTGACCTTCACATGGGCCCAGGTGAGGAAGGAGATGAAAAAGATCAAGGCGAGGAAAGCCGCAGGGCCAGATGACATCAGTGCAAGGCTAATTAAGACTTGTGGGGACCAGCTGTGTGGTATAATTACATATATGTATAATATGAGCCTGAGGCAGGAAATAGTCCCTGAATTATGGAAATCTTCTTGTGTGGTACCAGTTCCAAAGAAACCTCACCCTATGGACCTCAACGACTACAGACCTGTAGCACTGACATCCCACTTGATGAAGATCTTAGAGAGATTGGTTCTCACACATCTTCGCCCTCTAGTGAGCCCCGCTATGGACCCTCTCCAGTTTGCTTATCGACCGGGCATTGGGGTAGATGATGCCATCATCCACCTTCTGCACAGGGCTCTGTCTCACCTGGAAAAACCAGGGAACACGGTGAGAATAATGTTCTTTGATTTCTCCAGTGCTTTTAACACCATACAGCCCAGGTTACTGAGAGACAAGCTGGGCCTTGCTGGAGTGGACCACCACCTCTCCAACTGGATCCTAGACTACCTCACAAATCAACCTCAATACGTGAGAGCCCAAGACTGTGTGTCAGGTACCGTGATCTGTAATACGGGGGCACCTCAGGGTACGGTTCTCGCCCCTTTCCTCTTCACACTGTACACTGCTGATTTTAGGTGCAACTCATCCAGCTGCTACCTACAGAAGTATTCTGACGACTCTGCAATAGTAGGCCTCATCACAGACGATGATGACAAGGAGTACAGAGAACTGAACCGGTTTTTTGTGGACTGGTGCCACCGGAACCACCTGAAGATTAACGCGGGGAAGACCAAGGAGATGGTGGTAGACTTCCGTAAAGGCAGATGCCCTCCAAAACCAGTGGACATCCTGGGGACAGGCATCGAGATTGTGAACACCTATAAGTACCTGGGTCTGCTCCTTAATAATAAGCTGGACTGGGCAGATCATATGGAGGCCCTGTACAGGAAGGGCCACAGCAGGCTCTACCTGCTTAGGAAGCTGAGAGCCTTTGGAATCCGGGGGGCACTTCTTAGGACTTTCTTCAACTCGGTAGTGGCATCAGCCATCTTCTTTGGAGTGGCCTGCTGGGGGAGCAGTATATCAACCAGGGACAGAAATAAACTTGACAAGCTGATTAGAAGGGCCAGCTCTGTCCTGGGGAGCCCACTGGACCCAGTGCAGGTGGTGGGTGACAGAAGGATACTGTCTGTGGTGAGCTCCATGCGGGAGAATAACTCCCATCCTATGCATGAGACTGTGATTGCGCTGGGCAGTACTGTCAGTGACCGACTGCTCCACCCTAGGTGTGAGAAGGAGCGCTATCGGAAGTCTTTCCTCCCCACCGCGGTTAGGCTGTACAACCAACACCGACCTAAGCGGAGATCATTACATACAGAGAACTGAAATATCTCTCTGCCTGTTAAATCCCCCCCCCCCCTCTGCTACTTCCTATCTGTCTGTCTGCTATTAATGTAATGCCTCTCACCTTGGAACATTCCTGTACATGTTGTATTTGTATTTGTATCTGCTTATCTTATCTTTGCTGCTGTAACACACTGAATTTCCCCACTGTGGGACTATTAAAGGACTATTATTATTATTATTATTATCTACCTCTCTCTCCATCCGTCCCTCTACCTCTCTCTCCATCCGTCCCTCTACCTCTCTCTCCATCCGTCCCTCTACCTCTCTCTCCATCCGTCCCTCTACCTCTCTCTCCATCCGTCCCTCTACCTCTCTCTCCATCCGTCCCTCTACCTCTCTCTCCATCCATCCCTCTACCTCTCTCTCCATCCATCCCTCTACCTCTCTCTTCATCCATCCCTCTACCTCTCTCTCCATCCATCCCTCTACCTCTCTCTTCATCCATCCCTCTATCTTTCTCGCAGACTTATGTACATATGTACAGTAACAGCAAAAAGCTGACCATACATATAAGAGAGCACCCAGCTCCTCCATGCGCATGTATGCTAAAGTGCAAGAGTCCTTAAAGGGAGTCTGTCACCAGAACCCAGCATATTTAAATATGGTTATGTTCATGGAAAAAATCCTTTAAGTTAGACAGGGTTGGCTACTTGTTCCAGACCCCTGCAATGGCTTGAACCATTGGAGAATAGGTCAGGATCCCTTCTCACTTTGGAGACAACTTATGACAGAATGCATTTGTATTGGGGCACACTGCCCTTTTTCAGACTTAATTATAGTCCGCAGATTTCAAAAAGAATAAAAAAAAAATCTATTCATGAACTAAGTCAGTTAGACAAGATCAAGACGGGCCTTTTCTCTAGATGTAAAAAATTTAAAGATAATAAAAATAATTTAAAAAAAAGCCAACAGACATTATAAATATTTTTGAGGAGTTGCAACACAAAGTAACAGCAAATCATAAAACTTCTCATTATACAACAAATAAACCTATCCATATAAAAAACAGGAAAACCCCTTTAACTACACCATGAATAAAAATGCAAAGCCCCCAAAGGCGCTCAAGCAGAAAATGTTGGATTATACACAACCACCCAGGGTACCCGCTCATTGGTTCTAATTTACACACTTGACTTAAGAAAGAACAGAATTTTTGTTTTTTTTTGTTTTTGAGTTTTTTGCCTCTTAATGGTTTTATGAAATGTTAATTTATCATTATTTCATCACTTAAGTAATTAATGTCAGAGACCGACCAGAAGCCTGACAAGTCACCCCAAGGAGATGTCTGATGTGATGTAGAATTTACAAAGCACTCTCCTTAACAGAACAAGAGTAGCGGAAATTAAACACCGCTGTGCATATATACATTTTTTTTTGCCCCAAAGACCTTGCACATGTACTCAGAGGTAAGGAGGCATACAGTATCTATACCTGGATGGAATAGAACAGGATTTACACTTAACCATCAGAACACAAAATAATAATATTTATAGAAGTCCTACCCTCAGAATTCAAAAAATTAGCATAAAAAAAAAGAAAACACTAATAAATTCCAAACTACATTGTCATACAACAAAGACTATTAGGAAAGCGAAATACGCAGAAGTGAATTGTGGCCGCCGATGATATGGAAGTGAGTTGCAGGCTGGCGCCTGCGCAGAACTGAAACAGTTAGACAGCCAACAAAAGGGTGCATGGTTTTTGTCTTTAATGTACTAGTGTGATATTTTGTGGCCCACGTTAATCAAAGGGGCTTAACAGAGACTGAACAGGACACTCTGTTCGTTCATTCAGATCCTCCCAATGGACACATGGGTAACTCCTAGTGATTGGTTCCCTTTAGGCCTTATTCACATGAACATCAAAAAACTGCTGTTTCTATTAACATGTCTGGTCACCTGTCCTATTTTTCTCCGTTTTCACAGATCCCTCAATACATTCCCATATATCCACCATGCAGTGTGGGTTATTGCTTTATTTTCCAGGAATAGGACTGTTTTGAGAAGGATAAATTCACATGGCAAACACACAGCGGGAACCTCCATGGAGAATCCTCCATCCTTCCTACCATCAGCAGATAGACCGAATCCGATCTAAGATTAGACAGGGCACATCTTTTTAGAAAAAAATCAGCTAGCAGCAAAATAAGCACTTGCCTCCCATTAAAATGAATGGGTGGCGGAGTTTTTGCTGGAGATTCCTACTCAAAAATTCCATTGTGTGAACTTATCCTAACTGTGCTTTCGGCTACCTAAAGGGAAGAGTTGGGAGGCATTTTTTTGAGGCAGATTCTGCCTTTAAAAATACTCCTGCAAAAAAAACTGTGTGTGAACTTACCTTAAGGCCCCTTGCAGATGATCGTGGAACGGTTCAGTGTGCTATTCTGGTTTTTCCCAGATAGCACACTGACCCATTCACTTCTGTCGGCCCATGCACACGACCGTGAATTACACGGTCTCGTGTGCGGGCCAACAATCTGGGTCGCAAAACTCAGGACAGATCCTATTCCTGTCCTGTTTAGCGGCCATGCCTCCACGGCTCCCATTCATTGAATGAATGGGGTCGCAGAAGCATGGCCGACAGATAGCACACGGTCGTATGCAACCGGCCTTTGGCTAGGTTCACACATGCACCGAGCTCTCCGTCGTTCAGGTCCGCTAAAACAGTGGTTACTCATGATCCCCATAGTCCATAATGGGGTCCGCCAGGTGTCTGTTTGCCTTCTGCCGTTTCTATACTGAAACCAGCAATCAGTGATTTTCGGCGGAATCTGAAGCACAGATGTGAACCTAGCCTAAGGCAGGGTTCACACTACCGTTGGATATCCGTTATAATAGTGTCCGTTAAAAAAAAAACAAAAACGGACAGCTATCGTAACAGACATTAACGGACACTAACTGATGTTAATGTGTCCGTTTTTTTAACTGATCCATTTAATGGACACATTAGTGTCCATTTTTTTTACTGTCTGTAAATATACTGTCCGTAATAACAGACAGTATAACGGATGGCCCGTTACTGTCCATTATCCATAGACTTTAATGTTAAAAAAAAATTTTTTTTTAAAAAAAGGACATGTGACGGATTGGGTGTATAATGGACACTAACGGTCACTAACAGACACAAGATAAAATCCCATTGAAATTAATGGAAATTTTAACGGATTTCTGACGGTTTGCCTAGTGTCTGTTGCTAAAATCTTGTAACGGACAATAGCAACGGACACTACTGACGGCAACCAACGGTAGTGGTAGTGTGAACGCCCCCTAAAGAGGAGCCAACAACAAGTCAGTGCAGGAAGCACAGGCAGTCTTTTGTATAGGACAAAGGCAGGTCTCACGGTTGCTAGGCAACCTGAAGAGCCAAAGTTAGCAGAACACACTGAAGAGCAACAGGGAGGCCTAAGACAAAGAATAAACACGTTACGTAATAGGAATCTGCATCGATTATTGCAGAGGAGTGCTGTTTGGGACAATTTCATACTTTTGGCAATAGCAAATTAAAACAGAGTTAATAAATTCCGTCAAAACATAGGTTTCAGTTTCATTTGACCTACCAGAAGCCGCCGCCTGTCATCATCCCCAGGCCAAGAAAAGATAACATTTATTCAGTAACACATATGTGCTCAAATACATCTCGAACCTAAACTGAGAATGACCTCTGTAATACCTCCGGCATGAATCACTTTCTGGGAACTCATAGTATTTGGATGTGGAAGTGTTGGACTAAACCATGACACAGATTTATTTTCTACGGAGCCTGCACCAATTTCTAGTAAAGGGTCTAATTGCCAGAAAATAAGGCTGTAAAAAAATAAATTATATATATATTTCAATTTTATATTTCTCACAATACACTGCATCAATATCTGTATCACTATGGGTGTTATCTGTAGAGGTGTTATTTTCTATTGTAATCCCGTCTATGATATGCATGACTACTGGATATGATGTGCAAACACATCTGAGCTGAGTTACTACATAGTTATATTCCTGAAAATGGTCTAAAGGGTTAGTGTACTGTTTTCTGGATATACATATATAAGGTGCCCCAATAAAGAGGACTTTAAACGGAATGTGACACCATTTATTAAAACCAGAAATAGTGAAATCTCTCACTAATTTTGTAGTTTGTTTTTATTCTATTTTCTGTACATGATTATGGGGGCGGCCATCTTACCTGAGTTTTTCCATTGCCATTAACAGCAGTTAGTGACATGCTTTACAGCATAGTGATGGCCATAGGTAGCAATAGACTGCAGCCAAGTCAGAGTTTTCTAGACATGCTCTGTGCATGGAGGGGGAGTAGATGTGACATCATCTATTGTCTGGATGCAATGATCAGTGCTGTTATCTACAGAGGTGTTATTTTCTATTGTAATCCTGTTTATGATATAAATAAGATGACTGCTGCAAATGATGTACAAACACATCCGAACTGAGTTACCACATGGCTATATTCCTGAAAATGGCCAGAAAAGCTAGTGTACAGTTTTATGGAAATACATATATAAGAATTGGCAAGTGGCATAGTGACCACAGTAAAAATTGCACGATTTAGAACTTTTTTTTTTTTTTTTTAAATCTAGCTATTGACTTGGAAAATGCTTTAAAACATCAAAATTTCTTAAAAAAATATTTTTAATTTGAAAAACTGGTTTAGAAAATAGGTAATTTTCTTGTGAAACATTCCCTTTAAAAGGAGTTTTTCAGGGCTATAACTCGAACTCTATTTCCTTCTCACAAGGTAGTGACATCACGTCCCTTTAAGGGATTAGAGAATATGGCTTACTACTTCCAAAAACAGCACCACACATGTCCACAGGTTGTGTGTGGTGTTACAGCTCAGCCCTATTCCCTTCAATGGAACTGAACTGCAATTCCAGACACAACCCATGTGTGGTGCTGTTTGTGGAAAAAAACACAGCCAAGTTTTTTTTTAATCTTCCACAAGCTGCTTGACGCAGGCCTTGGGGCAAAATGATAGCAAATAAAATAAAATTACCCAATCCCTAAAGAGTTAAAACACAATGGGGAAGATTTACAAAGCTAATAGTTCCAGAAATCTCGATTAATTTGCAACAAAAATATGGCTTAAATGTATTGTACCGAATTTTTTTGTGTTTACAGACACTTTTTTTTGCCTTGTTATACAAAGCTTAGTGGAAATGGACTGTGGGTTAAAGTAAGTGGCGTGGGGATGTCAGGGGAGATATGGATTGGACATGTCGGACTTCAACATGCCCAATCCTTTTCTACTCAGAGAGATAAACTGCTACCAAAGTAGTTTGGCAATGGCTTCTCTTCCCGTCTCCCCATTTAGAACACATATATGCTTGGCCAGATTGAAAAAGCACGGGTATAGGTATGGGTATGGGGGTAGAGGGGTCAAAACAGATAGAGGTTAATCCATTTGGAGAAAAAGTGTAACAGCTATTTAATGTGCATGATCAGTCTTACATAGGAGCAATGTAAGAAAACCCCCCAAAAAAACCTTCATCATCATAAGCCATGAGGTGGAGTTCTGCCTACATTAAAGAGGGCTATGGTACGGATCACTTCTCCTTAGGATAGGTTATCCATATCAAATTGGTGGGGATCTCACAACCGGAAACCCCACGTAACTGAAGGGGTTGCAGAGTTTAAACAAGTCCTGAGGTTGCCGAACTGCTTGCCAAGCACGGCGCCATACAGAGTATAGTGGTCAGGCTTGGTATTGAAGTTCAGCCCCATACAATTGAATGGGACTGAGCTGCAACATGGCCATGCAACCAATGGACGTGAAGTTACTAGCCTGAAAAAAGGAAGTGGAGTTCTCCCAAGTTCTTTAAACAGCTGACTGGTGGGGTTCTGTGTGTCAGTCTTTACCAACCTAATATTGATGGTCTATCCTAAAGATAGGTCATCAATATCATAGTGCCAGAAAAACACCTTAAGGCTAAGGCTTCAAAAGAAGTAGGGGGTGTTCACAGATAGGAATTGGATGCTAAATTTGAGACAAAACCCACCTTAAAATATGCCCAAAATCTGCCTCCCATCCATTTCAATGGGAGACAGTAGCTGATTTTTTTTCAGCTAGTGAAAAAAATATAAGTGTCCAGCTTTAGGCATATTCAGCCGGAGAACCCCTATTGAAATGAATGGGAGGCGGAATTTGCCCCTGCCCAATAAAAGGTAAAATACAGTGACACTCATCTCCGTATTAATTCCACTTCAACTTCAGTGTCAAAATCCGCTTCAAATTCTGTATCAAAATCTGCGTCAGTTTTTGTCAAGCAGAAAAAAAAAAAAAAATCTACTTCAAATTCCTGAAGCAGAAATTTTCTGCTTGACAAATTTGGCGTCAAATTCGCATATGTGAACAATGCCTTAAAATCCCAGTAGGCAGTGTGGCTAAGCTTGTGTCCTAGAAAATACTAAATACAGAGGAGGTAAGCACTACCCACAGTAGTAACTGAAATGTTTTACCTGCACTTTAAGGGTATGTTCACACGGAGGAATTTGCTGCGCATTCCGCACCCAGGAATCCACAACAGGTTCCGTCCGGAATCTACCTCCTATTGTTTTCAATGGGAGGCAGAGATCGTAGCAGGACGCTGAAAAAATAAGCGTCTTGCTTGATCTTGCCACAGATTCCGTGGCTCGAGACTTCCTGCTGATCGGGCCTAATCTGCAGTGGAAAGCTGCAACACAATGCCGATTTCCTACTTTGGCATCCCGTCTCAGAAAATGAAGAAGAATTCCTCTTCATTTTCCACCGTGTGAACATACCTTAAGACCACCAGGCTGGCTACATACACAAGACCTCCACTATCCAGCTCACATGACTAAAGGTTCTGATGTCATTCTGTATACAATTCCATGCAATAATGCACTGAACGCTCTCAGCTCCCCTATACAGTACAAGAAGCAGTTATGTAACCATCCTATATATTATACTCTCACAAAAGGCCCAAAGGGACCCCTGTGCAATAAATACAACCACATACGTGAGAGGTTATATATATGTATTACCACCTACATTCTCAATTAACATTTCCAGCATGACACACTGGTAGGACTGGGATTGATGTTGCCCTCTGTCACTTGGAAATTCGTCCGGGATTAGCTCGGCGATTTATTGTTCTTCTCGGAAGACGAGGAACAGGTTTTGGCCCCGGCTCCACACACTTGTTTCTAATTTGTACACGTTGGTCCAGGAATCTTTTAAGGAACGTACCTTTTGGACAGTCACATGTTCTATACACGAGTTGTCAGCGGGCGCAAATTTACTTTTCTATCCCCGAGCGCCCTATTATGAAAAATGTAACCCAGAAAGAAGAGCTACGTGTGTCTTTTTCAATCTCATATTATCAAGGATGCCTTGTCTGGATGGAAAAAGCAAATCGGAAAGCTTTTCCAGTCACCGGACACAAAGGAAAAATATCTGGCATTTCTTATGGTAAATTTGTCATTTTGGTAAGAATCTGAAAATCTCTTCTGAAGGCAACAAAGTCGTCATAATAGACTCAATTGTGCTACAACTGGAAGAAAATATGTATTTAATTGGAAAAATATGTGCAGGTTCAGGGAAATATTCTTCCTCCTTTACATAGGTCAATCCACCGCCAGTTCACTTTAACATGCTATCTAATGTCATAGGAAGGTGTCTTATGCTGAGCGTACACATAGGGTTGCAAAAATGTCCCATATCGGTAAGTGACTCCAATGGGTATTGTAATTCGATCCATCTAACCTGGATCTGTAGATGGTGATCAGAAGGTGAACACTGCAATGGGGACAGAAGAACGTGCAATGCGGGGACAGAAGAACGTGTAATGCGAGGACAGAAGAACATGCAATGGGGAGACAGGAGAAGGCGCAATGAGGAGACAGGAGAAGGCGCAATGAGGAGACAGGAGAAGGCGCAATGAGGAGACAGGAGAAGGCGCAATGAGGAGACAGGAGAAGGCGCAATGAGGAGACAGGAGAAGGCGCAATGAGGAGACAGGAGAAGGCGCAATGAGGAGACAGGAGAAGGCGCAATGGGGAGACAGGAGAGGGGCGAGGGGAGCAGGAGAAGGCGCAATGGGGAGACAGGAGAAGGCGCAATGGGGAGACAGGAGAAGGCGCAATGAGGGAGACAGGAGAAGGCGCAATGAGGAGACAGGAGAAGGCGCAATGAGGAGACAGGAGAAGGCGCAATGGGGAGACAGGAGAAGGCGCAATGGGGAGACAGGAGAAGGCGCAATGAGGAGACAGGAGAAGGCGCAATGGGGAGACAGGAGAAGGCCCAATGAGGCAGGAGAGGGCGGGGAGCAGGCGCAATGGGGAGACAGGAGAAGGCGCAATGGGGAGACAGGAGAAGGCGCAATGGGGAGACAGGAGAAGGCGCAATGGGGAGACAGGAGAAGGCGCAATGGGGAGACAGGAGAAGGCGCAATGGGGAGACAGGAGAAGGCGCAATGGGGAGACAGGAGAAGGCGCAATGGGGAGACAGGAGAAGGCGCAATGGGGAGACAGGAGAAGGTGCAATGGGGGACAGGAGAAGGCGCAATGGGGGACAGGGGGGACAGAAGAACATGACTCTTTAATATGGAGCTGTACAGCCTTCGATGCGTACCGTATGTATGTAGATACCAAATGGTTTTGCACTTGGTACACAAGCCAGATTTACCTATCAGTACATTTTTGGCATCCCCAACACCCACAAGGATCGATTGTTTGTATGGGAAGCTAATTTACCTATCAGTATATTTTTGGCATGTGTGAAGTACCCGGAGGAACCCACACAAACACAGCGAGAACATACCTACTCCATGCAGATGTTGCCCTTGACTGGATTTGAACCTGGGACTCCACTGACCACTGACCCACCAAGCTGCCCCTTCCTGAAACATCCATCAGTCTCTGTATGAAATTAGAAATATACAGAAAGCCACCTCTATAGTTTGTCTATTATGACCATACAGAACAACCTACATGTGCATATAAATTATGAGCTAGAGTTGCAGTGTGTGAACAAGACCTTAGACTGCATTCAGACGACTATAACATGATTCAATATGGGTGCTATATTTTTTTAGGACAAAAACTGGATCAATGCCTTTTTTTTTGGTCATATAAATACAGCCTTGGATATTGCATAGTGGGCTGTTGGAAAATTAACAAATCGGTCTGAGAGCTATGTACAGAAAATTGTCAACCATGGAGACTGGGGAGCTTATAAAAAGCACTAGTATATAGACACATCGGGGCAGAGTTATGATTTCGCAAACAATCCTTGCCTATGCCTTGTATATCAGAAAATTGATGTACAAGACATAATAAATCTGCTCCATTGTGTCTTAATAATGCCTGTCTTACCAAAATATGTCCCTATGTTAAAGAGGACCTGCCATCAGATCTGAAAAGCCCAATGACATACAGTACAGACCAAAAGTTTGGACACACCTTCTCATTCCAAGAGTTTTCTGTATTTTCATGATTATAAAAATTGTAGATTCACACTGAAAGCATCAAAACTATGAATTAACACATGTGGAATTATATACTTAACAAAAAAGTGTGAAACAACTGAAAATATGTCTTATATTCTAGGTTCTTCAAAGTAGCCACCTTTTGCTTTGATTACTGCTTTGCACACTCTTGACATTCTCTTGATGAGCTTCAAGAGGTAGTCACCTGAAATGGTTTTCACTTCACAGGTGTGCCCTGTCAGGTTTGATAAGTGGGATTTCTTGCCTTATAAATGAGGTTGGGACGATCAGTTGTGTTGTTCAGAAGTCAGGTGGATACACAGCTGATAGTCCTACTGAATGGAGTGTTAGAATTTGTATTATGGCAAGAAAAAAGCAGCCAAGTAAAGAAAAACGAGTGGTCATCATTACTTTAAGAAACGAAGGTCAGTCAGTCCGAACAATTGGGAAAACTTTGAAAGTGTCCCCAAGTGCAGTGGCCAAAACCATCAAGCGCTACAAAGAAACTGGCTCACATGAGGACCGCCCCCAGGAAAGGAAGACCAAGAGTCACCTCTGCTGCGGAGGATAAGTTCATCCGAGTCACCAGCCTCAGAAATCGCAGGTTAACAGCAGCTCAGATTAGAGACCAGGTCAATGCCACACAGCGTTCTAGCAGCAGACAAATCTCTACAACAACTGTTAAGAGGAGACTGTGTGCAGCAGGCCTTCATGGTAAAATAGCTGCTAGGAAACCACTGCTAAGGACAGGCAACAAGCAGAAGAGACTTGTTTGGGCTAAAGAACACAAGGAATGGACATAAGACCTGTGGAAATCTGTGCTTTGGTCTAATGAGTCCAAATTTGAGATCTTTGGTTCCAACCACCGTGTCTTTGTGCGACGCATAAAAGGTGAACGAATGGACTCTTCATGCCTGGTTCCCACCGTGAAGCATGGAGGAGGAGGTGTGATGGTGCTTTGCTGGTGACACTGTTGGGGATTTATTCAAAATTGAAGGAATACTGAACCAGCATGGTTACCACAGCATCTTGCAGCGGCATGCTATTCCATCCGGTTTGCGTTTAGGTGGACCATCATTTATTTTTCAACAGGGCAATGACCCCAAACACACCTCTAGACTGTGTAAGGGCTATTTGACCAAGAAGGAGAGTGATGGGGTGCTACGCCAGATGACCTGGCCTCCACAGTCACCAGACCTGAACCCAATCGAGATGGTTTGGGGTGAGCTGGACCTCAGAGTGAAGGCAAAAGGGCCAACAAGTGCTAAGCATCTCTGGGAACTCCTTCAAGACTGTTGGAAGACCATTTCAGGTGACTACCTCTTGAAGCTCATCAAAAGAATGCCAAGAGTGTGCAAAGCAGTAATCAAAGCAAAAGGTGGCTACTTTGAAGAACCTAGAATATAAGACATATTTTCAGTTGTTTCACACTTTTTTGTTAAGTATATAATTCCACATGTGTTAATTCATAGTTTTGATGCCTTCAGTGTGAATCTACAATTTTTATAGTCATGAAAATACAGAAAACTCTTGGAATGAGAAGGTGTGTCCAAACTTTTGGTCTGTACTGTACTCATCTGATCGGCGCTGTCACTCGGAGTATTTTGGTATTTTATTTATTCAAACCCGTTCAGCTATTCCAAAGATATAAGCCCTTTTAGTGCTGATGTAAATTAGGATCTATTAGCCAAGTGGGCGGGAACACTGTGGTTTCTCTGGAGGCGGGGTCTCTGTGTGCTGTATGTCATGCAATGTTACCACTAACACTGGTCTCAGCGGGGACCTGTACACAAACCGCATGTGATGGCTGAAGTTGGGTTATTACATGGACAGCCTATTTTTTTTTTTCAACGTGGACTATGTAATACTTCGTATATCCTGTGATGGCGCTGCAGGGCAACTGAGCTGAACAACAGGCGTCCAGCAGCAAGAGGAATTCTCGTGACCAGATAGTCATTGGTGGACAACCCCTTTAAGTGTCGTTACTGTAGATGCAAAGAAAAATTTTTTTTTACTTTTACGTAAAGCCAAATGATCCGGGTCAATTGTCACCTCTGATTTTCATCCGGCAAAGTCAAGTCAACGTGAAATAGACTCATCCACGGAGAAAAGGCTCTGCCCATGTTTACACTGTGAATTAAATTAGTAGAAAAGCTAAAGAACCAATTAACAATACAGATCAGACAGTCAACTGCAGCAGAACATGTCAGCACACATATGGCAGACAGATAAATTATGGACGTCAAGATTATTTTTGGCAAAGACCGAGCCAAGTGTTTAAGCCAATTTAGCAATCTGTCATTAATAATATAAACATAAAAATATGAAGAATGAAACTTTAATCATCCATTAGATTTCTACTCCATTGATATGTCTAGACCTGGTAAGTGAGCAGGCATGGTAGGGCGGCTGCAAGTGGTCCTCATGTGCCCCATTTGTCTAGCATCTATTTACCCCTGTTATGGATATGTCTCTTACCCGTCTCTCGCATGTATTGCCTTAGGCACTAGGAAAAAATCCTTTAATGTTCCACCGGACCAGACGCTGTTAATGAATTGTGACAGGTTCACTTATCAGTGCAAGACTGAAATATAAATGAGGTTGGCCGAGACTTCAAATGAAGTCTAGAAATCCTACCTGTGGCACTTGGCCGCTACGCTGGTTTCAGCACTTGCCATAGGGGAAGGAGAGCTATTATTAAACACTTCCTATCTTTGCATTTGGGTCTAGCTCAACACCACCCAAGACTGGGGCTGTAAGTTTTGTTTAAGCTGGTTGGAACAAGGGTTTCGATAGACTGTAGACTGAGACAAGGTAAAAAAAAAAAAAAAAAAATAGTAGGAGTTGCTAAGCCCCATCATTGAGACAAATGGGAACATATTTGGACAGTGATGTAGTAGGAGAAGATACTCTTCAAAAATTTTCAAGGTGTCCAAGTAATGGAAAGAAATGGTGCTGGAATAAATATTCGATCCTTGATATGTGCAAATTTTTGAAGAGGTGTTTGTCCCACTACACCAATTCTTCTTGTCCTTTTCATTGTATCTTAACCATCAGATCTTTCACTGGATATCGAAGAGCAAACCTACGAGTACAAGGATAATGCCCTACGGTTTTCATTTGTGTTATTGAGTACCTAAGCTCTAGATGACCAGTTGGCAGAGAAATTTCCTTCATGTGAACTGGACAATGAATATGGACAAACTCTGGAACACAAATAGTTGGGCTTATACCAAAAAGTTGGCTCTCTGCTACAGTCTACAGTGAAGGTCTGCAGAAGAACCATGAGAAAATGAAATTGCCCAAATTTCTCACTTCTTTTGCGTTACATACATCCTTTACCAGTCACTTAGTAACATAATTCCACTTGCTGAACAAGTTAACAGGCTTGGTGACTATTTTTATTGGAGAAGACAACCTTAGAGAAGCGGAGATGTATCTTGGGAGCATCTTTGGATCCACTTTACTACAGTATAGGGTTATATGGGGGGGGGGGGGTTTCATATTTTAAGTATCAGGCAAGGCATGGGGACAGGAATGTCAGCAAGAAATGGAGGCATATACAGTTCTCACTGTATATATAATACAGTATATTTAATATATAGGTCAAATACACAAAAATAATGCAAAACAGACACGGGCACACTCATAAATAGCAATTGACATGAGTTCTATTGATGAAGCATAAACATTCACAGACATTGGCTGGACGTGCCAATATCTGCCTCCATCTATGAGAGCTAAGACACATATCAAAGCTGAGCTCCACCTAATAATTTGGCAACCATCTTCGTTACGGCTGGCAGAACATTAGTCCAATGCGGTAAATTGTTCTAGTATAAGAACAGCATTATAGGTGATAGAAAACACGTGTCTTAATGAATGCCGCCATCATTTGCTCTATTAAATGTGATATGTCTCAGTACTAATATGGGTTTAGAGCATCAGGGTAATTGCTTTCATGCTTGACATCCCATATGGGCCATAAGTCAGTGTGTTTTTGATGTGCTTCCAAAGCTAAAAGATGTATTCAGGTCACTTCCAATACAATAAAAAAGTCTCTATATCAGGTGGAAGGGACTCACATACCTTCTTACATTGGCTGATACATACAACCCCAAATATTCTCAGTTAAAGGTGGCCTCATCCATTGCTGCCCCTTTCTAAAGTATCGATGTTGACCTACTGTACTAGTCAGGACAGCAGCTGTACATTGTCAGGAGGTCCCAATTTTTTCATGTCCCGAGAGACTCCAAAAGTTTTGGTCATTCTTATATTTACAGCAAAATTAGTGGGCAGGGGGTGAGGGTTGTGGTTGCGAGTGGTCGGTCCACTACTAAAGGTACTGTTAGGTGTCCTGTTGGGTTTTCTGGTGGACAGTGGGTGAGGGTTGTGGTTGCTAGCAGGCGGGCCACTACAGAAGTCACTCTTAGGCCAGGAACTGTTGGGGCATCATCTCAATGGTTACTGCAGGATTCATGGATGAATCAACGGAGCACCGTGCAGTTGGCTACGAAGTTCTGCTGCGACATTCACCGTCATTTACATGCTAAAGAATTGCAATGGATTTTTGACCCGTTAACAATCGACCTATCGATCGCAATTGACAGATTGTTGACCATACAATAAAAGGGGAATAAAAAATTAACAGGCTATAATTCTTTCTCCCAATATGCAGGTGATTCAGGGTGAATTCTCCACAAGCATTATAGAAGACAGTTCTTAGGATTCCGTTTTGTGATGCTTTTAAGTTTTTTGTGTCCATTTTATATTTTTGCTTAAAACTTTTGATTCATTATTTTCAAAAACCAATATGACTTAAGATGAACATTGACAAGCATATAAATAATTCCCAATCATTAAATGTAAACCATCATGTTCAGGCACTCCTGGTTCCTGGCTTCTAGGAATCAGTCCAATTCTGGGCAGAATACCATTTATTGTTCCAGATCATATTGTACCTCTGTCATTCAGGAGCAAAAACTGGTTAAAATGATGGAACTGGACTCGAGAAAGGCAGAAAAAGCCAAGGTTGATATCTGCACAACCCATATTTATTTCATTATACAAATGAAAAAGTTACAGATTATATGGCTTTATAAATCATCAGGCGGAATACGATAAAACTTTACGAATAGCTTTTCTTTACACAGCTGCTTACAGATTGAATACCTGTTTCAGGGCTTTGTAAAAAAAATAAATTTAAAAAAAAAAATCTGCCTGTTGTGGTTTAATCTACTCTCTATACTCACACACAGTCTGTGAGTCTAATTTCCCCCTTTAGATTGCCTGCATCTGTGCTTTTGTTCTTATCTACAACAAGAGTAATCTGCCCTTCCTGAAGACTTGGATGCTTTCCCTGACTCCATACTCTAATCTGCTAGGTACAACCCCTCCCTCCCCGATTGCTTTTTATAACAGTGAGAGAAGGGAGGGGAGAACACAGAGAACACAGACTCTGCAGCAAAATCATGATGGAAATTTTTTTTTTTTTTTTTTTAATTAAGACCACTTACAAAGTTGCTCAACTTTGCATTTAGGAAGCAAATGAACAATAAAAATTAAAAAAAAAAAAAAAAAAAAAAAAAAACCACATTTAAAAGGGGTTCTCCAGGGAGCCTATCACCACTTATTTCCTCAGGGATCTTATATGCAATGAACCCAGGGGTTCCAGGCTGGTTCAGATCCCATGTTACGTGATTGGCACCGGCACTTGGCCCGAGTGACTCCTCCTCCTCACACTTCTCCCATATTCACTGCTAGTTACCTGTATAATAGCGACTAGCTGAATACATAATTTTAGTAAAGCCAAGACTCATAGTACAGGTAACTAACAGTGAACACAGGAGAGGAGGGAGGAGATGGAGCAACTTGGGAGCCAGTTTGTGTGAGTCAAGGTCAGAAACAGTCTGGAACCCTTGGATTAGCCACAGACAAAACCTAGAGGAAGTAAGTGATGATAGACCCCCTTGAGCAGTGTCACATTGAGGTTTCTTTGGCCCACCATATAAACTGATTTTGGCGGCCCACTCACCAAAAACCCCTATGACAACCAAAAGAAAAATACTATAGTACCTTTCAGATCTAATAGTCTTCCAACTGGACCATTATTGTGATAGAACCTGGGCCCACTGGAGGATCTTGGTACCTTAATGGGTCACTCCGACATTGCCCTAGAAAACTCCTGGGGAGTTAAAACTGCCTTAACTGATCTGGCAGATTCGTGATGATCAACCGCCAGGTTGCTCTGCCCCCCTCCATCTGTTCTATGGGGGCCAGCTGACAGCACATAGCTGGAAGCCCCTGTGAGATCAGGGGAGGAGCTGGTTCCGATTATGTGAGCTGGGGGTCAGAACCAGGCCGGAACCCCTGGGTCCATCATCAAGAATCCACCAGATCAATTAAAATAACCTAAACTCCTTGGAAAAACCCTTTAAAAAATGTCCATATCCTGTAAGCTCATCCCCTTTTGACTTCCTTACATTGAATTAAAGTAATTCATTCCTTTAATCACAACATTATTCCCATCATACCAACCCAATATTATCTGTCACCATCAAAGTGAGTGGTTTGTGGTTGGAAGCAAGGTGTGTTAAATTCCTTTTAAGATCACACAATGTATTTCAAAGCTGTACGAATGCAAAGCATGAAATAAATGTGAATTTGTTTTGGTGGCCGCATTCACATACCTTAGTTATACGTCAAAGGAGTAGCGTAGGCAGCAGCGTGTCTTTCTCTAAGCAGCCGGGGTGTTATTTTAACATTTAGCAGAGTATGTATGAAATAAAGCAGGAGCGTTGGGTTTATTCTCCCTTTATTATTACATAACTGCGGTTACCGGCACAAAAAACGTAAAATCAACAACGACAGCCTACCTATAACAATCGAGACCTGTCTAACCTATTGTCCGATGGTTTCCCCTTTCACTCACAAGTCAACACTTTTTCAGATGGAATCAGACAGCTTAGGGAACAGGTCGGGTTCTATCAGTCATCTACAAGACAAGTTTAAACAACCGGCTAAATCTCCGAATAGTTAAATCGAGGGAAAAAAATAAATCTTTTATTGCAATCCAATTCAAACAGTCTGGATGCTATGATCTGCGAGTACAAAGGATATCACATGAAGAATTCCCAATATTGTTTCAAATATGATTTTTTTACCATGTATAAACACGATAAATGACTAATCTGTACAGAATTTCCTACATAAGTGGAATAAAAAAAAAATTCCCTTTGAAACCCACTACTGAAAATTTAGTGTGCCATGTGTATGTATTGAACATCATATGAATAAACCAGGGCTTCGTTGCTACAAGGACATGACACCAAGCTGGTAAAGGTGTTGGAATACAAGGGTCTATACACATTGTGCTTTTTACTACCGTATAGCAGATCGAGTAACTGATCCAAAAATTGGATGATCATCCGTTGACGTAGAGATCAATGTAAGGCTATGTCCAGGAATTCAAAGCTGAATTTTTCATCTTGACCAAATTCTGCCCCAGAATCTGCACCGGCTAGGAGCTATTTTTTCTGCCTCTTATTCACTTCAATGGGAGGTATAAGGCGGAATCCACCTGAAGATCGAGCATGATGATTATTTTTTCTCCTAGCTAGTTTGCCTCCCATTGAAAGCATTATTTAAGTACAGGATAGTAGATCACTGACTGGGCTAAAACTCATGGCAACCCAGCTGCAGGTGGTCACATGGACTGTATTATCTGGACCACACAAAGCCATCTGAGATTATTTCAGCCTGCAGATACATCATCGTATTGATGCCAAATCATCTCCAAAAACATGGGGCTAAGCAACAAACAGCTAATTTTAAGAGATCTCTCAAATTAGTTTGGATTGTTTATGGGCGTCAAATCCACATCAGCTATCGAGAATGTTCCTGTAGGGTACTGGAAGCTGTACACAAACGCATAGGAGGCATATCAAGGAGGCCAAATATCTCAACAAGGGGTGTAGTAAGTAACCAGGGGGCTACAAAGTAAAATCTGAAATGGGACCCCACACTACTATGACTGCATTAATCTCCTAACTCATTGAAATTGCAAAAACCCACTGAAAACATCACTTTTTATTGCAGATTTTGAATTTATGGCTCAAATAAATATTTCCACATAACTCTGGTGCCTCTGGTGCCATTTCCACAAATTTTTAGCCTTAAAGGCGTTATCCAGGTTCCAAAAAATTATCAGCAAATACATCCTCAGCAGCGCTAAATCCACCCTTTCCCCTTGTGCACCCTTCGCTTGGCTTTATTTTACTTGCTGCTCCTTGTTATTTACATGCAGTGAATCGGTGGATGAACTACATTTCCCATGATTCACCTGCCTGCTCTCACGCTCTGTGTACCCCTCCCCTCTCCAATGAAATCACAGGTAATAAATCACTCCCACATTTTTAACCTCTGCTTTCTAGATTTCATAAATTTTAAAATGTTATTTATATAAGTTTATAAAACCTTGTATTTTGTACGTACATAAGACTCCATGATCAGTTTTTATTCCTTTTTGTTTTTCAGAGGTGAGATGAACAGAAAACATCACTTCTGGCATCTGAATTTCATGGTTTATGTAGAATAAACTATGTATTATTTATATTTTATGGGTCGTTCCTGATGTGGTGATACGTATGGTGCATTTTAAAAAAAATTTTTTCTGATGTAACATAGGAATAGAATTGTCTATTTTAACTTTTTTTCTGTAAAACCACTTAGGTGCCGCGGACAGTAGTAAGTGGATTAAAAAGGAGCGACAAATATCAAGGACAGACTTATACAACTTCATCCTGGCTTTGGCTCAAAAAACTTCATCAAAAAGGTATCATTCCCAAAATATAAAAGTTAATAGAAGAAAACCACACGCGATTCCAGCCTAAAACAGACAACTAAATAACAAGGAAATTATTATTTCTCTCAAAGTCATATAAATTCAAGAACTTACATTTTATATTGTTCTTATGACTACTATACTCATTACATTTACGCTGTTGTTTTTTGTGTCCATTTAATTTTCCCTATTAATAAACTGTAGATGTTTTATAGGGCAGCGTATGACGGCATTATGATCTATTATTTTATATTACAAGAAAGTATTTCCTAATTGAAGCACCATGTGCGGGTAAGGGAGTGCAGACGTCTTACTGGCGTGTTGTATGTGGTTTTTGATGTTTCTTCATTACTGAACAGGAAATGTCACTCGTAGGAGGTCACTACGCTCAGAAGACAAAGAAAACACCACGTAATAACAGCAGTCGATACACAAACAATATCCTTATTTTAACAGTTTGAAAACAAGCCCTGTAATAACTAGCCCTGGGGAGGAATCCTGGGCACCCCATGCAGACTGTGCTACGGGTTATATGGAAAAATGTAATATTCTTCTAATTCTAAGTATGTATATTAAAGGGCTGGGCCAAGACCTTTTTATGGCCATATTCACCATTTTTTGGTATGATTCAGTATGTCTGCCATTTTTGACAACAAGAATCGTGTAGTCTGCCACATTATTCTAACTAATGGAAATCCAATGTGGTTATTGAGGTTCTTTTGAGATCAGATTGATAAGGCATCTGGCAAGCCATTCATGGATTCTCTTTGACAGGAAGCCATAATACCAGTGAGAGTGTTGTGCAAAAACTAGGGCAACATGGGGTTGTGGCATTACCACGACTCACATCCAACCTCAACGCTTTGCTTATGTTGGAATATTTGTTGCAGTCTCACTACTTTTCTCCTCCTAGAGAAATCTATGTAGGTCAACATGTTGCAATTTTTTTGCACACTGGGCCAACAAATTAATCAACGTTCCATTCAATGTTTATGAGGCCAATGGAAAGAGCTGAGATCTGTATTGTGTTTGCCTCAGTCAACCCAATGAGTAGTAGGTGCACTCAACCACGTCTCCATTCAAGCTTTTTATAACTGTGGTCTTGCAAGAGGGGCTTGGGACCCACCTTTTATTAATTGGTAGGGGTCCCAACAGTTAGGTACCGAAGGACCAGACACCTATTCTGTAAATAGGTTAGAGGATAAATAGCTGATGGGTGGTGGTCTAACTGCTGAGACCACATCCAATCCTAAGAACACAGCCATGATGAATGAAGACGTGTCACTTGGTGGATGATGCTGCCTCTCACTTCAGTGGGAGCACCAGAAATAGCCGAGTGCTGGACTTCAGTGATCACTGGTGTTTTCATTGAAGTGAATGGGAGTGCAAATTCGTCCATTCTCCAAGTGGCACGACTACGTTCCAGCCCGGCTGTGGTCAGGCTAAATTCAGGATGGGGGATGAACAACTTCCCTTCCCTTCAGAATTGGTGGAGGTCTTAGTGCTCAGACCTCCATGATCAGATATTTATGGAAAGAGAATACATATTCTTGATGGCATAACCTCTTTAAATTTGTTTCTTCTTGGACGTATATACTGACAATCCTTAGGATAGGCCATCACTCTCAGATTCGACACTCGGCACCCTCACAGATCAGCTGTTTGAAGGACTCAGCATTCGAGTGAATGCTGCACCCTATTCACTACTTTCCAAGCACAGTGCTGTATATTGTATAGAGGCTGTGCTTGGTATTGCAGCTCGGCTCCTTTTACTTGAAGTCATGTGACAGATAACTGTGATGTCACATGTCCTGTGGAGCAGAAGCAGAATTCACCCATGTGCTGCTGCCACGTCATTGATGGTAGTGTGTGCCCTAGGCCTCCACCAATCTGAAATTGATAGATCATCAATATTTAAAGTTCCAGAAAGTTTAAATGGTAAGCTTAGTCACATGGAGTTTTTTGCAGGCTGATTTTTGAGGTGTAAGAGCTGGGAGGCATTTTTTGGATTCTGCCTCAAAATCCGCCTACAAAAACTCTATGTGAACTTGCCTTCAATGTAGCAGAGCCAAGAAGTAATTTATCATTCTTTGCAGAGTATATTATGATAACTCATGTACATCAGGACCCCTTGCTGGAGGTAGAGTGTGCCCACCATCTCCCAGCACCGGAAGGTTGATTGGTAGATTTACCATGGGTTTGGAGGAAGGCCAATGGTGGGTGTTGGAAGAATTTTGACATCCTTTTTCATGTAAAAGATACACAGCTCCAACTTCCATTCATTATCTATATATTTACATATGAAGATGTTGATGGAACATAAGAGGCCATGCTGAATACGAGGCTCTATAAACCATCGCAGCTTGGGGTTTAGCGTGCATGGATATTTCAGCACCTCCGATAACTTGTACTAATCCTATAAATATTGTCTTGGATATTTTGCATAAACAAGAAAATGTTATTAATCTAAATAGCGTTGTTCCAGAAAAGCCCTCAGGAGCCGAGCACTGATTGGCCGTTACGAGGCGACATAAGCAAATAAAGGAACATGGTAACAATTACATAGAATAAGCATCTCCCTCACGCTCAACTTCACCTGGGACTGTTTAGAGACAATCCGCAAGTATAGTCTGTTTTTGATGCTCCTGGCTACATCTTGTAATACCTCCAATGACGATGTAATCCAGGTCCGATGCTACGTCCTCTGTGAAAAGAGGACAACAGTTCTACAAACATCTGAATGCAAGCAATACTAGGATTTCCAGAGCTTGCAACTTAATGGCACCCAAGGCTTTGGCCCTTGGTGACCCGAGGTGAAGTAAATCAGGCAAACTAATGGAGGCTAACAAGTCTTTCACCTGGATTCTCTATTCTTCAATGACCTAGCCTCTGTCCTACCCCGTCTAGCCAAAAAAATGGTCACTAAAACATTGTCTAAGCGCTCATTAGATCGCGGGTTACTCAAGTGGAACGGCCAGCGGTTCTTAAAGGAACTATACCACAAAACCTAAGCCATGACAAATGAATGAGGTGGAAGAAAGGAAAGGTTTGGAGAGTTGGGTCACCAAGATGAATGATCAAAGGAAAAAGGAGAATAGAAGGAAAATCTATGCAAAGAATTACTATGAATTATTAGATACATTGAAAGTCATAAAATGTGTCACCATGAAAATGTAGTCCAACATAGCGCCATCATGTTATAGAGCAGGAGGGGACAAGCACATGGATATATTTGTTTTGTAGGTGAGATTCAGTATCACTTGTAAGTCTTTGAGTGAAATATTGCTCGTTCTATGCTTGGGAGTCCAGTGGGCGGTCTCGCTCAATGATTGGGAGTCTTCAGTGAGAACCGCCCACTGGACACCTAAGCATAGAATGAGCAAATTACACTGAATCTTTCCCATAAAACTATACATCAATCTTCTCAGCTCCTGCTCTATAACATAATGGTACCTTGGGCTCCCTTTAAAGAGGACCTTTCATCACCTCCACTTCATTGCATCCTTCAATAGGAGCCACTCCACTAAATTCGACACAGTTGGAATTTTTTTCTCTAGCCCCTACCATTACCGAGCAGTCAAGGTTAGTTTCAACACAATTATACCCTCTACTGTCAAGTGGGATGTCCTGGGATGGAGCAGAAAGACAGGGACTGCCCACCTGAGAGTAGAGGACCTAACTGTGCTGAAACTAACAGCAGTGATTGCTCAGGAATGGTGGGGGCTAGAGAAAAAAATTCCAAATGCGCTGGAATCAGGGAGGAAGCACCCATTGAAGGATTTAAAGAGTTGTGGTTTATGGAAGTGGTGAAAGGTCCTCTTTAAATCTAGAACACAACAGGTTTCAGTGAGTTATGGACTCTGTGTTGTGCTGCCAAAAAATTGCCAGGAGGGTTGGTATTACCATGGTGGAAATCCAATTTGCCAACACAAACATTTCAGGTATTGAAATAAGATGACTCCTTTAGGTTCACATGGTATCTAATCACAAATACATAAAGGGACAGCACAAAGAACTTTCTAGGGTTTTATACTGATGGAAAGGAATTTTCTTCCCCTGACATGGAGCAACTGGAATCGGCCTCATGGGTTTTTTTTTTGCCTTATTCTGGATCAACACTGCAGGATTATAGGTTGTACTTGATGGACCTGTGTTTTCATCCAACTTCATCTATGTTACTATGCGTTTGGGCCATCTATGCCAATTTTCCACATAGCCAGTTTAAGAGGTTTACCCACCACATATGGATGAAGTCTGATCAACAAATCTCCAACCATAAGAAGCCACCAATCCAAATAGCAGGGTACTCATATCTCATCTATCACCGGACACCCCTTAGAAGGACTCAAGATATACCAACCATGGCTTTGGTGTATTATAATGGTAGTAATAAGTAGTTTTGGGTCTCAGATGTCAGGGACTGAAGAAAGAGTAATGACCTAAGTATTTTTTTCACATTCTACTCAGTCAAACCATATCTCCCTCATCTTTAGGCCCCATACACATGACTGTAGTTATTTTCCGTATATTGTCCACAATTACCGATATGTTATTAGTAATGTCCGAACCCATTTATTTATTTATATGGCCCCATACACACATCCATAGTTTTTACAGATCAATGTCTGAGGTGTAGAAACCATCCACAAAATATGCAGGTCCTATTCCTTTCCATATTTGTGACAGACTTGCCCATACAAGTATATGTGATTATACAAGTCTTTTGGTGGACCCCTAAGCTACATTCAGATCTGCGTCCTATCTGTTCTGTTCTTCTGGTCCGTTGTAAGTTCTGAGGAGCAGAAAAATGGACAGCAATGGATCATGGAAATGATAGAGAGGAAGGGATCCCAAATGACCCCATTGACTATAATGGGGTCCGTAGATGTCCATTTTTTACTGGCAATCGCCAGGCTTGCAGCATTTTTTTGAGCAGCAATTTCTAACAGACACTGCTATGGAGACTCTGTGCAGATGTGAACCTAGCCTTAGAAGACATGGCTTCTCAGCACTACAAAACAAACATGCGTTAGATGTCCACCAGGCATGTGCTCTGCATGTGTGGAGGTGAATGTAGACAGAATGTGTGACCGGCAATGCAGCCCATAATTTAGGGTCCGGGGCTGCTCTGATCCCTCTATTCATTGTGCAGAATGACGTGTTATTTATTCCCTAGAAGACCACACAGACTGGTTTTAGGAAGATATAATAGACAGAGACTGCCCTCGACATTACCTTCATTTGCAACTAGCTTGTACGCTTGAGTTGACATTTACACTGCTCTACAAAGCTAACCTTTGCAAGACTCAAGAGGAGAAAAAAAAAGGAAAAAAAAATCGATCTAGCTTTTTAAAGGGATGAATAGAAAAGAGTATCAAAGATGGAAAAAAGTTCACTCTGAGTGCTTCCTATTACTGCCTTATTTACTGCAGTTAACAAGTAATTTCATCATGGACATATAGCTGCTGGGAAGAGCAGACGTGCAAAATATGGAAAAAAAAAAACAGTATTGTGATCACGTAACACAAGTCCGTTTCAATTAACTGCAAGTAAAACATGAACTTAAAGGGGTTGTCTGGTCACAAGAAAACACGTCTCTCCTATCCATAACTTGCTGATCGGTGGTGGTCCAGTCTTTTAGATGTCTACCAATCACGAGAACTGGGGTGCTAGAATGTGTGCTGCATCCCCATTCATTTCAATGGGAATCGACTGTGATAGTTGAGCCCTACACAGGCCTTCAATATCTGGTCTTAGCCAACCCCCTGTGCATGAGCTTGTTGCTTACTTGCTACTCACTTTATTTATAGCTGTTTTGCTCATTCATCCCATTGAATATTGAACCTTTACTGCACCCCATTTAATGCCAGTAAGAATATTCTGGTTCTGTTTGTAACCACTACTATCCAGTGTGTACTGGTACATTGCACTGACATTACTATTACTATGTGGCCATTCTATATGGTTTAATCTTCTTTGACAAACCTACAGAATTATGTTCTGTTGACCACAATTTTTCATCTGCAAGTGATTCTTTTATATTAGTTTTATCCTCTATTTATTTTGTATAATTGACAAGAAAGGTTTTTGTTAACTGCGCTTCCTCATGATAGGTTCATCTATTGAGTGTATATTTACATATATTTATATATACTCTATTGAGTGTATATTTACATACGTTTATATCTATATACCCACTTCATTTTTCCTTAGAGATTTTTTATTCAGATCCCTAACCAGCACCTTTTTTTTTTTTTTTAAAGACTTTTTTCACTGTATGAAGGTTTTAGTTTGCATGTACATCTATTCATGTAGGTATTTGTGCATAGTTTATCCATATATGATTTTTCTGTTCCTTTTTTATCTGCCATCAGTTACAATGTCTACTTTTCTATATTTTTATGTGCATATGTTTTTTATTATTATATACATTTTTATATTGTCCTCGACCTCTATATTATATATGCATGATATTATATTGCATTTTATTTTCCTATATGCAAGCTTCCGCCTTTTGGTTCTGTTCAGTTGAACCCTCTTTTCTATTTTGAACTAATGAGTTTGAATTCATTTTGTCACATTTGATCCATGCTTACAGGTATCGTTGTTGTTTTTGTAGTACACACTTGAAAAAGGGGTACTAAAATACCCCGAAATGCGTTGTGTGTTTTTCTCCTGAAATAAAAGATTTTGTCCTAATTTCACTGGTCCTGCGCAGTCCCTGTAATCCTGGTCCTTGGTTCTATTCTCTGTTTACACCTTTCATGGTGTCACAGTGTGACAGCTGCAGACTCCAGTTCTTTCCTGTTTTGGTTCCTTATACCTCTTGTGGTCATACAACCCCTAAAGGTGAGAAGCCATCTTCTACTATTTGGATCGTTGTGTCTGTCTAATGATACTATACTATGTATTGCTCGGTGTCTCTACCTTTGTCGTTTGCATGATTACTATTACTATCATCCTCAGTCTCACAGGTGTGGGGATTGTGAGACAAAGCAACAATGTTTTTTATGGATTTGCTGCATTGTCTCACAGTCATGATGCTACAGACTATAATGGTAATGATAGTAACAATGTGCGCTTCATGTCTGGGACACACAGGATAGTTGTGGCTGCAAATGGAGCCAACATACTGCAACTGGCTTTGAATGGGGGACAGGAAAGGGTTAATAATAGACACAATACTGAAAAAGGAGAGCTCACACAGAAGAGGAGAACACTGCTCCTGCCTATGGAGCCAAAACCCCCACTTCACAAAATCCGTCTCTGCTTCTTTGCTGCTAGAGATGGCCTTCACTTGATAAGTGGCAGTGGGGAGGAACAGCAAGTTAGAGGGAAGGGAGACACGTACTGACCAGTATTTTAAAGCAATTTTACAGTCATTTTAGGTAAATCACAAGATTTTCACTTTTGATAGTGATCACATTGTCATCGTATAAGTACAAGATATTGACTATTTAAGAATATTCCTGTTATATAAGTTATTTAGGTACAGGTGTGACAACTTGTACCAAGAGCACTATCACTGCATCCATTACTTGTCACTTTATCAAGTACTGACTCTGTTAGGCCAAGAAAATACAGAAAAGACAAAAATGTTAATTCACACGGGGGGAGGGGTTCTAGTTATTGTAGTTTAGGAAGATATGTTATCACTCAGATAGCAGTTTTATAACCTATTACATTACAACAAAAAATGAAAAAAAAATGCAATTGGTAACTGAAAGGAAATCTCAATCTTTAGGCAGAATGCAATAGGATTTCACTTGATACAACTTAACACACAAAAGGGAGTTGTCCCACTATTCATACAATAGGAATGTATGCTACCCTATATACCGCATGATACAATTAGAAGACTGAACGCCGCTGCCAAAATGTAGTTTACAATGCTTGAAAGACTCCTCTGATTTATAGCGAGGATTTATTGGGTGACAGTGTGCAAGGGAAAACTAGATTTCTCTGTCTGTAGACTGATGTGTATTATTAGCTGGATAGAAGTACATGACCTGTTTACATTGTATACGCATATATGGTAGTGACTGTAACTAATGTATAGAACCACATATTCTCATCCCACACTACATGGTTCCATAGCAAGTTCTCTTGAGGTGCACCAATGAATTTTTGGGTAACATTGCAACACCGGCATTGCGCCGGCACAATTCTGTGAAATGGACAGTGCATTGGTGAGGGTAGGAAAGTCTTCTCTTATGGGATGCCCAGGTTTATCCTTATCCTGTAGCTACAGGCGGTGTCCTCCTCTAACTTGTGCAGGTAAGTACAAGCATAAGTCATCATTTTACTTGTTGTTTTTGGGGCCTTCACTTTTAAGTGTGTGGTCCACTGCTAGAGTAAAGTGGTTGCAAATACTCATTGCCGCTTCTTTTAAAGCCTATAGGACTACCAAGGATAGCTGAAAGCTATATACAGCTATATACATCTTTGGCAGTCCCATAGACCTTGAATTGAGAGGCAAGGAGTATACTGACCACTGGGCCTCTCGTTCTCACAATCCATGGAGGCATATTCTGGGGATAGATAACAATGTGGATCTTAAAGGGAAAGTGCCAGCAAAAAATGACCCATTGCTTAAATCATGTTTTCATATCAAACATATTTTTAAAGAATTTTTGGTGACCTTGCACAGAGGGGGGAGTAGTTAAGCTGTGACATCACCTCTGGTGATTGGCTATACTATAGCTGTGATCATAAGTGAAGTGGCTGCTGCAAAGAAATTACTTTCTGTTTTCAGTAGGAATCAGTGTATTATATGGTTTAGTGGACAGATTCAGAACTGAAGGAGTTTGGGGTTTTTGTTTTTTTAATAGTGATAACATGGAATTTTATTTTAAAAAAATATGGTCAATATAAAACCCCTTAAAGTAAAAAAAAAAAAAAAAAAAAAAAACACAAACAAAAAAAAAAAAAATGCAATGTGATTTTAGTAACCATGAAAAGATCACATGTATAACCCTGGGTCTTTTTTTTCCAACTGAAGACTTTGGTTTGGATTCTATCCTTAGTCATGTAGCAAGGCCAGTTAAGGAGTTGGACATCGACTAATAGGATAGCTACCTCCAATAGGAGGCACTAGAGAGACAGCTTTCTTTCTGCTGGAAGGCGGCGAGACTCAGAAAAACACCAGGGTGCGCTCACATCGGAGTTGTTTAAACCATTCTTCTCGACCATCATAGGACCATAAGAACAGAACAAACAATAAAATGGGTTCATCTAATGACAAACAACAACAGATCTCAGGGACCCCCTTCGACTACAATGGGGTCTGTCAAGTATCCCAGGGACCTCATTGACTATAATGGGATCTGTCGAATATCCCAGTAACCTCATTGGCTATAATGGGATCTGTCAGACTTGCAGGACTTTTTCGCGCATGATTTCAGACAGATTCTCCACCGGATGGACTCCGATGTTGATGTGAAGGTAGCCTGATGTGGAATCGTAGTAAAATGAGGGGCAATACATGAAATCTTCACAATACCACTTTTTTGCCTACTTACCATTTTTCCAAACTTTACCAAGAAAGACTGTAGTTGATATGACCTACCTCTTGTACTGAACGTGCCGCCGGCTTGTCTTGGTGATTTGCCAGTATTAAAAAAGGTAAAGTGCATAGCTGTGGATGCTGCAGGGCAGAATGGAGCTCATTCCTGGCAGTTTCTAAGTCTTCTTCAGATGAGGCACTATCAAGGACAAATACTACCCCTTGAGATCCCTGGTAATAGCGACTCCAGTATTTACGGATATTAGCTGCTCCTGTATAAAAAAACAAACAAAAAACAAACATAAAAATCTTAAATAATAATAAAAATTAAAAAAAAAGCTAACAAGGCTGTTGGCTATAAATGTCAACAGGTTCCCCCGGAAAAATCAGCTCTTTAATGGGAGTGACTGGAACTGGACCCATGTCGATCATATGACCACAGTAGTGCTCCCATATTGTTGTGAGATAATCAATGTATTGGGGTTCTAAACATTTAATAAAATAGCTGTAAAAAGGGTTTATCTGGGTTTTCCAAAAATTGGTAGACAGTGGACATCCATTCAATCCCTCGGCACTCTGGGGCAATGACATCATTTACAACCACTGGACTTAGCGTTCATCAGCACATGTACGGCACCGTCAAATCCAGTGACTGGCTACAGTGATCATGTGAATGATGAATGTGATACCATTGCCTACTGTTACCTAGGTTTTTCACATTCCCCGACACCCCCCTTTTAGAACTGTAAAGCAGCAAACATTTGGTGTCTTCCTAGTTTCCATCCGTCCAGGAATGTACAAATTGACAAAACCCATAACCAAACCACTAACAAAAATTGCCGTTTTATAGGACAGTGCGAGAAAGATCTTTTTTTATTTATTTTTATTTATACCCTCTTGAGGTAAGACCCAGCATCTAAATCAGACCACACCTGTGATCATATACATATCTGCTTGTGACATGGCTACATGCCGAGGTTTTTAGCAATCTGACAATTTGATCTGGGTCTTATTTTTTTTTATTTTTGGCAATGAGAGAGTGTATATACTACCAGTTAAAAGTTTTAGAATTCCTCAATTTTTCTAATTATTTTTTTTATATTGACTCAGTTCTACAACTGCAAATAACATGAAGTGTTCAAATGTAAGTTAAAATACAAAAATAATATGAATTTTTAACCTCAAACGGAACAATAGTCTGAATTTCAGATTATTTTTTTTTTTTTAGAGACGATGACATTAAGCAGAGAAAGCAAATTGTGGTTTGAAATTGCTTGCAAATTATTCGGACAAGTGTCTCAAATTTTGGAGATTACAGATTACTTTCACCCGAAGACTTACCGCGTTGGAACAAACTCCATAAAAACACCCTCTAAAGTAATTAACAAAAGACAGAGAATAATAACCCTTAAGCTAGATTCACACTTGTGTTCGGGTTTCCATTCTCCGGGTTCACTTGGGGACCCAAAAGACGGAAACCCAATCTGCTTAAAAAGGGGTTACCTGCAGAACCCATAGACTATAATGGGGTCCACCGGGTTTCCACCCAAAAAATGCGGAAACATGCATTTTTCTGGTGGATTCGGGGTCAGAATCCCCAAACAGAATACAGGCGCAGGTGTGAACCTAGCCTTAGAAGTGTACAAAAAATTGCCAACAAATCTATGGCGGCAATAAGTAGTTACTTATAACATTCAAAGGCACTTGGAAACTGGAGGAAACTCTGACAGGAAGAGGTCTGGCAAACCAAAGGCCAATACAAAGTCAGATGACAAGTTTTTGAGAGTCAACAGTAACAGCATAGTACTAAATCATCAAGCACAGCTTTGTGCGAAAAAGATAAACAAGTTTCCATTTCAGATGAAGAGTAGACTTCTATCTGCAGGTATGACAAGCAACACCTCCAGTGGAGACAGAAGAATGAAAGAAGGTCTTATGGACTGATGAATCAAAGTTTGAGATCTGTGATATCTCACAAAGAGTCATTGTGTAGGTGGAAGGATGCTTCCTCGGTGCGTAACACTAACATGGAGGAGGAACCGTGATGGGACTCTGGCACACTGGACAAAAAAAGCGATCCAACATATTGATGAGCCATGCAATACCCTCTGCGGTACGCCTAATTGGTCAAGGGTTCTTATTACAGCAACACAAAGATCCAAAACATTTTTAGGTTGTCAGAACTACCTAAGAAGACAAGAAGAAGCGGACAGGCTTCATAGAATGGAATGGCCTTCACACTCTCCAGACATGAACCCCATTGAGCTAGGAAGAAGAGTGAAAGCAAAGCAACCTACAACTACAGAGGATTTATGGGAACTTCTCCAATACTGTTGGGAAGAAATTTCTGAACAGTATCTGAATGCAACTGGAGAAAGAACGCCTGGAATGTGTAAAGTTGTTATATCAGATAGAGGAGGGGACTATGAAGAGTCAAAAATCTAGATCGAATTTGTTGAAACAAAGATAATCCATTATTTTTATTCACCTTCACTTGTTTATTTCTTCCATGCTTTCAACTGAATCCACCTACTCCGTGAAGGCATGAAGTATTCGATTACCCTACACCACTACCACTACAGTGGAAAGGAACCAAAACGCAGTGCCTACTGAAACTAAGGAACTGTGTGTGCCGGGTCCTCCATGGTGAGACACTCCTTGCAGTCACACGCTGCACTGACTAATACGTGAGAGCCTGATCGAGAACGCTCCATTGTTAAAGGGGTACTCCCAGCTCTATCTCACGACCACCAGGATGGCATTTGTGGAAACAGTAAATCCAATATAGGTAAACAGAGGTAGCACAACGAGCTATGACATTTCCATAACCTCAGGAGCTACACTGTTTTTGCAAATTCTTCTCTATGGGAGTTACAGAAGCAGCATAGTACAGCCTGCGATTGTCAACCTCCGTAACTCAACTATCTCACGTTGAGATGGGACCCCCCAACAATCACCTGACCTTGAAAGGCTGAGATCGGAATAACCCTTTAACCTACAATTCTCCACTTTGGGTTCTTGGAAATGGAGTTTCTAAACATGACAACCCTTCAAGCATGTAGATAGGTACAGACGTCATGAGCGACTAATATATGTCCCTGGACGTAGTCAAGGGAACCAGAATTACAACACCCATTGCTGACACCATAGGCTACACTCCAATAACTAGAAAACAAAGTACAAAAGAAAAAAGTTCACGTTACTTTAGTGACGTGTTTTCATTTTATGAGTAAGCAGCTTCATATATAAAAATGTAAGAATCCCTTGAAGTTGCGGTGATAAGTATACAAAGCACCTTACTCATCATGTAACATACGCCACCTCTGTATGAGAACAATATCCTCAGTGTGTGGCGTGACGCCATTATTTGGACAATGTCCAAACAATAAAATGAAGTCAACAGGTGATTCACAATACATCGGGGGACGAAGAACTGAAACTGAGTATTAACATTACTATCTACTTGGACTCTGGCCAAACTGATGGCTGTAAAATCATTATTTGGTGCAGGAACACTCCTCTCCTCTGGATCACAGGTTCTCCGAAGAAGCAAAAATATTCAGTATTTACTTTGCCTGTACTACGTTTTGTATTGCATACAGTACAGTGATAGTTATCGGGCCAAGAGAACACTTTGGGGCTGATTTATCAAAATCGACGTTTTCCCACACAGGTCTTAACCCATGCCCTGATGGAGATTGCATCCAGTTTATGGAGAGGTACATGCCTTGTGGAGTCTGTGCACCTAACCAGAAATCTACGCCAGCTCCTTGATCAAAAAGTTGCAATTTTTGCGCAAAAATTCTCTTCTCACTTGAAGCCATGATTAGTCAAACCCTTTGCGTCAAGTGGAATCTAAGTATGGTACCACAAAAGGGACTACAAAGGAATTCTCCCATTTGGATGACCCTTACGCTAGGTTCACACTAGAGTTCGAGTCTCTGTTGTTCGGGTCCGCATGGGGACCTGAAAGACGGAGACCCTGTCCACTTAAAAAGTTACCTGCGGAATGAGCCAAAGACACAAAAGCAATGGGAAATATAAAGCGCTTATTCTTCTAACTTCTGCAACAAAAAAACAGCTTTTCTGCAACATGGGGCCTCAGCCTAAAGACTCTGCTGCTATTATCTTGGTGCCAGATGCTACAGGACATCTTCAGAGGATTCTAGAGTTGCTTAGGCAGAACGATAAGGACCTACACAAGATCCACAGGTGGTTTCACGGTTATGGCTGTATACAGTTTTATATTTAGCTGTAATTTTTTTGACACATTATGTGTTTTTTCTCAACTTTGCCATCTAGAGTATATAACACTGAAGGAATATTACACATAACTTTGGCTGATCTATACTCTATATCTCTATACTCCTTATTCGCAAATGGGGAACCTCTTTGCTAAAATTAATCACTGGTTTCCTGTTAATGCGTAAATATAAAAATAAATAGTATTGCGGAATATGTCAGCGTGATTAATATGTGCTTGGAGCGCGGCCTTGTAACCAAATCTGTTTATGTCTCATAATATAACTTAAAGGTTGCCATTTACACATGCACATACATCTGAATTAATGGCTGTTTATAGAAGACTTCTCTTAAAATAATGACATCACAGGCTTGGGGGTCTCCCTGTTAACCCCTATATTGTCAGAACAGGAACGGTCATTTACTTCTCCAACCTGTTATTATCATTCCGAATTTTGCCCATCAAGCATTTCTACAGTCATGGCCAAAAGTTTTGAGAATGACACAAATATTATATTTTCACATGATCTGCTGCCCTCTGGTTTTTATGTGTGTTTGTCAGATGTTTTTATCACATACAGAAATAGAATTGCATTCATATTATGAGTAACAGAAGCTTATATTGACAGTTAGAAGGGGGGGGGGGGGGGGGGGGGGGGGGGGGGGGGGGGGGGGGGGGGGGGGGGGGGGGGGGGGGGGGGGGGGCCCCCCCCCCTGAGTTAATGCAGCAAGTCAATATTTGCAGTGTTGACCCTTCTTCTTCAGGACCTCTGCAATTCTCCCTGGCATGCTCTCAATCAACTTCTGGACCAAATCCTGACTGATAGCAGTCCATTCTTGCAGAATCAATGCTTTAATTTTGTCTGAATTTGTTGGTTTTTGTTTGTCCACCCGTCTCTTGATGATTGACCACAAGTTCTCAATGGGATTAAGATCTGGGGAGTTTCCAGGCCATGGACCCAAAATCTCTATGTTTTGTTCCCTGAGCCATTTAGTTATCACCTTTGCTTTATGGCAAGGTGCTCCATCATGCTGGAAAAGGCATTGTTGAGTGCCAAACTGCTCTTGGACGGTTGGGAGAAGTTGCTCTTGGAGGACATTCTGGTACCATTCTTTATTCATGGCTGTGTTTTTAGGCAAGACTGTGAGAGAGCCGATTCCCTTGGCTGAGAAGCAACCCCACACATGAATGGTTTCAGGATGCTTTACAGTTGGCATGAGACAAGACTGGTGGTAGCGCTCACCTCTTCTTCTCCGAATAAGCTGTTTTCCAGATGTTCCAAACAATCGAAAAGGGGATTCATCAGAGAAAATGACTTTACCCCAGTCCTCAGCAGTCCACTCCCTGTACCTTTTGCAGAATATCAGTCTGTCCCTGATGTTTTTTCTGGAGAGAAGTGGCTTCTTTGCTGCCCTCCTTGAGACCAGGCCTTGCTCCAAGAGTCTCCGCCTCACAGTGCGTGCAGATGCACTCACACCTGCCTGCTGCCATTCCTCAGCAAGCTCTGCACTGCTGGTAGCCCAATCCCGCAGCTGAAACACTTTTAAGAGACGGTCCTGCCGCTTGCTGGTCTTTCTTGGGCGCCCTGGAGCCTTTTTGGCACCAATGGAAGCTCTCTCCTTGAAGTTCTTGATGATGCGATAGATTGTTGACTGAGGTGCAATCTTTCTAGCTGCAATACTCTTCCCAGTTAGGCCATTTTTGTGCAGTGCAATGATGACTGCACGTGTTTCTTTAGAGATAACCATGGTTAACAGAAGAGAAACAATGATGGCAAGCACCAGCCTCCTTTTAAAGTGTCCAGTGGTGTCATTCTTACTTAATCATGACAGATTGATCTCCAGCCCTGTCCTCATCAACACCCACACCTGTGTTAATGGAGCAATCACTGAAACGATGTTAGGTGGTCCTTTTAAGGCAGGGCTGCAATGATGTTGAAATGTGTTTTGGGGGATAAAGTTCATTTTCTAGGCAAATATTGACTTTGCAAGTAATTGCTGTTAAGCTGATCACTCTTTATAACATTCTGGAGTATATGCAAATTGCCATTAGAAAAACTGAAGCAGTAGACTTTGTAAAAATTAATATTTGTATCATTCTCAAAACTTTTGGCCATGACTGTAGACAGTAGATATTAAAATAAATGCATGATCGTAATTAGAGATGAGCGAATCAAAACTGACGAAGTGGAATTTGATCCGAATTTCAGGAAATATTCGATTTGCATCAAATCCGGCTTTCCTCACGCTTCGTGGTAACGAATCGCATTTTTTTTTCATAAGACCATACCTGCACCTAATATCATGACAGGCTGCTGCACGTTAGGACATGGGGCAAGGAGCTCTGGGAACGCGGGATCACCCACAATGCCATGCGTGCAGTCAATCTGTGATGTCACAGCCCTTTAACCCCCTTCGCGACCGCCCATGGCATCGGGAGCGGTTGTTAGCTGTAACTGACAGCTAACACCCTGCTCCATAACCCCCAGTCGGAGAACACCTCCGAATGCGGGTTTTAACCCCTTGGATGCCACAGCCAAACAATACCATGGCATCCAAGGGGTTCCGCCATGCTACATGTCCCCCTGGGCACTCCTTGCGGCGAGATTGGGGGGTGCTGATAAGCATCTTCTGCAGCCTGGGGTCTGATCAGTGACCCCGGGCTGCTAGTACCTCCCAGTACCTGGTTGATCCTGCCCAGAAGTGAGGAAGTTAGCCTATGCGTCTGCATAGGCTGACTTCCTCTATAGACTGCAATACACGTATATTGCAACCTATAGTACTGAACCAGCGATTCTTCTCCACTATACAGGCTCTCTGCAGCCAAGAAATAGCTGTTTTTTTAACGCCATTTGCCACAAATTAATTCGTATCGGAACGGAAAATTCTGCGAAGCTGCCAAATCGAATTTTTGAAAAATTCGCTCATCTCTAATCATAATGGGTTAAATCTATCAGCCGCAAATTATTAGAAAGCCAGCCTAGTTGGAACGCTTTACGGAAGAGGAAGCTCCAACACTCAGGGCTATAGAAAAGATGGATGTTAAATGGGTTCTCCAAGACTCCATAGGCTAAGATTAGGATAGTTCATCAATATTAGATTGGTTGGGGTCCAACAACTGGTACTCCCCACTGTGAAAATTGCTGGGTTAAACACAGTGGTACCCCCACTGGAAGGGACGCTTCCCCTTTCACATTCATTTCAATGACCACACTGGAGATAGCTGAAGTACAGCACTCGCATATCTCTGGCACTCCCAAGTCAATGGGAGCAGAGAAGCGTCCACATTCAGCCTGGCTACATTCACAATGGGGGATAGACACATCAATGATTCTCATGATTGGTGGGGGTCTCAACTTCATAGCATAACCCTTTTAATGGTGGAGGGTTCATTTGCCAGGACCCTCACTGATCCTCAGAATGAGGGAGCCATAGAACTAGTTAAAGTGAGTCTGTCAGCAGTTGTGACCCCTCCAAACTGCTATCGGAACTAAACAAAGGACGTGGAGAGCTATACGGTCAAGCAGGATGCATGACCACAGTATCCAAATTTAAACACCTCAGCCCCATGGTTGCAAGTGCCCAAGAATGCTGAATGCTCCCTAAACCCTCTGCTGATAGGGGCCAGATGAAGCGTGTATGTGCGCAAAACGGCCGCTGCCCAGAGGTCAGCTGCCCCTCACCCGCTTACTGGATTAATGGTATGACAATAAAAAAAAGTTTTCATGGAATCCAGGCGAGTGCCCCGTCCTTTCTAGTCTTCTCTATTTGTGGATAAAAAAAAGAAAAAAAAAGTAACAGTTCTTTGTGCAAAACCCAGACTTGGGCAAAAAATTGCTACTTTTCAATTTTCCATTCAGAAAATTGGCATACAGGTTGGGTTGTTGAGTCAGTAGGACTCCTCTAAGTTTACCATAGACCGACTCCCAACTCTGACAGCCAGAAAAGATCCTCTAATTTATTAAAAATTTAGGGACCATGAAAGTAATTATGTAACAAACCATACATTTCACTAATTACATGATAATGGAATAATATAATTAAAAATAATCATTTTATTTTGAACCCAGAGTCGATAACTTTTTCCCAACTCCAAATCCAAATGCAGGGCTTGATAAATTTATCCCAAGTGTATGTTCTCTAGCTATTATATTATATCAATGTATATTAATGCATACGTTACTAGCATGGATATCAGGCAGTTACATCTTCATGCTTCAGTTATGAAGTATTTGAAGAATTCTTCAATGTAGCGATACCCTCAATCATCATAAAAAAATGGAAACATAAAATGTTGGAAATAACAGAAAAAAATATTCTAACCAGGTAATGAGAAGAGACAATCTATGAATACAAGGGGCACTATGAACCTTATATCAGATCTTTTTTTTTTCGATGGACAGTCTTCGAGTTTGATGAGTCTTTGGTTCCAATTGGAGTTGGTCCATGAAAACCCAAAGACTCATGAAACTTGAAAACCATCCATCGAAAAAAAAAAGTTATCCAAAATAAGATACAGATGTCACATCGAAGAGAAGAAACTACTAAATTCATTTTACCCTTTGGTCCAGGGAGCAGTTACGCGGATTTTGTTGCTCTCAAACATGCGATTGGAACAATCTACAATTCAATATTTTTTAAGCACTGTAGATTGGAAAACTGGAGAAGTGAATGTCTTCTATGTATCTTCTATGTATCATCTCATGCTCAGGTTATACGTGATTTATAACCATGAATATGTAAAACGTTGCAAACAGTTCCAGTATAAATCACCTATTAGGGCTAAAGCCATGTACACACAAACCTTTTCACCTTCTCCAAAATGGCCAAAACGTATCTCATGACGAACAGCAGATGCTCAGAAGACTCGTACATCCTCAGCCGATCATGGAGTCAGCAGGATGTCCATCCTGGCATAAGTATATCACATGTGTTCAATATTCATCTTTTTCTTAACTTTGTCCAAGAGGGAGATTAATATAAAAAAAAAAAAAAAAAAAAAAAAAACAGCAGAGGAACACTAGTGGGATGCACACCATGCAAACATCTCCTAACAGGAGCGAAGAGACGTGTGGAAAACCCACCGTAAAAGTTCTCTGTGTTAACTCATTAGTGGGATTCGCTGGATTGGGAAAACAGAGCTGCTTTTTGTCTGAAACAGCGCTACATCTGTTCATGGGTGGTGTCTGGTACTGCAGCTGGACACCAATGAATCAGAGCTGCAATGCCATATACAACCTGAGGACAGGTGTGGACAACAACCATGATTTTAAAGTCCTAATCGACCCCTTTAAAAATGTTTAATAGTTGTTAACAAATAATAAGGTTTATGATATATAAATAATAATCATAAATAATGAATATAAATAATAAATGTTTATAATATCCAAAATAAATTAAAATAATGTTTATAATAAATATTAATGATATAAAAATAATAATGTTTATTACAAATAATATTTATGAAACAACAATAATTTTTATAACATGCAAAAAATGTTTGGGATATATAAATAATGCCAATAATAAATGTTTGATATATAACAATCATAATGTTTAAGATACATAAATGTTTATATCCAAAATAAAAAATAAAAATTAATAAAAATAATGTTTGATAAATAATATTTAAGATATATAATAACAATAATGTTTATAATAAATCAATTTTTAGAAGAATATACAAAAAAAATAATAAAAATGATTATAAAATATAAATAATCACATCAACAATGTTTGATATATAAATAATAATGGTAATGATATATGAAATAATAATATTTTATAAAAACAAAAAAAAAGTTACTAAAACCTTCAACTTTCACTGGCCATATACAGAATTATAGGGATCCCTATAACTGTAGTGGTGCAATGGGCTGTACAGTGACACAGGTAATGATCATACTCTTCCAGTGGTTCAGCAACCAAAGTGGTATCCAAGGATTTGGAAGATTTAAAGAGAAATCGATAAATAGGGAGGTTTAAAGGGGGTTGACTCAAAGGCAACCTCTTTAGGGCTAGGACTACACAGCAACTTTGTCTGCGACGCCCGTCATGCACGGAAAAATCACCAGGTCACCCTAATTTTAGTGAATGGAGTAGCTTTGTGACCCCTAATGTGGTGCAACTTCGACTTCAAGTTGAACATTGCTCAACTTTTTTTGCAACTTGAAGTCATGGCACATTAAAGGTCGCAATGTGACTCCACTCACTAACATTAGTAATGTCATTGCCATTTTCTTGATTCCAAGATTACACTGTGACACTATAAGGGTATGTTCTTTATGTCACTATTGGCCCATACATAGCATACAAGTGATTTAGAAGAGATTTTGGTGGGGGTTGAAAATCTTTAACGAAAACACCCCTTTAAGGGTATGTTTACACGGAGGAATGCGGAAATGATACAGAGAAAGATTCTGCCTCGAAATCAGCTCTACATTTCACCTGAAGTCTGTCTCTTATTGTTTTCAATGGGAGGCAGTGACGGATCTTACCGCAAGGCCTCATGCCAGATTAATAACACTTGATTCAGAAAGCCGAAGCTCAGCTTCAGATTTCTGCCATGGGTTCCACAGAGCTGAAGAAAAATCTGAGGCGGAAAATTTTTTTCTGTGTAGTCCATTGTATTTGCCTACTGTCAGTCTGTCTTACCTGCTAGGGGAAAGAGCAACTGGTCATACAGTTTCCTTACAAGGTAAGTCATTCGAAAGACCAAACCATTTAATATATCTAACAGGGTAGATCATGCAAGAAAAAAAAAACAAAACATCCTTTCTGTGCGTCTTTCCACCCTTTCTGTCACCAGAACTCAGCACATACAGTGGGGAAAAAAAAGTATTTAGTCAGCCACCAATTGTGCAAGTTCTCCCACTTAAAAAGATGAGGCCGGCCTGTAATTGACATCATAGGTAGACCTCAACTATGAGAGACAAAATGAGAAAACAAATCCAGAAAATCACGTTGTCTGATTTTTAAGAATTTATTTGCAAATTATGGTGGAAAATAAGTATTTGGTCACCTACAAACAAGCAAGATTTCTGGCTCTCACAGACCTGTAACTTCTTCTTTAAGAGGCTCCTCTGTCCTCCACTCATTACCTGTAGTAATGGCTCCTGTTTGACATTGTTATCAGTATAAAAGACACCTGTCCACAGCCTCAAACAGTCACACTCCAAACTCCACTATGGTGAAGACCAAAGAGCTGTGGAAGGACACCAGAAACAAAATTGTAGACCTGCACCAGGCTGGGAAGACTGAATCTGCAATAGGCAAGCAGCTTGGTGTGAAGAAATCAACTGTGGGAGCAATAATTAGAAAATGGAAGACATACAAGACCACTGATAATCTCCCTCCATCAGGGGCTCCACGCAAGATCTCACCCCGTGGGGTCAAAATGATCACAAGAACGGTGAGCAAAAATCCCAGAACCACACAGGGGGACCTAGTGAATGACCTGCAGAAAGCTGGGACTAACCTAACAAAGGCTACCGTCAGTAACACACTACGCCGCCAGGGACTCAGATCCTGCAGTGCCAGACGTGTCCCCCTGCTTAAGCCAGTACATATCCGGACCCGTCTGAAGTTTGCTAGAGAGCATTTGGATGTTCCAGAAGAGTATTGGGAGAATGTCATATGGTCAGATGAAACTAAAGTAGAACTGTTTGGTAGAAACACAACTCGTCGTGTTTGGAGGAGAGCGAATGCTGAGTTGCATCCAAAGAACACCATACCTACTGTGAAGCATGGGGGGGCAACATCATGCTTTGGGGCTGTTTCTCTGCAAAGGGGCCAGGACGTCTGATCCATGTACATGAAAGAATGAATGGGGCCATGTATCGTGAGATTTTGAGTGCAAACCTCCTTCCATCAGCAAGGGCATTGAAGATGAAACGTGGCTGGGTCTTTCAGCATGACAATGATCCCAAGCACACCGCCAGGGCAACGAAGGAGCGGCTTCATAAGAAGCATTTCAAGGTCCTGGAGTGGCCTAGCCAGTCTCCAGATCTCAACCCCATAGAAAACCTTTGGAGGGAGTTGAAAGTCCGTGTTGCCCAGCGACAGCCCCAAAATATCACTGCTCTAGAGGAGATCTGCATGGAGGAATGGGCCAACATACCAGCAACAGTGTGTGCCAACCTTGTGAAGACTTACAGAAAACGTTTGACCTCTGTCATTGCCAACAAAGGATATATAACAAAGTATTGAGATGAACTTTTGTTATTGACCAAATACTTATTTTCCACCATAATTTGCAAATAAATTCTTAAATCAGACAATGTGATTTTCTGGATTTGTTTTCTCATTTTGTCTCTCATAGTTGAGGTCTACCTATGATGACAATTACAGGCCGGCCTCATCTTTATAAGTGGGAGAACTTGCACAATTGGTGTCTGACTAAATACTTTTTTTCCCCACTGTATCCCCAGTCTTGCAGATGGATAGGTTAGGGTCACCTGAACGATACTCATCCCTTTGTGAATCGGTGCCTCCATTGCTCCACAGAGGCAAGCAGCACCGCCCTCATTGCTCCAAAGAACTAAAAAAAAAAAAAAAAAAAAAAAAAAACACACACCAACATCTCTGCAACAGAGGCATTGATTCACAATGTTAGGTTAGGGTCACTAGAATCAAACTGCAGGGCTGGATTGATATGCTGATTCTAGTGACCCTAACCTATCTATCTGTAGGGTTGGGGTGATATGCTTGGTTCTAGTGATACACTCACTTTAAGCCTAAGACAGTTTTTTGTCTGTGTCAATGTCCCTTTTACCGTCAGTTTTCTGTCCACGTGTCTCTAATTTTCCATTTCTATGACACCAGTTTCTTCATATCCAAAATAGGACTGGAGTGCCATCAATGGTTAGAGCCAAAAAAAAAAAAAAAACCTGGCAAGTCCTATTCCTTCTAGCTACTTGACATTATATTATTTAAGATTTAGCAGTAAAAATAAACAACAAATCTTCCCAGTCCAGAGTTCAGAGCGTTTTATTATCCTAGTGATAGAAACACCACATGATGCGAGCAGTGTCTTGAAATATGCCAAACAAACTGTAAGGTATATATATAACAAATACGCACATAAAATACACAGCTATCTCCGTTCCCACATTTGTCACCAATTATTCCACTGTTGGGGTAGAAGTTGTTTTGGAATACGACTTAAGAGTAGACATTGCCCCATTCTCGGCAGAACGCCCTTCCATCCCGGCACTCACATACACGAGCTTTACAGACTCCCGAATACACAAAGAATTAAAAATCACAATATCACCGTGTCATGCAGATGGTCCATGTTACCGCACAATTACACAAAAGGTCACATAAAAACAACATAAATACTCAAAGTCAAAAAAGGAAGCCATAAATCACACAACGTATTCAGCTCCGGCTGCTTATATTGTTATATACTGTTACCAATGACAAATACAGCTGTCAAAGTGTATTCTTAATACTGTTGGAGAGACCGTGAAGGATTTTTTCTTTCCCCAATGGATTTTTTTTTTTAAATTCCGAAATCTCAGTGGACAATATGTATACCTACATTTATTCATTGGATAAATTACATCTCCTCATATAGACAACTCACTAGTTACGCTACTACAATGTAAAAGGGTAGAATAATGGCCGCCATTTTTTTTGGCTAAACTATCCGGAGCGATCATAGGATATATGTACGGGTCAGATGATGGCGGGATGTTATTGGCATGACCACTGACCTATAGTAATTCAGTATACGATACAATAATTACTATAGGATAGAATCAAAAACTACAAGTATCTGATCGATGCCAGTCCCACCACCAGAACGAACACCAATCTCCAGAACAATGGTCAGATGACACCATTGGGTCACCACATCCATGTGGAGAGAGGAGAGGTGGTCAAGCACGTGCATGGCTCTCTCCATCACTTCTACAGCACTAAACAAGAATTAAACATTAGATTTGTATTGGCCAAATACAGCAATTTTGACAGGTTCATCCAACTATGAAATGTACAACACATAAAGAAGTCCCCAGACCACCTATTTAAAATGTACCTCCATTTATAAAACCACTTTTCATAAATGAATAGTACAGGTGAATATAAGAAACTTTGTAATAGATTTTATTAAAGAAATCTGTTTCCTTCTCCACTTATCAGGCTGCTTAACTCCTCCATTCATTCACTCAGTCTCACATCAGTAATAGCACCCGGCCCTGTATCCAGCCTCACACACAGAAGTCTATGGAGAGGGGAGGAGGGAGGATGCTGCCTACTAGTAATTGATTTATTGCCTCTTTCTGTACAGTGGTAGAGCATTATCGTACTAGATATAGTAGTGTCAAAAGAGCCATCTTATTCACAATATAGCCAAATGTGTCTTTCCCAGCAGCTTCCTCCCTTTCCTTTCCATAGACTTCTATGTATGATGTAACTTCTAGTAATAAGGGGGGGGAGGATTCATTTTTGTTTAATAAGATATATTGCAAAGTCTCTTATATTCCTATGTATTATTCAATTAGGCAAAGTCTTTTTATAATCGGAGATCTGGTTTAACATGTTTACCCATCTTCTTCGTGCCATGATCTGATAAAGAAAGAGAGGTATAATGGAGTGATTGTAAGCTCTTGCGAGCAGGGCCCTCAGTCCCAGTGTGTGAATTGACTATTTCTTTGTAATGTATCTTTTTTGTCAGTAATTGAACCCTACAAGTTGTACAGTGCTGCGGAATATGTTGGCGTAAAATAAATAAAATGTATTATTATTATTATTACATATGTGCCCTATGAGATTAGTGTTGTTGGGGTCAATATTATCTAGGTCTATGACTAGATTATGATGAGTTATGAAGTTGTTTCATCCACCTAAATTCTGTGTCCAAGTGTGTTGATTTATATGACTGCGGCCTCTTCATTCTCAGGATTGGCAAGGATCATATGATAACAATGATAAAATATCCTAATGAATATGATATCACACTACATACTGGAAACAAACATTAACAGGGTAGTGTCATGAAGACCAGTGCTGTGGATTCGGTAGGCACCAACTTAGGCGCAAACCGTCAATGAAAAATGGACATCCTGCATCAGTGGCATCAGTGGCACCAGTTTTCAGAGATACCCCCATACATTAGAGTGTATTTACAATGGACCGTCAAAATAATGGCCACGTGAATAGGCCCGAATTGAATTTAATGCTTGAATTAAAAAAAAAAAAAAAAAAAGGACGTCACGTGGCCATTATTCGGTTGTGTGAATATAGCTTTAGACTCAGACTTCATAAATAGCTGAGAGCCATGGTCAGACAAATGCAATAAAACTCCTCTAATTCTGAGAAAACCAGTGATCGACTTCATGTAAAAGTAAACCTGTATCTAAATAATTACACAAATATCGATAAAAGCATAATAGCATTTAAAATAATAATTTTATTTAAAAGGTAACTTTTTTTCCCAGCGCCACCAAAAATAAGCCCAGGCTCCTCTGCCCTGATGAAGATAAGCCGTGCCCATGCGGCCTACATGTTTCTGTGAGCTACAACAGAGGACCACTCTGAAAACAGACATTTTTCCAAAAACACTCCTTGCCTAATAGTTACCAAGCTCAAGTCTGGGTTCAGACAGTGCAGTTCTGTTGCAGTTAGTGGCGCTTTTCTCAATCAAAGCATCTTCAGAACCGCATGCAGATGTTTTGGTTAAAAGAGCAACACAACTGCAACAACAATACAACAAAACTGCACTGTGTGAACCCAGCCCAAATAAGGCTATTAGGCATGAAACTTGCAGTAGGAAGAAGGAGGAGGAAAAGAAGTTACAATAATATTACCAACTAAAGCTAAGTTTATAGCTGGTCCTCCGACAGACCAGAATAATGGACACCCTAGTACAAGTGTGAACCCAGCTAGCGTAACTAGTAACATTAAGAGGTTATGCCCCAAAGAATATTTATCCTCTATCCATTGTCCATATGATCGGTGGGGATCTAACGCTTGGGAGCAGGAGTGAACTAAGCCTGACTGCCATGGCGACTCCATGTAGGTGTGCTGCACAGAACACAAATGTGCTCCCATCCATTTCAATGGGAGCGCTGGAGAAATCGGAGTGCTGTAATTCCGGCGTTTTCAGGATTCTGGGGGTCTTATTGGTCAGACCCCCAACAATCAGCTATTTATCCTATGGAGAGAGGATAATATTGTTCATGGCATAACCCGTTAAGGTCCTTTACAAGAGGCGAGAACCAGCCAAACAAGCATTTATAGGAACATACACTTCCGAACACCCTGAAAGCAGTCAAAAAAATGAGCGGACGCTGTAACTTTAGCTGATCAATTTTTTTATTTGGGTCAAAAAAATCATTGTAATCAGCAGTTCATGTCCCCATGTGAGCAGAAGACGTGCTGCGACAATGTATGAACTGTCTGCAGACGTAATAATAATTTGCCCCATACGCTTTGTATCAGGTTATCTAAAAGGACTTTCGCTGATAAACGTGTCATGTGATCAATCGACGCCTTCTCCGGGCAGAAATCTTCTGGTGTAGACCTTTACACCTGGTATACTGAACCTTAGATATGGAAGTGTTGGCAGCACTGACTCTTATCAATTATTATTCCACTTACCAAATCCTTTAACACTTTGCCAACAATAGGACATCTATAGGGTTATCAGAAAGAGCAGCGACTTGTTGAGCCCACTGCAAAGTCTGACCGAGACCTTTGTATCTCATAAGGAAGATCAGTCTGTAAAAAAGCATCGCCACTTTCTTAGAAAGGCACCAAAAGATAAAAAAAGTCTCCCAAAAATATGTCATTAACCACTTTCCAGCTCTGTTCTGCAGGCCAGTGCAACCTTAAAGGGGTTTCCCATGAACATAGCCATATTTATATTTGTAGACAATTTAAAGTTAAAACATTTTTGCAAAAATAAATAAGAAAAATATTTGCAGAGTTTTAAAGAATTTCTCTAACCATCTAACAATAAGGAAATCATGGCTGGGTTTCTGGCAAGTCCCAGATCGCAGAAAGTTCTTGCATTCATGGTCGTATCCATTGGCAACTGATTAAGACTAAAGACAACAATCACTGAGATTGTTCGTGAAAATCTTTAAAATCTAAAATTTTTAAAGGAATGTGTGACAAAAAACGGCCTATTTTTAAATTAAGTTTTTACAAGAGGCAGATTTTTGAAAATTTTATTTTTAATTTACATGGTACTATCTATATTTAAACAAAAAAAATACAGTATCCTGCAATTTTCACTCTGTCCACAAAACCCTAATTGCAGCCTTACATTTGTTACCTCTGTAGGGGGTTTTCACTGCAGCAGTGACCTCATTTACATCACAAACAAGACAGACAGTATCACAATAGAAGATACTACAGATACCACCTATAGTGACACATCATTACATCCACTACTGACAATAGATGATGTCACAGCTTATCTCCTCCCCCTCCCTGGACAGAGCATGTCTAGAAAACTCTCCCACAGACCTCAATGAGTCGGCTCCAGTCTATTGCTGCCTATGGCCATGTCTGTGCTGTAAAGTAGAGATGAGCAAATCGATTCTGCAGATGTGGAATTCGATCCGAATTTCAGGAAATCTTTGATTCTTTACGATTCCGGATTTACTGATGCTTCGTGGTAACGAATATTTAGTAAGGACCTTTGTGACATCAGACGGTCACATGATATTCTCTAGTGATGTGATTGGGTAGGCGTGTCTTTGCTTGTTAGGGTGGGTTCACACCTGCGTTCCAGTCCGTCCGTTGCCAATCTGAGTGAAAATCTCGGCGAACGGGATTGGCATCAGATACAGACAGGTTAGCGACGCATTGGTTAAAAACCCATTCATTTGAATGGGTTTTTAAAGCAATGCGAGGGTGTCCGATTGCACCCTCTGCTCTGCAAATCCTTTTTTTTCGTCGGAAACAAAGTCGGACATGCAGGACTTCGTGTCAGAGGAAAAAAAAACGGCTTCGGGGCGCAGAGGGTGTAAGCGCACACCCTCGCTTTGCTTTAAAAACCCATTCAAATGAATGGGTTTTTAACCAATGCATCGCTGACCGGTCTGTATCCGATGCCAATCCCATTCGCCGAGATTTTCACTCGGATTGGCAACGGATGGACTGGAACGCAGGTGTGAACCCACCCTTAGCAGATCCTTCCACATGAATAAAAGTTGTCCGTGCTGAGAGAGAGAGAGTGTAAGAGAAAGAGAGAGACGGGACCGCGGCATCCAAGGGCTTCCACCATTTTGCTGCCCACCCTGGCTCTCTGCAGCCCAGAAATAGCTATTTATTCGCTGCGAAGTAATTCGGATCGAAGCAAATTTTTTTGGAACTTCGAATCGAACTGCAGAATCGAACTTTTGAGAAATCCGCGAATCTCTACTGTAAAGCATATCCCTAGATGCTGTTAACAGAGCAGAGGAGAAGCTCAAGCAAGATGGCTGCCCACATAACCATGTACGGAAAACAGAATTAAAAAAAAAAAAAACCCTATAGTTTGAAAATAAAAACATATTAGAAAAAAAAATTATATATTTCACCATCTGCTTCTCATAAATAAATTTTAAAAATTGCGAAATATTCATTTGAATAACTTGCAAAAACATCCCAAAAGGGAGACTTTTGCCTCATCAATGTGTACAGATGTCATAGTCTATTGTTATAAGACAGTCCCTCGAAACTGTCAAGTTATTAGGAGTCACTCCATACACATTCAAAAGACGTAGGCCAAAACCTCAATCGGCCAACAGCTATTTTAACCGGGTCAACAACAAACATGCACACTCTGAGGGGATGTCTATTTCAATAACAGGAAAGGTTTTGCAGTGGAAACAAAAACAAGAATGTTGAAACCCAACATACCCCCGCCATCTTCACCTCAACATCTGCCACTGGGAACAGTAGGGACGTCCTCACACACCTAAGACTGATACGATTGCTGGCCGTCCTTGCCAGGTACAGAGGGCTTTAATCTAGTACGTAAGGCCAGCTTAAAAGAACTTTCCATTTCCATTTTTGAAAAATTTGGGTAATGACCACCATAACTCCCATTACACCTCCTCTTTTTGCTGGTTATTTTTTTTTTTTTTCTTTTCAGGAGAAACTTCTCCAGAATTCTGAATCACATTTTTGGAAGCCACAGTGTGTGGTGAGTTTGTAAAATTCTGCTAGACTGTCATAGCCTAAAAACTCATAAAAAACTATTTTATTTGTCGGCTCCCAGGGTCTGTTTTCTATTTCATTTTCTCCTTCATAAAAAAATTAACTTTCCCTGTGTATTTCCTGCTGCAGTTACAAATTATTAAAAAAAAAAAAAATCTTGGGTCATCAAGATACTTAGCTTGAGAAAGAAGAGGTTAATCCCAGATAATAAACACGACGACATGGGTCAGATCTCCTCTGTTGCTGCTTATTTTCGCAGAATGTGCTAATAACAACTCAAAAAAAAAAAAAAAAAATTAATTTCATAAAATTTACAGATTTATCAAATTCGGTTGGTTGTCTTGGCACAGATGTCCATCAGGAGCTGGGTGAGCGGATGAAGAGTGCCTGCTGTATGACAGTGCTCAAGTTTGCATTTTGCTAAAATTAAAAATTATGAATATTTAAAAAAAATCCAAAAATATAATAAAAAGATCATAAAAACTATACACGACCGTGTATCCTGTAGAAGTCTGTGAAAAAAACGTAACGGATGGCTTCAACTAAGGGTGTATTGTATGAGGCTACAAACATGAATGGGCGGTGTGCTATCCGTTAAAAAAAAAAAAAATAGCACACTGATAAATAATACACTTGTGTGCATGGGGCCTAAATTTCCTTAGTGTTTCCAAAACCACATTCCCCTAAAACATGGTAATAATATGGAAATAATATAATAATAACATCAAGCCTAGATCCTCAAGACTTCCGCGGAAGTTGAACACGTATCTTCTCTAGTGAACTATGACAGTTCAAAGGGAGACAAAAGCCAAAAAGGGTTCCATGTAAAAGTAAAAAATGCCAATTATCTTCCATCAACAAAGCCAATTTCAGGATAACCTCCCTGACACGGGAGAAGCTCAGTGCTCAGTCGAGACACTTCATGCTCATTAAACCACCACTGATCTAGTGACAAATTGCCTAAAAGTATGTGAAGGCCCTCTTCATCTTGTGAAAGCTCATCAAAAAAGGGATTCTGCAGAGGAAACGGGCAAGAGGCAGCAATTTTTTACAGATGGGTGGACTAATACTGGCAGTGAAGCCCAAATCCTAGGTTGGAAATCATAGAAATTTAAGGAGGACAAATCTTGGGTTTTTGACTTTGCGTTTGTCATGATGCATCTAGATCAGGAATGCACAACCTTTTCTGGTCCAAGGGTCTCATTGTCAGACTGTAGCCCTCCCAAGGGCCACAATAAAATCTAAAGGGCTATTCCCTGCAGAGTCATTTATGTCTGATAGATGGGATTCTCAGCAGCAGGGCCACCAGGTTCTGGGACAACTGGGATGTCTTACCCCTCTGTTCGACCCACCAGAGAAGAGAAGGCTGAACTTTTATATGGCATTCTCCACCATTCTTGTTGATGCAAAACCCACAGCTGTTTCTGTTTCTTCCAACACCCTCGTGCTACAATTTAGAGAGCCGCATGAGACCCAACAATTTTGTACGCGACTCCAGCCACAATCAAAGATTGGCGTGACGCTCTGCAACTCCGTCACTAATCTAAGTGAACGGAGTTTTACTATTTATTTTTTATATTTAATGCTACAAAAAAAAAAAAAATATCAAAATAAAATATAAAAAAAATTGAGCAGTGATTTTTTTTTATTTTTTTCGCAACCAGAATTTGCGTTTGCAGCATCTATGGGGTTGCTTTGAGAACCTAATCACTTACATACGTGGAAAAATTGTTGGTACCCTTCGTTTAATGAAAGAAAAACCCACAATGGTCACAGAAATAACTTGAATCTGACAAAAGTAATAATATATAAAAATTCTATGTAAATGAACAAATGAAAGTCAGACATTGCTTTCCAACCATGCTTCAACAGGATTTTTTAAAAAAGAAAACTCATGAAACAGGCCTGGACAGAAATGATGGTTCCCTTAACTTAATATTTTGTTGCACAACCTTTTGAGGCAATCACTGCAATCAAACGATTCCTGTAACTGTCAATGAGACTTCTGCACCTCTCAGCAGGTATTTTGGCCACTCCTCATGAGCAAACTGCTCCAGTTGTCTCGGGTTTGAAGGGAGCCTTTTCCAGACGGCATGTTTCAGCTTCTTCCAAAGATGCTCAATAGGATTTAGATCAGGGCTCATAGAAGGCCACTTCAGAATAGTCCAATGTTTCCCTCTTAGTCATTCTTGGGTGTTTTTAGCTGTGTGTTTTGGGTCATTATCCTGTTGCAAGACCCATGACCTGCGACTGAGACCAAGCTTTCTGACACTGGGCAGCACATTTCTCTCTAGAATCCCTTGATAATCTTGAGATTTCATTGTACCCTGTACAGATTCAAGACACCTTGTACCAGATGCCGCAAAGCAGCCCCAGAACATAACAGAGCCTCCTCCATGTTTCACAGTAGGGACAGTGTTCTTTTGAAGATATGCTTTATTTTTCCGTCTGTGAACATAGAGCTGATGTGCCTTGCCAAAAATTTAGATTTTTGTCTCATTTGTCCATAGGACATTCTCCCAGAAGCTTTGTGGCTTGTCAACATGTAGTTTGGCAAATTCCAGTCTGGCTTTTTTAAGTTATTTCTTTCATTAAACAAGGGGTACCAACAATTTTGTCCATGTGTGTATATAAGGGAAGGAGTCAGAGGGTGAACCATCGATCTTTTGTCATGCAATGGGAGTTCCAGTCGAATTGACATGTAACCTAAGTCATGGGAGACGCTGCATGTGAAAGGGTGTGAAAAAGCACCAAAATTTTACCCAGACTGCTCCTCAAAGCTACTTACAATAGAAGTGATACAGGAGGATAATACAATTCTCCCCACAACAATTGCAGACACCAAGTATCCCTTTCCTACTCTCAGAGAGTGCCCCCACAGTACATACATGTTCTGATGTGTTGGGCTGCTCCTCTTTACTATGACATACATGTGAGCAGCCACTAGAGGGTGTCCATTGGTTTCTCACATGAATACATCTATGGTCAGTGCAAGAAAGAGATAACGTAGTCAGCTATACACGAGATGTGCGTCACCCGATTCCCTCATACACCTGCAATATTCAAGCCTGAGCGATGAGAACGCTGCAGCCATTGTGGGAAAGTCAGGTGGCCCCATACACATTAGATGGCAAGACAAACCTGTTGACATCAACGGGATTAGTGGAAATACTTCTAATGAACATGGGCTACTTAAAGGAGTTGGTCAGAATTTTCTTATTTATGGCCTACTCTTAGGATGAATCATAAATATATGATGGATGGGGGGCAGACAGCCAGCGGGTGCATAGAAGATGTTCAGGGTCAGCACGGAGCTAAAAGCGGTTGGCACTGGTCCCTGTACAGTGGCCGGACACCAATACTACAGCTCGGCTCCCATAAAGGCATTGCTTCCGGCTCCATACTGTGCGTAGTATGGGCGTTGGAAGTGGCCACGAGCAGCTAAACCGTGCAGGCCCAATGGCAACTCTTTGTCCTTTGAGGGAGTTGAATGCAGCTGTCCTTGGACAGGGGTCTTTCTGAACTGAAAGTATGCCCGTGTTCTAATTGTTGGGGTTGTACAGATTGGCATCATGGGCCTTTGACACCTATGTTGTGGTCTCTGTATTTAGTACTTATTGCACCTGTTCTTGCTCTGGCGTGGCGTATGTGCATCACAGATGACACTACATTTTTTCCAGCAGAGTAAAAATACTCCTCTTAGCATTTTAGAGGAATACTTTTAGCCAAGGAGAACAAAATTTGCAACACCGCAAATAAATAATACGCAGGAATATGGAATGTTAGGAGGTCGCCATTTATGCAGGGAAACCAATACAAAAATCCAAAAACAATAGGAAGCAAATAAGGGGCATTTCTGGGAGCATACTGTAAAGCAGAAAACACCTTAAAGCTAAGGCCCCAAGTAGAGAGCTGCAGCAAAAAAAAACACTGCGGAAAATACAGCAGCAGAACCGCGTTTTTTTTTGGTTTTGTTTTTTTACAGACAGTTCATAGAGTTTTCCTCTGCGGACCTTCTGTCCCAATTATACCTATACAGAAAACGCCAGTGTTTCCATAGGTATAATGGACATGCTACAATTTTCAAAAACTTGAGTGTTTTTGAAAATGCAGCATTTTCGCTGCGAATTTTTTTTCTGCAATGTGTGGATGGGATTTGCCAGAATCTCTCTGCAGGTACTGTAAAACGCAGTGTTTTTCGCAGCAGTGTTTCCGGCATGGCAAAAATCCTGCGTTTTCGCCTAAAATCTTCAGCCTAAAATCTGCTGGAAAAATGCAGTGTGAACACCTGTGACCCTTTCTAATAAGCTTGGGTGCAGTAGAAAGTGAATAAGCCCCTGGGTGAGGTGAACGCATGGCAGCGAGGTATAGGATAAGCAATACTGGACTGTGGCACAGACTGTCCAACATAGTGCATCTGCCTCTGGCTGCCCGTTTAGCACATTCGCCCCACCCAGGTTACAGACAGGTCAATGTCTTTGGTAAGTAGTACCTACCTACACCCGCTGCTAGAGTTTTTTTTGGCGAGTGAACAAGTACGGTTCTCGAAACGTAAATAGTACCCGAAGATGCGTGGCTTTGGTACAGCTGAACTGCATGGGTACGGGTGATGTACCCCCGCAGATCTAATATTGATGGCCTAAGGATAGGCCATCAATTGTAAAAATCAGATAACCCCTTTAATACAACTGAGCCTTCTTTCAAACTGTGCACGGATTATTGTGACCTCTGGTGTGCGGGTTCCAGTGGTTGGGGCCTCAGAAGAATGGGACTGAGCGGTCACATATGAACCCCAGGCCATAGGTTGTGCACCTAAGTCTTGATAAAATCTTTCCATAGTTGTGCTCTAAGCAAATTAGATTAATTTCTTTATATTATAAAGCAAAAACTTCACTGAAAATTTGACATGGTGGAGAAACAGCGACCATAACGCGACATGTCACGCGAATATTTGTAGGCCAATACCTGTAGAAGAGGAGGTGAACAATGTCCATGGTCCTGCCCGCACCACAGTACACAGCTCTTGGCAGTATTTAGCAGAGCTGAAAGACGTATCATGGATCTTATGAAAAGTATGTCCACATTTTCTCTCAGAAAGTAGCTCTAAAGACAAGTATTTAGTCACAGTACAGGCCTCCATGCTTATCTGAGATCAAAGAGTAACCCAATCCGGAGGGCTCAGCATAGCCATTGGTGGCATTTCCAGACAGTTACAAATTATTTAGGGATACTTCAGCATGTCATCCTTCATTATGTGTCTGCTGCGCACACGGTGGGACAGTTTACCTCACAAATATTTCAGCCATGTCAGTGTGATGGGCTTAATACTTGTAACCTCACCATATGTCAAGACACGTGTCCGGTTGACCGTGTACGCCCTCCTATATGATAAAAGTAGAAGGACTACTACGAGAATGTCACTATGTATGGATGACCATATTTAAACAGACTTTTTGAGAAAATTCTTCCCCAAAAACAAGAGGATTAACCCCTTAGAACACCTCATTGAAAAATAAAAAATAAAATGACTGCATATCTGAGAGCTATACATTTTTTCATCGCAACACACAGCATATTTTTATAATATCATGTTTTTTTTTGTTTTTTTTTATTAAAGTCTATTTAACTTTTTGGGGTTTTTTTGGTATTAAAAAGAGTATAATGTAAGCTAGGCCTTATAGATGGTTATCACTGGCAGATCTATAAGGGAATTGTTAGGTCCCTGGCTGCCATAGTAACTCATTGGCATCCTGTGATGATGTCAGGGGGCGCTGAGGGGCAAAACTGTCAAAACTCCTCTTAGGTGCTGCAGTGCTACTGGCGGTAGCATCTAAGGGGTTAAACAGTAAGGTCCCCATTCACAAGGCAGAATCTGCCACTGATTTTGAGACGAATTCCTCCCCAAACTCATCAGCAACAGTTTCTGCCCTGAGTCTGCCTCCCATTGCTTTCAATGGGGGGCAGAGATCGGAGCAGGATGCTAAATAGGATCCATCGGATACATGGCTTACTCGGCTCTGCTAGAATGAAAGCCCATGTTTGCTTGTGGCTATTCACTCTGACTCAGAGAAGGTGGGCCCAAGTAAGGGACCATCCTTTATGATGTCAGTATGTCTTAACTGGGTATAGGAGTAAGGGGTAGCCCTTGAAGGATAAACATTTTAAGGTTTCCGCTAAAGGACAGTGTCAATACAAAAAAATTAAGAAAACTAAAAGGAATGCATTGCCAATTTTTGAATTCTATCCACAGAATATGTCATCAGTATGTGAACTACCAGGGTCCGATACTCAGAGCCCACACAGATCAGCTGGTGCAGCAGCCTCGGGGTGCCGGATGCTGCTAGTGAATGGGGAGCTTGTACAGAACCGCTCCTATACAAGCAATAGAAGTGGCGCGGCATCCCCGTTCACTTTACAGGGGTGGTTCCTGGGAATCAGAGTGCCCCAAGTAATAAGAACTGTCCTGCACATGCACCCCATTCACTAGCAGCTTCCGGCACACATAGGTTGCCTCAACATCTGATCTGTTTGGGGTCAGAGTGACAGACCCCAATGGGTCATCAATATGAAAAATCTGTTTCGAGCCAGAAAACCTCTTTAACTTCTTTTGTAATCCTGTCTTTTAGTTCATGGTATAAATGAGGTGACTGCTGCAAAGAAAACCAATACAGACTTGCTGAGTGTCCGTCTATTAGGTTTAGTGGCCAGAGTGAAAATTGCAGAATACAGTAAAAAAAAAAAAAAAAAAATTAAATATAGTAACATGGAATATGTAAAAAATAAATAAAAAATAAAGATTCCTAAAAAGAAAATGTTTTTAACATAAAAACTTTAAAATAGGTCATTGTGGGTGACACATTCCCTTTAAAAAAAAAAAATAACAAAAAAAAAAAAAAAGTTCAATAATTCCTTAACGTCAATTAAATTAGAGAAATGAAAAAAAAGAAAACCTCAGGAAACACTCCGACCCAGAAGGTGGAACAAAACAGTGGGGAAAAAGTAAAGGCGGCAGAGCAGAGGCCACGCTGATCTATATAGAATCATGAAACCATGTATTACCATTTTTTGCATTTGTGATATCATCATTTTTTATTGCCATTCGCACTCAAACCTCCCAGGAGTCTGACAAGTTTACACCGGCCCCAGGTCCTTTTAACACCATTTCCTCTGGTGCAGCCGCATATCCAGCACAATGGCCCAGGCTGGTGTTAATAATTCCCTTATGGTTTAGCCGGATCTCTCAGCACGTGATGTGATAACTTCCTCTCTCCGAGAGACCAATAGCCACATAGTGACAAGTGATATGTGCCGCTCAGACCCCCCATGCTACTATTACTAGTGGTGAGAACCAAAGCAACAAGTCACAGACCCCACAAGTAACAAGGATACGCGTATATATGGGATGGAAGACCCCACATAAAACGTCTATATTCCTACCTGGAATAAATACAAAGCGACAATAATAGATTGTGAGGTTTTTAAATATCTCTGACTTCAAGTACACGCAATAAATTTTTAGCAAATTTTTTCAGATGTGAGACTGTAGTCACCAGCCTGTTTTAGGCGTTAAAGGGGTTGTCGGACGAAGTAAAGTCTGCAGGACCTTTGTCCAGCTCCATATTCAGCCTGATCGTAGCCCAGCTGAAAGTGGGCGGGACTGGTGGTGGTCGGTGCTCTATTTGGCTATCTCCGGCACCGACCGCCATCAGTCCAGTCGGGCTGCGTTCAGGTTCAATGCAGAGCTGGACAAAGGTCCTGCAGAATTGACTTCGTCCGACAACCTCTTTGTTTTTCTTTTCTGTTGTCGCATATCGGGAGCGGTTTCAGTTTTATGACAATGTAACTGTATGAGGGCTTATTTTTTGCGGGACAACGTATTATGCAGTCAGTGCAAAACTGACAGGTATTCTATTATGCTCGGTTATGGTCTGATAGACAGGTATGGAAGGTAGACCTGGGGGCCTTCATTAGGTCCCCAGCTTCAATGTACTGGCGTCAGCCACCATATTCATGTTTTCCAGGGGCGCTGAGCCCGCTACCTCTAAAACCAGTTAGATGGCTCGGTCACTACTGGCCACATTATCTAATGGGTCAATGCCTCCGGATCGGCTAGTCTCCAATCTCACTACCCAGCCCTGTGTTTGTACTGGTGTCAGGTGTGAGAGGGGTAGAGAGGAGAAGCCCCCCCTCCACACTACCTCTTCAAATGCCTAAAAAGCCTATGGAGTGACGGGAATTGGTTAATATAAACATGAACACAACTAAAGCAGGACATACATGTCATATCTATCAGACCAACAGTTGTTCACAGGTTTACTCCCGACCTTAAAATGGGTCTGAGGTGCAATACCAAACATCGTACATAGACAAAAGTTGAGCTCTTTCTGGGGAAAGGGGAAACCCCTTTGAACCCCAATTTGCACTAACAAAACTTATCAGGTCACCCGAAGGTAAAGATTGCCTGTTGTTCGTAAGGTTGACCATACATTCTGGAGATCTGCTTGATCAAACGGCTATTTCACATGAGGTTCCCATGTACATGCACACTCGGCTGAGCGGTGGATGTGTACTGATATGGGATAGGGGAGGAAGCCATTGTCAGACACCCTAACTGAGAAAAAAAAAGGACCAGGAAGCTGACGTCCAACTTTGTAATAATCATCTTCCACATCTACCTATGAAAGAGGGTAGGGGGTCCCCCATACACATTACATGGTTGGTCAGTCCGGTTGAAATTGGCTAGTTTGGCTAACATATATCTAATGTGTGTGGGCAGCTAAAGCCACTACAGGACGTCTCTTTGGGCAGTTTACCACACTAAGAATGAAAAGATCAGGCATGTTGGAATCAAACAGCCTGATCCTTCTTCCTCTAACATCCCATTCATCTGAAATTGGAAAATTTTGTCAAAATTATTCTAATGTGTTTTCACCAGATTTTCATGGAGTGTGACTATTGACTGTCAATACAATGGCGATTTACACAAAACCACAGTAACGTACAAGCAAAGACACAGCAGAGATCAACATTACCTCCAAGCTCTTTCACATTGAGAATGGCACTCTGGAATGGAACGGCTTTTATACTAAAACCTGCAATATAAAAAGAACACAATGAAGCGCAGGTCAGTCAAATGCCATAAACCACCCACCCTGGCTAAAGACAGAGACCCTCTGTATTTATGTGGTTTCCCTTTAAATTCTTTTCCAGTGTCCATCCACACTACAGCCCACGTCTCACTGTTTGGGATTATTTTGAGCTTGAGAAGGAAAAATGTTCCACATTCAGCAAATGTGTCCATATTGACCCAGAATTTGGCAAAAGTGAGGCCTTTTGGTATCGGCTGGGTCATCATATTTTTTTTATTTTTCCTTTTTACTTTATGGTATAGCATAGCCGTCAATCCAGTGAAACAAAACACACACAAATAAAGAGGGAAACAAACAAAGGGACCCTATGGGTAACATATGACAATATACATTTCTATAGGATGGGAAGTACCCCCAAAGTCTACCTCTGGACCTCCGACAAACAGTTCTGAAGTGATGCAAACAAGGCCCAGTTTAAAGGGTTATCCAGTTTTTTTTTTAAAAAAATATGGACCGAATAACATAGAAAAAACTTCCTAATATATATCCTGTTTAAATTCAGAACCGTTTATCTGATTTATTTTCAGGTCATTGAACTCTGCTGTGACGTTTTGTTTGCAAGGTCACTACCCCTTCCTGTGAGCAGTTCGGCCAGCAAAACAAACATCACGTGACCTCGGATGCGGGAGTGATTTATTACCTATGATTTCACTGCAGGAGAGAGTGAAGACGAGAGGGGTACACAGAGAGTGAGAGCAGGCAGATGAACCATGGGAATTGTAGTTTGTCCACTGACTCACTGCATGTAAATAACAGTGATACAAGGAGCAGCAAGTAAAATGAAACCAAGCAAAGGGTACACAAGGCAACACTGAGGAGATAGCACTGCTGTGGATGTATTTGCATTTAATTTTTGGTGTCAGGATAACCCCTTTAAATGGGTATTTCAATCTCAGCAATCTATTATCGATCTACAGGATAGGGAATAAGTTGCTGACTGGGGAGGGTCTGACCTTCGGGGCCACTGATCATGACAACTTGGATGTTTTGTGGTCGGATAGATGCATCACCCCTCCATTCATTGCAATGGGACCAACGGAGATAGCCATTCTCAGTACTTCAGCTTTCCCCAGAGATTCCATTGCAACCTGTCCAACCACTGCTCCATTCAGAATAGGGAACAAAACAACCCCTTGTTTATAATATATCCCAGTCGGACCCTGATAATCTGCAAGTGGAGATGGAAAGTCCCATTTATATATATATATATATATATATATATATATATATATATATATATATTAGTGAAAAAGGGAGAAAATTAAGTCCATGTCAAAAAATGACCTTGTATTACCTGTGGTAGGCACAATATTGTCTTGGCTTTCGCTGCACAGTTGTGTTAAAAGACTTGTCTTCCCAGATCCTGTGAGTCCTATACATACAATGTCATATTCAGGCCGAGGAGGTGGAGGACCCTTACAGCAGAGGGCTCGAAAACACTGCAAAACAATCAGAAATGAATGTGAGCGATATATATAGCGGCCTCATAGGTAGCACACGTGTGTCATGTCACACCGAAATCTGCCCCGAGCATCCAGAAATATAAGCAGAGGTATATGGGAACATTGTACAAGGGCAAGTCTCTCCATTTATGCAATTTTAAGAAACTGAAAACATACTGTAGAACTACAAGAGGTCAATGACTTTAACAGGTCAAGCAATACAATACACATAAAGAAAGAGAAGACAACCACGGCCATGAAAATACAGTTAAAGGGAGTTTGTCAGATCCAAAATATCCCTCACACCAATAATAGTGCCATGCAGGGGCCTTTAATAGTAGCAGAAACATACCTTTGGGGCCTCAAACTTATGAAGCAATGCAGAGATAATCATCTTTTTATGGGTATGCAACTCAGTCTGCAAGTGCACAGGAGGCGGGGCCTAATTTGCCCACAGACAGCAGCCAGTGCTCCGGTTTTTCTCTGGAACTGCTGCCCCTTTAGCTCTAAGTGATATTTTGCAGCCTCTGCCTTTATCAAAGGGGTTTGTAGGCAAATCTGACAAATCAGCTCCGCCCCCAGTGCACTTGCAGGCTGATTTGGGAAGCATTTTGGATCTGACAGACTCCCTTTAACACATTTTTATATACTACAATTTTAGAGCTAGAATACAACTTTTTTCACCCATTCACTTTTCTATAGCATTGTCAAGAAAGCACTGCTGGCTGTCTCTAGATTTTGGTCACCTCAAAAATGCAATGAAAAAAGTTGTGGAAAAAAAGTGTATACACTGCATTTTTGTTTTATCTGTGGTTTACTATGTGGGGCCTTAGCCTAACAGTATTATCAAAACTTTTAATACAGATACTGCTGGTTTGCAGGTTTTTATAGCTCTGACTGGGCAACAAAAAAGTTTTCTAGTTTAGCTCCCCTGCCCCAACTGGGGATCATGTGACATTTTCATGTTTTGTTTATCCAAATCCGTTCAGCCACTCCAAAGATATAAGCCCTTTTAATGTTGATGTAAGTTAGGGTTTGCTAGACACGTGGGTGGTAACACTGCATGACATACAGCACACAGAGACCCCTCCCCAAGAGAAACCATAGAGTTCCCACCTACTTGGCTAGTAGACCCTAATCTGCATCAACACTAACAGGGCTTATATCTTCGGAATGGCTGAACAGATTTGAATAAGCAAAACACCAAAATGCTCAGGATGACAGCGCCGATCAGATGACGGATGTCGCTGGTCTTTCCAGAACCGGCGAAAGGTCCTCCTTAAGTGGATGTTGTGAGAGGAAATCAAAAGAACAGCAGGGGGTGCCATAACAAGCATGTAACAGCAAGAACTAGACTTTTTTTTAATGATCGCAATAAAAAAAAATTCTTATGTTTTGTGTGATCTAGCAGAGACTTATTATTTTACTATGGGACAACCCCATGAAGTAGAGTGGCAAGGGATACAAACTTTGCTGCCATAGAACAGTTATACTAGGGCAGCCTATAACTTATCTTTAGGTACTGCAGCCCTCACCCAGATCATCTAATCTCATTGGTCCCGGAGCTTTGTATCATTATGGCCACCTCGGCTGATCTATAAATATAATAATGGCTGTGACCCACCAGCCCTGAGGAATGTGTCCGAGCCCTCGGGGTCATTAGGATTTGTTCTGCTGATGTAGGTTTTCTGCCCTGAATGAGGCCCTGTAGGAGCACTTTAATGCGTAACACACATGTTGGAAGTGTAGGGCTGTTCCTTACATTCATCTACTACCGAGAGACAAGTGGGAACTGTATAATACACACAACAAGCTGAAGTTCATTGGATCAGGCTGGCGTCCTTTTATTGGTTTTCGGGGATGCATAATCCATTTGTGATCACAGTCAGCTCGACGCAAGAAGGTAAAATGTTTGACAGGAATGGAGCGAGGAAGAAACAGTCAGCCCTGCCAGCTAATTTTATGGCTCTCATGAACCTCTGTGTTATGCAGCATCACACCTGGAATGTGACGGAAAATATTAAATGTTCCTCTACTCTAAATCCAGTAAGACACGTGAACGTGCAAAGCCAAGGTGGAAGAAAATTTACGGGAAGATCAGAGAGAGTACCTTTGAAGACCTTGGAGCAAGTTGCTAAATTTTATTCATCTCAGGGGAGTCCAAAAATTTCTGATATCTGATAAGTCTGCTTGGTCTCCATGGAAGGTATCTTAAAGAAGACCTGTTGCTAGGTCTGAGAAGCCCAATGACCTACATCATCTGATTGGCGCTGTCACCCTGAATATTTTGATGTTTTGTTTATCTAAATCCATTCTGCCATTCCAAAGGATGTTAGAGTTGACGTAAATTACGGAATACAAGTGAAGTTGATGGTTGGATTTCTCAGGGGGTGGGGTCTCCATTTCCTGTAGGTCATGCAGTGTTACCACCCACTTGGCTATTAGAACCTAATCTGCAAAGGGCTTATAACTTATAACTTATAACTTTGGAATGGCTGAACGGATTTGGTTTGCTTCCATCTTGTACATAAATTTTTATGGGTATACTGAACAAAACTGAAAAAGACAAAAATCTTGTCTTCCCCCATCCCTAATATCAGAGTGAAAATGGCCACATGCTCAACAGTAAAATTTACACAGGTTTACAGGTCGACATACAACCAAGGAGACTATTGTTGCCGGCAGTGTGCAATGGTATAAAAACAAAAAAAATAAATAAAAAAAAAAAATGTAAAAAAAAAAAGGTAAATCGAAGAATACTATAAAAAGTCATATATTGTGTGATCTAAGGCAAAGTCATATATTGTGTGATCTAAGGCTAGGTTCACACCTGCGCCCTGTCTCCGCTGGGGGGTGTTCCCCATTCCACTTTAAAAATGCGCAGAGAAAATTCCTGCAAGCAGCGCTTCTCTCTCGCCATTTTTCCTCCCTTTTCAGGCAGAAACCAGGCAGACTGTATTATAGTCAGGAGGCAGAAACCCAAGTGGATCCCCGAATGGAAACCCAAACGCAGGTGTGAACTGGTCTTTCAAAGCCCTACGTATAAAAAAAAAAAAAAAAAAAACCTGTTCAAGGATTTCTATCAAAGATGTTAGGTTCACACTAGCTATCGGTTCTCTGACCCCATAGACTTGCAGGAATTTTCTCTCTGTTGATTTTAGGCGGAATCTGCTGCGGAGTCTCCAATGCAGATGTGAACCTAGCTTAAGTAAACTTGCAAGGCTAGATCAATACAGGGCAGAAGTATAGATATGGGTATGAAAAATCCACGGTAGATTCCAGTACCAGCCCAATGAAATTTTACAAAACTCATCCACATCCACATGCGAGAGGAATACAAATTACACTGTAATAATTTCAGCTCAAATAAAAAAAACTACAAATAAATAATATACAGTCTAAACCATTACTGACCACTCCAATTATTTTTTTTTTTATTAATTTACGGACCCTGAAGTGACAAAAAAAAAAAAAAAATTCTAAGAACATTATTGTCTTGTAACGAAAAGATTATAACGGCATTTACATCAGAAAACAATTATAGAGCGGGTTTAATGTATTCTCTCTTTTCACGGTGCTAAAACCTGACTAGACTGTTCTCACACTTGTTGCTATCTAGGTTTTAAAATATGCATGGCAGACAAGTCTGTAAACGAGAACATGATCAAAGTTGTCGGGGTCAGACTTGGAAAAACAATGGTGCTAGTGCCTGTCAAAAGGTGATTCCCACTGCACAGAAAGGTTCAAATTACTCAACGTAGCATGAAAAAAAAATAAAAAAATTCTAGACTGGTCAAAAAGGAGAAAAAAAAAAAAGTTTGTCATCTGTTAAAAAACAATTGACTCCGACGTCGAATAAACTTTGGGGTTGAGCTATTGGACAGAAATTTTTGCAAAAATTTTTTGTAACGTATTATGATTTTTTTTTTTTTTTTTACATTTTTCTTTACAGCAGAAATCTATGCACATAAATCTTCATGTCAATGACAGGAAGGGGCTTGGGTAGACTATTAACATAAATCTGACAAACGCTAATTTGATGGGTGGCTGTATCTGTCTGCTGCCAGGCCCGTCTAGACAGCCTATTGAGAAATGCTGAAACACAACTGTTTGTCCCCTGTAACACCATCTGGAAACAGCAATAAGAGCCTACCCAGTGCCATTCACAAATGGGATCAAAGCACATGCTAATTCCTTCATGAAGTCCTACACACAGAAAATTCAATCTCGGCTCGCCCAGCAATTTTCTGTAGACCTTAACGAAGAAATGGCCGACTTTGTAAGCACTTAGCAAAGCGTGAACTAAAAGATTGGGCAGGAAGGGAGGGGTGCCATCGTCGTTGTTAATGGATAGAATTGGCGATACCTGCTATAGAGCCCATAGGAACCTGCTTGCCTCTAGAGTTTTAACCCATTCAATGCCCAAAAAATTAAGCAGCCCTATTGGCATTCAGAGCACTTCATAGTTAAGTATATTTCTCTTGCTCGCTCTTCCATTAAACTCCACTCCAGCATTACATCAAAGCATTGGGGGCCCCCTATTGAACTGCTTTACGTACAGCAAACATAAAAGTCTCATCAAGAAGCAGGGCTTTCTCAAACCCCCTTAATTTTTTTTTTTTTTTTTTTTTTTAATTTAGAAGAAATGAATGGCATGCTATTTTTATTTGGAAGGATGCTACATTTTAGTATTATAGGACAGGACATGATGTATATTCCAGTGACAAGACACCTGAATTATAAATGTACCCAGTATAAAGGAAAAAAAAAAATCTAAAAAAGCAAAAAATAAAAAATAAAAATTTAGACTTAGAACCCCCAACAAGACACCTGAATTATAAATATACCAGGTATAAAGAAAAAAAAAAAATCTAAAAAGGTAAAAAAAAATAAAAATTTAGCTATAGGATAAAGCATGATAGAACCTCCAACAACAAGACACCTGAATTATAAATGTACCTGGTATTTAAAAAAAAAAAAAAAAAAAAAATCTAAAAATTAAAAAAATAAATATTAGAGGATAGAACATGATAACTCCAATGACAAGACACCTGCATTATAAACGTACCTGGCATAAAAGAACAAATCTAAAAATTTAAATATTATAAGATAAAACATAATGTACACTCCAGTGACAAGATACGGCAATATAAATGTACCTAGATTAGATACAAGGGGGAAAAAAAAATGTAAAAAAAAAAAAAAAAATTAAATAAATATAGGACAGAAAACGATGTAAACTCTGGTGAAAGACACCTGCATTATACTGTAAATTTACCTAGTATTAAAAAGATCTAAAAATAAAAAAGATCATAAAAAATAGTATCATAGGTCAGAACATGATGTAAACTCCAAAGACAAAACACACGCATTATAAAGCATACCTGGTATAAAGAACAAATCTAAGAAGTAAAAAAATAATAAAAAATTAAATATAGGATAAAATACTAAACACCTGTTTTTAAATGTAGCAGGTACAAAAAAAAAATCTGAAAAAAATAAAACAAAATAAAACTACACAAATATCGTAGGATAAACACGATGTAAACTCCTGCATTATTAACATACCTGGTATAAAAAATATACATATGTATATATATTTTAAGATGTCCTATAAACATGATCTTTAAAATTCCCATCTTGCATAGATCAAATGTCAAATTGCAGAGAAAGAGAAAAAGTAAATAAATAAATAAAAATCTCGTACAGAGAAAACATGTTCCCTATAAATGCTGATAAACTGTAATACCATACATAACCTCTGGACACAAGTGGCACTGTTTCTAGAAAAAGCATATTGTTTTTCTAATCCACGGCAACTCTAATATGGGTATCCTCATAAAGATAAGGTGCATTGATAGAATATGCTATCACTTAGTGACTGGTTGGGGTGCAAATGCTGCGAGTGCTCCACCATTCACGCAGCTGCTAGTGATGTCTGTGGTTCTGTGCAGGCCTGCTGCATTGAGCAGAAAGTGGAGGAGGGCAACAGAGAGTACTGTGGGAACGGGACTGGGTGAGTAATACTGTTTTCTTAATTTATATGGCACCACTACTGTTTGGGGGACACTGGAGAACAGAAGAACATGTCCACGCAACAATGGAGAGCATTAAAACTTGTCTGGGGCCACCAGAGAGCATTATACTGTGTGTGGGATACTAAAAGAACATTATATTGTGTTGAGGATACTAAGGCTAGGTTCACACTTGCGCTTGGATTCCGTTGGGGGATTCCGTCCCCGAATGCACTTGAAAAATGCATAGAGAAAAGTCCTGGGGTCCGCGAGTTTCCGTGGGTAAACGCTTTTTAAGCAGATTGGGTTTCCTTTTTTCTGGTCCCCAAGCAGACCCAAAGAACGGAGGCCCGAACGCAGGTGTGAACCTAGCATAAGAAAGAACATTACTATGTTGGGCCACAGGGGAGCACAATCCTATGTACGGGCCCACTGAGGGAGCATAGTGATGTTAAAAGGAGAATTTTAGGCCAAATCCTACATTTACACGATCGAGGTGCAAAACCGTGCATTTTTCCTGCCGTTTAACACCCTAGGGACGCCGGTTTTACGGATCCCTCATATATTGCAGTATATGGATGGATCCGTGAAAACGGACAAAAATAGAGCATGATCTGTTACAACAGAACGTAAAATATCAGTCATGTGAATAACCCCCATTCACTGACCGTGAAATTAATACAGCCATATCAAAGCCATCAAAAACACATTTTATCTGTAAATTCAAAAATTGTGCTAAAAACTTGTTTTTTGGGGTTTTTTTTTTTTTTGTAAAAATTATTTGGTAGGGACATTTTTCTTCCAGGGGTGCCCACAGTCTGTAATACTGATTTATCCAGTATATATCACTCTTATGCTGGGATCTGACATACACAGGCCCTTCTACTCCTGTTTTAGTCTGGATTTTTTTTTTTTTTTTTGCCGCCAGGGTATGACGGTCACTTTCGAGAAGTGGAGGGGGCCTGCGGGAGCAGCAATTTCCAGTTGCTCATTTACAATCAAGTGGAATGCCGAGGATTTTCCTCCTTTTACTGGGAAATTACCGCAGACACAACTCGGCACATAGTCTTATCATTGTAACCCAAAACAAATGAGCGATTTGTTTCACAAAGAGAGGCCTTGCCAGCAGCAGATGAGTAAATGGCTCTCGGAAGAAAGCGGCCGGCTATTGAGACCCCGTTATGCCATCCATATTAACGAATGACTGCACCCCTGCCCCCAATGGTAATGTAACTTACAGAGGGAGATAAAGAAAAAAAAATCCTCATAATGAGCCGAATCCCAGTGTCAGACAGTTCAAAGGGAAATCCATCTTGGTCATCTGTAAAGCAGTGTGCAAGCTGCAGACTGCAAGAAGCCATGTCATTTCCCAGGCTGAATTATGATACGAGAGGAGACCCACACCGACAGGGAAACCTGCCCGAGACAGGGCACCGTCCCCTGTAATATAATAGGGCTTCATTCACAAGGCAAGAATCTCCTAACACCAGCCTGCGTCTCTCCAGCTGTTGTAAGACTACAACTCCCAGCAGTCACTGGCAGATATGAAGCCATAGGTTGTATACCACCGCAGTAACATATATTGTACCTTGTGATGGGTAGAACCAGGATAGGTATATACGCTGTATACCAGAGCCTGGGTGTTATAGGTGGCAGCCATTATAAAGCAGTGCCGTAAATACATGGAAAGTTATATACCGCCACATAATCCAATATGGCGGACTACATATAAAGTACAATACTATAATGGGGCTAGGTTTACATCTGCGCCAGGCACTCAGTCGTTCGGGTCCGCCAGGGGCACAGCGGTCAAACGCGCACACCCGTGCACCCCATTGACTAAAATAGGGTCTGCCGTTTTCGGACTCCGTGCCCGATTTTTCTCTCTGCCGACTGCGCTGTGACTGGTTGCTATGGGCAACGAGGACCGTTCTGGTTTTAGGCTATTTTAATAAATCTGCCTCACTGTGCTCAGCCAGTGGTCACCCTATGGTCTGAAAATGTAAAGGGGTCCTCCTAAGGGTACATGCAGACAACCATGGGTCATGTACGGGGCCAGAAAACGGAACGGATGACACATAGATGGCATTGTGCGCGGTCCGTATTCTCCACAGACTAGAATACATATGGCTGTAAAACGGACTGGAATAGGACCTGCCCTGAGTTTTATGGCCTACGTATGGACCCACAGAACACAGTCGAATGCATGGGGACACAGAAGCTAATGGTTCTGCATGATATACATTTATTAAAAATAAAAGGGGGGTGTTCAGGCAAAATTCAGCTGAAGATCAAGCAGGACGCTTCTTTTTTTGCAAGATTTTTTTCCAGTTTGTGTAAAAAGAATCTTCTGCCTCCCAGTGAAATGAATGGCAGGAGTTTTTCTTTTTGTGGCAGATTTTGCCACAAAAATTCCTCCATGTGAACTTACCCTTATAGTATATCCATAAGATATGTCATAAATGTCTGGTTGATGAGACTCCGACCTCTGGGACCTGCCTCTATATGGATAATACAAGTTACCGACCGGCCTAGTGAGGCGACCGCTGGATCCAGGTGGAGAATATGAGTTACCAACCGGCCTAGTGAGGCGGTCACTGAATCCAGGTGAAGAATATGGGTAACCGACCAGCCTATTGAGGTGACCACTGAATCCAGGTGGACAATAAGAGTTAGTGAGCGGCCTAGTGAGGCGACCGCTGGATCCAGGTGGAGAATATGAGTAACCGACCAGCCTATTGAGACGACCACTGAATCCAGGTGGACAATAAGAGTTAGTGAGCGGCCTAGTGAGGCGACCGCTGGATCCAGGTGGAGAATATGAGTAACCGACCAGCCTATTGAGGCGACCACTGAATCCAGGTGGACAATACACTAAGAGTTACCGACCGGCCTAGTGAGGCGACCGCTGGATCCAAGTGGAGAATATGAGTTACTGACCAGTCTAGTGAGGCGATCGCTGGATCCAGGTGGAGAATATGAGATACTGACCGGCCTATTGAGGCTCCTGCTTCTCACAGATAGCACACCGACCAATTATATTGTAATGGCCCGATACAGACTCCTGTAAGCCTGGCGCAAACTCAGGACTGGTCTTATCTGTTATGCGTTCCAGACTTACTAAAGAAAGTGAATGGTTCCGTGGAGGAACGGGAGGCACACAGATATCATCCATGTGCTGTCGTAGCCTAAGGCAGAGTTCACACATGCCTTTTAGTTTTAACTACAATTTATCTGTTTTGTGATCCATATTTGGCCACATGGCTTCTACAGACATTTTACATGTTTTACCTGTAAAAGCCACATGGCCAATTTCTGCATTGCAAATCTGTGGAAAAACCTTATTATATTATTTTTTTTTTTTAGCTTCTTTAAGCATAATGGGGCAGATTTATGAAGACTGGCATTTTCAATCCCAGTCTTTTTTTCCCCAGCAAAAGTGTTCCCCTCCTCATAAATCAGGCCCATCCTCTGCCGGACCATGCGTCTGCACTGAGATCTATGAATATTTGTAGCTGGTGTAGATTTCAGGGATCATTTACACTAGTAAACTGGCGTAAATGATCATAAATCTGGCAGGACCGATGCCCCTCACTATGCTCAAAAGTGAAAAATAACGTGAATTTTTGTGCAAAAATTTGCAACCTTTTCATACCTTGTACCCCAGTTTTCTGGCATACAAAGCATCATAAATCCTCCCGGCAAGTATATTAATAAAAATTCTTCTGGTTTTGCGGGTTGATAAATATTGTACATGGCTTGTACATGCCTGGTAGCCAGTGGGCTAATGAATATTTCTGGTTATCAGTGACTGATAATTTCACTGTTAGTTTTTTCTGTTAAATATCATCTTTGGTGGTCTTAGTGGGAGGAGGAGGAGCGAGGCAAAGATTATTTCTGGCGATCAAGTGGGCAATAGATAGGACTCATGGACTAGTCTGTAATCGTGGGGTCCAATAGTTAATGAATAGTATTCTGGGTCGTCCAGGGGGCACTTACCTCCTCGGGTTCCTGCGTTGCACAGGGTGGCCTCAGATCAGAAGTGGAAGCTGATGGTCTAAGTCACACTGTATCATACGCCTCTGTCTCCCATGAGCTCTGAAGTTTGATATGGGAGGACAGGAGAGTTGTCAGAGATTGCTCAGAACTTGACTATGTTCGCCATAGGTTTGTAAGCGAGCTCCAGTTTCGGGTACCCACGCTGAGTCACTTCCAGCCTAGTTCTGGTCTGTCTTATAGCTTAGGAAGAAAATAAAAAACAAGAACAATGTAAACTTTATCATATACTTCCCCGAAGTGCAGGGCGGTGGGGGGAATTTCTGTAGATAGAAGTTTCTCATTCTTCGGATACTTGTTCATGTAGCAAAGTCACTGCACTATAAAAAGGGCTGAATAATTTAAATACCCCCCTTTGGCGCAAGTTTTATTTAAGGATAATGTCAAACAGCGTGATACTGTGATTATACAAGTGAGAAAACACAGCAAGCTGGGGGGAGCCGCACTGCCAGACCAGGCTTCTTATTGTTGAGCTGCACTGCCATCTAGTGGCCAAAACACAGAATGCGCATTGGATTCTTTTTACATCACCATGCATTATTAAGGTATAATTTGGCAATGAATTTGAGGCAGATTTCACCTCAACATCAGCTTCAAATTGTGTCTGAAACCAGCCTCCATTGATTTCAATGGGAGACAGATGCATCGTTCTCAATTTTCAGGTGAATTCCGCCCAAGCGAGCGGGAGGCGGAAAATTCTACCTGGCAGGTATGGAATTTGCCGAAAAATTTGGTTAAGTGGAAAAAAATTCTGCCATGTGAACATACCCTAAGGGTAAGTTCAGACATAGGAATCTGACGTTGAATTTGCCAAGCGGATTCTGCTTGACATAAACCAACAAGGATTTTGACGGTGAATTTGAAGATGATTTTGACACTGTATTTGAAGCAGAATGCCACTGTATGTTACCCATATTGGGCAGGCACAAATACCAAATTCCGCACCAATGGAAATCATATATTTTCCACCTCCCATTCATTTCAATGGGATTTCCCAGGCAGAATCTGCCTAAAGAACAAGCTACTTCCTCCCACTGATATTAATGGGAGGCAGATTCATCCACGTCAAATTTCTGTGTGTGAACTTACCTTAAAAAGGAGCTTTCACGTCCTCATGTGTATGCAGTTTTATATACCGCTAGAAAGCCGACAGCGCGCTGAATTCAGGGGCTGGAGCTATCGGGGGTGTAAGTTTCACTGTTCACAGTCAGAAGGGCATTCCTGACAGTCTAACTGTGCTGTGAGGAGCGCCCCCCTGACTGTACCCATCCATAGCCAAGTACTGTCAGAGGGGGCGTTCTTACTGCCCGGCGATGATGCCCCCTGAGTACAAGTCTATGGGCGAGTACTGTCAGGGAGGGCGTGCCGCACAGCGCAGCTAGACTGTCAGGAACGCCCTTCTGACTGTGAACAGTGAAACTTACACCGCCAATATCTCCAGCCCCGGGGCACATATCGGGAAAGCCGGCAGTGCGCTGAATTCAGAGCGCTGTCGGCTTTCTAGCGGTATATAAAACCGCATATACATGAGGACGTGAAAGGTCCTCTTTAAGGCTGGGGCCCCACGTTGCAAAAACATTTTACATTATGTGCCAAGTGGATGGGATTTGGGCTAATCCCATCCAAACACTGCAGAAAAAAAAAAATCTGCAGCAGAAATGCTGTGATGTCAAAACCGCTCGCGTTTATGAAAATCGCAACATGTCAATTATAGCTCCGGAAACGCTGATGTTTTCCATATAGGTATAATAGGGACAGAAAGTCCATAGAGGAAAACTGCAGACTTTGTGAAAAACACTGGAAAAAAAAACACAATGCGTTTCTGCAAGAGTCTTTTCTGCAGCATTTTTTTATTAAACAGATTTCTTTTTTAACCAGAATTCTTTTCATTTTATTTTTACATTTCACCATGCATTAGAAAAGACACAACTTTATGTATTTCACGGATAGCGCACTGACTCATTCTTTTCTATGAGCCCGTACACATGACCGTGATTTTCACGGTCCCGTGTGCGGGCCGACAGGCCGGGCCGCATCAGATAGGACATGTCCTATGCCTGTCCTATTTTGCGGCCCGATACCCCCATGTTCCCTGTATGCAGCTTGTGCTTTTAATTCACGGCAGGCTGGTTGTAGCACGGCATTATTTGTTTTCATCTTGTGTCACATACCAATTTTATTGTTTTCACTAATGTATGACAGCTTGGTTTTTGCAGGACCAGTCATAGTTTTAATCAGCAATATTTTGGAGTATATACTATTTGAATTTTTGACCACTTTATTTCAAGTTTCAAAAATGCAGGGAAAAAAATTCACTTTTTTCAATTTTCTTTTCCACACCGCTCACTGTCCAGGATGACTAATGTGATTAAAGGGATTATGTTAATAAGGGCTATGAATATGATATAAAAATTACTTGTGGCAAAACTGGAAAAAAATGCAATTATGCTAGTTTTTTTTTTTTTTTTTTAGGAGTTTTACCTTCAGCCTGCAGTCAAACTGACAACAGGTTCACACTAGCGTTCGGGTTTCCGTTCTCCAGGTGAAAAATGGAAACCCAATCCGCTTAAAAAGCGGTTACCCACGGAAATCCGCGGGCCCCACAGACTATAATGGGGTCCACCAGGTTTTTACCTGAAAAATGCGGAGAGAAAAGTCCTACTTGCACGTCCTGGGGAATGGGGGATGCAATCCCCGAGCGCAGGTGTGAACCCAGCCTGACGTCTTAACTTTTCGGCGGGTCGGTACGATTAATTACTTTTTATTAGGTTTCAATAATTAAAAAAGTGGAAAAAAAAACCTTAAATAATTGCTTTGTATCATCTCATTCTCATAATGTTTTTACAAGTGAGCTGTACTTTTATTGGCACTTTTATGGGGTACAAATTCCGTTTTGATTTTTTATTCCAGATTTAGTTTTTTTTAGTGGGGAGGAGACCAAAAAGGTTTTGTGGATTGTGATTTTTTTTCCCTCCATTTTGGCATTCAACATATACATAAATATGTGTATATTTTAATAGTTTGCACATTTTTGGACATGGCAATACTATTTTTGTTATTAATATTTTTATAAGGGAAAAGAGGGCATTTTGCATTTTTAAGTCTTTTTTTTTTTTTTTTTTTTTTTAGAGACCTTTAATATTTTATCAATTATATAACACACCGCAATAAAAGGAACATTACAAAGGCAGGCCTGGGGAACTTTGCAGGGTTCCCGGGCCCCGTAGCAAGCGGGCAGATGCTTGGGGTGTTTGAGGGTTGGAAGGAGCCCCTTTCCCAGTGACTTGACCTCTCGGAAGCCATGGTCGCATATGATTATGACATCTGAGAGGGTAAATGTTAGAGATGGGAAAACTGATTTTTTACAAACTGGATATAATAGGTGGAGGCCTGGGGAAGGTGATAAAAATAAAAAAAAACATTCATGCTCACCTTCCGTTAACTTTTTTGGGGCCTCCTTCTGGCATCTGACAATCTCCTGTAACATCATGCGTCCCGAGGTCACCACTAAAGGTCTGTGATTGGGTTACCAGTGGTCACATGGGCACACCAAGCATCATGACGTTAGGTGACCCCGTGAGCATGACATCACAGGAGAGCACCAGCTGTCACCAAGGTGGTAGAGAGAGGGTGTCAGTCGCCACAAGGAGGCCCGCCCAAAATAAGTAACGGAAGGTATGGGGTTTTTTGGGCCTCAATCTATTATACACTACAGAGTATAATAAATTTCACTTTTCACTTTAACATAACTGTATTTGCCTTAAATCTCTAGAAATTAGATAGCTTCCTAGGAGCCCTGACAGTGTTCTACACTATGTTTTATAGATAGGTTCCTAGGAGCCCTGACAGTGTTGTACACTATGTTTTATAGATAGGTTCCTAGGAGCCCTGACAGTGTTCTACACTATGTTTTATAGATAGGTTCCTAGGAGTCCTGACAGTGTCATACACTATGTTTTATAGATAGGTTCCGAGGAGCCCTGACAGTGTTCTACACTATATTTTATAGACAGGTTCCTAGGAGCCCTGACAGTGTTCTACACTATGTTTTATAGATAGGTCCCTAGGAGCCCTGACAGTGTTATACACTATGTTTTATAGACAGGTTCCTAGGAGCCCTGACAGTGTTATACACTATGTTTTATAGACAGGTTCCTGGGAGCCCTGACAGTGTTCTACACTATGTTTTATAGATAGGTTCCTAGGAGCCCTGACAGTGTTCTACACTATATTTTATAGACAGGTTCCTAGGAGCCCTGACAGTGTTATACACTATGTTTTATAGATAGGTCCCTAGGAGCCCTGACAGTGTTATACACTATGTTTTATAGATAAATTCCTAGGAGTCCTGACAGTATTCTACACTATGTTTTATAGATAGGTTCCTAGGAGCCCTGACAGTGTTCTACACTATGTTTTATAGACAGGTTCCTAGGAGCCCTGACAGTGTTATACACTATGTTTTATAGACAGGTTCCTAGGAGCCCTGACAGTGTTATACACTATGTTTTATAGACAGGTTCCTGGGAGCCCTGACAGTGTTCTACACTATGTTTTATAGATACGTTCCTAGGAGTCCTGACAGTGTCATACACTATGTTTTATAGATAGGTTCCTAGGAGCCCTGATAGTGTTCTACACTATGTTTTATAGATAGGTTCCTAGGAGCCCTGACAGTGTTCTACACTATGTTTTATAGATAGGTTCCTAGGAGCCCTGACAGTGTTATACACTATGTTTTATAGACAGGTTCCTGGGAGCCCTGACAGTGTTCTACACTATGTTTTATAGACAGGTTCCTGGGAGCCCTGACAGTATGCTACACTATGTTTTAAGCCATTTTAAGCTGTGGTCCGTACCGAACTTGTTCAACTCAAAATTAATCTTGGTCCTGAACCTCCCCAAACTAAACAAATCTTGAGAGGTTCGCCCATCTATAGTAAATGTCAGCCTTAGACTCAAATTCTTTGGAAGGAAATTTTAAGGTGGTCACAACATTTATTAAGGTCGCACACAAACCGATAGAATTATCTACACAAAAATAGCCCAATGTAGCATATCCAGGCTCATTTATTATCATGTTGATATGTCTACTCACAATCTGTGAGTAACTAGTGTACTAATAGGTGTACATAGGGAGGAGAGCATATGTAAAATAGTCTGTAGTGGGAGGGGAAAGAGCTCAGACAGACTGTGCATCTGTGTAAAGAGAGAGTGGAAAGCATAAGGCAAAGTCTTAAATGAGTGAGGTAGAGAAAAGTATAAACTCCTCAGCATTGGTGTCTATCAGCACAGCACAGAAGAAATCCCTTATGCCTATAGAAGGAGGGTAGATGCTAGAATAGAGTGGGTAACAATCAGGTGCTACCTGATATGCCGTGGATACCGTAAGTGGCGCTGCCTCCTGTGACTGTTAGTATGTGGCACCACCAGCTGTATCCACATCAAACCAGGCTGGTTAGGATTGCATATTGGAGAGGCATAGTTAATTGACCATGCAGCACCCAAAATTGCGGAGGCTCTGGCCAACAGCCCGTCACACCCAACACTTCTGTAGGTGTGGCAGCGCCACCTACTGGATCCATGCTACACCTTAAAGTCCAGTCTAGACTCAACGATAGAAGGAGCAAAGGAAAGAATATCTTCTAGTACCTGAAAGCAAGTGAAGGCAGCAGCATCCTAAATTCCACAACAATGAACCCAAATTTAGTATGGCGACAGACGTGAGCACATGAGCCAAGTGTCAAACTATAATCAGGCTGCAAAGTGCAAATTCGGGTATAGGCATCAATCAGGTTACATAGAAGGTATGGGCTTTCCATTAGTCTTCTAGCCAATAGGGGTAGGTCCGGTCCTGAGCAATGTTCCATGATATAAAGGGACAGGTCTGCCATTGAAGTTTTTGGAAAAGATGGGCTACACCCTCTTTAAAACCAGTGATGTTGGGCATATGGATAAAATCAGCCTTCCCAGAAACAGATATAACACTGAAAAAATTGTGTGGATAAAAAAAATTTTTTTTTTTTTTTTTTTTTTTTTTTTTTTTTTTTTTTTTTTTTTTTTTTTTTTTTTTTTTTTTTTTTTATAAATATTAAAATATATATATATATATATATATATATATATATATATATATATATATATATATATATATATATATATATATATATATATATATATTAATATATATATATATATATTATTATATTATATATATATATATATATATATATATATATATATATATATATATTAATATAACAATTTTGCCAGTTCTACTTTAATATTTAAAAAGATGGAGATGTTCCACGCTATATCTAGAATTAATCTTAATGGCAGGAGTCTGTTGTATACAATCCATAAACAACAGTTAAGTATTAGGGTAAATTTGCCTATTATTAGCGACTGTAATTATTAACTACTGCCAACAGAGGGCAGGCTTGTCCGTTCATCCATATAATACTGACTAGGACACAGGTTAGAGCTGACATCATGCCTAACTTGCTAGAATTAATGTAGACCTCTAGCTGCTTTTGTCTATCTCAAGGGTGGTGTGAACGCGCACTTAACAGAGTCATACAAGCGAACTTAGTCTCAAGTGGTTTCTCTGCAGATTTACTAAGACGTTGTAATATAAAGGTAAAACCCAGATACCACAGAGCACGTCTCTCCCCAGGCCTATAAATCATCCAAAGTATACATAATAAACATACAGCCAAAACATTTGCAACCATACATAAAAAACGTGCACCACAACTATGGTGTGAACATGGGATTTTCTGATTTAAAGGCATGTACAGACTAGTCAGTTTTCAGTCCACTGAACTCACCGGTCACCTACAGCAGCCTTTTGCTACCTGTGTATCCCCACCTGTTGTATAACTGCAAATCTAAGCATACCCATTCGAGCTTTGAGTATGCTTGCAAGCACCAGGGAGCCACAGGTTGCCGATCACAGGCCTATAGTGTGCCTAGCAAGAATTAAAGGGGTTAGTTACGCCACGAAAAGTACTTATCCCCTATCCACAGGAGAAAGGAGAGATAACTGATTGGTGGGGATCTGACCACTGACACCTTCACCGCTCCGGATAATGGGCTGTTTTCCCCCCGCAGCACATTCAGGCTATGTTCACCTCTGCCATCACAGTGTCTGACAAATATCGGCAGAGGAAAAAGTCCTGCATGGAGGATTTTTTGCTCCACTGTATGGAACACGACAAACACCTGACAGGACCCCATTATAGTCAATGAGGTCTGACAGGCTCTGTTTGTTACTTCTGTTTTGGTGGTCCGCCTCTACAGAGTGTGACTAGTGTGAATATCAGCCAAGCTGAATGTAAGCGTGCCCCTTGCTGGAAGAATGAACTCATACTCCCATTCACTTGAATGGGAGCATCAGGAATAGCCAAGTGCTTCACTTCGGTGCGCCCACTTATGGGAGCAATGTCCAAGTGACACACCTACATTCAGCATGCGGTGCAACCGTGCATTTGTGGCATAATCCCTTTTAGCACTCCCACAGAAAAATGTATTTTCTGACCCCTTAGAAAGATACATGATGTAAATGTTTGTGAAAGCAATCTTTTTTCCCAGTGGTTGTATTTGTCAGTTATACAATACCTATGGGTCCTCAGCTGTGTCATGTGACCAGCAATAAGACTTTCTACAGTGCAGGCCAAAAGTATTGGCACCCCTGCAATTCTGTCAGATAATACTCAATTTCTTCCAGAAAATGATTGCAATCACAAATGCTTTGGTAATAATATCTTCATTTAATTTGTCGTCAATGGAAAACCACAAAAAGAATTGTCAAAAAGCCAAATTGGATATAATTCCACACCAAACATAAAAAAGGGGGTGGACAAAAGTATTGGCACCCTTTGAAAAATCATGTGATGCTTCTCTAATTTGTGTAATTAACAGCACCTGTTACTTACCTGTGGCACATAACAGGTGGTGGCAATAACTAAATCACACTTGCAGCCAGTTGAAATGGATTAAAGTTGACTCAACCTCTGTCCTGTGTCCTTGTGTGTACCACATTGAGCATGGAGAAAAGAAAGAAGACCAAAGAACTGTCTGAGGACTTGAGAAGCAAAATTGTGAGGAAGCATGAGCAATCTCAAGGCTACAAGTCCATCTCCAAAGACCTGAATGTTCCTGTGTCTACCGTGCGCAGTGTCATCAAGAAGTTTAAAGCCCATGGCACTGTGGCTAACCTCCCTAGATGTGGACGGAAAAGAAAAATTGACGAGAGATTTCAACGAAAGATTGTGCGGATGGTGGCTAAAGAACCTCGACTAAGGGTGGGTTCACACCTGCGCTTGGTGTCCGTCCGTCGCCAATCCAGTGAAAATCTCGGCGAACTGGATTGGCGTCGGATACAGACCGGTCAGCGGCGCATTGGTTAAAAACCCATTCATTTGAATGGGTTTTTAAAGCAGTGTGCGGGTGTGCGCTTACACCCTCTGCGCTGCGAATCCTTTTTTTTTCGTCGGAAACAAAGTCGGACACGCAGGACTTCGTGTCCGACGAAAAAAAAAAGGATTCGCAGCGCAGAGGGTGTAAGCGCACACCCGCGCACTGCTTTAAAAACCCATTCAAATGAATGGGTTTTTAACCAATGCGCCGCTGACCGGTCTGTATCCGACGCCAATCCAGTTCGCCGAGATTTTCACTGGATTGGCGACGGACGGACAGCAAGCGCAGGTGTGAACGAAGCATTACATCCAAACAAGTTCTAGCTGCCCTGCAGTCCGAGGGTACAGCAGTGTCAACCCGTACTATCTGTCAGCGTCTGAATGAAAAGGGACTCTATGGTAGGATACCCAGGAAGACCCCACTTCTGACCCAGAGACATAAAAAAGCAAGGCTGGAGTTTGCCAAAACTTACCTGAGAAAGCCAAAAACTTTTTGGAAGAATGTTCTCTGGTCAGATGAGACAAAAGTAGAGCTTTTTGGGAAAAGGCATCAACATAGAGTTTACAGGAAAAAAAAAAAAAAAGAGGCCTTCAAAGAAAAGAACACGGTCCCTACAGTCAAACATGGCGGAGGTTCCCTGATGTTTTGGGGTTGCTTTGCTGCCTCTGGCACTGGACTGCTTGACCGTGTGCATGGCATTATGAAGTCTGAAGACTACCAACAAATTTTGCAGCATAATGTAGGGCCCAGTGTGAGAAAGCTGGGTCTCCCTCAGAGGTCATGGGTCTTCCAGCAGGACAATGACCCAAAACACACTTCAAAAAGCACTAGAAAATGGTTTGAGAGAAAGCACTGGAGACTTCTAAAGTGGCCAGCAATGAGTCCAGACCTGAATCCCATAGAACACCTGTGGAGAGATCTCAAAATGGCAGTTTGGAGAAGGCGCCCTTCACATCTCAGGGACCTGGAGAAATTTGCCAAAGAAGAATGGTCTAAAATTCCAGCAGAGCATTGTAAGAAACTCATTGATGGTTACCGGAAGCGGTTGTTCGCAGTTATTTTGTGTAAAGGTTGTGCTACCAAGTATTAGGCTGAGGGTGCCAATACTTTTGTCCGGCCCATTTTTGGAGTTTTGTGTAAAATGATCAATGATTTGACTTTTTTTTTCATTCTCTTTTGTGTTTTTTCATTGCAAGCAAAATAAATGAAGATATTATTACCAAAGCATTTGTGATTGCAATCATTTTCTGGAAGAAATGGAGTATTATCTGACAGAATTGCAGGGGTGCCAATACTTTTGGCCAGCACTGTAACTGTCATAACATCTTATGTTTGGACAGGAAGTCAGCTCCTCTATGCATTACTATGAAACTCACATCAAGGCTGTCATAGGAATGAAAGAAGAAACAGACTTCATGTCCGCTCACAAGATGTTGTATCCGTTGCAGAGTCGTATTGCTGGTCACATGACAACTGAGGACCAGCAGGGAATGGAAAAACTGACAAAAACAGCCACCAGGAAGATTACCTTCATTACAATCCTTTTAATAGGCCAGAGAATAAAAATTTTTGTAGGAGTGCTACTTTAGGCCGGGGCCCCATTCACAAAAACGCAGCGTTTTGGCCGTGGCGGAAACACTGCAGCAAAAAAATGCTGCATTTTAAATTACCTGCAAAGTGGAAGGTAACGTGAGGTATAATAGAAACAGGAAGTCCGCAGAAGAAAACTCTGTGGACTCTCTGAAATTGCCGCTGAATAACAATGCGTTTCCGACCGTGGTCTTTTTTTTCCCGCAGCGTTTTTCGGCTGTGGCTCGCTACGTGAGGCCTTAGCCTCAAAGGGGTTTTCCCATGAACATAACCATACTTTGTACAAAGAAAAAAAACTAATTATTGCAAATATAAAATTACAAAAAAAAATTTAGAGTTTTAAAGATTTTCTCTAACCACCTTAGTGGTGACATCTCTTGTCTTGATTATGAATAGATTCGACCATGAATACAGGAACTTTTTACAGTCTGGAAACCCATAATGTCCTTATTGTCATATGTCCATAATGTCATAATGTCCTTATTGTGGACAGGATATCAGGCAGGGGCACTACATGTATGAGAAGAAAACCCGACCACAATAAGGAAATCATTGCCAGACCATAGAAAGTTCCTGCATTCATGGTCGTAGCCATTGGCAACCGATCAAGACAACAGACATCAACACTAAGATGGTTAGAGAAAAATCCTTAAAACTCTGAAAAATTTTTATATTTTATATTTTCAAAAACGTTTAACTTTTAATGGTCTACACGTTTAAATACGGAAAAAGGACATGAGCTTGAAGCAAAAACTTTTTATCTGAAATATCAGCGGCGGTAAACATTAGCTCAGAAAACAGGTAAATCCATCTCCTAGGGCCATAAATAAACTTTTGTATGATCTAAGTGCTTGTGTTTAAGGAGGTTCACAAAAAAAAAAAAAATCTGGATTTGTCCAGCACCAGAATATGTAAGGGGACAAGGTGGATATAACCGTAGCGCTCACCTATGAAGGTCAGCAATACAAAAACGTACAATATGTCAGATATCGCCATAACTTATCCCAGGAGTAAGTGCCGAGACAAAAGGCCCCATCACAGCATAGTGGTAGAGATTTATTAATGAATGTACACTAGAAAAACAGTGTCGCAACTGGCGTTTTTGCTTCTCACACGCCCCTTTAAAGTTGTCCAGGATATAAAATTTTATCGCAAGGAAGAGGGAAGCTCAAAAATAAAAATAAAACACACTCACCTGTCCCTGGCGCTCTGGTGTCCCTGCCGCTGTCTGGTCCAGAGGCGCCTTGGTGCTTCTTCAGGCGGAAGTCCACGCCGCAGTTCCATCTGACCCCAAGAGAAACAGGACCAGACCGCGTTTTTTGGGGGGTAAGTTTCACCTTCCTGGACAACCCCTTTAATGAAAGTGACACAAGGTTCACACTAGCGTTTGGGTCTCAGTCATTCAGGTCCACATGGGCAGCCGAAAAACAGAGAGCCTGTCCACATAAAAAGCGGTTACCTGTGGACACCCATAGACTAGAATGAAGTCTGCCGGGTATCCGCCGGTTACGTTGAAACCAGCGGAGAGAAGAGTCCTCTTTGCAGGATTTTTCTCTCTGCTGATTTTAGGTGGAATTTATGGCAGAGTCTCTGTCTGCAGATGTGAACCTAGTCTGAAAGTGGCATGAGAGCTGCGCTATATTTAATATCACTTTAGGCCAGTTTACATTAGATACTGCAGCAGTCGTGACATAGAGGAAAACATATGGGGCATAAAATTAAGGAGGGTGAAAGTTCACCTCACGCAACGCAGTGCCCGGAAATAGCCACAAGAGGGAAAAGTAAACTTCTGCATATAAACCTCAGGTTCAGCAATCCCAAATATTTCCTATGTTATTAGAAATGGAAAGCCGACCCGCCGTCTCGTTCTCTTACATACACAATCTGTATATAATGGGCTACGGTTTTCAGCTACATTTTAGGATGGAACATCCAGCTCTGCAGCTACTTTAAAGGAAATGTCTATTTTAACCAACAATTCACTATACTTCTTCAGACATAGCCAAAATTATGAGCTGGTTTTCCATGTTGATGACCGATGCTTAGGATAGGTGTTCAATATCGAATTGAGCACCTAACACCCGCACAGATCAGTTAAGAGTCTGCAGTATTCAAGTGGGTGCTGCAGACTCTTCACCGAATTCCAAGAACTCCTCCATGCATTGTATAGTGGCTGTGCTTGACATTGCAACTCAGCACCATTCACTTGAATGGGACTGAGCTGCATGCAGGGCACGAGATGACTGACATGATGTCACAGGTCTGTGAAATGGAAGTGGAGTTCACTCAACAGCTGATCTGTGAGAGTTTCAGCTATCGGACCACTACCAATCAGAGATGGGTCGTAAATATTTAACTCCTGGCAAACCTCTTGGGCTATGTTCACACAGAGTTTTTTGCAGGAGGATTTTGAGGCGGAGTCCACCTCATAAAACGCCTCCTATTCATTTCAATGGGAGTCAGCAGCATATATTTTTTCCTCTAGCTGTTTTTCTCAGCTAGAGGGAAAAAAAAAGCGACATGACCTATCTTCAGGCAGATTCCGCCTTGAAAAACCCATTGAAATCAGTGGGAGGCAAAAAAAAAAAAAAAACGTGACGCAGGTTTTTTTTTTTTATGCAGTTTTTGATGCTAGCGGTTTTTGCAAAAAGTGAAGAAAGTGAAGTTTCCAGGTTCATACAGTGTGCTGGATGAAAAAAACTCAAAAATGTAAATGAAAAAAAAATGTAACAAAAAAAAAAAAAAAAAAAAAACACACACGTCAAAAAAATATTTCCTAATTCCTGAAGCAGATTTTTTTCAGCCTACAAAAAACTCCATGTGAACATACCCTTACAACAGATTAAGGTCAGCCAAACCCACTGACTTAGGCCCAGTTCACATCTGCGTTCGGAGAGTCTGCTTGGGGGACCCCCCGAACGGAAACCTATACGCATAGAAAAGCAGTTACCTAAGTGCTGCTTGCAGTACTTTTCTCTCTGTATGTTTCGTGCGGAAACCGAGCGGAAACCACACAGACCCCATTATAGTCCGCGGGTTTCCTTAGGTAACCGCTTTATGTGTATAGGTTTCTGTCCGTGGGGGTCCCCAAGCGGACTCCACGAACGCAGATGTGAACTGGGTCTAACTCATGTCTATGGGGAAGTCCCAATTAAAGGATGTCCTAGAGTTGGAAAAGGTTCAACAGTGGGCCACAAAATTGAGAAGGGGCCCGAATGACCTCAATTATGAGGCGATATTGTGGGAGCCTGGACCCTCAGAAAGGCAACCCATGGGATTACTGTTATTCCTTGGTGCCTTCCTGAGGTAAAATCTTTTGGAGGGAAATGAAGCCATTTCTTCTTCACTGGGCAAATTCTATTGCCCAGTGATGAAGCTTTGATTGGCTAAGAATTAGCCATTGAGATATGAGTTAAAGGGAAGATTCTACCACTAGCCCAGTGATGCTTCTGATTGGTTGCTGGGGCCATAGGGAAAATGATCTATTCCCCAGCAACCGTTATTTTATTGGTTAGGGAGGGGACTGATTCTCCTTTAAATATCAGCACAGTGCTGGGGTCTTGGTCAGACTCCAGCGCTGACGATCAAGAGCCACCCACCCACCCGCCCTTTGTTAAATATATTTGATATGTCATTGCTTTATTAGTAGGGGGATAGTCACTCATTTTAAGTAAGTGGACATCTTATGTATATTTGAAGCTCGAGCTTATGGCTGAGCTGTCTGTCTGGTTTAATACATTTTGATTAAAGTTTTAAAGGTTTATTGCAATAATTTAAAGAGAACCTTTCCTGTCCTCAGAGGTGTGCAGTATTATATACCGCTAGAAAGCACTAGATTTCAGAAGCTTTCCTGTATGCGCCCCAGTGCTGGAGATATCGGTGCCATTACTTTTGGAACTGATCTCTCTCCACTGTCAGAAAGGTGAGCCTTCCAGCCTAGTGTCGTCGCTGGGCTGTTTGGAACGCCCCCACCAATATTCTTCCATAGCCCTGTACTGTCAGATGACGCTTAGCATTATGCCCGCCCTTCTGACAGTGAAGGGATATCAGAGCCTAAGACTAAGTTCACATTTGCGCATGGCTCTGCATTATTCAGGTCTGCCGGGGGATCCGAACAACAGAGATCCGGACTGCTAAAATAGCAGTTACCCACAGACCCATAGACTATAATGGGGTCCGCCGGGTGCCCCTGCGGGACTTTTCTCTTTGCTGATTTCTGACAGTTTCTGCGATGGAGTTTCCAGCACAGATGTGAACTTAGCCTAAGATGTATTCATTTACTAAAGACTGCAGGGAGGGGTGGCTTTTGTATAGACAGGGTCGTATAAACCCCAGCTACATAACGGCATGCTTGCGGTTTAGTGGCCCCAAACCATTTGTCAGGTTCCCTTAAATCTACTTTAGCAGATGTCTGGTTGAAAATATTGAAAAAAACATTAAAAAATATTTAGCAACCATACATAGAGCACACAAATGCTTTTGTCTTTTTTCCTAAAGTGCATTATGAATATTTGGGTTTTTGGGCATTTGCCAGTAACTGAGCATAGAAGAAATGATATTTCCTGCTATATAATGATTTCCAAAGGGAAAATGCCCGTAGGGTAGGAAATATTGCACTCATGTATTTCTCAGGCCATCGGTGTAACAACTGTCAATACGATGCCAAGTATATCAATAAACAAATCCATATTTTATGATCTTCACGTTGGCAAAGAGCATAGATGTCCCCAGACCGTAACCATGTAAACTCCACCATACACCCACAGAAGCGGAGTTCCTTCATCTCGGCACACATTCTCAGGCTTTATGAAGATCTGTATCCTGTCTCAGAATTGTATGTTTGACTACAAGTACTACCATTGAATTTTAGGCTGGGAGGTACCCACTTGTCATATCCTGCAATTCTCACCAAGCTGCTAAGCATTCTTCAAGTAATGTGGCACAACAAAATACCAACAAATGCTTACGTCAAGACTGAGCCGTGCTCCAGACACTAAGAAACAAGTTATATAAGGGTTTCTATTGCAACTCTGCTTGGGAAAAAAATTCCTAATAAATGAAATGATTGCGAGGACAAGAACAGTTTAAAACGGAGGACTAAATACTAAAGGCCCTGATACACATAAGAGAAACGTAGGCCAGACCTGCAAATTTCCGAGAGACTGGCTAATTTATAAATATGGTGGCATCCCAACTCTCCCCGAACAGATGACAGAGGAACGAAGGACTGGGCATGTTGAGTTTCAATGCTCAAGCCCTCTCTCAGGGGAGATTGCAACATTATCCAGTCTGTCTGGGATTATATGAAGATACAGAAGTATTGGAGCAAGCCTACATCCACAGAAGATCTGTGCTTAGTTCTCCAAGATGGTGGGAACAACTTCCCTGAATTGATAAGTGGAAAAGGGGAAATGCTGCAAGCACCTCATGTCCACTAGCAGCTTCTGTCACCCGGAAACAGCTGCAACAACTGGTCTGTGTGGGTCCGGGTGTCAGACCCCAAACAGATCACATATTGATGACCTATCATCAGCATGAAATAAAATCTATGTGGGCCCAGAAAACCCCTTTAAAATTCTATTTTTGAAAAACATTCTTACTTTGAAGCATTTTCCCATACATACCTATAACTTTTGCACATTACAAGCATTTAACCAACCGAAAGTTAATGGGCAACTGGGTGTTTTTATTTATATTGTCCTGGATATTTATGCTGTCTCTCTGTTTAACTGCATCGGTAGAATTCTCAACTTCTCAAAAAGTTAAAGAATACTATATAAGAATACTATAAAAATAACTATATAACGTATACTATAAAACATAAAATAAACAGATGTCATCAGGTGGCCATAGACATTATATGAAGGACCGTCAACCTAGACAATTCAATGGGAGCTGCCAACCATCTTATGTGTAAGGAGGGGGATGTACTGAGTCTTTCACAAGTAGATCCTCATTTATCATGCACGATCATCAGATACGTCTCTTGGGCCAGCTACTCACGGTTGCATTCAAACTGTATGTCGGCTCTATGTCCAAGACCCAACACGGAGCAGAGACCTGAACTCCAAGTATCATCATGCTTTCATTATGGTATGAAAGTCCTGCGGGACTAGGAACTCCTAGCATTATAGAAGACTATGAAGTCCAACTCCCTGAGCAGTGTTTCGTCCCTTATTTCATGGGCCAAATATTCTGGTGTGAAGCTGGCCATAATCAACCTTCAGGAATGGTCCTCAACAACTACGGTGAAACCTCTCCAAAAGACCACCTCTTTGAGAAGACCACCCACTTACCCAGACCACAATTTTTGTGATCAATTTTCAGTTTTCCGTATTAACCACCTAGTTTGAGAAGATCACCCCTCTAGAAGACCACTTTTTAATGTAATTTTTGGTGGTCGTCTCAAAGAGGTTTCACTGTACTTCCATCAAAAACAAGAACACATGGTTGTGAACGTGAGATACCATGTCCTTCGAAGATGAAAGCAACTGATGCAGAAATGGTCTATACAATAGGTCAAGGTCCAATGAACAAAGCGTGTATTTTTAGGGACATTTGGAGAGAGGCCTTCAGCTGACATCTAATGTGTATAGCCAGCTAAAACATGTAGAACTGCTCGGACACAAAAGTTGTTGCATTTTCTAACTTTAGCCGGTTGGTTGCCCTAGGTGATAGGTTTTTGTCTGTACTAGTGTTAAATATATGAGGTCTCCCGAGTTCACAGAACAACAAACAGTGAGATAAAAGGAAATAAAGCTGTCAAAATAAGACCGAACCAGTAAGATGGAAGGAGGTACCAGAGAAAACAAACAATGCTGTTCTGTAATCTCCTGGGAGCCGAATATGTGAACCAGAAAAAGCAAGGGGCATTCACTTCCATTGTTGTTGGGTCATTATTTTTACTCTCTGTATCTCTACACCCTTCTTGTTTTGTGACCATAAAATCAATGATGAACGTTGGTATAAATCTATAAACTGATATGTAAAAACATATAGAAATGATAAAATGAGAGTAGCCAAAAAAAAACATATTAAAAATTGCACAACAGGAAACAATGCAGTACTTTTCTAAAGTGTGAAATTCTAGAATAAAACAGGTCACTAGACATTAAAACAGTAATAGGGCTCCATACAATACCTGTATATTATAGAAGTGTGTCACCAGAACCCACCATATAAGTCCACATAGACAGGTTAGGGTCACCTAAATCAGATGGTGTTTTCCCCTTGTGAATTGCCTCCATTGTCAAGATATCACCATTCTGTCAATACGCAAATGAGCTCATTGCAGCAACAAGGGCGAAGCCACTTACCTCTTTCGAGCAGTGGCAACGCCCTCATTGCGCCACAGAGCTTATTTGCATATTGACAAAAAAAGGTGATATTTTGCAAATAGAGGCAGCAATTGCCAGGTCCCCCAGTGATCAGGAGAACAGGGGACCAAAGGCCTGCTTGTGACTTTTGGTCCCCTGTCCTCCTGATCAATGGGGAACCCGGTAATCGGGCCCCCAGCAATCAGACACTTATCCCCTACCCACAGGACAGAGGGTAAGTGTCCATAATGGAACAACCCCTATAAAGAGAGTCTGCCACCAGAGCCCAGCATATTTATAATATTTATTATATGTATTCTCATGATAGCACTTGTTCTGCAACAAGTTGGGACACACTGAAATAGAGGGTACAAAAAAGGGCCCTCACCAAGAGAATTTAGCGAGTAGCATTGTATACCATTTACATATAGTCTCCAGGATAGCCCACATCTATTAAAGGGTACTTGAGTTTTCATTAAAAGTTGAATTATGTGCAGGTCTTGCTGGGCAGTATGTTCTATGACTGTATAAGTTTTCATACATGATGTCCTATCAGTTTTTCTGCTGCTAATCACATTACGGCTGCAGCATATTTTACACTGGTCTCTGAGGCTGTGGGTATGTACCTTAAGAAGCAGGCTGCCCCTTTCCCCATCCATGGCTGATACTGTTCTGCAATTCTGCCAGGAGTAACTATACCACAGCAAACAAATAGATGAGAAAGGCCCAAGTGACCATAATATAGGAAATCCAGAAACACTCCCACTGGACTCCGGCGCAGATGCGAACTTAGCCTACCATTGTAAGCTGCGAGATTTGCAGGATTCTCAGTCTTTTGCGCACAGCAACAGCTTGCAGACATGTCTGTGTAGGCTGTGAGGAGACTCAAAGGACTGCCCTCTACAGATAAGCAAGACAGAATGGAATGTCTCTAGGGACAGATTTCCTTAGTAACAAAATAGTGAACAACAAATTAGCTGGAAGGGAGACACCTGGTAGCAAGAACTTTAGAGAGATTTTTCAGGCAGAAAGCATCCATATTTTGTATTTTTAATTAAAGTGTAACTAAACTTTTGGACAACTTTTGATTTTCTGGCAGGGTTTGTAAATTTTGTAATATACTTTATTAACAAATTTTGGATCCTTTCTGGATACTCTGTTTTAGCGATTGCACACAGATTGACTATAATGGGGTCTGCCGGGTGTCCGTCGGGACTTTTCTCTCCGACAATTTTTGGCAGTTTCTGCGACGTACCCAGTCGTAGATGTGAACTTAGCCTTATTTGGTTTGGGGTCGATTGTATTACATCTATGCTTGGTAAAGGGCCCCATAACCGCTCAGACTCCTTCCCTGCCTGTGTCGTACACTTTCTCCAGTCTACGGACAGTACTACGGTACAAAAAACTGGAGTGAGGGAGTATGGGATGGAGAATGGGGCCTCGTGTTATACTTTAACAGAGTTTATGATTCATATGTACTTTCTTTATGCTGCATTAAACTTTCACAACAATTCCCACAAGGCATATGGCACGGCCCTGCTTGTTTTGTACTAAACATAGACCGAACAGGTTCAGATCTACAAATTGCGATCTATTAATTTTTTACTTCTATTTCTTTCCATGCATTCTCTTGTTCTGACACTGAGCCAAGACAGGACACACCTGCACAAAAGAGGGGAAATGCACACAACAATATTATCAAAAATGTAAGGGGGGGGGCGGGAGAACAACACTCAAACAATATATCGGGCAGAGAAATGAGGCCCAATCTGGCATTTAACGTCACGAATGGAGGAAAATTGCCAAATGTAAATGTTTTTCAGCTATCAGAGGCCGTTTCCCCCCTAAAATCATTCCTAGAGTTACTGCAGCTCATTTTCTTCTAGTCAAGGGGCTTCGGAAAAAAAAAAATATATATATAAAAAACAAAAAAAATGTGAAAATTATGTTTAGAGTTTGCAATATAATTTTTTACAAATAGCTTCAACATTGAGCCTTTACAGTATTTAGGCCATGTTCACATCTCCGTCTGGGTGTCCGCTGTTCTGGTCAGAGGACCAGAACAATGGACACGCAGACTAATAAAATAGCAGGCACACAAAGACCAATGGACCCTACTGACTATAATGGGGTCTGTGATATATTATATTGTGTTATTAGATGTGTATAGTTATGTTTTAACTGTTCTGCTCATTGTCTTAGGAGAGTTTGCTTCAATGTGTCAGCGTAGCTCCAGTGTAATTTCTATGGTAATTGCAATTCACAACACAGTCCCAGGTGCTAATTCAATTGTGATCAATCTAATTAGCAAATCAGTATGTGTGGAATGAGGCAGACTCCAGAGGTCAGGCTACAAGCCCTGATATCCTACAAAGGAAAATTATGACATCACAGATGGAAAGATCACAGGAAGTGAGGAAAACTGAGAATTCTTTTAAAATTGATGATTTCAGGGGTCAGATATTTCGCAGTCACATCTAGCATGTGTCATCTGTCCTGCCTTCTACAGCTGGGCTCTAAGACAGACTTAAAGACAAGTCTGTAGGTTATTCCTTTTTATTTTACATTGTTTGTATGTAGATGGATTTTTATTACATCTTTTGTCTGTTAAGCACTGTACTTTTGTGTATATAAAATCTAAAATTTTATAAGATTGTCATTGGCTCTAAACTTCCTCACAAGTCCGAAGAGAATAAATATCTCTTATCGGAGTTACCCTTTTGTGTGCTAGTTGTGAGTGGTTTTGGTATATTGTTACTTATTGTAGGCGAGACACCAAGTGGTGGCAGGTTTGTGTGGTTATATGATTGTAAGTCGCTTCACTCCTGTGTGGCCTAGTGTCATAGGTGAGTTGAAAGGGAGTGTGGAAGCAGAGTCCCCTTTTTATGATCACGTGTGTGGTGAGTAAGGTGTACCCTACAAAATTGGTATACAGTGAGCTGGTATATTGTGTGTGTGAGACCTTGATTCCTGGCAGGGTCCATTGGGTATCCATTTTTTGTTAAAAAATAAAATAAAATGAATAAAAAATGCCGGATTAAAAAATAGTGCATGCAGAAAGGAAAAACAAAAAAAAGTGGACTCTGATCTTAAAGCAGCCATACATCAGGGAACAGGGAACCAGAGAATGCATTAAACTGCACAGTACATGGAGATAAGACTTAATATATGGTATAGGTTCATTATCAGGATGCCAATACTATTTTACTGCTGAGAACGTCAGCTACAACAGATTAGAAAGTGACAATAGCCGTGAATAATTCATTAAGGTGTATGGACTGGGGCTTTAGTATCCCAAATCTCACTGTTGTAACGCAATCCGTGACCACTTCACTGAAGAGCTGCGCAGGCGCTGGGAGTACCAAAGATTCAATGATATTCATCCCTAGGTAAGTATAAAGCTTTCTTTTATTTTTTATGTGTCTGTGGATAGCTTTATAACATTATAACAGTGTGATTTGGGACACTAAAGCCCCAGTCCATAAGGACCTGTGGGCGTTTTTTACTGTCCTAAATCGCCAAAGGGATTTTCGCATAAAGGGATTTTTTTGGGCACTAAATGGTCACTAACTTTTCAGACAACTTAGTCTCATTTAATAGGTCTTTCTTGATCACAACATAATGCACTTTATTTAAAAATGTTGCTGTTTTCTGCCTGAATACGTCTCTGAAGTTTCTAACTAATTTGCTGCTCACTTCCTGTTACTAAGGAAGTTCCATCCCTAGTTACCTTCAAAAATCAAGACATGTTCACAATGAGTGGCTGGTTTTCTTCACACAGTGAATAATAGAGATGAAAAAGGACGGGTCCCTCTTCACAGCCTGTATATGTCTGCTCTCAGCTTTCTCTATACACTGCACACAAAAATATTCTCCAGCATTTCAAAGCTTATAATGCAAGAAAAGCCTATCATGTACTTGTATCTTTTTCGCACTGTATGTGTTATTGCAGATAGGACATTAATCATAGATAGTAAGCAGCTTTCCTTATTGTGCTCAAATTTCTCTTCTTCTGTGTCAGGAATCTGTTTAGCTGCATCATGGCCTGTATTTGCAGTTCAGTGTCCCTAGATCACCTATATTATGTTCACTTAGGAAACAAAAAAAAAAAAAGCCAAGAAAAGCCTATTTTACAGTTACTCCTGCCAAAATTAGATGTAAGGAAACCAGTAGTATTAGTAATAGATGGCTGACTGCTCTTTATTGTACACACTACCTGCCTGAAAAGTAAAATGTGCTGCAGACATAATGTGATTATCAGCAGCAGAAAAACTCATAGGAAACAAAGTATGAAGCCTTATACAGCCAGAGAACAGACTGTCCAGCAACACCCTGCAGATATTTCAGCTTTTCATGAAAACTCAGGTACCAGATTGAGCTTCAATACAAGCACAGGTGCTGAACAATGAAGAAGCTGCAGAGCTTGTCCAAACGCTGCAGTGTGATCAGTCAGACCCAAAACAATCTCTCCTAAGGATAAGCCATTCCTTTTATAAACAACCCTTGGTTATGGGGTGAACAGCCAGCACATAATACATTTCTACTACAGTGACCCGTATAATCTATAGGGTAAGTGAGGATCTGCTCAGGTCTTCAGTTGGTCGTCTTTTATTATAATGCAGGTTGTTCAGCAGTCAGAGGTATTCCAGAGCAAGTTACAACCTATCCAACGGATGGGGGTAGCTTGCTGATTAGTGGGGGGGTCTCATCGTTTGGAATGGTTCAGCATTATGGACAACACGCACCACTCCATTCATTTCGTATAGGCCAATGGAGATAACCGAAATAAAGTGGCGCACACTGTCCGTCCTGCTGCTCAATTCAAAACTAAGGTACAAAGCACCCCAGTTCTTGAGAACAGTGAGGGTCCTATGATGGATGAGAGCAACCGACATCATTTTGTTTTAAAGACATTTGGGTGGTGGTCTCATTTAATGTTGAAAAGGGTACATGGACATATTATGACTATTTAGAGTGAAGCTCCGCCTTTACAGTTGTTGGTCTGTGTCTTTTAGGGGTATTGCTATTAATATGTATCTTCAGAATAGGTCATGGGGATCCAACTCCATGTGCCAGGCCCCTGAGCATCTGTTTCTGGCAGCCACAGTGTACTGGTCAGGGAAGGTACAGCAGGCACGTCCTATTGATTAAAATGGTACTGAGCCTGCAGTACCTTTCCCCAGGTACTACATAGTAGTTTTGTTAAACTGCAATTAGAGATGAGCGAAGTATTCAAAAATTTGATTCAGCAACTTTGCCGAATTTCGCAATATGATTCTATTCGATCCGAATTAAATCACGGCGAAATCGCGTACCAAAAACAGGTATTTATTGGCTGCAGAGAGCCGGGGTGGGCGGCAAAATGGCGGAACCCCTTGGATGCCAAGGTCATGTTTGACTGCTGCATCCAAGTTGTTAAAACCCTGGATTGGTTATGGAGCAGGGTGTTAGCTGTCAGTTACAGCTAACACCCTGCTCCATAACCGATTGGGGGAGGATTTAACACCTTGGATGCAGCGGTCAAACGTGCCAAGTGCGCTCGCGAATGGGTTAAAGGGATGTGACATCACAGGGCTGCCTGCTGATTGGCTGCACGCATGGCATTGTGGGTGATCCCGCGTTCCCAGAGTTCCTTGCCCCATGTAGAGCAGCCATTTTGAAATAAATGTGAATCGTTACCATGAAGCGTGAGGAAATTCGGATTCAATGCAAATCGAATATTTCCTGAAATTCGGATCAAATTCCACTTCTGCAGCTTTGCTCATCTCTAACTGCAGCCACTACAAGGTGAGTAAATCCCCGCTGATCTACTATGATAGGTCATCAATAATATAAAGCTGGGCAACCCCTTTAAATTTCTGTCAAATCTGCAAATTTTAGCATAACAAAATAACCATCTAATACGTACGTATGGGGATTACCCAAGTCTTCCATGTGGCAGATGTCGATGGAAAGAAGGGCTGGTCACATTGAGTTTTAAAAAGGTGTTTTCTGAAACTTTAAGTGAGTTATCCGGGGAGAAATAAAGCTTCCTAGTACAATCCATGAACTGGTTAAGATTTATTACGAATTTACACCCCAGTTCCCTGGAGCCCCGTTCATTACTGTTGCGGAGGGCTGCGGGGGGAGTCCATACTCTGTTTCCTGTCTGGCTTGCAGCTGCGCCACCTCGACGTCACATGACCAACTCCATTCTACACAATGGAGCTGCAGCCTGAGTCTGTGGGGAGTCGGTGATGTCACAGACTTGGAATGACTAAGGAATCAGAGTTCCGGCCTCCCCCATAGCTCTCCACAAAAATAATGAACAGAGCTTTGGAGGATCAGGGTGTACATTAGTAATAAAGCTTAACCAGTGCAGGGAATGTACTGGTAAACTTTATCAGTCCCCAGATAGCCCCTTTCAAAGAGGTTTTCAGGGACTTTTTAACTTGACCCATGACCCATTCTTAGGATACATCATCAAATGAAGATCAGTGCAGGGCCCGACACCTTGTCCCTGCAGATCAGCTGTTTAAGTGGCAGGTGATCGCTGAAAGCTTCTTCCACTTCACGAGCCATGTGATGTCATGTTCAGTGGTCACATAGCCTGGTTGCAGCTCAGTCACATTCAAGTGAGTGGGGTTGATCCGCAACGCCAAGCACAGCCGCTATACAAACGTACGGTGCTGTGCTTGGTAAGCAGTGAAGAGGCCACAGTGCTCATCCAAACGTCCAGGCCTCTCGCTGATCTAAGGATAGGTCATTCATTATATACAGTGGGGAAACAAATATTTAGTCAGCCACCAATTGTGCAACTTCTCCCACTTAAAAAGATGAGGCCGGCCTGTAATTGGCATCATAGGTAGACCTCAACTATGAGAGACAAAATGAGAAAACATATCTAAAAAAAAAATCACAGTCTGATTTTTTTAAGAATTTATTTGCAAATTATGGTGGAAAATAAGTATTTGGTCACCTACAAACAAGAAAGATTTCTGGCTCTCACAGACCTGTAGCTTCTTCTTTAAGAGGCTCCTCTGTCCTCCACTCATTACCTGTAGTAATGGCTCCTGTTTGACATTGTTATCAGTATAAAAGACACCTGTCCACAACCTCAAACAGTCACACTCCAAACTCCACTATGGTGAAGACCAAAGAGCTGTGGTAGGACACCAGAAACAAAATTGTAGACCTGCACCAGGCTGGGAAGACTGAATCTGCAATAGGCAAGCAGCTTGGTGTGAAGAAATCACCTGTGGGAGCAATAATTAGAAAATGGAAGACATACAAGACCACTGATAATCTCCCTCCATCAGGGGCTCCATGCAAGATCTCACCCGTGGGGTCAAAATGATCACAAGAATGGTGAGCAAATATCTCAGAACCACACGCGGGGACCTAGTGACTGACCTGCAGAAAGCTGGGACTAACGTAACAAAGGCTACCGTCAGTAACACACTACGCCGCCAGGGACTCAGCTCCTGCAGTGCCAGACGTGTCCCCCTGCTTAAGCCAGTACATATCCGGGCCCGTCTGAAGTTTGCTAGAGAGCATTTGGATGTTCCAGAAGAGTATTGGGAGAATGTCATATGGTCAGATGAAACCAAAGTAGAACTGTTTGGTAGAAACACAACTCGTCGTGTTTGGAGGAGAGTGAATGCTGAGTTGCATCCAAAGAACACCATACCTACTGTGAAGCATGGGGGTGGCAACATCATGCTTTGGGGCTGTTTCTCTGCAAAGGGACCAGGACGACTGATCCGTGTACATGAAAGAATGAATGGGGCCATGTATCGTGAGATTTTGAGTGCAAACCTCCTTCCATCAGCAAGGGCATTGAAGATGAAACGTGGCTGGGTCTTTCAGCATGACAATGATTCCAAGCACACCGCCAGGGCAATGAAGGAGCGGCTTCGTAAGAAGCATTTCAAGGTCCTGGAGTGGCCTAGCCAGTCTCCAGATCTCAACCCCATAGAAAACCTTTGGAGGGAGTTGAAAGTCCGTGTTGCCCAGCGACAGCCCCAAAACATCCCTGCTCTAGAGGAGATCTGCATGGAGGAATGGGCCAACATACCAGCAACAGTGTGTGCCAACCTTGTGAAGACTTATAGAAAACGTTTGATCTCTGTCATTGCCAACAAAGGATATATAACAAAGTATTGAGATTAACTTTTATTATTGACCAAATACTTATTTTCCACCATAAATTGCAAACAACTTCTTTAACAATCAGACAATGTGATTTTCTGGATTTGTTTTTCTCATTTTGTCTCTCATAGTTGAAGTCTACCTATGATGACAATTACAGGCCGGTCTCATCTTTTTAAGTGGGAGAACTTGCACAATTGGTGGCTGACTAAATACTTTTTTTTCCCCCACTGTAGCCTTGAAAACCCCATTTATTCTTATATCAATGTCAGATTGATGGAAGTCCAATCCATGCCACCCCAGATGATCAGCTGACAGCAGAGGATTCAGCAAGTGCCCCAACCCCCTTAATAAGTAGATAAGGGGCAATGCCAAGACTCTGTGTCCCCCCGCCTATAATATTGATGACCTAGGTATATCCTGGGAAAACCCCTTTATCAATGCAGATCCTTTTGTTTTCAGGGGTGATAAACCAGCACCAGAGAAGTCTAGTAGTGGCTTCTTTCCCGTTTCTCTAATGAGAATACATGCACACTTGGCTGAACTGAGCATGCATGTGTATGGTGGGGTCGAGAGGAACATCCATCAGTCAAACAAGCTGACCATTACGTGACCTGTAAGGTAGGGTTGGACGATTATGACCTACATCAAAATCACAAATAAAGGGAACCTGTTAGGGAGATTTAGGACACTAAACAACCTACAGGTCTTTATGGACCGGGGGTTTAGTGTCCCAAATCGCCCTATTATAAGGAAATCTGTGGCCACATTAATAAAAAAAAAAAAAAACTTTATCCTTATCTAGAGAGGAGTCTGATGAGTCTCATCTCTGGTGTTCCCGATGCCTGCACTGTTCATCAGAGAAGCTGGAAACATACACCCGGGCCTCACTGCGCATGTGCCCGAGGTCCATACATGGGCAGTTCAGCCAATAGGGGAGCATAAAGCCTTTTCATTTTAATGCGGCCATGGATTATGTTATAACAGGGCGTTTTGGGACACTAAACCCCCGGGTCCATAAGAGTCTATAGATGATTTAACATCAATTAACATCCATTCATTGTGCATTCATGTGGAGACTTTTTTTTTTTTTTTTTTTTTTTTTAATTGCCCAACCCTACTGTATGGCCAGTCTTAGAACCCAATGTGATACTCTGCAGCACAAAAATATCTATATGTAGGGCCATGACAATCCATAGGTCTCAGATAATTCCATGGACATACTGTACATGCTAACATCTGGCCACAGAGGACAACTCACAAAAGCCATATAGTGAATAGAAGAACTAAAAAATCCTGCTTATTGATGGTTTCCACACATTGTAGCAGGGTTTTGCCTATGCTCCAGTATAAAAATAAACTATAGAGACACAACAAAAAAGGATTTTACATTTGCAGGCAATATGGCCTATGAAAGATCAAGCTTAACTTTAAGGATGTCACAAAGCTTTAAAATGCTCAAAAAATACCACAAATTTCCGCTTTTACATAAAAGTTCACCAGTAGTTGTGGAAAGAAAAGTAAACATACCTGTTGAAGTTTTGTGATAAGGATCCACCAAATCCTGGGCCCCTCTTCCATAACTTAAAGAGCACCTTTCACCACCCTCCACCATCTCATCCCTTAATAGCTGCCCCTCCACCATTTTCAGCACAGTTGGAATTTTTCTCTAGCCCCCACCGTTCCCAAGCGAACAGTGCTGTTAGTTTTGGTGCCGAATATGATAACTAGACTCTCTAAAGTCAAGTGGGTGGTAAAAACAGCAAGGGAGAATGACTCAAAGCTCCAATCAGAAGTGAGCAGTGTCAGAACTCAGAATCACGCCCTCTTACTTGTCACCACCCACATGACAGAGTTTAGTTAGCATTTTAGACACCAAAACTACCTCCACTGATTGCTCAGGAATGGTGTGGGATAGAGAAAAATTTCCAACTGCACTGGAATCAGTGGATGGGCTTTTATTAAGGATACAGAAAGCTCAAGTTGGTGGTGGTGAAGGGTCTTCTTTATGATGGCCACATACTTTTCAAACAAACCTAAACAGATAGTGTTTTGGCAAATCTGAGACACTGCCCCTGGTGATGATGCTGGTCACACTACACGTGGAGTAGAAGAGGGTCCTGGGAATTGGTGGAGCATCAGTCCAGATCTTCTAAAGGAAGGTACATTTAATAAGTCAGAGGTTATGTAAGTTTGGAGGAGAGAAACGGAACTAAGGGCCAAATACTGAAGAATATTTAACTATGTGATGACCAATGACCTTATATTTACTAGTGATTTATTTTTATTTTTTGAGCATTATCACCATCCTTAATGTGCACAAAAACCACCCATGAATGAAACACAGCAGTCTGATAAAATGGAACAACCACAGCCACTGGGTACAGGAGCTTGCATGCTTGCTCGATGGGTGGTGGTGGTGGAAAATACAATGGTGCATGACCACGGACACAAGCGGGCTGCAGCCTTACCGTGTACATGGCAATTCTACAAACTGCATAAGAGATCTGGAGGCATTCTGACACTGTCTAAAATCAAAAGACAAGATAGGGTCATCCTGATCCCCGAGAAACAGAAAATATCTAAAGTTCACTCTCATACAAGGGGAACAAGACATAACAGGCTGAGATATACAGAAGACATGTCTGTAGAAACCAGATTAAGATTATTATTATTTTTGTATTATATTTTACTTTATATACTGTATATTATTAGACTATATAAAGAATCTAAAATGCCAAGAAGCAAGGAAGACAATGTAACAAAGAATTTTATTTTAGTGCCCAAGATTTTCTTTTTTTATTGAGATATATCACTATTACTTGTTTATAGGCCACAATGCAATCCAAAAAGTTGCACTGGCTATCTACAAAGATTTGTCCAAATTCTGGTCAACAATAATTTGTCCATCCCTAAATATGGGCCTCAATTTTTAGTGATACATGAAAGTTTTCTAGACATGCTCCTTTGAAGAAGTCATTGTGTAGAGAGCAGAGTAGATAAGCTGTGAAATCCTCTATTGTAACTGGTGGATTTGGAGTCTTATCTACACATACATGATAGCTGTGATCATCAGTGTGCAGTAAGTGAGGTGACTGCTGCAAAGAAATCTCCAGAAAACAAGTCGTCTCAGACCATTAACCGACCTAGTGGCCATAGTCAGAACTGCTGGAACATACGAAGAAAAAAAAAAAAAAGTAATTTTCTGACGACACATTAACTTTAAAGGAATATTCCATTTGTAACAACTGGTATAGGGGGTTACCTGTAAATTGTGGGGGTCTAGTTGCAGGGGCCCACACCAGTCACGAGAATGGAAGTACCGTTCCCCCGTCTGAATTGGAGTTAATTGGTTGATATTATGCTCACAATCTCCAGTAGTCCAATAGAAGTGAATGGAATGGTCATGCATGCAGGGCCAGTCATTCCTTTCATTTGGGGGCACAAGGGACCCCTGTTCTCATGATCCTTGCTATATCACAAATAGGCGCTCATTACTAACATTACTTTCTCTCAGCATAGATATAACAGAATTGCATCCAGGAGGTGCCTCTCATGAGGATGCACCAAGTGATTTAACGTCAGCACACACCAATAATGAACCAGTACTGACATAGTCCAAAAACAAAAATAATTTCTACTGGACTCAATTGCAAAAAAAAAAAAAAAATAATAATTTTTGTAACCAAAACTAGAAGCCAATGTGTCTCAAAGACTGAAGAGTTAATTTTGGTCCACCTTTGGCTCTAAAGAATTATTCCACTATTAGAGTTACACAGTCAGCTCCCAAAAATTTGTCTACAATTGGAGGTTTACAACATTGGTTCTCAAAAAGGAGTCCAAAAATGGAGGTTCACAACATCAGCTCTCAAACACGAGTCTACAATTGAAGGGTTATCCCTTCGGTTCTTAAAATTCGTCCAAAACTAAAGGGGCCAAAAAGCCATCTACTGCGTGTACATGGTCTCACTGTATGACCCAAAGTGATCATGAGGCAGAAGAAGAAAATCTAAATCTAGAAAAAAAAAAAAAAATCTAAAATCAGACAGAGCAAGTAGTAGGTACCAATAATTTCAACAGCCTGTAGATATCTTCTCCACTGGTATCAATGAGACATCTGACCAACCACACACTAAACTTTTGCGAAAAAAGAGAAGATTGGACTTGGTCAGAAGATACCACAATATGTATGCTACACAATGAACGCAATAGAAACCTAGAAATTATATCACATTAGTAAATCCTATCAATTCATGACCTCTCAATGCACAGATATCGGCTGGACTTCAAAACCCATACCACCAAGCCAAAAGGCCCACAGACCCACAGACCCACAGACCCACCATAAGTGGAGCACGGTAAATAAACCGTATGACATAGGTAATGACGATCATATTGCTTACAATTACTCTTTCCATTGTCAGGCGTATAATCTTTTCCAAATACAGGCGTTCTAGAGTAAATCTATAGGAGTAGAGCACAAAAAAAGTTCATTGCCTTCACCTTATTTAAAGGACATTACCTAAAAAAAAAAAAAATATTCTCTTCTACACCTTGGACCTATTTGACTTTGCAAGAACAGAGATTGAAAAATAATTTTAAAAAGTCTCCCCAAAGGGATAAATACAAAATGTTTAGGGGTCAGTGTTGACCTCTATAATATTCATACATATATCTCATATCTACTGCCATGTTATGCTCTCTCCACAACACGTACAATGCCCCCTACAGGACTCTTGTACTGAAGACAGAACATCAAATATGAAGATAAAGGTTACATGTCATAAAGGAACAGCTGCCTACCACCAGTGAGAATCATAAACTGCAAGCTACATGGAGTCACAGCTTGCGCTTTTTCTTGAAACCTTATACAAGCTGGAGTCTTGTTTACATCACTAGTCCATGTTCTGGGCTTCATACATAAAATATGACCCTCCAGATTTCCACTAGGAGACATCATGACATTTTCTTAAAGGGTAGTCTACAAATAGGAAGCAAGACTTCAAGGCAATGAAATCTACAAACACTTCGGAAAATCCTACTCAACTTTTGCTTCAGCTCATGTAGACCATAAGAGGCCTGCGCCCTAGTTAGAGAGTCAACAGAACAAAGAAAGGGTTGAGTGCCGTGAGTTTTCAATCTTGGAAGCAAACAAAGTGGTGGAAGATCCAAGCTAACGCCAATGTTTGGTATATTTGTGTTAGATTTTTTCTGGATTTTTCTATTAAAGGACGGAGAGAAATTGCCATAATTGTGTAGAAGATGTGGTTCCACCTGACGGCCAACTATGCCAAGAATGGGCTCCCCAAGCCCCAATCTTACAAGGTGAGATGATCACCACCTGCCACGTCCAGCCAGGGAATGGCGTGGAGAGGTGGCAATACAGCAGTCACCTCACGAGACAAGATGAGGGTTGAGGGTCCTCAATTCTTGACACAGGTGAGGTCCCAGAAGTGTATAAAGGGCGAGTGTTACGAATATGAAAGGTAAGGCCATCATCTTCTTCTCTATGGCCCAGTCTATTGTGAATGTAATCTCAGTATTGAGGAAGAAGTGGACGCCAGAATGTGGTGACACTTATCCCAGCAAGAAACAAAAGATCAGATTATGTCTTGTAGGAGAGTTTTGTGCAGTGTTCGGTGTCTCTCGAAAGAGAACACTGATGTCTATGTGAAAATCCAGGACAGAGGACGGGCAGATTAGGTAACACCTGCCTGCACATGGCCGAACACCGGCAGAGACACATCACTGTATTGTTCAGGCTCTGGAAAAGCTGAATGTTATCTAAAAACACAGCGGGTTGACAATACGCCTTTGTTCATTACCACATCTTAAGTTTACTCTGGGAATGCGCGGCTAAGGTGTCCGACAGGTTTGATTCATCCCCTGCAGAATAATAGAAGTTTCTAGATATACAGTGCTGTGCAAAAGTTTCAGGCAGGTGTGGAAAAAATGGCTGCAAAGTAAGAAAGCTTTCAGAAATAGAAGTGTTAATAGTAAATTTTTAGCAATTGACAAAATTAAGTGAATAATGAAAAAAAAAAATATGTAAATCCCATCAATATCTGGTGTGAGCTTGGCCTTCCATCACTTCTTCTCGGTACTTGCAACACAGTTTTTGGCAGAACTCGGCAGGGAGGTTGTTCCTGACATCTTGGAGAACTAAGCACAGATCTTCTGTGGATGTAGGCTTGCTCCAATCCGTCTGTCTCTTCATATCATCCCAGACAGACTGGAGGATGATGAGATCAGGGATATATCTGCGGGGACCATATCACTTCCAGGACTCCTCCTCCAAAGGACAAAGGTCACACCAAATATTGATGCTGTTGTTATTGCCAGGGCTGTGGAGTCAAAACCGTGGTCAGTTTTGGGTGGAATCGGAGTCAGCGTTGTAGTCAGTAGAAATGTACGGACGCCAAAAAAAGAAAAAAAAAAAGTTAAGGAAGGACATATCTGTAGCATATTAATTGAATATCAAGGGAGCCATGAGGCTCTGAAAGGTGCGTCCTAAAATGGATACCATGAGCTCACACAGGACCCCAGTGACTTAGAATGGTGTCCATCATGGTTCTGTCGATTTGACAGCAAATCTAGCTTTGCAAGCAGTGCACTTCCATCTGTCAAATCCAGTGGAATTTGTGACTGACTCTTCGCTACAAATGTGAACAGAGCCTAACTCAATGTTCAATATCTTGGTGCTCTTAAGCAACCCCTTTAATTGTACAAATCCATATTTCAGCACTTAGAAGGGCTCGCCATTACACAAGATACTACATGCTCAGAATGAGGAGCTACACAGATAGCAGGATCATCCCTTGATCTACGACTTCAAGGTGTGTACATGGTCAAACAATCACTGCCAAACTGTGACACGTGAGTAAATATTTAATCACATGACCTTGCTTACGCTCATAAAAGGCTGCGAGCACATGAGCCAGATATAAGGACAAGGCCTCGGTCAATGGAAAATAAAAATCCCATAGATAATTATAAGTGGAAAGTCTTAGAGAAGATAAAAGATGAGAAAAACACAAAAAAAACTGTGAAACATGAGGTCATGTCAGAGCCCGCGCATCTTAATGATGGGAGCCTTGTATATACAGAGCAGGCCAAACATTGGGATCTCTGATCTGGACACAATGGTATCTTCAGAGGACAAGTAGGGTAAGAAAACCCCCCTCAGATTAGGAGATGAGCTGGTCGTGAGGGTTCCAATTGCTGGAAGCCATTGTTGTCACCCATCAGTTTGTGGGTGCACAGTAAAGTTCTCCTAGGATGTAAAGGATATATAAAATAGCAATAAAAGATAATGGAATCACAATCGATAACTAAAAAAACAAAAGATAAAAATTCAAAAACATTGAAAAATTCCTATTCTGCATTGTAAAAGACCAAACCATTATTGGTGCCCCACTGCGGTGTAACATTACCTTTCCTAAAATAGATCCCCTTTGTAAGTATTAACATTCTATTAAGGGCCATCTGAATGCAGGGAATCTTAATGTTCTCCTTTTCTCTCCTGGAGACGTCTGTTTGTTTATTCTGAACTATCACGAGGTTCGGATCGGATAAAAATCATGTTTTTCTATCCCAGGGAGTATATTTTTGTTTTTATTTTCAATAAAACTTGGAAAAGTTTGGCATGGCCGCTGGAATGTTATATAAGAAAGTTGTCCTAGGAACTGTCCACAATACAGCGTGCACCATGGTGTATAATTTATGCTTCTTTTTTTTTTATCTATCTTTTCCTATACCAGACTACACAAAAATAACAGATTAAAAAAAAAACAAGTGGGTTAACAAAAAATAAAAAAAAAATTACCAAGCATCAGTTGAATGGGACCAGTGGGCAATTGGAAAGAGGAGAGTATCCCTTTATTTCTTCAGCCACAGGATACCCCCCAGGGAATTTATCAATCCCTTATTATGTGGTACACATTTGGCACAAGGTCCTTACGTGCGCCACAACCCCCGTTCTGCACCTTGCTCACCACATTGGGTGGGTAAACTTAATGGAAACCTAGACCAGTTCCTAACTGGGGTACATCTCCATTCTGGCGCCCGAGCCTCTTTACAGATCAGCTATGTCCTCTGCCTGTCAGAGCATTTAAGACTGGCGTACAATACACCAGTCTTGATAAATCTGCCTCAGTGTCTCTGAAGACTCAGTTTAGAAATGCAGGGAGTAGCTCTGAGCGTAAGCTATAGTAATACCATGGAGCAGATGTCATTTAGCAAAGTGCTTGAAGTCAAGGAGTGCACGGCTAGACGTCCATCCACTTAGCAGTAATGTATTAAATCGGCTTAACAAAATGAAAAATTGTTTACTAGGCAATGCCCCAATTAAATAGAAAGCAAAATGGAATTATTGCCCTGTAAAAATCTGTACGCGCCATTCGCTGACACAAGCGCCACGTGTGGACATGAGCACCAGGACTAGTGAAAGTGCTCTACAGGCTCAGGTTACCTGGTCGGAGAGCAATGCGCAACCAGGCTAAAAAATTACAAAAGTAGAGTAGTTCAGTGAGCTTGGCTGTTTTTGTGAACCCAACCAATACTGGCAGCCTAAATTTGGATCATGTGAGGTCAGACAAGGTGCGAGGGGATTATTTCTCAGAGGTGGGACCTGCATCTAACACACATTCATTGTATATCCTGTAAAAACCTCTTTAAGGCTAAGGCCACATGTTGCAGAAAAGTTGGGATTTGTGTTCCACAACATGGAGCCTCAGCCTACAGGGGATTTCTGGGTTGCAAATCAATTTTTAAAAGCCAAGGGAGCATCCTAAATCATGCCATAATATACGGCAAAAAACTTTTTGCCACTATCTGCAGTTGTGGGGACTACTGTCATTACTACAAGTCCCATAATTCCAAGTGCTGGCCTCTCAGTTAGTACGAGCACCACCCTAAACACCGCCTGAGGCTAGACTCACACTAGATTTCATTTCTGTTGTTCGGGTCAGTCAGGGAACCCGAGCAACGGAGAGGTGGACCGCTAAAACAGTTGTTCCATACACAGCCTGGGGTACCCCATTGTCCATAATGGCATCGATTTTAAACTGAAAACAGTGGGGGAGAAAGTCCTTGCATCCAGGACTCTGCGATGGAGACTCTGGTGCAGATGTGAACGTAGCCTTATCTATCCCACTTACCCTATCTCTTTGGATAGTTCCGCCATGAGGCTACATCACCATTCTCAGATATAGTTGCAGTCCAAGAGCAATAAGTCAATGGAAGTAAAGAAGATGGTTGGGTGACTGACACTACAACAGGGTCAATGGGCGATGTAAATGCACTGTATGGTCTATAAGTGGCAGTCACTTTCTCAAAAAGAGGGTGTGGTGAGGGCGTGCAGGGGAGGGACCAGATTCATTACCCTTTACACAAGAAATCTATGAGCTGGCGTAAATTTCCCTCCAGGCCTACGGCCAGGCAGAGGATCCACCTCGTCATAAATTAGGTGCACCCTCTACTGGAAATGGAGCTTGAAGACTAGCATTGACAACGCCAGTCTTCATAAATCTGTCCCAAGGCTAATATATCTAGCATACGTGTTATTAATATGCACTTTAATCAGAATTCGGCTGTATTTCTATTCAGTCTATCCTTGCTTGAAACTGGTGTTGGATTAAAGAAAATTTCTTCAATATACATAAACACAGTCGTCACACGACCCACTGAATATACGGCCGCTGTTCGAGCGCCAGAATTGGTCGCTATAGCTCCAAACTCCGGAATTCAATAAGAAACTGACAGATCAAATCTATAAAGTGCCGAAAATCTGAATGAACAAGAAATAAAATCAATGGATCTCCTAGACCTATCGTTTCCAATCCAAAGTACATTATTATGTGACCATAGAGCGGTATTATATGCTGTGGCCATTTACAAGTCATGCAGTGTAATATACCGCAATCTATAAGGAATATGGGGGAGATACAAGAGGTGGGAAGAAAGCAGATGAATGGTCTTTTTTTATTTGTACAAATTGTATACAAAGATGTACTAAAATACAACAAAAAAGTATACAACAAAATGAAATATCAAAAAGATATAGTAAAACGCAACCAAGGATGGGTTCACATTTGTGTCTGAGTCTCTGTCGCAATGACTGCTGAAAATCGGCAGATGTAAAAGTGCTGCAAGTCCGACGGTCTCAGTTTAAAACAAGGGACACCTAATGGACCTCATAATAGTTAATGGGATCCGACGGACCAGAACAACGGACAGTCCGGAGCAGATGTGAACATAGCTTAACAGGAAAATGACAAAGGCAGCTATGTTCTTACAAGGAGGAGGTAAAGTTGCAATAGAAGTTAAGAGAAAGGTTGGATGTTGGAAAGGTTTTATCAACGGTTGATGGGCTGAGATTTCTGAAATGCAAAAGGTATGACCAGCATAGGAGAGTAGGGAACATGGGGAGAGAGCGAGTGGAGCTACATTAGTGACGACACATGGGTCAGAGCAGAGTCAGAGGTTTGGGTAACAGTTTTGAGTCTGGGTTCATACTACCATTATTACAGTCCGTTGCTCTCATCCATCACAGGATAAGCGCAACGGACATTAAACGACAGATGCAGATGGAGCCTCTGCCTGGTGTCTATCTGCATTCACCCTCCATGTAAAAAAAAGAGGACGGAAGATTTCTTCCTTCGAGTTTTTTACTTTTCTGATGGAAGAAAAAGTCCTGCATTCTTGCATTGTAAAAGTAAACATGACAGAAGTAAGTGTCCGCCATGTTTTTTACATTATAGTCAATGGGAACGGACTCCGTCTGCATCCGTCACTCTACCACCATTAATATGTCCTCCTCTGATGGATAAGAGCAATGGACATAATAATGGTAGTGTGAACATAACCTTGCTGGATGTTGCCAATACAGGTGCACATGAATGACCCATATAGTACTATAGTACATACAAAATGACGGGGAGGGGCAAATTGTTAAAGGGGTTTTCCAGGCTAAAATATTGATGACTTAGTCTAAGGATAGGTAACTTGTACCAGATTGGTGAGGGGAATTTGACAACAGACTCCTCCATCTGTTGTGGTCACGTGATGATCACACAGGAACACGGCACGTCACAGTTATCATGTAACGTGCTGTGCTCCTGTGTGATCACATGACCAGGACAGATTTTCAACCACTGGATGTAAACAACGAAGGCTCCCATTCAATGACTACCAGCAGGGAGCAAAAATCTAACCCAACCTGAAATAAAAAGAACTTAAGAAAATTGCATAACCTATTATATATTGCATAAGCCATATTTTGTGAATCTGTAATGTAGTACAGGTATTTCCCAACAAAGGAGCAGCAGCATGTGAACAAGCGCAAGTGCAACAAAACCAGAACATATAAAATAGGAACAAAGTAAAACAAAGAAGACAGACGTTACATAAACAGCCTGAAATACTGCCATATAACAGTGCAAACTTCTAGGGCTATAACTGGAAGGATGAATAACAGCGCTATGCCACCCGTAATACCCACAGAGACATCGGCAATGAGGAACTTGTGTTCCCAGGAGATGTAAACCTTATCAATAATGGGCAAAAAACACAACAAAAATGTGCCCCATATACCTGGAGGTTAACCAAACGCTGCAGACTCTGGAGCCTCGAAATACTGCAAGGAACGTGACTTTTTTTTTTTATATATAAAATCCCACATACAGCAGCAAAAAGAAAAGGAAACAATCCCAGATCAGTATATTGATGGCTTTAGTATAGACCATCTATATCAGAAGGTTGAGGGTCCATAGTAAGACAGCATGGATGGTACATGGATGACATCAGAGTGCCGCCTGTACCTTCACGGACCCACTAATTTGTTTCACTGAACCTGGGGCTGAGGGTTGGACGTGTCCAAAGTTTTGCAGTGGGCTCACGGCCCCATGATAATACTCGGGCATGTGTATGGGGCCACAGAAAATAATGGGTAGTTGTACAATCTGTGAACACCACAGCAAGCACACGGTCGTGGACATGGAGCCTTATACTGCCACTGTACTTAGTTGTGTGGTCAGTCCCATTTAGGTGAAAAAGCTATCATAGTCTGCCAGCCACTACTGGGTCACACCTATGTCGCACTACTATCTATAGCACACCACGGTGGCACACTCTGCACAGCCATTACTATGCAGATAGTCTGCAGTGTAGACAATGAAGAGGTCACAATGCTCGCTCAACCACCATGGACTCCTCAAAGAGCTAATCAGAAGAAGTGGTAAGGGTCAGATCCCCACCAATCTGATACTGACGGCCCATCATAAATACTCCTACAAGAACAACTTCTTTTCAGAAACCATCTTGGAAATTAGCCGATTGCATGGGGTCCAGCTTCTCACAACCTTCCAGCTCCGAGAGGTGGGTCCCCCCATAACATTCATCTCTGCATTAAAAGGGTACATAACCATGTGTAAATTTGTAGACAATTAATAGTTAAACATATAAATAATCATTTGCAGAGTTTTAAAGATTTTCTCTAACCACGTAAGGCTGGGTTCACATCTGCATCGGAGTCTCCGCCACATAGACCGCCGAAAAAAGTTCTGCATGGTGGACTTTATGATCCACTGCTTTGTTTCAAAACGACTGACACCCGACGGACCCCATTATAGTCAATGAGTCCACCAAGCTCCGTGTGTAACGACTGTTTTAAAGGTCCATCGTTTGGGTCCCCCAAAACCAGCACCACACTTCTTCATGCCTTGTGTCTGGTATCAACAGCTCAGGTCTACTGAGATAACCAAGTTTGAGTTGTAATCCAGGGACTAAATTGTACCTCTTTCTTGCCTAGGTTCTGCCACTGCTGAATATCGGGCTTCCGTGCTGTCACCTAGTGCACTGTAAGGGTCCATTCACAGGGTGGAGTCTGCGTCTGATTTTAAGGCGTATTCCCCACCAAATTCAGTGGCAGATTACTTCGCCCATTGTATTGAATGGGAGGCAGAGATCGGAGCAGGACACTGAAAAAATAAGCTTCCTGCTCTATCTTGCTGCTGGGAACAGAAAATGAAGAGGAATCTGAGGCCTACCTAAAATTCTTCATTTCCTACCATGTGAACTTAGGTTACATGAACGTGACCAAGTGTGCAAGCTGAGAGGCGTCTGATTTTATAACAGAATGAACGTGGATAACACCCAAGTGCCTTCTACCACCCCAATCCAAATGTCATGCAATTGCCTTCCAACTACTCATTCAAGTGTCATCCGATGTGCCTTCCGCTCCCCACTGACTTCAAGGGGAGGTTCTGTTCCATTGTCACAGAGCAGGATAGGACTTGCTCTATATTCGAATGGAATGAATCATCGGACCCCCAATCAGTAGAGATTCAGCCTACACACTCAGTCATGTGTAGAGGCCTTACCCTAATAGTACAGCCCGTCCCCATAATACAGGTAAATACCAGTGAACCCCATCGAGGAGGGAGGAGGTGGATGCCAGTTCTGATCACGTGACCATTGGTCAGAACCAGTCAGGAAAACAGATGCACAACACTGACAAAACTTTGACGGAAATTGGTAAAATTTACTCACCCGATAGCCCCTTTAAAACTTGACAGAGGACGCCGATTGGAGGACATATTATAGGGAGACAGCAAAACCGGTATCTAAAGATTTATGATCAGGAACTCCCTGAACCACATTACAAACTTTGACAAACTAGTTTGACCGATTTTCTTGCAACCTAAAGTGAACCTTAAAAGGGGAGGATTTATCATGAGTGAAAATTTTAAGTCAGTTTTCTGGGAGTCTGATTGATTTTTTGATGGATCTGGCTCATCTTCTGTCCTGAGGTTACTCTACTTTGTAAGCAACATCCTCCTACAAGGATCAGATTGGGACAATTTGAGACTTTTTTATTTTTCTTTAAAGGGGTTGTCCAGGAGAAACTGTTTCTGGCAAGGAGGCTGGGGAAGTTGGGGGGGGAAAAAAAAAAAAAAAAAAAAAAAACATTTTTACCTGTCCCCGTTGTCTCCCAAACTGTCCAGTGGAAGTCTTCGCCGCACGTGACCAGTCAGAGGCCTCAAGGAAAGGAACCGGGACGTCACTCACATACATCACCTGTGACAACCCGTGTCCTTTCCTTAGGCTGCTGAAAGGCCTCAGTGGTCACATGCGGTGAGGACTTCCACCAGAACAAGACCCCGGGAGCAGCAGGACCGGACCGTGGTGGGAGACATTGGGGCACTAGGGACAAGTAAGTATGTTGTTTTTTTACATTTTTTTTTTTTCACTTTTCCCGGCCTCCTTGCCAAACAATATTTATCCTAGAAAACCCTTTAAGTGACATTTGATAAATCTGGTATACATCACCTTGCCAGGTTATCCACAGCCATTTTCCACTTGCCTTCAAAAGTGGTTTGAGTGGTGGAAAACTGAAAATAGTCACAAATTTAAATTTATTTTGCAAATCAGCTGAAAGTTTCAAATTCATTCTTTTTGACACCAGAATTCCGGAGTGTAGAGCTTCATAAATTCCCCCCATGAGTCCACACTTCGCTTCATCTCATGCCGATAAGCCAATGTACACAAGTACAAGGTAACTACAAGTAACAACTATACTGGACAGAAGGGTCAACATTTACGACCGAAAAAGAAAGGGAATTTGAAGCCGCCATCCACTTCAAATTCCTCTTCATTTCCTCCCCTTTGGCATCCCGACACAGCTTTCCACCTAACCAGCGGGGAGTCTCAAAGCACGGACTCTGCGGCTGAATCAGCAGTGGAATCTGCAGCAAGATCGAGCAGGACGCTCCGATCTCTGCCTCCTATTGAAAACAATCTACCACTGATTTTGGGATGGAATCCGACCATTTTGACCCCAGCTGATTAGGAGGTCCCCTGTTGCGGAGAATGTTAGGCACATGCACTGCCTCTTTTGCAAAGTTTACATGACTGATGAGGATAGTCGAGCATTGTACTTTCCGACTGTCCCATCCCAGCGATCACACACAAGGACAGGCGATATGTTGAGCCTGGGACAAGCACTATAAGTATAGGGCAGCTCAGTGGTTAGCACTGCAGCCTTGCAGCGCTGGAGCCCTGGGTTCAAATCCTGCCAAGGACAACATCTGCAAGAGGTTTGTATGTTCTCCCCGTGTTTGCGTGGGTTTCCTCCCATACTCCAAAGCCCTACTAATAGGGAATGTAGATTGTGAGCCCTATATGGGACAGTGACTGGTAATGTCTGTAAAGCACTGCGGAATATGATGGTGCTATACAAGCGAAAATAAAAAAAAGGGCCAAAATCTGAGATAACACAGTACAAGTAGCCATCACATCATAGACAACCATTCACTACTGATGGTGCAGAGACAAGGCACGTGTGCAACCTCTTAAAGGATAAAGGAGTACTCCTCTGCCTTTTTATCAGTATTACAGCAGTTCTCCTTCACCAGTTGGTTCCTCAAGACCAGATCTGGGGCACCAGCTCAATGTAAACAAATGGTGCTGGCCCATATCTGCAGTCACCACTGGGGCCCATATTACACATTGTGAGCACATACAGAGCTTGTTATAAGAAATAGGGTGACCTACACCAAGCAGAACCTAAAAAAAGGTTCTTCGGAGGACCATTAGAATAGAAAAACAGACACAATCTATGACACACAAGATCGGAGCCCGAGGGAACTCATTGACTATAATGAAGTACGTCGGGTGTCCTAGTGAAGTCGCCGCACGAAAAATTCACGTCAGCAGCATTTTATCGTCCAGCGATTTATGACGGATCTGCGCCAGAAGGATCTGTAACCTGAGACTTTCCAGCTGGTGAGACTACATCTTCTAGGATGCCCTGACAGCCGCTGGGAGTTGTAGTTTTCTGACAGATGAAAAGTCCCAGGTTGCAGACTAGGAGTTTAGACTGCAGAGTTATGAAGGCTCGAAATGTGGTGCAATTCACATGTTCTCTCTTTAGGAAGGTCAGACTGTTCTTTTACAATTCCTCACCATTGACAAAATCTCAGCCCATCGTCAGGGAATGGAAATGTTCTTATCTGCATCTCAAGACTAAAATCATAGTGACTTTCAGAGCTGAGGGTTTGTCACAATGATTTTATGTAGGTAACAGCTGTAAAGTTAGGGTAGGATACAGAGGATCGCCTGGACTGGCCCCGGACTCATTAGATTATTGTTGGCCAACCATGATATTTTCAGCAGAGCTTGGCGGATATCTGATGTGTATGGGGTGTCCTGATTCTCCCCCTACCAGATGCTTGATACCAGAAGAGATGAGAGGTAGGCGGAGGAGGCTTACTCCCTTTGCCACATTTAGAACACATGCACACTTGATTGGCAGAACATAGGTTGTGTGCATGGCATAGCAAGGGGAGACAGTCGGCAATCAAGCAAGTGTGCAGGTGTATGAGAATAGGAGCAAGCCAAGCAGGTGTGCATGTGTATGCAATGGTTGGAAGGATAGATGACAGTCAAGTGAGCACAGTATATGCATGTCAGCCAAGCAGGCATGCATATGTATAGGATGGCAGGAGATACAGCTGGCAACAGCAGTGATAGCTGTCAGCGGAATGAGCATGCATGTGTATGGGATGACAGGAAGGATAGCTGTCAGCCAAGCAAGTACGCATGTGTAAAGGCCAGCAGATGGGATAACTTTCAGCCAAGCAGTGCATGTGTATCAGATAGCAGGAGGGATAGCTGTCAGCCAAGCAAACATGCATGTGTATGGGATAGCAGGAGGGGTAGCTGTCAGGAAAGCAAGAATCCATATGTCTATGACAGCGGTGGGAATAGCTTTCAGCCAAGTGAGCGCATGTGTATGGAAGGGCAGGGGTGATAGCTGTAAGTCAAGTGAGTGCATGTGTATTGGATAGTAGGAGGGTTAGCTGTCAGCCAAGCACGCATGTGTATGGGATGACAGGAGGAATAACTGTTGGCCAAATGAGTGGGCGGGGGGGGCCCTGTTTATAGGATAGCAAGAGGGAGAGCTGTCATCCAAACAAGTATGCATGTGTATGGGATAGGAGGAGGGAGAGCTGTCATCCAAACAAGTATGCATGTGTATGGGATAGGAGGAGGGAGAGCTGTCATCCAAACAAGTATGCATGTGTATAGGATAGCAGGAGGGAGAGCTGTCACCCAAGTGGCGTGCTCTGATCGGTGCAGGAGGGAGAGCTGTCATCCAAACAAGTATGCATGTGTATGGGATAGCAGGAGGGAGAGCTGTCATCCAAACAAGTATGCATGTGTATGGGATAGGAGGAGGGAGAGCTGTCATCCAAACAAGTATGCATGTGTATGGGATAGCAGGAGGAGTGTCTATGACAACAGTGGGGATAGCTGTCAGCTAAGTAAGCATGCGGGTGTATGGAAGGGCAAGGGTTATAGCTGTCAATCAAGCGAGTGTGCATGTGTATGAGATAGCCATAAGCACAGCTGTAAACAAGAACGCCCCTATTCACCGACAGCAATCTGGAAAAGGTGAAACATCAACACACAAGGTATATTAGAAAGTTACAGAACTTGACATCTAGTACTGGCAGAAGCCATCGCCACCCATCAGCCTGACCATACCGGTGACACTGGCCACACCAGTAGGAGGCGCTCTCACCACTGGGCACCAGACTGGCAGAACAGGCAGCTCATTCAATTAGACACTTGGCACACTACAAGTCAATGCAAGTCATTAAAGGTAGCTCAAGGCCATAGAAGCTGGAGAGCCGCCACCGGTGACACGGGCAATGTCCCCGGCCACCTGTGACACAGGCTGGGTCCTCATTAGGCAGGCATTAGTGGGCCATTGAATGGTCAATGAGGCAGGATGCAGGGCAGCTCACTGGTGCATGACTTATGGGGCAGCCAGGGACCTATGTGCAGGCATCTGAGAGCAGGGCAATGGCCTGCACTGCTACAGCACAGGAGGGGGGCGCCACATACCATGTAATCCATGGACTCATGCAGTGGTGGCGGGCAGGCTGTGGATGGAGGAGGGCTGCTCTCCGCTGGAACTCCGGCCACAGTAATGAAGCCCTGGGAAGTTGCTGCTGCCGCTGCTGCTGCTGGAGCTGTCCGCTCTCTGCTCTTCCTTCTCCTCCCACCTCCCTCCTGTGTACGCCTGGCAGCCAGCACACAGCATGGAGGAAGTGGGCAACGCTGACCACGCCCTCCGCCACAACAAGCCAGAACAGACCACGCCCCCATCACGACAATCCAGCGACGACCACGCCTACCACTCGTGTAGGCCGGAGAGGGACACGCCCACCACTTCAAAGAATCAGCGCAGGCCGCGCCCATCACACTCACACAACACGCCCCTTTACTGTGAGCCGCGCCCCGCTTTACGACTGTACCTGCCTTCCCCCCCCCCCGAGACAACAGTCGTCACCCGTCACATGACTGCTCACGTGCCCTGCTTGTTGTATATGTTTAACCTCTTGCTGACTGGCGTGTGTTTATAGCAGGACTTATCCCAGCCACGCCCTCCCCCGACCAATAACTTCTCTGTTAACCCTCTCACTTCCAGCCTTCATTTCTTAAAGGGGTTTTCCATTTTTTTTTTCCCAGACAAATTGAACCCTTGTAGAAAGTAATATATGTTAGGTCTACGACGCTGCGTCTGCCCACCCATCCTTGTAATGGGAAGAGTAGTATTGTTGATGCCACCATTTTGGTTTAGATATAATTTATTAAAAATAAATTTGGGGGAAGATGAAATAAAACTACTAAAATTGTTTTCACGGCGTACATTGTGCGGTGAAAATGACGTAATGGGCAACAGTTTTCTGGCATAGGTGGGTGATAAGGTGGCGCATCTTTGGTACAAGGTCTTTTGTTCCTCCAAAGATGCGACACATCCCCTATTTTGTGTCTCAGTGGCCACTTTCGCAAATGTGGATGGAGATCGGGCTGGGGTGGGGACGCCTCGGCCCCACATATTTATTCTAACTCATCCTTAGGATAGGTCATTAATATTAGATTGGCCGGGGTCTGAAACCCACGAACCCTGCAGATCACTGGTACAGCAGGAGAGCCGCACTGTTCATCCGCCATACAAACTGTAGAGTGTAGGTACTGCAGCACTAGAGATCTGCGTGGGACCCAGGTGTCAGACCCCTGCAGATCATCACTCTTAGAAATCGGATAACCCCTTTAATAAATCGGTCCCAATAACTTAATTCTGTGGATCAGGACAACTACAGTGTTTTTTTTTTAATCATTTTCACAAGTTTTTTTTTTGTAGCATTTTTAACCGCACTATTTAAAAATGTGAATTTTTTGAGCCCTATAGAGAAAATGTGGGTGAAAAGAAAAAGAAAAGAAAACACCATACCTAGAATATACTGCATTTTGCAAAAAAATGCTAAAAATTCATGTTGGTTTTGGTTTTTCCACTGGTTTGACCCTTTGAGCCACTCTGCAGCAGGTAACATAATCCACCCAGTAGTAAGTGGGAACCCATGTAGAACCTGCTAAATAGGGCTGACCTGCTCCTGTGACCTACAACTTAAATAGACATGCTGAATTATGTCAGGAATGCCGATTATTTTTGGTAAATTGAAAAATCTGACTCATCAGGAATAACCAAAACAGCCCTATGAAGATAACTTAACATTGCCCTGGGGGAGAAACTACAGAACGCTTGGGTTTTTCAGCAATGCTGACTTCTATACATGCCACCTCAGTGCATATTTGCAAGCTGCTGACGTCATGCCCTGCTTAAACTAGACATAGCCGTAGACTAATACAATCAATGGTGACAGTTCACGCTATTCAGTCATAACATTAATTAAAATCTCCTAATATTGTGCAGGTCTGGATCCTGCCAGGAAAGCAGCTGTGAAGTATCAAGGCTTGGAATCCACAAGACTAGAGATGGGCGAACCTCTTAGGATTTATTTAATTTCGAATTCAGGTGGTTCAGGTCCAAGATTCATGTTGGGTCGAACAAGTTTGGTACAAACTACACCTTAAATTGGCTTAAAACATAGTGTAGAATACTCTTAGTGTAGAATAAAATATAGTGTATAACACTGTTAGGGCTCCTAGGAACCTATCTATAAAACATAGTGTAGAACACTGTCAGGGCTCATAGGAACCTATCTATAAAACATAGTGTAGAACACTGTCAGGGCTCCTAGGAACCCATCTATAAAACATAGTGTATAACACTGTCAGGGCTCCTAGGAACCTATCTATAAAACATAGTGTAGAACACTGTCAGGACTCCTAGGAACCTATCTATAAAACATAGTGTAGAACACTGTCAGGGCTCCTAGGAACCTATCTATAAAACATAGTGTAGAACACTGTAAGGACTTCTAGGAACCTATCTATAAAACATAGTGTAGAACACTGTCAGGGCTCCTAGGAATCTATCTATAAAACATAGTGTAGAACACTGTCAGGACTCCTAGGAATCTATCTATAAAACATAGTGTAGAACACTGTCAGGACTCCTAGGAACCTATCTATAAAACATAGTGTAGAACACTGTCAGGGCTCCTAGGAATCTATCTATAAAACATAGTGTAGAACACTGTCTGGACTCCTAGGAACCTATCTATAAAACATAGTGTATGACACTGTCAGGACTCCTAGGAACCTATCTATAAAACATAGTGTAGAATACTGTCAGGGCTCCTAGGAACCTATCTATAAAACATAGTGTAGAACACTGTCAGGGCACCTAGGGAACCATAGTGGGGGGGGGCGGAGGACACCGCGGGCCCCGGACCTATCTATAAAACATAGTGTAGAACACTGTCAGGGGGGTTTGAACTGTAGGACTCCTAGGAACCTATCTATAAAACATAGTGTAGAACACTGTCAGGGCTCCTAGGAACCTATCTATAAAACATAGTGTAGAACACTGTCAGGACTCCTAGGAACTTATCTATAAAACATAGTGTAGAACACTGTCAGGGCTCCTAGGAACCTATCTATAAAACATAGTGTACAACACTGTCAGGGCTCCTGGGAACCTATCTATAAAACATGGTGTAGAACACTGTAAGGACTCCTAGGAACCTATCTATAAAACATAGTGTAGAACACTGTCAGGGCTCCTAGGAATCTAGCTATAAAACATAGTGTAGAACACTGTCAGGGCTCCTAGGAATCTATCTATAAAACATAGTGTAGAACACTGTCAGGACTCCTAGGAACCTATCTATAAAACATAGTGTATGACACTGTCAGGACTCCTAGGAACCTATCTATAAAATATAGTGTATAACACTGTCAGGGCTAATAGAAACCTATCTATAAAACAAAAGAGGAAACAGAAGGTGAATATGAAGGATTTTTTTATTTATTTTTGTGACATCCCCTGGGGCTCCATTTATTATACTCTGAGGTCTGAAGTGACCCCAGAGTATAATGCATCAGACATTTTATTGCACCCATGACGAATCTCTATTTGTTCGGTTTCATAATAAAAATTAACAATTTGGAATACTTGGGTTGAAAGAGTCGATTCACCCATCTCTACACAAGACCTCTGAATGTGTTTTGTGGAATCAGGTACCAAGATGTTACCAGCAGATCCTTCATGTTCTGTAACTTGTGAGGTGCGGTCTTCATAGATCGGACTTGTGTTCACGTCCTGCTCGATCGAATTGAGATCTAGGGAATTTGCAGGCCAAGTAAGTCCTTTTGCAGTTTTTGCAGTGTGGCAGGGGCATTGTGGCAGATTTATGTACACCAGTCTTAATAAAGGCCCAGGCAGAAGAAGGACAGAGGCTACAGCGTCTTCATAAATTACTAAAAACGCCTGTGCACCAGAATGAAGATCTACACCAGTCAGGAACTGTCTTAGATTTCCATTATAACTCACGCCAAATAACTGGCATGAGTTCTAACAAATATGTTGGGCTGAGGCATCCCCGTCCCGGCCTGTCCTGCTCCCTCCCCAGCTCTGCCCACATTCATACAATGTGGCAAGTGAGGCACAGAGCAGTGGGTATGGCGCACATTCGGCGCAAGAAAGTGCACCCCTTAATATCATCCAGATTGACAAATCCCCCCTATTATCCTGATGAAAGAGGCCACTGCCATTTAGTGCACTGCTGACATGAAGGGTGTTCTTAGTCTGTGCAATGTTTAGGTAGGTTTTACATGTCACAATAACATCTGTATGAATGCCAATACCCGGGGTTTCACAGCAGAGCATCACATGGCCTCCACTGATAACAGCGCAGTTGGAATTTTCTCTCTAGCCCCCACCATTCCTGAGCTTCAAGCACAGTTAGTTTTGGTGCCTGATGTCCTATTTAAGCTCTGTAATGTCAGAAGGCAGTGTCAGTTAAGGGGTGTGACTCAGAGCACCAATCAGAGGCAGCCAGTGTCAGAGCTCAGAATCACACCCCTTGGCTGCTCTTGCCTGACACCTCCCACCTGACAGTACAGAGCCTAAATAGTATATCAGGCACCAACACTAACAGAAAAGATTGCTTGGGAATAGTGGGGGCTAGAGAAATAATTCCAACTGTGCCAGAATCAGCAGAGCAGCAGCTATTAAATGATGTAAATAACTGGACTAGGGAGAGATGGTGAAAGGTCCTCCTTAATTTATTCAGCAATTTGTGCTACAGAATCTTCTCTGTGGAATTGGACCAAATGGGCTAGAAGATGGACCCAAGCATTTTATTGGTGCCGAAGACTTCAATGTTCTGTATATATAAAAAAAAAAAACACATCAGAAATGGTTCAGAAATGGTAAAGCATTGCCTTTGTGGTTCTGCAGGGATATTGAATACAGTGTGGAAAAAAAAGTATTTAGTCAGCCACCAATTGTGCAAGTTCTCCCACTTAAAAAGATGAGGCCGGCCTGTAATTGGCACAGGGACCTCAACTATGAGAAACAAAATGAGAAAACAAATCCAGAAAATCACATTGTCTGATGTTTAAAGAATTTATTTGCAAATTATGGTGGAAAATAAGTATTTGGTCACCTACAAACAAGAAAGATTTCTGGCTCTCACAGACCTGTAACTTCTTCTTTAAGAGGCTCCTCTGTCCTCCACTCATTACCTGTAGTAATGGCTCCTGTTTGACATTGTTATCAGTATAAAAGACACCTGTCCACAACCTCAAACAGTTACACTCCAAACTCCACTATGGTGAAGACCAAAGAGCTGTGGAAGGACACCAGAAACAAAATTGTAGACCTGCACCAGGCTGGGAAGACTGAATCTGCAATAGGCAAGCAGCTTGGTGTGAAGAAATCAACTGTGGGAGCAATAATTAGAAAATGGAAGACATACAAGACCACTGATAATCTCCCTCCATCAGGGGCTCCACGCAAGATCTCACCCCATGGGGTCAAAATGATCACAAGAACGGTGAGCAAAAATCCCAGAACCACACGCGGGGACCTAGTGAATGACCTGCAGAAAGCTGGGACTAACGGAACAAAGGCTACCGTCAGTAACACACTACGCCACCAGGGACTCAGATCCTGCAGTGCCAGATGTGTCCCCCTGCTTAAGCCAGTACATATCCGGGCCCGTCTGAAGTTTGCTAGAGAACATTTGGATGTTCCAGAAGAGTATTAGGAGAATGTCATATGGTCAGATGAAACCAAAGTAGAACTGTTTGGTAGAAACACAACTCGTCATGTTTGGAGGAGAGTGAATGCTGAGTTGCATCCAAAGAACACCATACCTACTGTGAAGCATGGGGGGGCAACATCATGCTTTGGGGCTGTTTCTCTGCAAAGGGACCAGGACGACTGATCCGTGTACATGAAAGAATGAATGGGACCATGTATCGTGAGATTTTGAGTGCAAACCTCCTTCCATCAGCAAGGGCATTGAAGATGAAACGTGGCTGGATCTTTCAGCATGACAATGATCCCAAGCACACCGCCAGGGCAACGAAGGAGTGGCTTCGTAAGAAGCATTTCAAGGTCCTGGAGTGGCCTAGCCAGTCTCCAGATCTCAACCCCATAGAAAACCTTTGGAGGGAGTTGAAAGTCCGTGTTGCCCAGTGACAGCCCCAAAACATCCCTGCTCTAGAGGAGATCTGCATGGAGGAATGGGCCAACATACCAGCAACAGTGTGTGCCAACCTTGTGAAGACTTACAGAAAATGTTTGACCTCTGTCATTGCCAACAAAGGATATATAACAAAGTATTGAGATGAACTTTTGTTATTGACCAAATACTTATTTTCCACCATAATTTGCAAATAAATTCTTAAAAAATGTGATTTTCTAGATATGTTTTCTCATTTTGTCTCTCATAGTTGAGGTCTACCTATGATGACAATTACAGGCCGGCCTCATCTTTTTAAGTGGGAGAACTTGCACAATTGGTGGCTGACTAAATACTTTTTTCCCCACTGTATCTGATGCTGGGTTCTTAAACAGTTTGCAGTTGAGTAGTGTTGAGCGAACCCGAACTGCACAGTTCGGGTCCGTGTCGAACTTTGTGCATTTGGGTACCCGACCCCGAATGTCAGCGCTGAAGTTCGGGTCTGGGTCTGGGTTCGGCTCATCCCTAAACCTGGTTGACTGACTGTTGAGCAGCCAATCAACCAGCTTTAACCCCGTGTGATCACCGTGGGAGCCCAGATGTATCTGACAGCCAGGCTCTCGCTGCAACAGCAGGGACAGTGATAACACCGATCTCCACTGTTTAACCCTTAGGATCTTAGGTGTTTGTCAGGGAACTGAATGTCGTAAGCGATATCGGAAGCGGGTGTTAGCTGTAACTGACAGCTAACACCCTGCTCCTTAACCCCTGATCAGAGCTGACCTCCTATCAGGGGTTTTAACCCCTTGGATGCCATGGTCAAACATGACCGCAGCATCCAAGGAGTTCCGCCATGCCAAACGTCCCCCTCGGCACCCCCCCCCCCCCGCCCGCGGCGATCGCGGGGTGCCATATGTATCTTCTGCCCCCAGTACCTGGTTGATCCTGTCAAGACTAAGCAAGTCAGCCTATGCGTCTGCATCTGGGGTTCGTGTTTAGGTTCGGGTCAAGTTCGGTTATCCAAACCGAACTTTTGGGCAAAGTTCGAAGGAACGCGTCGAACCCGAACTTCGACGGGTTCACTCAACACTACAGTTGAGTGTTGGGGCAGGGATGAAAATACTGCCCTGATGACCAAAGCAGGATTTTCAATATGGCCTCATATTAACTCACTCTCTTTTATTAGCAGGGAAGCGTCAGTTGTTTTCAGTGGTCTCTAAAAATCTATTCTTGTGTCACAGATGCCATTCTCAGACCAATGAACAATTCGATTTAGTCCACGGTAGACTTAGGATAAGGGGTAAGTAAGGGTGAGGGTCTGCCTAGGGTATCAATTTGTAACAACCGTCCTAGATTCAACGGGACAGTTCCAGATTTTGGGTGCTGTCCCACTGTCCCAGATGGCAGGCACTACGTCCCAGCTTCAACTCCTCCAGACACAGATTCAGTAGAGCTGAGTATAATGGTGAAGCAAAGAGCCTTCAGCCCTGTCTTTGCCATACAGCCCCCAGCATCTTGTAGTAATGTCACTACATCAAGAATGCTGCTGCAAGCCACAGAGATCTGAGTAAACACTAAGGAGCGAGCATTATACTGTGGGAGCATTATACTGTGTGGAATCGATAAGAAGGGCCACTGTACGGATGTTGTGTATGGGGGTCTTTGGATAACGTTATACTGTGCTGAGGCCATTGGGGACATTATATTGTGTGGGTAGAAAGGGACAGTGTGGAATTGAGTTAGATCATAGGGGTCATGGGGTTAGAGGCGTGGCCATAGGCCGAGTGAAACACAACAGCAGGGCTCTCAACTCCAATCACAGGCATTTAAAGGGTTACATAGTTACATAGTTAATATGGTTGAATAAAGAAGTATGTCCATCAAGTTGAACCATGAGATGGGAAACGTGAACATGGCTGAAGGGACAAGTAAAATGGCATTCTATACATTTCCATAAGCATCTATTGCTGGGGTGTTAGTTGGCTGAACAGACAGGTGAATGTAAAGTGTTTGTTATTTTAAGCCTTCCTATGTGTTAAAAAAAAGACCTGGAACCCCTCTTTAACCTGCCAGATGCCATATGCCAGAATGTACAAAACCAAAAATGATGGGAAGGGGGTAAAAGCCCTTTAAAAACAAAACCCCCCCACCTAGTTTTTTTTGGGGTTCTTGTAACAAAAATGGATTTTCCAATGCAGACAACCCTGTTAATAATTAACCCTTTTTTTTCAATAACACACTAACAAAAACTAAGGGGGTGCAGTTGCAGGGGTGTAACTTGAGGGGGTGCAGTTACACCTGGGCCCACAAGCCCTAGGGGGCCCATAAGCACTGGCATAACTGTAAGGGTTGCAGTGGTTGCAGCAATGATGGGGTCCACAAGTTGTGGGGCCCACAGGTCACCCTCACAGTGAGGATGATGAAACTTCTTAGATCTGCTTTCTGATATCCCTTGATGGCTGGCAATCTGTGCATTATATATTTATTCCCCTGCCCTCTGGTGTGTGTAAGTGAGAAGATTTATGATACACAGCCTTCCACTGTCAGAAAGAGACAAAAAAATAACCTTTAATGCCAAAACCAGTTAGTCAGCAGCATATAGTCAAGGCTAGATTCTGTGGGGAGGCTGTGGCACAAATGGGGGCATGATTTTTATGTGGGGGGCTCCGACAGGGGATGAGAATGATGGGAAGCTTGTGTGCATGGACATGTTGAGAACAAGTCTTCATGGCCGATCTGGGCCAGATAGAGACAATATAAATGCTGCTAATATGTATGGATGAGATGGTCATGTGGAGAAGTTGAGCAGGAGAGCCCATGAGCATTGTGTTATGCCCCTGCTGGTGGCGATCACAGTCGGGGTCACGGCCACATCTTTTAATATGAGACATATTTAATAAAGTTAAGATTGTTCTTGAACCTGGCAATGATGTCATCTATATAAAACAGAAAATGTGTTATTGTAACAGAATCCTTTAGAAGTTGCCGTTATCTTTCACATACAACTTGTCCTGTAAATTTGGCCCCATTACATTAAATAACCAAGTTTAATAACGTGAAATATATTTTCCAAATCCTTGAAAACAGAAATTTCCTGTTTTATAAATGTTATCTCCCCAAACACTTGCAGATACAAGGAGAATAAGGGTTCTTGCTCATAATATGAAACAGGAAGGTTTCCTGAGACATGGAAAAGGCAGAAGAGAAAATTAGGAGAACTTGACTGTACGCCTGACTCTCTCCATATGCAGTTGTAATATCCCAGACAGCTGCTAGCCTTCTGATCAGAACCCCCTTCCCCCCACACATGGTGTAGTGTAGTCGTGTCAGAGGTATGCAGGACCAAATGGCTGTATCCATAGTACAGTGTTGTAGATGTGGCCATGTGGTCCTGTTTGGACAGTCAATATCCCTTACATACTCAAGTATGCAGCTTCATGGTTGCTAAATTATTAGGGATGGTTCACACAGGGAAATTGGAGATGATTTTGAGGAAGATTCTGCCCAACATTTCAATAGAAGGCAGAGGAAGATTTTTCCTGCTATCTGATTTTTTTCACATGGAGGAATTTTGCGCTGAATTTGTCAGGCAGAAAATTTCTGCTACAGGAATTTGAAGCAGATTTTGGAAGCTGATTTTGATGCTGATTCTCAAAATCTGCCTACCGTTCTTTCCAATTCAAGTTTCAGGCAGAGTCTGCCTTAAGAATGAGCAGGACACTTCTATTTTCTGAAATGTATGGGAGGCGGATTTCAGGCAGAATTTGGAGCTGATTTTGAGACAGAATCTGCTTCAAAATCAGCTCCAAATTCCTCCGTGTGAAGCCTCCTGCTCATTCTACAGGCAGATTCTTCTCGAAACTCCAATTGGAAAGAAATTGGAGGCAGATTTTGGAGCTGTTTTTGAAGCAGATTTTTAGAATCAAAATCAGGATCAAAAATCTGATTCAAATTCCTGAAGCAGACATATGGTGCCTGACAAATTCAGCGTCAGATTCCTCCGTGCGAACCACCCTTTATTTACAGAGATGGTGTATCTTGGCAGACATGGAAAAATGCAACAACATATAAAAGGTGCAATTGCTTATTCTTTATGTCTGATTGCTTATTGTAGATGGTGATGTCCCTCAGTCCTTGCTTTATGGCTGCTTTTTAGCATAGATCCATTCAAGCAGAGTTGTGAGCTATGACTGCAGTTTAGCTGCAGCACATACAGATAGTTTGTGGTAGTCTCAGACATGCCTCTTGCTTCTTATTGGTTCTGCCCTCTATTGCCCCTACAGCTCTGCCTCTTTAGATTGGCTGCTGTGGATAAACAATAGTCAGACACCAGCCCATGAGGAAACCAATGTATGGAGCGCTGTAACAGCTGCGCTCTTTGTTCACCACTATACTGCCTTTCTTAGCCAACCTACATGTAGCATATTTGCTATCTCAGTATTCTACTCCTGTATTATTAATTATTAGTGTTTGCACCTGCTAAACTTCCTCCTGTCTATCCCTGTGTGTCTGTAGCTATATAAGTCTGTGTCTTTAGACTGAGCAATGTGGTGTTGTCTTCTGATTCATTCATACTGTCTGTTGTTCTATACTAGTGTCTGTCATGTTTTGGTATCTTAGTTTTGTGTTCTGTCATAGTTCTGTTTGCATGCATGATACGGAGTTTCTCAGAATATTTTCCTTGTTGGTATGCTTGTCCTGGCATGTCTGTTTTTATCTCTGTCTGGCTCCTGGGCTTTCTGCTATAGACCTTTAATGTCTGTCTGTCCCCTGGGTTTTTTGCAATATACCTCTGGTAGTCTATCTGTAGCCCTGCCCTTGTTTCTGGTGTTCTACCCAGCTTCTGTTTTTAACCTGTTCATGTCCATTCATGTTTTTGGCTGTGTTCACTTTTTGCATTTTATCCTATTTCTATGGTGTCCTGCACCAAACTTCTGTTCCGCCTGATCAGCTGCTACCAAATTGGGCCCACCTCAAGAGGTAGCGGCCTGGTTGTCTCCTTGCAGCGAAGACCAGATCCTTGTATGGGAGTCTAAGGGTGAATACCGGGAAGTCTGCTGGCCCCAAGCCAGACTGGTTTGCTAGCCTGGTGGGTCTATGATCCGCTGTCGCCCACAGAGCTGATTCTTAGTATGACATCCAGATCAGTTGGTTTTTATTTGCACAGTGTACAGAGCCAGCAGACAGCTCCATATACTGTGTAGTGGCTATTACAGCTCAGCTCCTATTGAAATACCTGTGGCATTTCCTGATGCGTGTTTTTATCTTCATGTACAGTACTTCTACTTGTCTGTGGTTATTGTTAACCTTTATCCTGCATATAACTTATAGAGGTTTGGCTCAGATTATACTTTGACCTTATATAGTTCAAGCGCCCAGCAATTTACCCTGCATGATCTCTTTTTATGGTTTTAATGAAGTCACCCAATAGACAGCATGCACCTTGTAGACTCCTGTGATAAAACCAGCGTGTTATATAGGAAATGCTGATGGAAGCAAGCATATAGAAATGGCAGGTATGGATAATGCGGGTGGTGGACTTGCAACATGTAAGAATATTATGGACATACTAAATAAAAGTGCATGTAAACGGGTTATCCGGGGACTTATATTTGCTAAAATCCATCCTGTGTCCTGAATCCTCAGAACCTGATTTCGACACCAGATCACGTGATCTTCACCTTCCCCTGTTCCCATGTATGAGGTATATTGTGGTGTTGGGAATCAGCTTTGTTATCCCAATGACGGAGTACTCCAGCCCCCTCAATATATGTTACACGAGGGTACAGGGAGAGGAGGAGGGAGAAGAACATGGGGTGCTTGGTATACATACATTTGACCAAGTATCGGAACCAGCCTAGAAACTCAAGGTCCTAAACATTTGGAACACAGGATGGACATAAGTAAAGTTTACAAATAACCCCTTTAAGGCTGAGGCCCCATGTTGAGATAAAGCTGATTTTTTTGTTATAGATCTTGCTGCGGTTTCAGTATGAAAAATCAATTTGAGGCTGGAAAACCCCTTTAGGCCGAGGCCCCACATAGCGTAAATATAAACCTTGCATTTTACAGTCACTGCAAAGACTCTAGCGAATTCCATCCACACCTTGCGGAAAAATACACACTGTGGACACGCTGCGATTTCCAAAACTGTCCTGGTTTTGGAAATCGCAGCATATCAATTATACCTATGGAAACACCGGCAGTTTCCCTATAGGCATAATGGAAGCAGAAAGTTTCCTTTCTGTGAAAAGCGTTGCTGCCATGGTATTTCCCGCAGTGCTTTTTTACTGCAGCCTGCTATGTGGGGCCTTAGCCTTAAAGGGATTGCCTCAAAAAGACCATCTCTGTCCGTATGCAATTTTGGGGCCTATAGATAACATAGGAGAGTCAATACCCTCATCTGTGAGTCAGAATAGGCTAACTCTAAACATTAGGAATGACTGTCATGTCCTACAGTCTTGGGATCCCCTTCTGTGAGCCAGAATCGGAGGGCTCAAGCTGTTGTGAATGACCGCAATGTCTGTCTGGCAGGGCTGACGGGCCCTGGTGTGAAAGCTGAGTTTGGGTCCACCTGTGTAACTTCTCACAATTGTCAACTGCGTCCCATCCAAACATTATAACAGGTTTCACATCATCCTTTCCTTCTCTATCTGGGCCCAGACCTCCATGAAGACTTGTTCATCACATGTCTGTGCCCACAAGCTTTCCATCATTCCTATCCTGTCAGTTCCACTATATAGTAATCATTTCCCCAAACTTGTAGATGTCAGTGACACTCTGTAATAGGTAGGGTGCTGAAGTAGGGTGTCGCCATATGCAGAAAATGCAGCGCCACATTTCCACTAGCACCACACAGGCAGTACACGCATCTGACACAGGTCCATGACCGAAACATCACGTCTTCTTCTGTTCAGTAAATAAAGAAGGCTTAAGAGCATCTGACCTGAGTGTGCGAGATTTATCACTACCATTTCCCCAAAGTGTCACAGCTTCTCCCACAGAATCCCTCCTTGACTATACTATATGCAGCTGACCAACTGCTATTTTTGCCATTAAAGGGTTAATTTTCTCCTCTCTGACAGTGGAAGGCTGTGTATCATAAATCTTCTCATTCCAGAGGGCAGGGGTAATACATTTATAATGCCAGTCTTCAAAGGAAGTTGGAAAGGAGATCCAAGAAGTTTATTTGGGGGTGATCTGTGGGGGCCCCGTGCGGGCTATTGGGCCCGGACACAGCAGCAGCCACTGCAACCCTTAAAATTATGCAAGAACTCCCATTTTATGATATGAGGTGGTTATTTAGGAAATAAATAAACAATGAATAATCCACCTTCACTTGCATTCAGAACTTTCCATCAAGTTCTCCAGGACTATTAAATATTAAATCGGCGTGATATTACTAAATACTGGATTATTATAAGATTATTACAAGTATAAGATTCAGATTACAGCAGGGCACGCGGCCTCTTTGTAACGCTCATAAACCTGTTTGTGTGAGAATTCAGGTTTTCATTCATGGTAATACAGTAATGGAAGTTCTGCTAGTTGCAGTCTCACCGTTGTGTAATCCATGCCCTAGAGCGATCATACAAGTGCGATATCCTAAGTGATCTCATAACCTCATAACTATTTGTGTACTGATAGAATCATTACAACATGTATAATCCAGTGCAGACGAATTACGGTATTATAGGTTATAATAGTTCCTATCTATCCTGCGCTGACTTTAGAGCTGTAAGGCTGTCTTTCTGTTCAATGCGGGGTATTGATGTGGTGGCCAAATGCAGGGGCAGACTCACAAGCCCTGGTGCAAAAGCTTAGCCTAGCCCTCCCTATGCAATTTATCCTCATAACCGTCAGCCACGTCCCACCTGTACATATCTACATTTGTATTTCCTCTGATATCTGGGCCCGGACCAACCTGAAGATCTGTTGATAACACATCTGTGCCCACATGCTTCCCATTATTCCCATCCCATGTAAGCATGTCTCTCCCATATATGCCAGCCCTCCTTCACTATATTCTGATGACCATCTGTTATTTTTGCAACTGCTATTTTTGCCTTTCTGACAGTGGAAGGCTGTGTATCATACATCTTCTCACTCCATCTCACCAGATGGCAGGGGTGATACATCTAGGATGCACATGCTGTCACAATCCAGCCCTAGAGGGTTGAGGGTGACCTATGAGCTTCCTGGCTTGTGGACTCGGCCACTGAGACCTCCATAGTTATGCCAGGGGTCAAATGGTACGTGTGTCTTATTGACCCTGCAATGTCATATAGCATTCTCGTTTCACCATTTAGGTGGATTTGGGTAAAGTAGAACCTTTGTGATGTCTGACACCTTTGTACCAGGGGTGTATTTCAGTCAAGCTCTGTGGTTGTACCTGGCATAGCTTGGGCTTTATGCTGGGTCTTACACCTTGGGCAGTACTCTATACTAAAGAATGAGTACCTTAATCAGAGGTATGTTTCCTGAAGTTTATGGGGCAAGGCAGGAGACTTCTTGATAAAGGGACTGCTTGATACTGCTGCCTAGACTTAGGATGAAGACTGGCTCCACTCTACTCTGGATCTGCAACAAGAGTAGAGCAGAGTCAGTGAAATCACAGAGAGCCAGAGCGGCCGTAAGAGAGGCACACCGCTGAACTTTGTAAATCCAGGACAGGGAATGCAATGGTATGCCATATTTTTCTCCGCATAACCACTTTAAAGGCACAGTGCAATTAACAGTAAAGCAATGTAAAATATGCAAAAAAACCAGCATAAAACATTCAGCTACATATATATATATATATATATATATATATACAGATAAATACAGACCGAAAGTTTGGACACACCTTATCATTCCAAGAGTTTTATGTATTTTCATGACTATAAAAATTGTAGATTCACACTGAAGGCATCAAAACTATGAATTAACACATGTGGAATTATATACTTAACAAAAAAGTGTGAAACGACTGAAAATATGTCTTATATTCTAGGTTCTTCAAAGTAGCCACCTTTTGCTTTGATTACTGCTTTGCACACTCTTGGCATTCTCTTGATGAGCTTCAAGAGGTAGTCACCCGAAATGGTCTTCCAACAGTCTTGAAGGAGTTCCCAGAGATGCTTAGCACTTGTTGGCCCTTTTGCCTTCACTCTGCGGTCCAGCTCACCCCAAACCATCTCTATTGGGTTCAGGTCTGCTGACATTGGAGGCCAGGTCATCTGGCGTAGCACCCCATCACTCTCCTTCTTGGTCAAATAGCCCTTACACAGTCTGGAGGTGTGTTTGGGGTCATTGTCCTGTTGAAAAATAAATGATGGTCCACCTAAATGCAAACCGGATGGAATAGCATGCCGCTGCAAGATGCTGTGGTAACCATGCTGGTTCAGTATTCCTTCAATTTTGAATAAATCCCCAACAGTGTCACCAGCAAAGCACCCCCACACCATCACACCTCCTCCTCCATGCTTCACGGTGGGAACCAGGCATGTAGAGTCCATTCGTTCACCTTTTCTGCGTCGCACAAAGACACGGTGGTTGGAACCAAAGATCTCAAATTTGGACTCATCAGACCAAAGCACAGATTTCCACAGGTCTAATGTCCATTCCTTGTGTTCTTTAGCCCAAACAAGTCTCTTCTGCTTGTTGCCTGTCCTTAGCAGTGGTTTCCTAGCAGCTATTTTACCATGAAGGCCTGCTGCACACAGTCTCCTCTTAACAGTTGTTGTAGAGATGTGTCTGCTGCTAGAACTCTGTGTGGCATTGATCTTATCTCTAATCTGAGCTGCTGTTAACCTGCGATTTCTGAGGCTGGTGACTCGGATGAACTTATCCTCCGCAGCAGAGGTGACTCTTGGTCTTCTTTTCCTGGGGCGGTCCTCATGTGAGCCAGTTTCTTTGTAGCGCTTGATGGTTTTGGCCACTGCACTTGGGGACACTTTCAAAGTTTTCCCAATTTTTCAGACTGACTGACCTTCATTTCTTAAAGTAATGATGGCCACTCGTTTTTCTTTACTTAGCTGCTTTTTTCTTGCCATAATACAAATTCTAACACTCCATTCAGTAGGACTATCAGCTGTGTATCCACCTGACTTCTGAACAACACAACTGATGGTCCCAACCTCATTTATAAGGCAAGAAATACCACTTATTAAACTTGACAGGGCACACCTGTGAAGTGAAAACCATTTCAGGTGACTACCTCTTGAAGCTCATCAAGAGAATGCCAAGATTGTGCAAAGCAGTAATCAAAGCAAAAGGTGGCTACTTTGAAGAACCTAGAATATAAGACATATTTTCAGTTGTTTCACACTTTTTTGTTAAGTATATAATTCCACATGTGTTAATTCATAGTTTTGATGCCTTCAGTGTGAATCTACAATTTTTATAGTCATGAAAATACAGAAAACTCTTGGAATGAGAAGGTGTGTCCAAACTTTTGGTCTGTACTGTATATATATATATATATATATATATATATATATACATAAAAACAGCAACAGGTAGTTTTCCCGTGGGACACAACACAAATGTAATCATCATTAACACACCCTATCCCAAGTTTTATTATCTTGGTAATGTCATTGCTGATATCACCAGGGAGAGTTGTCAGAGACATAGGCTGGTTGGTAACAGGTTGATGATGTCACAGGGGGTGAGGTCATAATGGCCAATGCCAGTGACTTTGTCACAGTACAAGTGGTGACAATGGCATACCTACCCTGGAGGCAAAGAAGGCAATTGCTTTGGAGGCCATGGAGGGCCGAGATCCTGCTCACATTACTTTGATCTTTTTGATGTCTGTCATTCCAAGTATCGTAAATCCTTTCCCCAAGCTCTGTTTGCGAAGATTTATGATACAGACATCAGATGAGCCCCCTTCAGGGGCTTCCTATCCATAGGAAAGGTCATTAGTATGTGATATATTGGAGTCCAACACCTGGACCCTGCACCGATCAGCTGTTCTAGAAGCCTAAGGTTCTGGAAGCTGCTAGTGGATGGGCAACATGTGCAGCGACGCTTCTGTTCAACCACTGTTACGCAGTGGACAGGGCTGCTGCGTTGCTCCTACTACTTGAATAGGAGCTGCGTTGCGTGTGCTGCTCCTCCACTAGCAGTTTCCAGCACCCAGAGTCTGCTAGAACAGCTGATCTTTGCAGGGTCCTGTGGGTTCTGTGGATAGATCATCAGTATGAAAATTCAATTTGGGGTCGGAAAACCCATTTAACCCTTTAATTAGTAGCAGTAGGTCAGTAAATAGTCAAATAAGGGAGGCAGCAAAGAAAGTAGTTAGAATTGTCACAGTTTTAGTTTTAGTTTTTATTCTTCACAAGCATTTGCTTAAAAATAACAAGAGTAAATACAATATTATATAATAATGTAAAATAAATTAATATCTCAGCAACGGAGGCAGGAATTGTCAATGGGGTGGGAGAAGGTGTTACATTCGGGTGAGCCTGACCTATCTAACTGTGTTGCTGGTTTAATATGCTTCACCCTGGTGACTGAATCCCTTTAAGTGTCTATCATCTTATTTATCTATCTATCATGTTTCCTATCCATCTCTCTCTCATATCTATCTATCTAAAAAGAAAATTCCATCTTTTATGCAGAATGCTGGAGGAATCGATTATTTCTTTTATCTTTGGAGCCTGATTTGGAGATGGGACACTACCTTGCACTCCTGGGGATGTGAATATTCCCCTTAATACTGAAGCTATCTATCTATCTATCTATCTATCTATCTATCTATCTATCTATCTATCTATCTCTTCCACTGTCTATCTATCTATCTATCTATCTATCTATCTATCTATCTATCTATCTATCTATCTATCCATCTCATATCTATCTATCTATCTATCTATCTATCATGTATGTATCTATCTGTTTATCTTCTTATTCCTGAAAGAGAGAGACAATGTATACCTTGCAGATGAAGTATCTCCGCTCTACCTTCTACATGTTGCTGTTTTCTTACATCAGCGGTTGAGCTCCACATAGTAATTATTCTATTTTAATGATTGCCGTTGTGTGAGATGTTTCTATTTTTACAAATGTTCTCCTAGAAATGGCGATCTGTGGCGGCGCCATTGTTAATTGCGTGGGAAATGTTCTTCTCAGACACATTTTTTAAGTGTAGAAGGAATGTGAGCCAAAATAAACAAGAAGTGAGCTTATTTCCTACGAATAAACATAGTGAAATGACGACACTTTTTAAAGGGGCTTCCCCATTTCAGGCATTTATGGTATAACCACAGTTATGATATCTGGGGCTCCAGCCCTGGGAGAAAGGGGATCCCAGGACTGCTGTTTGGCAAGGCTACATTCTCATCCATCTTAGGATCAGAACAATGGAGTGAAAAGCTAGCAGAATGAAGGATGTAGACGGAAAGCCTTCCACACACGACTTTATATTCTGTTGAAAAAATTAACTCAAAGGAAGAAAGCTTCCATCTTGTTTTTAACATTACAGTGAATGGTAAAGGATGCAGATGGAGGGTGTTCTGACTGCATCCTTCAGACTTTAAGCTTTTCTGTCAGTTGTTCTGATCCTATGACAGATCAGAACAACGGACAGGACAGCAGTTGTGTGAACTTAGCCTTACAGACAAGACAGCCAGGAGCAGCAACATGTAGGAGGAAACCAAATAAAAGAGTGACCACTCACTGAAGTCTATAGTAGTAACAGAAACATCTGAGCATCAGTGGTGCATTAAGTAGACCTGAGGCCTGGGACCGCTCCTTATATCTTCCCCTTCCCCTCTGCCGTCTTGCTCTGCTGTGTCAGCAGCACCTTCCTGTGCTAGCATTGACAAGTGGGTGTTATCAGTGTCCTTGTCTGTCCAACCATCACTTATAGTATCAGACTGTGTAAGGACAAATCCTATTGGCAGAGGAATGGTAACACCTAGTTGTCAATTAGGCCTGGGCTACACTGAAATTTTCTGTATACAGTGATGATCCAATGACTCCATGACATCTTCTCTGATTGTAGACTTTCTTTCCTTTTCCTCTCCATTCGACTCAGACCACCATGACAACTACATCTTTCTACCACGTCATCTTTGTCCCCTAACATTTGCAGATATCCCCAGCTTTATAGCAACACTAATACACCCCAAAATAGATACAGACCCAGGAATAAATACATAATCTATTAGAGGAAGATATTTTATCTATTCTACACATAAGGTAGTAGTTGGCCGAGCACTCCTTTGGCTTACAGCTATCTCGTCCGACTACCCTATATGCATGCACACTTGACTGAGCAGTGCATGTATACTGAATAGGAGAGAAGAGAAAACTGCTGGAAGACTTATCTGGTAACAATTTATCTCCCTGATATAGATGAGAGAACTGGCTCAGTATGAACCAAATTCCACTCCAATCCTACAGTTTTGGATTCAAACCAAACCCAAAACGTTTAGGATCATACTCTGGGGTCTCTTCAGACCCTGAGCATAAGTGGAGGCTCGGGGGACATTCAGAAACATAATAAATACTAATACTCACATTACCTATCCTGGGCTTCCTTGCAGTCCTCTTAGGTCATCTTCTGGCCTCTTATGGCCTTCTAGGTGAAGTTATGGGCACCGGAAGACCATTGAGGCCTGTGATTGGGTCCCAGTGTATGCCAGCATCATGATGCTTGTGTTAAAGTGATATGACATTGCCACACCCTTCGTGACCTCTGAGGCCCAATCACAGGCTTCAGTAGGCCCCGGGAGGCCAGAAGATGATCAAAGAGCACCCCCAGGGAGCCCCAGACATTGTGCGGGAGCCCAGGAAAGGTGAGAGAAGATGAGTATAAGTCTTTATAATTCTTCTGCACATCTCCTGGACCTCCGCTTATTATACTCTGGGGTCTTAAGGGATCCCAGAGTATAATAATATCCTCTCTGGTTCAACTAAACAGGCAGACCAACCAAAATATTTGCAAAACGAATCTCGTGAGGTTCACCTATCTCTACTCCTTGAGAATAAAAGGAATGGGCAGTTGAAATCCAGTAAATTTTGTGTAAAATTTGGGAGGATCCCATACAGATTGATAGTCAGCCAAACGGACCGAAATAGGCGGGTTCGGACAACATAGATGTTATATGGATGGGCTATGTAAAGCTAACTGTGGACTAGTTGCTCTTGTCTAGGATGAATAATGTAATGATCTACTGACTGGAATCTACATTCATTGAGGAGAATCCAAGACACAAAAATTTCCATAAAATGGCAAAGTTTATTTCAACTCATCATCATCAAAAGACGATGCTTGGCCCAGAGAAAGACTTTTTTAAGACAAGACAACCATGTGTGTAAAGTAAACATCTTATAAGTAGAAGGACATCCCAAGACTGCACACGAAGTAAGACAAGTGGTGCATGGCTATCCTTATACAATGAAATCTCTTTGAGACGACCATCCAAAATTGCATGAATAATTGGTCTTCTAGAGAGGTGGTCTTCTCAAGGAACCATAAGCTATTTGTTAGTGTAGTAGCAGATTCCCTTTAGATCCCATATATTTTACTCACAGATGGGCAACGTGCCACACAGGATGTTATTAGTTATTTTCCACAACTTTCAAGTGTTCTAATTTTATCCTTTAAGGGCAAGAACATTGGAGGCCAGAGGCTGAGGTCACATGCTATGTCTCCTCAATCATGCATCTGTGTCACCATACAGCGGCTGAAACAAGTATTGAACACGTCTCCAATTTTCTAAGTAAATCTATTTCTAAAGGTTCTATTGACACGAAATTCTCACCGGATGTCGGTAACAATCCATCCAATCTACAGGCTGTGTATAGTCCATAGCAATATTGCCTTGCTCTACATAGTCATCCAGATCATGTACAGTAGCTTCATATTAATCAGCAGACATAGTCAGTATGTTGGATTCTTGAGTCTGTGGGTAAGGACTTGAGGAACCTGCGGAACTGATCAGTATAGAGATAACATATAGACATATCACACTTTTACATGAGACACGTGTACCAAGAAGTAAGAAATACAAAGGCAGGAAATCAAAAAGAGAACAAAATACAAAAAGTCTCAACTGGTCAGGCAAATTTATTTCCCTTAAGTATATAGCGTCATCATATTCCGCAGCGCTTTACACATATTGTCAACAGTGTCCCATATAGGGCTCACAATCTACATTCCCTATCAGTGTGCATATACTGACTGTGCAAGGATACAACAGCAAAAAAGAAACAGCAATATAATGCAATGAATATAATGCAAACAAGCAGTATATACTGATTATGGAGGAATATTTAAAGCAAAGAGTCTGTAATGCAAGCAAATAGTGCAGGGATAAAACAGCAGGAAACATAGCAATGTAGTGCTAAAAGGACCAATGTAATGCAATGAATATAATGCAAACAAGCAGTATACACTGTCTATATAGGGATATTTAAATCAAAGACTGTAATGCGAACAAATAGTATGTACAGGCTGTGCAAGGATAAAACAGCAAAAAAAAATAGCAATAATAATATTGGATCGTTGCTATGGGATATACTTGAATTTTGGTGACATTTCTGATGTGACTCTCTAATATTCATATAAAATAAAAATGAAAGTGCAAGCAGATATTCCTGTAGAGAGCTGTCCCTTTTCTTTGGTATTTGTCTACTTCTGGAAGTTTGGTCAGTTCTGATTGAGAATGTGCACCCACCTGTGGTGTCTCTTACTGAGTGCTACCTGGTACCTGCTGATTTGGGGCCCCACATGCGGAAATGCAACGTTTTTTTCTTGCAGAATTTGCTGTGGTTTTTTGAGACAAAGTCAGGAATGGCTTGAAAATGGAAAATCTAAAGGAAGCTCTTAGAAGTTTCCCTTCTGTTAAATCCAATCCTGACTTTGGTTCAAAAAAACTCAGGAAAATCTGCAACAAAAAACACTGCGTTTCTGCAACATGGGGCTAAGAGAATCAATGCTGTTAGTTTTGAAGCCTGATATACTATTTAGGCTCTGTACTGTCAGGTGGGCGGTGTCAGGCAGGAGCAGAGGGGTGTGATTCTGAGCTCTGATACTGGATTCCTCTGATTGGGACTCAGAAACACGCCCACCTGCCTGACACCGCCCACCTGACATTGCAGAGCTTAAATAGCACATCAGGCACCAAAACTGCGGGGGCTATAGAGAAAATTCCAACTGTGCTGGAATCATTGGAGCCTATTAATAGATGTTAAGATCTAGAATTGGTGGAGGTGGTGAAAGCACAGTGCAAAATAATATAAGCAGTGTCCACTGGGATGCTGCACTGGGTTCTGGTGACAACTCCCTTTAAGACTCCCTGGTTTACATAGGAACTAAATCTCATTTGCATCAGTTGATATGGAATTTGCAGTTTTATTACTAAATTTGGTGTGAATTTGGCTCTAAAACCTGCCAGCAATTATCCTGGAGTCAATATACTTTCATTATGTCATAGCAAAAAGTTTCATTTAGACCAATTATAGTGAAGGAAAACCTCTCTTTCTGAACTATTTGTAGTCGTCTTCAGACTCTGGGAGCCGTCTATGGTCTGTTCATCATCCACAGCTATTGTGACAGCTGCGGGGAGCCAGGCTCCGTGTGCCCTCCGCGGGTAGGAAGCCATCGCTGCGCAGGATAATGCTGGAAAGTTCAGCCTGGTCTAATTGTTCTTTATACATTCATTAGCAGTCTTTATGAAAGGAGATTATTCCAGTCATGTACTACAATGCTCCCATGCCAATAGTTATCCCGCTCTAGGTCCCTGCGGATTTACATTCTCATTTTAAGTATGTTTTATTGAGATCAGATAGCTAAAAAAAAAAGCAAATAACATTTTTTTAATGTCAAAATCTGAATTAAAAAAAGGATCGTTAAAGGGTTGCCCAGGAAAAAACATTTTTTCTCTGGAGGCCGGGTAGGGTGAAAAAAAAGAAAAAAATCACCTGTCCTTGGTGCTCCGTTGTCCCAGGCTGCTGTCCGGTCCCGCAGTGCCCCGGGCCTTGTTCTGGTGACAGTCCCCGCCGAACATGACCAACCAGCAGCCCCACCGGCCTAAGGAAAGGACCTGGGACATCACTCATATACGTCCCTTTTCTTTGGGCCGCTGATTGGTCTCATCGGTCACGTGTCGTGTGGACTTCCGCTGAAACAAGCCCCGGGACATCATGGGACAGGACAGTGGCCTAGGACACTGGAGCACCAGGGACAGTTGAGTAGGTTTTTTTTTCACCTTCTCTGGCCTCCAGAGAAAGCTGAGCCCCAAGTAGCAGAAACGCCATTGCTGCATTTTACAGTAACTGCTAAGTGGATGGTATTCTAGTGAATCCAATCCACACATTGCAGAAAAATATCCGCAGTGGACATGCAAATCACAGCTTGTCAATTATATCTACAGAAACGTTGGCATTTTCTGTATAGGAATAATAGAGACCGAAAGTCCGCAGGAGAAAACTCTGTGGACTTTCTGTCAAAAGCACTGCGGGAAAAAACGCAATGAGTTTTTGCCGTGGTTTTTCCTGTGGTGCTTTTTTGTCTGCGGGGCCTTAGCCAAAAAAACGTTTTTTTTCCTGGACAACTCCTTTAAGGACTGAAACATTGCACTGGGCTAATAAAAGTCCACTTTTTGGGATTTTCCTTTTAAAAGGTAAATACAGCATCTTTTATTATTTTACACAATTTCCCCCTCTTAGCCATTTTTACAAAAAGTGGAAAATCTTTTTGAAGGGAGTCTATCATCAGGGTGAAGCACATATAACCAGTAACACAGCTAGATAGGTCAGGCTCACCTGAATGTAACACCTTCTCGCCCATGATAATCCGTTCCTGTACAGCAGAGATATTCACTTATTACAGAACATGCACATGAGCAGCCTGGAGCAATGAGGGCGGCTCTGTTGCTCCAAACTGCTACGCTCCACACTGCTATAATACACTCTCCTTCCCCTTTCTTTTAGTGACAGGGCCAAGGAGCTCTGCTGAAATATCACCTGGCCCTATGTTCATATTAGAGCAGTGTCGGACATAGTTTGGAGCAATGGAGCCGCCCCAGGTGCTCCAGACTGATTAATTCCAGACTGAATATCTTGACAATGAAGCTTTTTTTTAAAGGATGGACAGCACTGCAGGTAGTTGAGCTTGCTTGTAAGTTTTATTTTATTCCATGTTAGAGCAATATATCATATACAGAGTGTAGATACTTTAAGAGCAACGTTTCGGGCTGCAAGAGCCCTTCCTCAGGCAATTAGATTCTGAATATGAAGGCAAATCTAGCACAAATATATTTCTCGTGGGGCCCAGGAGAAATTATCCTGGTAAGGAACCCAAGGATGGGGGTTACTTACCCCCATCCTTGGGTATGTCTTCCCTAATCAAGCTCTGGACCCATCCTTGGGTTCCTTACCAGGATCATTTTTCCAGGGACCTGCGAGAAATATATTTGTGCTAGATTTGCAGCAGCCATCACGCCTTCATATTCAGATTCTAATAGCCTGAGGAAGGGCTCTTGCAGCCCGAAACGTTGCTCTTAAAGTATCTACACTCTGTATATGATATATTGCTCTAACATGGAATAAAATAAAACTTACAAGCAAGCTCAACTACCTGCAGTGCTGTCCATCCTTTAAAACAAGCTTCTATTAAAATTGGTGGGTTCCGGTCAGCCACCGGTAGAATAAGTGCACCCATCTGCAAGCTAAGGAGAGTGCTGCTCACATTAATATTGTATGATTCTGTACCTATCTTGACAATGAAAGCACGAGTGTTCATGAGGAAAAAGGCGTTACATTCAGGCGAGCGTCACCTATCTGTGTTACTGGTTTAGTATGGTTCACCCTGGTGACACCTCTGGTCAATACCAAACATGCTTTCTCTGAGACTAAGGATGGGAAAACCTCTAAAGATTTGTTTCGTTTCAGGTTCGGATTGTTCAGCCCAAAGATTAGTTTCGTTTAAGTTCAGATAGAAGTGAAATTATTATATTCTGGGGTCTCTTCAGACCCGGAGTATAATAGGTGGAAGCCCAGGGGAGGTGACAAAAATAACAACCATAGGTATAATTGTTACTTTTTAGACTTCTCCTCGACCAATTATACTCATAATAAGTTCACTTTTGATTCGTAGATGACAAACCCTCAAAGTTTCGGTTTCGGGTTGAACCCAAAACTTTTGGAATATTCAGGTCGAATCTGGTTCATTACGAACTAATTCACCCATCTCTACGTACAACATAAATGCTGGGAAATTTTTGATTGTCTCCATCTGCTACAATGACGTCTTTGATGTTCCCTCCTCTATAAGGATCCCTGAATAAGAAGGAGGCCAGTAGAAGGCAGGGGGGGGGGTAGAGATGTGCAAGGAATTCCTTGTGGTAATACCTCAAGTTGGGGAGACGCAGTTTTACTAGTTACAGTCTACTATTATTGGATTTGCAGTTTAGAATGAAACCTACAAAGTTATGTCCTTTTGTATATGGTCCTACCTTGTGCAATGTCATCTTTCTCAGCTTCCTAAATGTACAGGTCACTCTATAGACACCAGAGCCCGAAGACATGACCCCATAGAATGCCACTTACCATATATAGCCCTAGAAGCCACATAACTTTAGGGAAGGGACAATACAAACTTTAGGAAAGTAAACAGTCCAGTGGTCATGAAAGATAGTAGACAAAGACAAACTGGAGGTCAGGACCTAAATATAGAAGGAACAAGCCCGGAAACATCAGCGAGTGAAACATCTCATATGTGTGAAGCTGGAAGCACAGCTGCATGTACCCGAAAATAGATTATGCACAGAAGTTAAAGGGGTTGTCCACTTTCAGACCAATATTGAGAGACAAATGTTATTGTTTGTATAATGAAAAGTTGTACAATTTTCCAATATACTTTCTGTATCAATTCCTCACGGTTTTCTAGATCTCTGCTTGCTGTCATTCATTCTGCTTACTCCTAGCAGATAAAAATCAGTTCATGGTCATGTGACATACAGTCCATGGTCATGTGATGGGCACACAGCTGATCAGTGGGATTCTGGGTGTTGGAACCCCACTCATTTTTTTATTCTTGACCCCTAGCTACGCATCTGGGTGGAAGTCCTCGCTTCACGTGACCAATGAGGCCACTGATAGACCTAAGGAAAGACCGAAACGTCACTGGTTCCTCTCCTTAGGCCTTTCAGTGGCCTCAGTGGTCATGTAAGGCGAGGACTTCCACTAGAAGAAGCATCGGGAGCAGCAGGACCAGACCGGAGCACCGATGACAGGCGAGTATGGTTTTTTTTAAACACCTTCCCTGTCCTCCTTGATCAAATCTGTATATCCTGGACAACCCTTTAACCTTTTCCTGCTCAGTGCCAGTATAGCACTGTCATACCACAGCACAGGAGCTGTGCCTGCGGCATGACTTCCGACTCTTGGGCTATATTACATAGCCAGGACCCGGGACTAGCTGCCGGAGTCGGAAAATACTCCAACAGTGGCTTAATCCCTCAGTTGTTGTGATCAATAGCAATGATGGCATCTTGATGGTTAAAGGACACATTCGCACTCTCTCCAGCCCCTTGGATCTCCTGCAATAAGATTAAGAGGTCAGAGGTGTTGCCAGGGAGCCTATGTGCAATATACTGCAATACAGAAGTATTGCAATCCATTGCATTGGCGATCAAGAAATCCAGGGTTCTAGTCCCCTTGTGGGACAGGCAAAAAAAAAAAAGTTTAAAAGAAAGTATAAAATATAAATAATAATAATATTTAAAAAATCTTTAGAATTTACTGTATAAAATAAAGTAAACAAACATATTAGGTATCCCCATGTGTGTATCTAAAAATAGTGTTATATCCTTTATGGTGTATACATAAAAAATATATATCGCAATGTGCAAATGAATGTGTTTTGGTCCCCTTATGTCCCCCAAAAATAGCAATAAAAAGTGATCAAAAAGTTGTACATGCCAAAAATTGGAACCAATAAAAGCTACAACCTGTCACATAAAAAAGGAGTTCTGACATAGCCCCATTAACAAAAAAGTAAAAAACTTATAGACGTCAGAATATTGTGACCCTGGGCAAAGTGTATATTTTTGAAAAACTAAGTTTTTTTTTGCATCGCAGATGTGAAGGTAAGCTTACGTAGTTAGGGACTACTAAGGCTGCGGTCACACTAGCGTTCGGGGACTGTTTAGGGATTCCGTCCCCCATTCCGCTTAGAATATACGGAGAGAAAAGTCCTGCATTTTTCTCTCCGACGATTTTGGGTGGAAACCCAGCAGAATCCATTATAGTTTATGGGGTCGACAGATTTCCACGGGTAACCCCTCTTTAAGCAGATAGGGTTTCCAATTTTTGGGTCCCTAAGCGGACCCAAAGAACAGAAACCCAAACGCTAATGTGAACCTAGCGTAACACACTGCGTGATGGACGATTTTTCATTTTGGACTAGAATGTTCCTCTAGTGTGATGCTTTTCTAAACATGCCCGGTCAGCAGACTGTAGACTTGGCCCCTATGGGTGCGTACGACATGTCCTTGTCTCCCAGGAGAGATAAGATATGAGATACAATGTGGGGTGTGCTGGAGGTCCATGGGAAACAGATATTTTCCACAACATAAATCAAAATCATGGTTCATTGCTTTAATCTCGATGAAAATCTGCTGGGTTTAGGACTATGTTATTCCGGCTTTTGCACTGTGTTCAGTTTTGTACTCATTGTCTCATTATGATCAATGCCTTTACCGGGATCAGAAGAGAAAACAATAGAGGAGGATGTGTTACTTATAGAAGTATAGAATAGTTGCTTATCAAAAGTTTTAGGCACCAGCCTTACAGGGGTTTTACGGCCCCAGATAGAACTTTCGGCACTCGGAAGCTGCTAGAACAGATGATCTCTGCGGGGTCTGGGTATCGGACCCTGACAGATCACATACTTATGATCTGTTGTGTGGATAGATCATCAGTATGAAAATGTCATTGGGGGTCAGAAAACCCCTTTAAGGTATCCATACACATTAGGGGAATGTTAGCAGAACACAACGATTTGACAGGATTGACTATGACTTGCCATCTAATGAATATGGGGGACAAGGAACATCAACATGCCCAAACCTTATCAGGAGTCACTCTGACAGCTTGGTTGGTACTGTCTTCCTATTCAGGACACATGCACACTCAGCCAGGTGCAGGTCAGTGTCAACTGTATAATATACAATACAGTGTATATATAGCTATAAGCCAAAACAAGTGTCAGACACATGTCCTCCCAATGCAAGACACATTCCCCTCAAAAGTGCCTGCTGCATGATATCTAACTTTATTTATATACCTCTATATGTCTATTTCATATCTATCTATCTATCTATCTATCTATCTATCTATCTATCTATCTATCTCTAATACTCTACTTCTTCTATCTATTAATATATTTTATATCCATCTACGTATTGAATATCTATATCTATGTATCTATCATCTTTTATCTATCTGTCTGTCTAACTTTATTTAAATATCTATCTATCTATCTATCTATCTATCTATCTATCTATCTATCTATAGTATCTCTCTATCTATCTATCTATCTATCTATCTATCTATCTATCTATCTATCTCTTATCTGTCTGTCTATTTATCTATATCTATCTTACATTATTTATATACATCTATATATCTATTTCATATCTATCTATCTATCTCCTTTTGACTTCAGAAAAACCCAATAATGTGTCCTGGTGCTTATTTGTGTATTGAATAGCTCTTGGTGACTGAGACAAGTGTTGGTTTCTTTGTATGTGTCTCCACACTCAGACACAAGTGATGGTGGAAACATTATTTATTTAGTTCTCACACTCTAATAACCTTTTTGTGTAATTTTTCAGAGATTACGGCGATCTCCCCAGTGACTAGTAACCACAATTTCCCATGTAAATCGAGCTGAGAATGTCAATTAATTAGGGGAAAATACTCAGATATTTATCATTGTTTATAAATGCAAAAATTAAATGTTTTCCATATCTACACCCAGCCGTGCTTTATATACATATATGTACAGCTGTGGAATGTCGGCAGGGACTAGGAACCCTGATACTGTGACTACGTACTGTATATACAAAGCCGGAAGATATGTATACTAACTCAGCTGTAACTAGACATGGGCGAACCTCCCAAGATTCGTTTCGGGTTCGGGTGGCTCGGGTTCCTGATTCGTTTCAGATTCGGGTGGCTTGGGTTCCTGATTCGTTGCAGGTTCGGGTGGCTCGGGACGTACCTACAGCCAACCGGGAGAGCGGGACAGGACCCAGAATCCAGGACTGTCCCGCTGAATCCAGGATGGTTGTAAAGTATGCCCATATCCAAGACAAACTGTGAGCAAAATGCGTTTTGGCTAAGTTACAGCTAACATTTAAGAAATAAAAAAATAAAATGGATCTGCTCTCAATGGGTGTCTAAGGGTGTGTTCACACAGCGGAAAATTTTCCGCCCCCGGAGTTTTCGCTGCGTTCAGCTGCAACGGGATGCTGATGCAGTGCATCAGCATTCCGTTGCGGCTAACCGCTCCTGATTAAGTCCGGAGGAATGGGCCTAATCAGGAGAGCGTCTCGAGCCGCGGACACCGTGGGCAGAATCCGCGGCAAGATAGGTCATGTTGTTTTTTTTTCCACTAGCGGAAAAAAGCCACTAGAGGAAAACAAACGCTACTGACTCAAAATCCGCTGCCAAAAAACTCCATAAGAACACAGCCTAAAGCAGCAGCTCACCCTGGCACAGGTAAAGAGAAGTAGAGAACATGTAGTACTGCACAATACTGTAGAGAGGCGCTACTAGTCAATCAGTGCATGTACCTCACTAATACAAGGGATTCACAAGTCACATGACCATGATGATATGTTGGAACCTCCAGCCAAGCATTGTATGTGGAGTTTGGTTTCAGGTTACAGTAGTCCAGATATATTCTGAAAATGTTATATAATATTAGTGGTTGGCTATTAAGTACCAGAGCCCACCTCTGGGAATGGCGGTTTTTACTGCCTTTATCTGGGCTTTTTGGGGCATTGTTTTTCTCCTGTAATCTAATAGACTCCTGATGATCTAGAATATTGACTATTGAAATGCGTTGAGTCGCTACTATCTGAGCTATGAGTTATTGTTACCTGAGCTATTACTATCTATTAGAAGCTCAATGCCTGCAGCTAGCTCAGGGACTTAGGTGTTATATTTGCTGAGACACGGCCATTGATTGGAGATCATGTCACTGCCTTACTTAGGCACCTGAGCACTGCAGTGGCTGAGAGCTGGTGCTTCATATATCTCTGCTGCTGAATATAATTCTGTTATCTGCAGTTTGCTCTGACACCAGGGTGTTATATTTGCTGGGGCAGATATACCTGGGAGATCTAGTGCCTCCAGCTGCCCTGGGTGTCTGAGCACTGCCTAGATTTATTTGTGCCCATAGGAGCCCGCTAGAAATAGAGGGCTCTGGCACTAAGGTCGGTTGCAGATGATCGTGCTGCAACCGGCCTGCCGTGATTTAAAAGCACAGGCTGTACACGGGGGACCCGGGGATGTCCCTGTGTGCCGCCCATCCACGATGCCTTTTATTAAATGCATAGGAAGCCACAGAAGCATGGGCCGCAAAATAGGACAGGAATAGGACATGTCCTATCTGAGGCGGCCCGGACTGTCGGCCTGCACATGGGACCGTGAAAATCATGGTCGTGTGTACGGGCCCATAGAAAAGAATGGGTCAGTGTGCGCTCCGTGAAATACACAGATAGCACACTGACCCACACCACGGTCGTCTGCAAGGGGCCTAAGAGAGGATGAGATCCCTAGTCTAACACTAGGAGTTATAAGGAGGGCGACACCACATCCGCACTTACTTCTAGTCTGCTTCCCCCCCCTCTTTTTCTTTCTTCCCCCCTTCCCCCCTCTCTCTCAAACAACAACCCCCCCCCCCCCCCCCCCCCTCTCCCCCTCTCTCCCAAAAAAGAGGGGCCCCCCCCCCCCCCCCCCCCCCCACCCCCCCCCCCTATTTTTTCTTTTTTTTTCCCCTTTTTTTTTCCCACAACAAAACCCCCTTTTTTTTTTTTTTTTTTTTCGGTCCCCTTCCTTTCCCCCCCTCCCGGGGGCGTACAATTTTTTTTTTTTTTTTTTTTTTTTTTTTCCTTCCCCCCTCCCTTTCCCTTTTTTAAAAAAACCCCGCCCCCCCCCCCCCCCCCCCTCCTCCCCCCCCCGGCCCCCTATGGGGGGCCCCCCCCCCTTTTTTTTTTTTTTGGGGGTTTTTTCCCCCAGGGGGGCCCCCCCCTTTTTTTTTTTTTTTTTTTTTTTTTTTTTTTTTTTTTTTTTTTTAAACTCGTTTTATTGAAAATTGCGTATCAGACAAAGGAAAAGAAATCAAAACAAATACATAACATGTTGCGCACCAAAAAACGAGAATTTCAATGTAAATTCACTCAACGCACCACATCCCACCTCGCCAGGTCCTCGTCCCATCCGGACCATATAACGTAGACTCGGTACAGAAAGAATATAATCAGGACATGCGTAATACTGTATACATCAGTTATCATTTACAAAACATGCAGTCAATAAGTCAAGGGTAACAACAAGGATACACTCCAAAATGAGAGGTCGTGGATACTCCTGGTGTCTCGCACCCCTCACGGCATGAGTAAATTAATGGCAGAGCGCAATGAGGGAGCCGTATATTGGGTTACCGGAGAATTGCACCATGTTCCCCACACCTTATGGAATTTCTGAGGGCACCCTCTCCCTTTATACACAATCTGGTTATAAGGAAGAACAGTATTAACAAGTTTCTTCCACTGAGATACTGATGGGGGTTTCGGAGCCATCCATCGCAGTGCGATAGCTTTCCTAGCATAAAATAAAGACTCCCTCAAAAGGATTCTAACATGGTGTTGCCATATTTCTTCATCTAATACGCCGAAAAGGCATATCTCTGGGGTTAATGGTATAGGTTTAGCCAGAACTTCCGCCAGGAGATCCACGACCCCTTTCCAAAAACATTGTATGAGCGGACATTCCCAAATCATATGCCAAAAGTCTGCCTGTGGACAAAGACACCTAAGGCATCCGGGGTTGGGCAGACGTCCCATTTTGTATAGACGGGAAGGTGTCAAGTAACATTGGTGTAGAATATACGTTTGAATCAGTTTGTTGTTAGCTGAAGGTGACACATGTTGAGGAGATTCAAGGATATCTTGAAACATCTCATCTGTGAGAGTTGGGATATTTATGCTCCATCGCGTCAAGGCCGGGGCGTCCAAAGTGGACACCTTGGCCTGTATCAGATGTGCATATAAAGTAGATATCAAACCCCCAGGGCCCTGTGAGCGAAGTATGCCGATAAGCGGATACTCAGATATATTGTCCAATCGATCCGGGAACTGAGAAGAAAGTGCATGTCTAATCTGTAGATATCTAAAGAACTGCGTTCTAGGGATGCCATAGGAGGAGCTTAGCGAGTCAAACGTTTTAAAAACCCCTTGTATGTACAGGTCACTAAGAGAGGACACGCCATACTGCGACCAGGCCCGGGCGCCAGGCAGGGCAAATAACGTCGGCAGACCAGGGTTGTGCCAAAGCGGGGTCTTCGCAGGTATATCAGAATAAGTGGACACCTTTTTCGCCTGACGCCAGACCTGTCCCGCCAGGGCATGGATGGGCAACAATTTCCCCCTAAACAAGGCCGGGTGTTCCAACACCGGCCACAGATTATGCAGACCCAGGTGGTGAGCCAGATGTGCCTCGGACCTCGGTAGGGGATCAGATGAGAGCCACTTCCTAATAAAACGGAGCTGTCCTGCCAGGTAGTAAAGAAACAGATCAGGGAGTGATGTGCCCCCGAGCTGCTTTGGTCGTTGTAGAGATGACAACCTAAGCTTAGATCTAGAGTTTCCCCATATAAAGGAGATAATGAGGGAGTCCATTTGTTTAAAAAATCTAAGGGGCACGGACACAGCAGAATGGCTTATAGCATATAGACATTTGGGTAGTACTATCATTTTAACTAGGTTGATTCTACCAGCCACCGACAAAGGCAGTGTAGCCCAAAGATTAAACTTAACCCTAAAGTGCGAGATGAGCGGAAAGATGTTCTGTTCCAAAAAACACCTATGGTCCCTAGATATAAAGATGCCCAGATATTTGCAGGTTGAGACTGTAGTCAATCCACATACCACATTCCCCTCAGCTACACTTGACGCACGGCCAATATGCATGTATGAGGACTTAGTCCAATTGGTCCGTAGGCCAGAATAATTACCAAATTCATCAATTATAGCCATGGCTCTGGGCAGAGACCGGGAGGGGTCGCTCATAAACAGGAGTAAGTCATCGGCATATAGTGCTGTTCTCTCCTCCCGGGTGCCTATCACTATGCCTTTATATATGGGGTCATTCCGAAGCAGTATTGCCAAGGGTTCCACCGCCAGAGCAAACAGTAGCGGTGACAATGGACATCCTTGTCTTGTACCCCTACCCAAAGGAAAGTAGGAAGACAACGCGCCATTAATGGACAGTGCCGCTCTAGGGGAACAGTATAGAAGGGAAATCCAGGTAACAAACCCCTCTCCAAATCCGTATCCTCGCAACACCTGCAATAGAAAAGGCCACTCGACAGAGTCGAACGCCTTTGTTGCATCTAAAGAAGCCATCGCCCAGTCATGTGAGGATGATGCCCCAATCTGAGTTATCACCTGAGCCCTTCTAAGATTATCCGATGTGGATTTTCCAGGCATAAAGCCTGTCTGATCCGGATGGACAAGGTCGAGAACAACAGAATTTAGCCTTTTCGCCAACATTTTAGTAAGGAGTTTATAATCTATATTAAGCAGTGATATAGGCCTATATGAGCCACAGTCCAGCGGATCCTTGTCAGGCTTAAGTAACAGGATAATGGTGGCGTCATAAAAGGACTCCGGGAGACTGGGACCCACAAAGGCAGCGTTATAACAGTCAAGCAACACCGGGAGAAGCAGGCCCCCATACTGGGCATAAACCTCCACCGGGATGCCGTCCGGACCCGGCGATTTGCCCCTTGCCATATCTGCCAGGGCACCCGATAGCTCCTCTAGCGTAAAAGGGGAATCTAAAAATTCACGTTGGTCTTCTGACAATGTAGGAAGGGGGATCAAGCCCAAATAGGTGGCAAGCTCTCCGTCAGTGACTCTAAGCTTGGAGAGGTATAACTCACTGTAATACCTATAAAATCTGTCACTAATGGCCAAGCTATTGGACAGTACCTCCCCCGTCTCTGAATGCACTCGTAGTATGGCAGGTGAGGCTGTGTTTTGATGTATTAGTTGAGCTAGAAAGCTGCTCGACTGGTTGCCGAGTTCGTAAAACTTCTGTTTGCTAAAAAACAGAGACCTACGTGCCTTGTCATGCAGTATATGCAGATATTGTCTACCTGTCTGCAACCATTGAGACCTAGCCTCATCAGTTGGATTAGCCACGTATGCGGCTTCGAGCGAGGCACACTGGGTCGCCAAGGTGGTCTCCAACAGCGAGGATTCCCTCTTTACAAAGGAAATGGAGGACTTAATACAACCCCTAAGATATGCCTTCATAGTTTCCCATAAGAGGAGCGGAGAAGTGTTTGGGGAATTAATGGTCAAAAACGTCTGAAGTTGATCAGGTATTCGATCATGTGGTACAAATAGTTTCAACCAAAATGGGTGGATTCGCCAACCCTGTCATGGCTTAGCAGCCGTACTACTATTTAATTGGACCAACAACGGGGAATGATCAGACACTGCCCTGGGTAAATAGGATATGGTCTGCAACAAAGAATATGCTTTAGTATTTCCAAAAGCATGGTCAATCCTGGACAGAGTATGTCTGTTGGCAGAGTGACAGGAAAAGGTGCGGGCCTCCGGAAACCGGACCCGCCACAAATCCAACCACCCCAATTCACGGATCACTCCGGCCATTGTAGTAGGGCGAGGCAGAGAGGGGGAACCTGGCTCCGCGGAGAACCGATCCAATGCAATATCCATAACTTTGTTAAAGTCACCCAAACATAATGCAATAGCCCCAGGGAATCGGGTCGCAAACTGCGCAGCCTGCTGGAGCACAGCAAGATCAGACGCCGGTGGCAAGTACACACCCAGGATAACATACAGGACAGAGTCAACCCAGGCCTGGACAAAAACGTATCGTCCCTCGGGGTCCCTTACAATGAGGCCTGGCTCCCACCTGAGTCTACGATGCACCAAGATGGACACCCCCCTGGAATAGGAAGTGTGTGTAGAGTGAGCCGCCCACTGAACCCATGGCTTCTGAAGTCGCCTGGAATTATCTGGAACCAAATGAGTTTCCTGAAGGCATATGAGGTGTGGGTCAGCCCTCCTAATCTGAGAGAAAACCAACGACCTCTTTCGTGGGCTACCCAGGCCCCTCACATTCCAAGATAGTACACTAAAGGACGCCATGGTCGTCTAAGAGTGTAATGTAATCATGGCAATTCAGGACCCCAAAAGTGACCCGCCTATGAGTGTGTAGCACGTGGCTGAGTGAAACACAAAGTGGTGTGCAGCAACCTAAGAACCATATACAAACGAAATGAACCATTACACCCCTAAAGGGTGTGAGACATACTACTGGCATAAACAAACAATATTTGTTAAATTAACCGTGGCTACAATTAACGGGGGAAGAAGTGCACCCACAGTGGTTGGTATACGGGGCACTGTCTTAAAGGTATGGATAATCACTAGGCTAGGAGATATACTATTCAACAGAGCCAGGTTCACATGAGTAAATGAGATACACCGGCGCCCCGGGGGTCGCCAGCCCAGGTAACTATAAGACTACAGGATACTATAATAACAGAACCGCACTTTTCATAAAACTACTTATGCAATAAACAAGAGCATCCCGTAATACATAAGTCCTTATGTATGGTCCGATCGGACCTCTCACCACACGCCGTCAGGATCATCGTCTCGGAGATCGAGGAAGAAGAGATAGCCAGTCCTCCACATCCCTCGGTGAAGTAAAGAAAAGGGACCTGCCGTCATGGACGACCCGAAGACGTGCTGGGTAAATCATGGAGTATTGTATAGCCTTTTCTCTCAACCGCCTCTTAACGGCCACGAAGGATGCTCGGGTCTTCTGGAGAGCCGCCGAGAAATCTGGAAACATGGCCACTGCTGCTCCGTTGTACTTAAGCTCGCCGGCCTGGCGCGCAGCCCGCAACGCCGTATCCCGATCCGTGCTGTTAATCAGACGGGCCAACAAGGGTCGAGGAGGTGCGCCCTGAGGCGGCGGTTTAGCCGGAACCCTATGGGCCCGTTCCACTGCAAATATTGGTGAGAAGTGAGCCTCCGGCAGGACATTTTTCAGCCACCCCTCCACAAAGGCCCGAGGATCTTCACCCTCCGCCCGCTCCGGCAGGCCCAGGATACGGAGGTTGTTTCGTCGCAATCTATTCTCCAAGTCATCCGCACGCTGGGTCCACAAACTTGCAGCTCTCTCCAGCTCCTGGAGTTTGGCAGGAAGTGGGTTAACAGTGTCCTCTACCTGAGAGACCCGATCCTCCACCTCACACACCCTGCCTCGCAAGGTCTGAAAGTCCTGACGGAGCAGGCCCAGGTCGATTTTTACCTCCTCAATTTTCCCGGTCAGCGAGGAAGTGCCGGCATGGATCGCCTCCAGTAGCTGTCCAGTAACTTGCTTTAAAGTGGGCTCGGGGTCCTCCTCTGGAAGGGCAGGAGAGGCTGCCTCAAGCGATGGTGATGTAGAAGAGGATGCTGCCCTGGAGAACCCCCTCAGGCGATCAGAGACAGAGGTTGATTGCGGGCGACTCATTTTAGAGAGTCGGCGGCCGCTCTTCCTGCGTTCCGTACGGGTGGATATGTTGGCAGAGGAGGAGGTGTGATTGTAGCAAGACCTGGCCGGCCCCAGAGGATTATAGACAAGGTCTCTGGCTAATAGCAGTTGCACAGTAGGAGCCTCTATGTCAGGCCACAAGGGCCAATAAGCCAGCCGAGGACAGACAGTAACTCAACAGTCCAATAGTATCGATGGCAACAGACTCTGGATTATAAGCGATGTCTCCAAGAGAGAGCCGTCAGCAGAGTAATGAAATAAATAGATTGCCAGGAGGAACTAAGAGGGAACGGATGGCAACTCAGCGATCCAATAGTGCCGATAGCAACAGTCACTGGATTATAAGTAAGGCCTCCAAGAAGGCCAGTAGCGAAGTGATGGAGTAGATAGATTGCCAGGAGGAACTAGAGGAGGACAGATGGTAACTCAACAGTCCAATAGCACATACAGCAACCGTCACTGGATTATAAGTAAAGCCTTCCAGAGAAGCAGTCAGCAGGACGATAAATCGTACAGAGGCACACACCTTCAATGGGTCAGAGACAGTTGATGGCTGCCACAGATATTGCCTTGCACTACTGCCCAGAGGAGCCAAGGGATGGTCCTATCGTGCCCAGCAGCAAGGAGGAGAGAGGAATGCCGGCTCCCAAACTTCCAGGCAGGGATAGAGGGAACCGTCAGAGATAGGCTCAGCTCGCCAGGAACGCCAGACTCAGCGCCCCCTCATCAGCAGATGGCCAAACCGGTCAGGGTTAAAATGGCCGCCCGCCACGTGGAGAGAGGGGGAGACCGCCGTCCGGGTGCCAGCAGGACCAGCGGCCCCAGCGGTGCCTGCACAGCCCAGGCCGGCCCACGAGCGCAGCCCCAGAACAGCAGCTCCACCCCAGCTCCAGGCCACAGCAGCGCGGGACAGAGCGGCTCCGGCAGCGGCGGTGGGAGTGTATGGCCGCCGGCCACGTGTAGCGATCACCGACTACTACCCAACGGAGAAGGACACCGGCAGAACGGGAGCTCTGGAACCAGGAGGAGGGCCTCAGAAGTGCGTTCCAGCGGACAGCGACTCCGGGCACCGGTAAGCAAGGATGGATTTCAGGATGGATGAGCGGCTCTAGCCGGAGCTCCGCTCACATGCGACCGTCCATGTCGCGCGCTAGCCCCCCCCCCCCCCCCCCCCCAAATATTAAAAAAAAAATAAAATTTTTTTTTTCCCCCCCCCCCACAAACGCCCCCCCCCCGGCCCCCCCCCCCCCCCAACCCAAACCCCCCAAAACAAAATATACGATATTATAGCCCAAGGGTCCCCAAAAAAAAAGGGGGACCCCCCCCCCCCCCCCCCCCCCCCCCCCCCAGCCGCCCTAACAACCCCTCGGACCCCACAATCCCATAAATGCTGCCACAAAAGCAAAAAGTTTGGAAAGTTTAGTTACACTTTAAATCTAGTGTTAGGGTATAGTTACAGGAATAATTTTATTGGCAAAAATCTGAAGGTTTAATAGAAAGATGTACTTTGTGAGTATCAAACAGCAGAGACCCTGATACAATAGTGGGACAAGGCATTGCATGATAGAGAATTTTTCTTAGATTCATAGGACACATCACTATTGGGTGACGAAGGGTAATATGTTGTGTCTTAGACTATATGGAGTATAATGGGGACCACCAGGTGTCCGTTGGGTTTCCGCCAAAACCAGCAGAGAAAAAAGTCTTGCCGATTTTAGACGGAATCTGCAGCGGAGTCTCCCACTATTCATGATTTGGATATTACACCAGTTCTTATATCTCCCAGCATATAATGGAGGAATTTGCATTACATGTGACTGGTATTACACAGCATCCTCACAAAGTGATGGTTACATAAGCCACTCAGTATGGGAGCTGTGCCCCATAGTAATGTGACCCAAACTGAGAACATGCCACCCCCTACTGGTAATCCTGGGAAGTTTCTCTTAACATCTCTGTGTATTATTTGTAATTGTAATATTCTGGCATGTTCAGTGTAAAGTGTAAAGACTAGTGAATATGCTGAACTGGTAGGTGTTAAAATATCAAGTGGATAGAAAGATAGACAGAGGAAGAGATAGATGATAGATGATAGATAGATAGATAGATAGATAGATAGACAGACAGAGAGAGAGATAGATGATAGATAGATAGATAGATAGATAGATAGATAGAGGAAGAGATAGATGATAGATAGATAGATAGATAGATAGATAGATAGATAGATAGAAAGAAGAAGAGATAGATAGATAGATAGATAGATAGATAGATAGATAGATAGATATGAGATAGATAAGGGATAGATAGATAGATAGATAGATAGATAGATAGATAGATAGAAGAAGAGATAGATAGATAGCTAGATAGATAGAGGAAGAGATAGATAGATAGATAGATAGATAGATAGATAGATAGATAGAGATAGATAGATAGATAGATAGATATGAGATAGATAGATAGATAGATAGATATGAGATAGATAGATAGATAGATAGATAGATAGATAGATAGATAGATAGCAGAGATACAACTAGGCAGTTCTTCATCTGGGGCAAAGTTTCAGTGTGGTACCCATGACACACACAGAGAACTACAACTTAACAAAAACTTGTCCCTCACAAAAAAATAATGTAATATATACACCGCTATGCCACATACATACATAGAAGCACTATATAGCAGACATACCGTATATAATATACATACATTGCTTTTACACACATGGACACACACATTATACAGTATATATGTTACCGTTAAAGTGCGAAAGTCGGGAATGTGCACATTCCCTAGATAATCTGCAGATTAACTGATTTGCTCAGTTAATGTGCGGAATCAAGAGTTTTCCGCACTTTACCTAGGTAATGTGCACATTCACTGCTTGCGTCCCGTTAAAGCTGAAAACTTCGTTTGTATCATGAAATTCGTGTCTGCCTGCTAGCGCGCGTCCCGTTAAATTTGAAAACTTTCGTGTCCGCCTGTTAGCACGGCTGCGCGGGAATTTGTGCGGTGATTAACTCCTAGTATTGTTTCATGTCCAAATTCGTGTCTGCCTATTAGTGCGGGGATTTGTGTGGTGATTTCTTTTGAAAGCAGAGAAATTGAACTCCTAGTATGCAAAGAAGCGCCGACTTGGTCAGTAAAATGATTCTTCACAAACCTCTTTAGCGGAGATTCCAAATACATTATGCCAGCAAAGATGTTCTTTTCACTTTAACGAGTGCCTAGTAGGTAATGTGCAGATTACCTAGGCAATGTGCAGATTACCTAGGTAATGTGAGTAATGAAACCAGTTTTCTGCACTTTAACCTTCGTCAGGCTGCATAATTTTACAACGTTAACAGGCTGCAGAGGTACAATTGTACCTTCATATATTTTGAATTAAGATAATGCAAGGAAAAAAGAATAATATTTTTTTTAATGATAATGCTATTTTATTATTATAAACAAGTAAAAAAACTGTTCATTTACATTATAAAAGAAAATGTATCACCGTCGAGGAGCAATTATTTCCATTTAGAGGCCATACTAAATTTACCCAGTATATACCTTCAAAACCAGCTAAATATGGCATAAAGATTTTCTGGGCTTGTGACTCGTCAAACGCCTACCCATTACAAGGTCAGCTCTACACTGGGAAACCAACTGATGGTCCTCGACAAGTAAACATCGGTGAACGAACAGTATTGGACCTAGTGAGCTCGTATAAAGGCTCTGGAAGAAATGTCACCACCGATAACTTCTTTACAACCATGGAACTAGCTAAGGTATTGACCTCCTGGAACATGACACTAGTTGGTACAGTGAGAAAAAACAAAAGGTTCCTACCTAGCAACATGCAGCCTGCCAAAGAAAGGCCTGTAAACTCGACAAATTTTGCCTACAATCATGATGCAACAGTCTGTTCATATGTACCAAAGAAGAACAAATCAGTCGTGCTTCTATCATCTATGCACGTTACGGGAGAAGTTGAAGAGACACTAGCAGCCAAGCCAGAGATAATAAAATACTACAACAAAACAAAAGGCGGAGTTGATGTTATGGATAAAATATTGGGAGAGTACACTGTGAAACGACGAACATTACGTTGGCCTCTGGCATTTTTCTACAATATGATTGACGTCACTGGGTTAGCATCCTACATCATCTACAGAGAACACAATCCAAGCTTCAGGATAAAGGATCAACGAAGAAAGTTCCTGAAAGATCTCGCAAATCAGCTGTGTATGCCTGCAATTGAAGATCGTAGTACAAACCGAATGATGATGAGAAACCATTTTCTTCGAGGTGCAGTAGAAATGGTGCTTGGACGATGCATTCTGGTAGCATCGCAAGCAGCAGCTGGCCCTCAAATACCTCATGGTAGTCGTGGACCCTCCCCTGTTGTTGGTAGTTGCTATGTCTGCCGAGACCTGAGGCGAAAACAACGTAAGACTAGAAAGTCTTGTGTGGTTTGTGTGAAACCCATTTGCGATGAACACTCGGTAGCAAAGACAACATGCATTACTTGCGAAGAAAATCAATAAAAAAAGTTTCTTACATTTTCTTTTATAATGTAAATGAACAGTTTTTTTACTTGTTTATAATAATAAAATAGCATTATCATTAAAAAAAATATTATTCTTTTTTCCTTGCATTATCTTCATTCAAAATATATGAGGGTACATTTGTACCTATGCAGCTTGTTATGGATGCAAAAATATCTCGACCCCTTATCTCGGAAGGGGGTGGAGATATTTTATTGAAATTTGGCCAATATATTCTGGACCAAAACTGCAGAGATGTCACGAAATTTCAGCCCTCTACAGCTTTTCGAAAAAAAAAGTTACCTAGGTAATGTGCAGATTAACTGATTTCTGCACTTTAATGGTAACATATACATGTCTACACATAGATTGAAGATGATAGATAGACTAAAAATAGATAGATCTGAAGATAGATAGCAGAGATAGATAGATAGATAGATAGATAGATAGATAGATAGATAGATAGATAGATCATAGATAGATAGAGAGATAGGCCACTGACATCATTCAGAAGGCCAGAAGAAGTCAGAAAAGGATGGGAACCTTCACCGGACATCACAACAGAGCCCAGGAGAGGTGAGTAAGGCTCTGTTCAGATCAGGTTTTTTACATCCGTTTAATGATTAAACATCAAAGTTAAAAATAATTCTTAAAAAAAAAAAAACACAGAAAATTATCCTTTTTTTTTTCTTCTTAACATTGATGTCTATGTAAACACATGGCCATCCGTTTTTTGCATCCGTTAAATGGATGTTAAAAATGTGATCTGAATAGAGGCATGTAGCGGGCCACAGCAAAAAAGTGCTTTTCAAGAAAGTCTGCAGAGGAAAACCGCCAGCATTTCTGTAGGTATAATTGACATGCTGCGATTTCCAAAACTGCAGGGACTCTAAAAAGCTGCGGCTTTTGCTGTGTTGTTTCCGCCGCGTAGGGCCCCGGCCTAAGACTGCCTTTTTTCAGGGGTGTACACAGATTCTGAACAGCACACCTCTCAGTGTATTTACACAGATAAATCTCCCCTATACAGCTCTAAAGCTCCTATTTTTCCTCTTTACCTTACATGATAAAGCTGGTTACCTGCAGTGACCACTAGGGGCAGCTTACTGCTTAGGAATTTACAGCAACAACTATGGAGCCCAATAACAGCTGTAAATATCTCTTTGCGCGGAGCTCCTCCTCGTGTACCATTTTCAGGAGTTCTGCAAGAGGAGGATAGGAAACACTTTGCAGTTGCAGAAACTGAGCAAACTTTTTTCCCCATTTGCATTGTCCTACCACTAGAGATGAGTGAATTGGTTCATAAGGAGCAGGGTTTGTAACAAATTGTCCAAAAATCTCAGGTTCGTTTTGGGGTTCACCTTTCATGATTCGTTATTATAGTGTGGCGTCTCTTTAGACCCCAGAGTATAACAAGTAGAGGTCCCGGGGAGGTCATAGTCACCTTCCCTCACCTTTCCAGGGATATCCTTGTGTTGCTCCTTTGCAGATGCCTTTGGTCGTCTTCTAGTGCCCTGGGGGACTACTGAGCCCAATCATGTAGGGCATTCCCAGATCATGATGCTTGTATCCAAGTGTCATGATGTCGGCATGCCCCATGTGACTACTGAGGCCCAATCACAGGTCTCAGTGGTCCCCTGGAGCTGCTGACATCACCCAGGAGGGACCAAAGACACTTGTGGAGAAGCCCCGGATGCTGTGCGGTAGCCCATGTGAGGTGAGGGAAGAGCACCACATCTCCCCTGCACTTCCCAGGGGCCTCCATTATTATACTCTGTGGTCTGAAGCTCAATAACAGCACTTCCATTCAGACCCAACAAGTTTGGTCGGAAAAAACTGCTGGGCAAAACTTGCAAATATTTATGAACCAAATCTCACGAGGTTCGCCCATCTCTGCTTGCCAGACTGGGCTGGGTAAGGAATGGGGCATGGCCTGGCCTTTGGGGGCCAACAGAGTTACCATTATTCACTCCAGAAAACTGGTACAAATAACAACTCTCAGGTTACGGAGATTTAAGATTCTGGTGCATGGATCACCCAAGATGAGCCAAAATTATCAAGAGGTGTACGACGATGATTAAATATCATGTACTACATGCCAGTCGTAATAAACCTGCCCCAATGACTTTATAAGTGACATTTTCCCCTATGTGAAATGTGTAAAGAAACCTAACAGAAATGTTGACTGCTGCCAATGTAGCTGCATTTCTTCTTATTGTCCACTAGGTGGCAACAAATATGCACAAAAGAAAAAAAAACTAACACCGAAATAGGGTTCAGAAGTGAACCAGAAATAAAACCGCCAAACAGTATTTCAATAGATGTTTCAAAAGTAAGAAACCACTGCATGTATGTACGTAGGATGTGAGGGCAGATATATTACTGTACAGCCCATTATCAGATCTGGCCGATCTCCAAATCACAAAGATATCTCTGATAGTTAATGAAAAGAAAAAAACATTCTGGTGTTTTATGTCCTTTATCAACTCCTGTTCTTATTATATGTGTAAAACCTGCGGTAGGATACATTGTACTGAGCTTCTATTATACTCCAGAGCTGCATTTACACTTCTGCTGGTTTCTAATTACAAACAGTCAACTAACTTATCAATACATAGAGAGAGAGTGAGATAGTTATAGTTTTCTACATAATGTACAGTACTTGATGGAAAGACTATACATAAGAGATCATAAGTCACCAGGGCAAGCTCTATTCAGATTTTTTGCTGGTATGCAATGCTGGTGGATTTCATCTCTGAAGCCTATAGCTTTGTAAATGCAGCTGTGGAGTATAATACAGGATGTAACTCAGGATCAGTACAGGATAAGTAATGTAATGTATGTACACAGTGACTGCACCAGCAGAATAGTGAGTGCAGCTCTGGAGTATAATACAGGATGTAACTCAGGATCAGTACAGGATAAGTAATGTAATGTATGTACACAGTGACTGCACCAGCAGAATAGTGAGCGCAGCTCTGGAGTATAATACAGGATGTAACTCAGGATCAGTACAGGATAAGTAATGTAATGTAGGATGTACACAGTGACTGCACCAGCAGAATAGTGAGTCGCAGCTCTGGAGTATAATACAGGATGTAACTCAGGATCAGTACAGGATAAGTAATGTAATGTATGTACACAGTGACTGCACCAGCAGAATAGTGAGCGCAGCTCTGGAGTATAATACAGGATGTAACTCAGGATCAGTACAGGATAAGTAATGTAATGTATGTACACAGTGACTGTACCAGCAGAATAGTGAGTGCAGCTCAATTAACTTTGGGTGTGGCTCTGCTTAGCTGTGTGTGTGTGCTGCTCCTGAGCTCCAGGGAAGGAAGACCTATCCACCTGGGGCCTGCTCTCTCCTCCCCAGGGAGGGAGTGGGTTTCTAGGCATGAGTGAGGGAGACAAGACCCAGGCTCCTGTTCCTCGAACCAGGCCGGCGGGGAGCAGGAGAAGCCAGCAACCAGCCTGCACATTGGAGGACTCAGGGGTGAGACGTTCCACCAGGAGTCGCAGCAATGTGGATCCTACTCCCCCTGAGCCTGTAGAGGCTTGGAAAGGCCGTAAGGCCTCCAGCAAGGAGGCTGCTAGCAAAGTGGCATCCAGTGTGGAGAACAAGTCTGTTGACACAGACAGTAGCGGTCCTGCTGAAAGTACTGGAGGAAAGCTGGGTGCTGCCAGCAGAAAACTCGCTCCCACCGGAGGAAAGCTGAGTGCTCACGGAGGTGAGGCCGACCTCAGCGAGGAAGGCTGGGGGCTGCAGAGGCCCCGGGAGTCTATTACCACCTATGGCTCCCGAGTTATGAGTCACCTCAGTGAGTAGGAAGAGGCAAGTAAGACGGTGAGGAGGCTTCGGGAGGAACTGCGCTGTGCCCAAGCCAGGGCTAATGTGCCCCTAGAAAGGAGGAGGCCTGAAAGCTTGGCTGAGATAAACAGACTTAAGTCTGAAATTGACGCCTTGGAAGAAAGGAAAGCGGTAATTCGGGAGAAGAGCGGTCCTTTCAAGGAAAAGCTGCTGAATGAGGACCGGTTCAGAGAGATGGCGGATGAGAAGGAGAGAAGGATGATGAGGCTCTAACCTGAGAGCCAGGTGGATGTGGAGGAGGAGATGGATGAAGACCAGCAGCCAGGTCCACCTGCCAGTCCGCAGCAAGGTCCACCTGCCAGCCCGCAGCAGGGTCCACCGGCCAGCCCGCAGCAGAGTCCACCGGCCAGCCTGCAGCAATGTCCACCTGCCAGCCTGCAGCAACACCAGCAGGTTCCGTACAGCGGCCCCCCTGCAAGGCAGGCGGCAGTGACACCTAGCTGCAGTTCTGCCGACTCAGGGGATGATAGTGACAGCAGCAGCCAGGGAGGGGCGCTAATGGCCCAGATTAAGCAGCTGGAATCCCCAGTGTGCCTCCAGAACTTTTCCTTTGGCAGTGATTTCCCAGAGGAGGCTCCTGTAGGCTGCAGAAAGAAGAAGAGCAAGCCAAAAGAAGTGGTGAGTTTGGTCTATAGCCCCCTCCCTGTGTCCCCTGGGTCAGCTGTGGGGTTGGTTCGCTGTGCAGGCCCCGTTGCCCAACCTGGCTCGGGTCCTGCAGTGGACTCGGTGCAAGGGAGCGGGGAGATTGCAAATGAAGCTAATGTAGCGAGGGGCTCTGTCTCTGCTTGCAGTAGCATTGATGGAGCAGGGAAGGCAATGGCTGAAAGGCCGGATATTATGGGCGGCCCAGCAGCGGGAATATTGTCAAACTCCGGTTCTGTGGTTCATTCCCTGGTGGGAGGGGGGGGGGGTGACCCAGTGCCGGAGGTGATTGCGGTTGCTTCGGCGGCTCCTGGATCTGCTGCAGCGGGTCACTTAGTTGATCAGCGGCAGCAGTGTGAAGGGGTTGCCGGGGCTGAGAACGCCAATCCTCCCATCCAGAACACTAAAAAAACTACTAGCAAAGTACTTTTTTGTGTGGGTATTGCAGACAACCAGGTCTCTGAACTTGATAGTGTAGGAGATCAGCGGCGCCTTGTGCCTGCTAAGGATCAACGGAGACTTTTGAATAATAAGAAAGGCAAAGTAACAGCTAGTACTGATGATGTGGAGGGCACAAGGGTGACTACAGTCGGGGTCACCTCTAGACATGGTTCTGTGAAGGTGGTCCCATCCCTTGTGCCCAAGGATGCGGAGGTGGCCTCATCTACCCCTGATGTTACTGGTCCAGCTGGCGCAAATGGACGTTCGAATGAGGTTATAGTTTCTGGTGTGAGTGGTGCGAGCAGTGGAAAAAAACTACCAGCTAATGGTGTGAGTGAGGGTATGGAGGTTAGTATGGCTGACTGTGAGATGGAGGTGGGTAATCCGAATGTGACTGATGTGGGGGCTGGTCCAGTTGTCACCCCAGCAGTGGCAGTCCTTGTTAGAAGCTACGCCAATGTCGCTGCTGGGGAAAGTGGGATACAGACATCCTCGTCTCCAGGTTCCAGGGATGGCTTTTTGCAACGCCGCCTCTTGGAGGCCTTAAAGAAGGGTGAAAGAACGATCAATGTAGAGGGACGGGAGGTTGATCTGTCCTTTTGGATTGACAGGCATGGCCTGTCAGCCTTCCCGAGAAGAAAGGGGCGGGCAGACCCCGTGGTCTCTCCCGACAACCGGGCCAGGTGTTAGACGTAGGAATGTGGTCCGTCTTCGGTGGCAAGGCAATGAGGCATGTCCTCCTAGGGCAAAAGTGGTTGAGCTGCTGCTGAAGATGGCTTCAGGGCAAATTACATCTATGCCCTGATACATCCCTATGGGCTTGAGCTCTTCTGGTCAAACTATGAGCTGACAAAGAACGAGCCTGAGTGGCGGGACTTTTTTGTGCTGGCAGTGTCCCGCCAGAGCGAAGTTAAGAAAGTGACTGTTCTTACCCGTAATGAATCACTTTCTTGTGTTGATATCATGACCTGGATGGGTCGCTATGGGGAGGTCATGGGAATACCTCAAAAAAATCGTGATGAGTTTGGTATCTGGTCAGGGTCATGGACCTTTATGGTTAAACTGAGGCGTTCTGGTAGCTCTGTTGCCCACATTCCTTCCTCTGCCTTCCTGGGGAGGGATCGTATCCCGATCTTCTACCAGGGTCAGCCAAAGCTTTGTCACAGGTGTGGCGACCCCACACATTTCAGTGCAAACTGTACTGCGCAAGTGTGTGCATTGTGTGGGGATAAAGGCCATCTAGCCGCATCCTGTGCAAAGATTAGGTGTCACCTGTGTGGTGGTCTAGGTCACCCATACAGTCGTTGTCCTCTTTCTTTTGCTAATGCGGTCTCAGCCCCGGTGCGTGAAGGCCATGAGGCTGAATCTGCTGGGGAGGGGACTAGCAGAGGTGGAGAGACTGAGGGGCCAGTGAAGAACAGCAAGAAAAAGACGCCTGCCCAGCTAAGGCGTCTAGAGAAGCGTCAAAAGGATAGAGGACTGAGGGAGTCTCAGGTTGCTGGGACAACCTCTGGCCCTGTCCTGGAGACAAAACCTGCTGCTGAGGCCCCGAGGGATGACGCACTGGATGAGGAGGTCAGGGGGATCCAGAACGAGGAGGGCGCCGCATCCTCAGAGTCCTCCCATTATGAAAGTATGGACGAGGATAATAGGATGTGGCTGGAGGGAAAACGGAGGCAGGGTGCCAAAAAGAAGAACAGGAGTAAAAAGAAGGGAGATTTAAGATCTTCTCCTACCCTGACCACGGTACCGAAGGAAGGTAAAACCAACCCCCCTCTGGTCGAGCTTTCAAATCGGTTCCTCACCCTTGACGAAAACTCTTCTTCGGGAGAGGAGGATGAGGGTGAGGGGCCAAGGGCGACGGAGGGGCTTTCAGGAGGTGTCGAGTCTTCTTCTGGGGATGTGCGATCCTCAGAAGGTGAGACTGGCGTGGAGTCTGGGGACGAGGATAAGGGAGCAGGTGCTAGACCTGAGTCTGCTAACTCACAGGAAAAGGAAATGGACACCTTAGTATCACTGAAAAGGGGGGGTTCCTTCTCTGAAGGGGATGGGAATACAGGTAAGAAGAAAGCCGTCTAACTCAATCACTCAGGATGGCGGCACCCACTCCGTTGACTCTGGCGTCTATTAATGTCACCAGCATTAAGTCAGATTCGGCTAGATTTGCGGCCTTTGATTTTCTCAGCCGTGTTGAAGCCGACATTTTATTTTTGCAAGAGACCAGGCTGCCAAATTTGGCGGCCGTACATAAAGCTAGAAGGGAGTGGAGGCGAGGTCCATCTTATTGGTCTCTTGCGGCCGAGCCGTATAGCGGAGTGGCGGTTCTTTTTACCGCAGCGGTAGAATGCAGACGAGTTATTGAGTTAGAAATGGGGAGATGCCTGATCTTAGATGTCCTCATGAAGGGACAAGAGCTCCGCCTTATTAACATCTATGGTCCCAATCTAAGTGGAACAGGAAATGTCTCTTTATGAGGATCAAGCCCTACCTTTTTACAAGTCGGCAGGTGGTTTTTGGAGGGGACTTCAATGCTGTCATGAGGCCCCAGGATAGGGGAGGTTCCAGAGACAAGCTGACTTATGATAGCGTTGCGCTTAATAGTATAGCTAGTGAGGCTCGCCTGGTGGATGTCCACATCCGGCACACCCCAGGCCACGCGGGGTTCACCTATCATAGGGGTAGATGCAGGTTCAGAATAGATAGGTTTTATTTAAAGGAGGAAGCCGTCTCTTCAGCAGTGTCTGTTGTTGAGGTGGAGCTCTCCGATCACTGTATGATTTTGTTTTCCCTGAATGTTACAGAGACCCCCCGGATGGGTAGAGGCTACTGGAAGCTCAATTCGTCTCTCTTGGAAGAAGCGGAGATACGACAATCCTTTGAGGATTTTCTTCAGAGCCAGGTACCACTGCTGGATCTTTGTAGCAGTAAGTCTGAGTGGTGGGAGATGTTCAAGAAAAGGGTGGCGAGATTCTTCCGCCAGCTCTCGAGCCTCAGGAGTCTGGACAGGTACCGCCTGTATCAAGGCCTGAGGAGGAAACTCGAGCATCTTGTCTCGACTGGAGGTAGCCATGAGGATATTTCCAGAGTGAAATCTTTGCTTAAGAGGTGTCAGTATGATAGGCACGCATCTTTGGTTTTTGAGAGGGATTACGGGAAGTACCGCTCGCCCGACCCTTACAGAAACTGTAAGATGTCAGTGAGTAGTAAGGTTATCACAGGGCTGATTGATAGTACAGGATCCCTGAAAAGGTCCAGATCAGGGATCCTGGAGGTCGTCAGATCCTTCTACTCACACCTCTTGGGGAAGAGGGATCTAGATCGGGATGTGATGTCGGCTTTCCTGGCTGAAACTGTCCCTGAACAAGGGGATAACCCCCTCTCTTGACGTTTTGACAGAGATGATTAGGGAAGAGGAAGTCAGACTGGCCATTGATGGGCTTCGGCTCCAAAAATCGCCAGGTACGGAAAGCTTAACATCCGAGTTCTATAAGACCTTTAAGGACATCTTGGTTCCCCTCTTGACTGAGTTATTCAATGAGTGTCTTTCCTCGGGCACTCTGCCTAGGTCAATGAGGAGGTCTGCTCTGATCATCCTATCAAAGGGTAAGGACCGATCTTGTATTGAGAATTGGCGTCCCATAGCGCTACTCAATGCAGACAGAAAGATTCTGGCAAAGGTGCTGTTCAATCATCTGGTGAAGTTTGCACCCCAGCTCCTTTCAGTGGCTCAGCACTGCTCTGTTCCAGGCCACAGTACAACTAGTGCTGTGCTTGGTGTCCGGGAGGCAGTGGAGCAGGGTAGGGCAGGTCACTGGAAGGGGTACTTGCTGTCCTTGGATCAGGCTAAAGCATTTGATCGAGTTAACCACGAGTATCTTTGGTCTGTCCTTCTGAGATATGGCCTGCCGGGGGGGGTTTGTTGATTGGCTTAAGACCTTGTATGCAGGGGCAGAGAGTTTCCCACTTGTTAATGGTTGGGTTGGCCGCTCTTTTGAGGTTGGGTCTGGCGTTCGCCAGGGCTGTCCTTTGAGCCCACTGTTATATGTGTTTGCAATTGACCCTTTCCTTAGGAGGGTTGATTGTGGACCATTGACGGTGGTCGGGATGGACCGGGTGATGCCGGGGTCGACCCTGAGAGGTGGCGTATGCTGACGATGTCACTACCTTTGTGTCCTCACAGAGGGAGGCAGAGTGGGTGATGTCTGAGGTTGATCGCTACTCAGAAGCATCTGGGTCCAAGATCAACCGGGATAAGTGTGAGAGTCTCTGGCTGGGAGGGGGAGATCCTGGTTTTGATCTCCCGGACACCCTTCCAGGGCCCCAACAATCTGCAAAAGTCCTCGGCATCGAATTTGGTCAAGGGGATTACCCCATGCAAAATTGGGACAGCAGGCTTAAGATCGCCGTTCAGAAGGTGGACCAATGGAAGGGTTGGTCTTTGACCCTAAGAGAAAGGGTAAACCTGATCAAAACTTACCTGCTCCCTTTGCTGATATATCTGGGCAGTGTGTGCATCTTGCCAGAGACTTCCTGGACTCGGGTCTACAGTGTGTTCTTCCAGCTATTATGGGGGAATAGACTGAACCTAGTCAAGAGGGAGGTTACTTACCGTACGAGGAGACAAGGGGGGTTGTGTATGGTCAACCCTGTGGTGTTCTTAGTGAACACCTTTCTTAAGATCAACATTGCAAGCCTCTGGCAAGAGAGGGCTCCTCCGTGGGTTTTCTCCTGTAGGGGATGGTTTCAGCCTTTCTTCCAGGAATGGGAGACAGGAGGGCAAGTGAAGGATCTTCGCACACCACACGGGCATCTTCCGGCTTACGTTGACCCGGTTCTGAAAGTAGTTCTCCGGTGGGGTCTGGGAGTGTGGGAGATCAGGACTTTGCCAAGGAAATTCCTTGACAAGAGGGTCCTGTCGACTCATTTTCAGAGCCCACTGGTGCTCAAAGATTGCCCAAGCCGGGATCTGGGGGTAGGTTTGAGACTTTTAAATTCCATCAGGATCCCCTTGAAGTTTTGGGACTTGGCTTGGCGCTGCTTCCATGGGAAACTGTATGTGAGGGATAACCTGAAGTGTAGAGGCTCTGAGGAAAGGGATTGTCCCCGGGAGGAGTGTGACAACGTGCTGGAAAGCATGGAGCACTTCTTGCTTCATTGTCCCTTTAATACAGAGGTGTACAACAGGGTGGGCGCTTCCATCAGTTGGCCCAGGTTGCCTGGTCTCTCTTATGCGGAGTGGGCCTATGGAGCATTCAGAGTCCTTGGTGGTCGGGACCGGTGCACTTTATTCTTAGTTAGCCTAGTGGTTAGGTACCACACGTGGAACGCACGGTGTCTAGTATCGACGCAACAGAAAATCCTCCTGGTGGCTGAGGTGGTTAGGAACATTCTTAGTGACCTGGTGAGCAAAGGCCCAGGAGAGGTGAGGAAACATAACAAACAGTGTTACTCACCCCTCCTAGGCTCCAGAGGAGGTCCCTGTTGTCTTCCGGCCTCCTAAATTATGTTAGTCACAGAGACTTAGTGGTCTCTGACATCATTCAGGGAGCCAGAAGAACCACACCAGCACCCAAGAGAGGTGAGTGACACTGATATGTTTAATCACCTCCCCTGCACCTCTGCTAATTTTCTAACATTGTTGGGCGGAGGGGGGCATTACAATTTTCACCTCAGGCAGAAAACCAGAAAACTTAGAATCAGCCCTGATTATAGTGAGCAGTATCCATGTACTGTGACATCACTGTGTACATTATCTTTGTACTCTGACATAATTGTGTGTATTATCGCTGTACTGTGACATCATTGTGTTTATTAAGCCTGTACTGTGACGTCATGATGTGTATTATCCCTGTACTGTGACATCACTGTGTGTATTATCCCTGTACTGTGACATCACTGTGTTAATTATCTCTGTACTGTGACATCACTGTGTTCATTATCTCTGTACTGTCATATCACTGTGTATATTATCCCTGTACTGTGACATCACTGTGTATATTATCCCTGTACTGTGACATCACTGTGTATATTATCCCTGTACTGTGACATCACTGTGTATATTATCCCTGTACTGTGACATCACTGTGTGTATTATCCCTGTACTGTGACATCACTGTGTGTATTATCCCTGTACTGTGACATCACTGTGTGTATCATCCCTGTACTGTGACATCACTGTGTATTATTCCTGTACTATAACATCACTGTGTGTATTATCCTTTTTCATTAGGGAAACCAAAATTGATAGGTTTTGATTGCACTGAATCTACTCCTTAATATGGTCATGGTAGAGTGAATCCTCCTTCCATGTTTTGCTATGCGGCTTCATGGCTACCTGTTATACTACTATTATGTCTTACAGACTATAAGCTTGTTGTTTGTTTGGTTTATTGAAAGGCTAAAAACCCATTAAAAACATGACTAATATATAATAATATAAGTGACATAAGGGAAAACTAAGTATATAATTGGTTGTCTTGGCTATTTATAGATATATCATTCTGTGCTATCTTTCAGCCCTGCATAGGTAATGACCTCCGAGGGTATCAACCGAACAAGCACATTGTAAAAGTATCCAGCCTGCAAGTACCCACTGACGTCAGCATGCCAGCGACCAGGAGAGCCAGCCAGTGCTGATATCGGAGTTCCTATAATTAGAGCCAGGTCTGGGAGAGAAGCCGTAACGTGTCAGGGCATAGCAGTGACGAGGTTAATAAGCTGCCATTATCCATTAGCTGAAGGTGAAGGCTCACTTTTCAGCTAAGCTGCTGAATAGGTTGCCTATATAGCAATCCCCTAATACAATGTTAACATCTGGTATATGAAAGAGCAATACAATAACCAAAGTGGTTGCTGGACAAAAATTGTTGCCGCTGTACTGCATATAGGCAAAAAATTTACCCCAGAGTACAGTAGGTGGCGGCCCAGGGGAGGTGAAAAAAATTAAAAAACATTTATACTCACCTTCCCTTACCTTTTGGGCGTCTAGTGCTCGTCTGGTGATGCCTGGCACTCTTCTGTGATGTCACTGGCCCCGGCTGACATGGGTACACCAAGTGTCATGACGTCATGAAGCTCTGTGTGCCCATGTGACCACTGGTGGCTCAATCACAAGCCTCAGTGGTGACCCCAGTTGATGGTTGATACTCTTCTTCTCACAGGCAATGTTCCCATACACATTCGGTGTCTCATAACGTAATAGACTGTTTTCCGGGACAGCATGGACAAGGAACACCAAACGGCTGGACCACCAAACAGCACAAAAAGCATAACACAGTATACTAAACAGGGGTGGCTAACCTGTCTTGGGTAAGGACACAGTATATGCCCATTAATGGTCACCCACCTAAGGTTGCTAACTGGAGAAGTTGGCTTTAACCCCTCTGCAGGCACATTGGACCCTTTCCCAACATCTGCCATAACAGTACGGCAGATGTCAGATATTGAAATATTTCAGCCGCGATAGCCACCCGGGCTCCACTGTATTATACGGCTGATACCTGGCGGCAATGCCTGCACTGTTCGTGGGCATTAACCTCCTTGGTCTTTCAGTCAAAGCAGACCGAGGCGCCATTTTCCCAGCGCCGTATGGGCGTAGCCATGTAAGAGTGGATCACTGACTGCTAGTACAAAATTTGGTATTGCCATAATTGTACCAACCACTAGAATACAGGTGACATGTCATGTCAAGTTTTTCTCCATTCCTCCCCCATTCTGAATTTTGTTCCAGCTTCCCAGTATATTGTGTGGAATATTAAATGGGACCGTTACAAAGTACAATTTGTCCCACAAAAATGAAGCCCTCATATGGCCTTTGGAAGGCAGGGAATCAAAAATGAAAATTGAAAAATGGGGGATAGGGTTAAAAAAGTCTGCCTAAATAGATCCAAATTAAGCAGGTTGGATGCTGTTCATGTCAAGCCTGATACAATACATCATACATAGGTTGCCATGTTTAAAAAACAAACAAACATATACTATAAGGTATATGTTGCTTTTCTTTTGTGGTGACTGTATACAAACGTGCAACAGACTACAATACTACGATTTCCTTTGATAATGTAATTAAGTCTGCCATCTGGTAATGCTGAGATGACTCTGCTTACACTATCCCAGTCTACACAGAAAAGTGGACAGTGTCAAAAATGCAATATTTTAATATTTTCAGTATTTTTCATTTACAGTCTAGTCCTTTATGTAAAAGCCTTTTAAGAAGATGGTGAGTAATAACACACAGTAACTCTGTAGTGACAGAGGAGACCACAGTAACCACTGCCTCATCCCAATGTAGTCATCGCGGCTTTGCAGAGGTGTAGAGCATGTTGCTAGAGAAGTTTGCTCCGTACTTCCTGGCTGAAGTTCATAACCAATAGAAATGGAGCCAAGCAGCAATTCTCCTTTGTAGGAAAAGATGCAGTAGATATAAACTAAAGAGAACCCTACAGTAGCGTTCCCACACACAGGGCCTGGGTAATCTGGGCGATGCCTGATGTAAATGGGTCATACCACGGGGGAGTAACAAACAGCTTCTCCAGCAGTGCAACTCAGAGTTAGCGCACAATAGAATTTCCAAAAAATACCAGAATGACTGAGCGGCCGATGACCTGCGCCCATTTAAAATGACACCTCTCATGTAACACAACACACAACTCAAGGCAAACAATGCATAATATAATAGTGCAACAGTAAACCGTCTTGCACGACAATCCATTGCGCTAAGCCTTACTAGTGCTGTGCCTCCACTATAGCTGAGAGTGCAATCTGAACAGGGGCTTAACCCTTCCCATGTCTATTTCAATCAACTAGCCACCAGATCATGGGAAACAGCCACTTATTCAAGGTGTGCATTGTGTAAGGTGTGCTTTGATTAAGGTGTGCATTGTGTAAGGTGTACATGGTGTAAGGTGTGCATGGTGTAAGGTGTGCATTGTGTAAGGTATGCATTGTGTAAGGTGTACATGGTGTAAGGTGTGCATTGTGTAAGGTGTACATTTGTAGCACCTTTCAGTATTGCAGGAAGTCATGGGCTAGATCAGGGGTCGGCGACCCCCGACACTCTTGGCACGTGAGGCTTATTTCCCTGGCACGGCAGTCCGACTCCTCACCCAACAGTTTTGATCGGACCAAACACGGCCGAAACGAAACTGCTATTATTATACTGTGGGGTCTCTTCAGACCCCCGAGTATAATAAGCGGAGCCCCCGGGGAGGTGATGAAACATAAAAGATAATGTTACTCACCTTTTCCTGCACTCCGCGGCCGCTCTGTGCTCTTCAGGCGCTCCTGCCTGAAGTCAGCTGACAGGGCCTCAGGGGTCACGTTTGCGTCTGGTGTCATTAGACATAATGATGCAACGTGACCCCTGAGACCCAATGAGCGGTCGCTGACTACAGGCAGAAGCGCCCGAAGAGAACACAGCGGCTGCAGAGCGTGGAATGGTGAGTACATTGTTTTTTTATGTTTGTAACCTCTCTTCGCCCTCCACTTATTATATTCTGTGGTCTGAAGAGACCCCACAGTATAATAATAGCTAGTGAGTGTGCAGGGGCCACTACAGCGCATAATACCGTGTGCAGGGGCCACTATGGGACATATACCGTGTGCAGGGGCCACTATGGAGCATAATACCGTGTGCAGGGGCCGCTATGGGACATAATACCATGTGCAGGGGCCACTATGGGACATAATACCGTGTGCAGGGGCCGCTATGGGACATAATACCATGTGCAGGGACCACTATGGGACATTATTCTGTATAACGGTGTGTTTTCTGTATTAAGGATGTGTTTTTGCACAGAAAACTCAGGCTTTTTTTTTTTTTTTTGTGCAAAAATGCACCAGTTTTACATCGAAGTAAAAGTTCCAGTGGCCTAAGAATATAGCTGCGTCCAGAAACATAATGTGTTTTCACCATAAGGATTCTGCCATACGGTGCTCCTGGACACATTTACCACTAATTGGGGGCTGCACATGGACTTTCATTGCTTCTAATCGGAAAGTACAGGAGCGTCCCAGGAAATAGCAGTAAGCGCATGTGTCCTAAAGCATCTGGTGGCAGCACTTCTGTGTTATGGTTTGTGGTATATGACTTTAGTTTAGGGGTCGTCAGACTTACAATTATTAACCGGCACTCCAAGTACCTCATCTTTGATTTTTTTAATTAAAATCGGCACGCCGAACAAAAAAGGTTGCCTACCCCTGGGCTAGATAATACAGGATGATATGGAACATCACAGGTACAGTGATAAAGCCCAGCTGTGGTCATGAGGTGGATTTGAGCTGGAATCATTTGATGTAGCAGAGCTGGGCAGTGGAGTAGCTTAATAGTATAGTAGTATATTAGTGCCAAATAAAACCTGGTGCAGTGGAGCTGAACCAGCATTATAGCAGAGACTGATCAGCAGAGAAGTGACTGTGGATTTACTGAGTTGGTTCAGTAACATAGCTGAGCGGAGTCTGTGGAATAGCAAGACAGAAAAAAGCGTTACAGCAATATAGCTGGGTGGACCAGTAACACAGCAGAATGGTCTAGCACAGGGGTAGGCAACCTTTTTTGCTCGGCGTGCCGATTTCGATTAAAAAAATCAAAGTTGAGGTACTCGGAGTCCCGGTCAATAATTGTAAGTCTGACGACCCCTGCACACGGTATTATGTCACATAGCAGCCCCTGCACACGGTATTATGGTGATAGTACTAGTGATAATTGCTATTACTATTATTTTAGCGTGTAACAGATATCACTAGAGAGGCGGGCGGCGTAATTTACTCTATAAAGATCAGGTATGGACAGGACAGGGACAGTGAAAAAATGTAAACTTTATTGGTGACTTTGTGCAAGTGTTGTGTAAGTGTTTGGTGCGACACTTCTGGTGCTGCGACCTGGACGATGGTAAATGTCTGGGTCACAGCGCCAATAACTTCCTGGTTATGTGATTAGGCTCAGAGGGGTATTACATTATCCCTCTATGTGACTAGCAGAGAGCAAAAGTACAGTATGCTCTCTGGTAGGAGAGAGGATAACATGGACAGAAGTCTCTGCTACCCCCTCCCCCATCACATACAGCTTATGCACAGACAATGAGGAGTTAACATTGTCTCTGCAGCTCCTCCTCCCCCCTCCTTCCTTAGCTCTAAGATCCTGGCTGAGGCAGGAGGGGGGGACACTTTAGAGCCCCATTTCTAAGGATCTGTTAGGGCCACAAAGATGCATCTGGATTCATTTTAAAGATGAGAATCTCATCTTTAAAACGATACCAAGATCTCCATGATTGACCTTACAGATTCAGAGCGATTCACTGTTAAATTGATGTCGGGAATTGAGATCTGCATTGGGATTTCAATGCCGAACATCGTTTTCACCAGCGAATCGCTCAGGATGTTTAAGGACGATCATGGTGATCTTGGTATCACCAAGATTCTCATCTTTAAAATGAATCCAAGTGTTTCTTTATAGCTTTAACCAATCCTGAGCAATTCACTCAGGTACAGTAGTAAAGCCGGCAATTACCGGCTGGGTGAGGACTCCGCTGCCATGCCAGGGAAATAAGCCTGGCATGCGTGCCGGGGGTTGCCGACCCCTGGTCTAGCACTATAGCAGAGACCAGTGACCAGAGATGAGGCTATTCTAGTGTAGCAGGCTCAGATCGGCCCACAGGTGAATCCCCCAGTGGGTTGTTGAGCCAGTTGGCCACCAGCTCACCCTGACATGGCACAGAACACTTATTGTACTTCATTAAAATACTCATCCTAAAACATCTCAACCAGGCCATATGTCAGGATAATATACGGGGTAGATAATTTAAGAAACTACCCAGTATATTTTTATATGCTGTAAACATACTGGATGGCTGAGATGACATCTCGGTGCAGAGTCAGGCCAACTAGTATCTTTCCTCCCTGGGCCCGTCTTCTCCATCATACTGCAGAGGACCCAAACATCTTGCTGATACCTGACATCTGCTGCTGTTGGCACATATCCCTGGTGCTCAGAGATAAGAGGGCCCAAGTTCAAGGCAAGAGCCTGTCAGCAGACTACTGACAGGACCCCAGGACGGAAACAGTCAGAGGTAAGGACTAAGCCACAGCTACTACTGGAAAATACACAGGGAACTTACAAAAATTCCACAGTGGTGCCTTGGACAGCTCTAGATGGGTATGAGGTGCAGTGCAGCAATGTTGCATGTAAAGCTTAGTTCACACCACATTCAGCCTGTATGTTGGCAGTTAGACCTGTTGCAGACATTAAAAACACACCATACAAATGAGAATTTTTCCAGAAAATTAAGTATGTCTCCAAGAAAATTACAAATGTTTTATTATACACATGTTTATGTCCTTTACCTGTATTGGAACAACACAAAAAAACAGAAAAAAAGGCAAATTGGACATAATTTCACACAAAACTCCAAAAATGGCCTGGCAAAATTGTTGGCACCTTTTCAAAATTGTGGGTAAATAACTTTGTTTCAAGCATTTGATGCTCATTCAAACTCACCTGTGGCAAGTAACAGGTGTGGGCAATATAAAAATCACACCTGAATCCAGATAAAAACGAGAGAAGTTGACTCAATCTTTACATTGTGTGTCTGTGTGTGCCACACTAAGCATGGAAAACAGAAAGAGGAGAAGAGAACTGTCTGAGGTCTTGAGAGACAAAAATATCAACAATCTCAAGGTTACAAGACCATCTCCAGAGATCTTGATGTTTCCTTGCCCATGGTGTGTAACATAATCAATAAGTTTACAACCCAAGGCACTGTAGCTAATCTCCCTAGACATGGACGGAAAAAAAAAATGGTAAAATGTTGCAACGCAGGATAGTCTGGATGGTGGATAAGCAGCCCCAATCAAGTGCCAAAGACATCCAAGTTGTCCTGCAGGATCAGGGGCATCAGTGTCAGCGCCAAGTATCCATCGACATTTGAATAAAATGAAAAGCTATGGCAGGAGACCCAGGAGGACCCCACTGCTGACCCAGGGACATAAAAAAGCTAGACTGCAGTTTACTGTCAAAATGTACGTGAGGAAGCCAAAATCCTTCTGGGAAAAACGTCATGTGGACAGATGAGACCAAGACAGAGCTTTTTGGTAAAGCTCATCATTCTACTGTTTACCGAAAATGGAATGAGGCCTACAAAGAAAAGAACAAAGAACCAACAGTCAAATATGGTGGAGGGTCAAAGATGTTTTGGGGCTGTTTTGACCAGGGGTGCCAACACATGACTGTAAATTTCATTGATCTGTCTCTATTGACCCAAGCCACTGATCTGTTTCTAATAGACGGAACTTGGACATCAGGTCACTTTATTGATTTCTAATGGATCTGCCGTGTTGTGAAAATTGACAAATACAGAACATGGCAGTTTTTTGATAGTTGTGAAAAACTTTCCATCAAAAAAAAAAAAATAAAATGGATATGTGAATAGACACATAGACATTCATTCATTCTTATTAAAAGACAAATCTGATGTGTATGTGTAAGATCCGTGGCAGAAATCTAAATAAAGGACAAAAATGGATAAATTTTTTTTAAACATTGATCTCTATGTAAACAGATCTGCAAAATGTATGTAAAAATCATGATGTGAATATAGCCTAATGTAGATATAGCAAATCCTTCCACATAACAGTCAGTAAGATCCACTGGAGCTGGAAATCACTTTGTATGATGGGGAGAGGAGATTTATCAGGGCCCTGAAATTAGGTGTCCGCATCCCATTGGGGGCACTGTGTCACTATATGGCACTGTGGCTGGCTGTGTTATAGATTCTTTATGGTTGGCACTATGATGGAACACTGTGGTTGGTACTATTATGGGGGCACTGTGGCTGTCACTAGGATGGAGCACTGTGGCTGGCACTATGATGGGGTACTGTGGCTGTCACTATATGTCGCACTGTGGCTCGCACTATGTTGGGGGCACTGTTGCTGGCACTATGATGGAGCACTGTGGCTGTCACTATGATGGGGCACTGTGGCTGTCACTATGATGGGGCACTGTGGCTGGCACTTTGATGGGGCACTGTGGCTGTCACTATGGTGGAGCACTGTTGCTGTCACTATGGTGGGGCACTGTTGCTGTCACTATGATGGGGCACTGTGGCTGTCACTATGATTGGGCACTGTGGCTGCCACTATGATGGAGGCACTGAGGCTGTCACTATGGTGGGGCACTGTGGCTGGCACTATGATGGGGCACTGTGGCTGTCCCTATGATGGAGCACTATGGCTGTCACTATGATGGGGCACTGTGGCTGGCACTATGGTGGGGCACTGTTGCTGGCACTATGATGGGGCACTATGGCTGTCCCTATGATGGAGCACTGTAGCTGTCACTATGGTGGGGCACTGTGGCTGGCACTATGATGGGGCACTATGGTGGGGCACTGTGGCTGTCACTATGATGGGGCACTGTGGCTGGCACTATGTTGGGGGCACTGTTGCTGGCACTATGATGGAGCACTGTGGCTGTCACTATGATGGGGCACTGTGGCTGTCACTATGATGGGGCACTGTGGCTGGCACTTTGATGGGGCACTGTGGCTGTCACTATGGTGGGGCACTGTTGCTGTCACTATGATGGAGCACTGTGGCTGTCACTATGATTGGGCACTGGCTGCCACTATGATGGAGGCACTGAGGCTGGCACTATGATGGGGCACTGTGGCTGGCACTACGATGGGGCACTGTGGCTGGCACTACGATGGGGCACTGTGGCTGTCCCTATGATGGAGCACTGTGGCTGTCACTATGGTGGGGCACTGTGGCTGGCACTATGATGGGGCACTGTGGCTGTCCCTATGATGGAGCACTATGGCTGTCACTATGATGGGGCACTGTGGCTGGCACTATGGTGGGGCACTGTGGCTGGCACTATGATGGGGCACTGTGGCTGTCCCTATGATGGAGCACTGTGGCTGGCACTATGGTGGGGCACTGTTGCTGGCACTATGATGGGGCACTGTGGCTGTCCCTATGATGGAGCACTGTGGCTGTCACTATGGTGGGGCACTGTGGCTGGCACTATGATGGGGCACTATGGTGGGGCACTGTGGCTGTCACTATGATGGGGCACTGTTGCTGGCACTATGGCTGTCACTATGATGGGGCACTGTGGCTGGCACTATGATGGGGTACTGTTGCTGGCACTATGGTGGGGCACTGTTGCTGGCACTGTGATAGGGCACTGTTGCTGGCACTATGGTGGGACACTATGATGGGGCACTGTTGCTGGCACTATGGTGGGGCACTGTGATGAGGCATTGTTGCTGGCACTATGGAGGGGCACTGTGGCTGTCACTATGGTGGGGCACTGTGGCTGGCACTATGGTGGGGCACTGTAGCTGGCACTATGGTGGGGCACTATGATGGGACACCGTTGCTGGCACTATGGTGGGGCACTGTGATGGGGCATTGTTGCTGGCACTATGGTGGGGCACTGTGGCTGTCACTATGATGGGGCACTGTGGCTGTCACTATGGTGGGGCACTGTGGCTGGCACTATGGTGGGGCACTGTTGCTGGCACTATGATGGGGCACTGTTGCTGGCACTATGATGGGGCACTGTTGCTGGCACTATGATGGGGCACTGTGGCTGTCACTATGGTGGGGCATTGTGGCTGGCACTATGGTGGAGCACTGTTGCTGGCACTATGATGGGGCACTGTTGCTGGCACTATGGTGGGGCACTGTTGCTGGCACTATGGTGGGGCATTGTCGCTGGCACTATGGTGGGGCACTGTTGCTGGCACTATGGTGGGGCACTGTTACTGGCACTATGGTGGGGCATTGTTGCTGGCACTATGGTGGGGCACTGTGATGGGGCACTGTTGCTGGCACTATGGTGGGGCACTGTGATGGGGCATTGTTGCTGGCACTATGATGGGACACTGTTGCTGGCACTATGGTGGGGCACTGTTGCTGGCACTATGATGGGGCACTGTTGCTGGCACTATGGTGGGGCACTGTGATGGGGCATTGTTGCTGGCACTATGGTGGGGCACTGTTGCTGGCACTATGGTGGGGCACTGTTGCTGGCACTATGATGGGGCACTGTTGCTGGCACTATGGTGGGGCATTGTTGCTGGCACTATGGTGGGGCACTGTTGCTGGCACTATGATGGGGCACTGTTGCTGGCACTATGGTGGGCCACTGTGATGGGGCATTGTTGCTGGCACTATGGTGGGGCACTGTTGCTGGCACTATGGTGGGGCATTGTTGCTGGCACTATGGTGGGGCACTGTTGCTGGCACTATGATGGGGCACTGTGATGGGGCATTGTTGCTGGCACTATGGTGGGGCACTGTTGCTGGCACTATGATGGGGCACTGTGGCAGGCACTATGGTGGGGCATTGTTGCTGACACTATGATGGGGCATTGTTGCTGGCACTATGGTGGGGCACTGTTGCTGGCACTATGGTGGGGCACTGTTGCTGGCACTATGGTGGGGCACTGTGATGGGGCATTGTTGCTGGCACTATGGTGGGGCACTGTTGCTGGCACTATGGTGGGGCACTGTTGCTGGCACTATGATGGGGCACTGTTGCTGGCACTATGGTGGGCCACTGTGATGGGGCATTGTTGCTGGCACTATGGTGGGGCACTGTTGCTGGCACTATGGTGGGGCATTGTTGCTGGCACTATGGTGGGGCACTGTTGCTGGCACTATGATGGGGCACTGTTGCTGGCACTATGGTGGGCCACTGTGATGGGGCATTGTTGCTGGCACTATGGTGGGGCACTGTTGCTGGCACTATGATGGGGCACTGTTGCTGGCACTATGGTGGGCCACTGTGATGGGGCATTGTTGCTGGCACTATGGTGGGGCACTGTTGCTGGCACTATGATGGGGCACTGTGGCTGGCACTATGGTGGGGCACTGTTGCTGGCACTATGATGGGGCACTGTTGCTGGCACTATGGTGGGGCATTGTTGCTGGCACTATGGTGGGGCACTGTTGCTGGCACTATGATGGGGCACTGTTGCTGGCACTATGGTGGGCCACTGTGATGGGGCATTGTTGCTGGCACTATGGTGGGGCACTGTTGCTGGCACTATGGTGGGGCATTGTTGCTGGCACTATGGTGGGGCACTGTTGCTGGCACTATGATGGGGCACTGTGATGGGGCATTGTTGCTGGCACTATGGTGGGGCACTGTTGCTGGCACTATGATGGGGCACTGTGGCAGGCACTATGGTGGGGCATTGTTGCTGACACTATGATGGGGCATTGTTGCTGGCACTATGGTGGGGCACTGTTGCTGGCACTATGGTGGGGCACTGTTGCTGGCACTATGGTGGGGCACTGTGATGGGGCATTGTTGCTGGCACTATGGTGGGGCACTGTTGCTGGCACTATGGTGGGGCACTGTTGCTGGCACTATGATGGGGCACTGTTGCTGGCACTATGGTGGGCCACTGTGATGGGGCATTGTTGCTGGCACTATGGTGGGGCACTGTTGCTGGCACTATGGTGGGGCATTGTTGCTGGCACTATGGTGGGGCACTGTTGCTGGCACTATGATGGGGCACTGTTGCTGGCACTATGGTGGGCCACTGTGATGGGGCATTGTTGCTGGCACTATGGTGGGGCACTGTTGCTGGCACTATGATGGGGCACTGTTGCTGGCACTATGGTGGGCCACTGTGATGGGGCATTGTTGCTGGCACTATGGTGGGGCACTGTTGCTGGCACTATGATGGGGCACTGTGGCTGGCACTATGGTGGGGCACTGTGATGGGGCACTGTTGCTGGCACTATGGTGGGGCACTGTGATGGGGCATTGTTGCTGGCACTATGATGGGACACTGTTGCTGGCACTATGGTGGGGCACTGTTGCTGGCACTATGATGGGGCACTGTTGCTGGCACTATGGTGGGGCACTGTGATGGGGCATTGTTGCTGGCACTATGGTGGGGCACTGTTGCTGGCACTATGGTGGGGCACTGTTGCTGGCACTATGATGGGGCACTGTTGCTGGCACTATGGTGGGGCATTGTTGCTGGCACTATGGTGGGGCACTGTTGCTGGCACTATGATGGGGCACTGTTGCTGGCACTATGGTGGGCCACTGTGATGGGGCATTGTTGCTGGCACTATGGTGGGGCACTGTTGCTGGCACTATGGTGGGGCATTGTTGCTGGCACTATGGTGGGGCACTGTTGCTGGCACTATGATGGGGCACTGTGATGGGGCATTGTTGCTGGCACTATGGTGGGGCACTGTTGCTGGCACTATGATGGGGCACTGTGGCAGGCACTATGGTGGGGCATTGTTGCTGACACTATGATGGGGCATTGTTGCTGGCACTATGGTGGGGCACTGTTGCTGGCACTATGGTGGGGCACTGTTGCTGGCACTATGGTGGGGCACTGTGATGGGGCATTGTTGCTGGCACTATGGTGGGGCACTGTTGCTGGCACTATGGTGGGGCACTGTTGCTGGCACTATGATGGGGCACTGTTGCTGGCACTATGGTGGGCCACTGTGATGGGGCATTGTTGCTGGCACTATGGTGGGGCACTGTTGCTGGCACTATGGTGGGGCATTGTTGCTGGCACTATGGTGGGGCACTGTTGCTGGCACTATGATGGGGCACTGTTGCTGGCACTATGGTGGGCCACTGTGATGGGGCATTGTTGCTGGCACTATGGTGGGGCACTGTTGCTGGCACTATGATGGGGCACTGTTGCTGGCACTATGGTGGGCCACTGTGATGGGGCATTGTTGCTGGCACTATGGTGGGGCACTGTTGCTGGCACTATGATGGGGCACTGTGGCTGGCACTATGGTGGGGCACTGTTGCTGGCACTATGATGGGGCACTGTTGCTGGCACTATGGTGGGGCATTGTTGCTGGCACTATGGTGGGGCACTGTTGCTGGCACTATGATGGGGCACTGTTGCTGGCACTATGGTGGGCCACTGTGATGGGGCATTGTTGCTGGCACTATGGTGGGGCACTGTTGCTGGCACTATGGTGGGGCATTGTTGCTGGCACTATGGTGGGGCACTGTTGCTGGCACTATGATGGGGCACTGTGATGGGGCATTGTTGCTGGCACTATGGTGGGGCACTGTTGCTGGCACTATGATGGGGCACTGTGGCAGGCACTATGGTGGGGCATTGTTGCTGACACTATGATGGGGCATTGTTGCTGGCACTATGGTGGGGCACTGTTGCTGGCACTATGGTGGGGCACTGTTGCTGGCACTATGGTGGGGCACTGTGATGGGGCATTGTTGCTGGCACTATGGTGGGGCACTGTTGCTGGCACTATGGTGGGGCACTGTTGCTGGCACTATGATGGGGCACTGTTGCTGGCACTATGGTGGGCCACTGTGATGGGGCATTGTTGCTGGCACTATGGTGGGGCACTGTTGCTGGCACTATGATGGGGCATTGTTGCTGGCACTATGGTGGGGCACTGTTGCTGGCACTATGGTGGGGCACTGTTGCTGGCACTATGGTGGGGCACTGTGATGGGGCATTGTTGCTGGCACTATGGTGGGGCACTGTTGCTGGCACTATGGTGGGGCACTGTTGCTGGCACTATGATGGGGCACTGTTGCTGGCACTATGGTGGGCCACTGTGATGGGGCATTGTTGCTGGCACTATGGTGGGGCACTGTTGCTGGCACTATGGTGGGGCATTGTTGCTGGCACTATGGTGGGGCACTGTTGCTGGCACTATGATGGGGCACTGTTGCTGGCACTATGGTGGGCCACTGTGATGGGGCATTGTTGCTGGCACTATGGTGGGGCACTGTTGCTGGCACTATGATGGGGCACTGTTGCTGGCACTATGGTGGGCCACTGTGATGGGGCATTGTTGCTGGCACTATGGTGGGGCACTGTTGCTGGCACTATGATGGGGCACTGTGGCTGGCACTATGGTGGGGCACTGTTGCTGGCACTATGATGGGGCACTGTTGCTGGCACTATGGTGGGGCATTGTTGCTGGCACTATGGTGGGGCACTGTTGCTGGCACTATGATGGGGCACTGTTGCTGGCACTATGGTGGGCCACTGTGATGGGGCATTGTTGCTGGCACTATGGTGGGGCACTGTTGCTGGCACTATGGTGGGGCATTGTTGCTGGCACTATGGTGGGGCACTGTTGCTGGCACTATGATGGGGCACTGTGATGGGGCATTGTTGCTGGCACTATGGTGGGGCACTGTTGCTGGCACTATGATGGGGCACTGTGGCAGGCACTATGGTGGGGCATTGTTGCTGACACTATGATGGGGCATTGTTGCTGGCACTATGGTGGGGCACTGTTGCTGGCACTATGGTGGGGCACTGTTGCTGGCACTATGGTGGGGCACTGTGATGGGGCATTGTTGCTGGCACTATGGTGGGGCACTGTTGCTGGCACTATGGTGGGGCACTGTTGCTGGCACTATGATGGGGCACTGTTGCTGGCACTATGGTGGGCCACTGTGATGGGGCATTGTTGCTGGCACTATGGTGGGGCACTGTTGCTGGCACTATGGTGGGGCATTGTTGCTGGCACTATGGTGGGGCACTGTTGCTGGCACTATGATGGGGCACTGTTGCTGGCACTATGGTGGGCCACTGTGATGGGGCATTGTTGCTGGCACTATGGTGGGGCACTGTTGCTGGCACTATGATGGGGCACTGTTGCTGGCACTATGGTGGGCCACTGTGATGGGGCATTGTTGCTGGCACTATGGTGGGGCACTGTTGCTGGCACTATGATGGGGCACTGTGGCTGGCACTATGGTGGGGCACTGTGGCTGGCACTATGGTGGGGCACTGTGGCTGGCACGACCCTCCAGGACGGCCTGTGCTCTCCCCGCAGGTATGAGATCCCGGCACTCCAGTGTACTACATGGCGGACGCCGGGGCGGATATTCCGGGACATCCAGGGCCGGGATGGGGCAGTGGAGGAGGAGATGACAGGAGCGCGGGAGGCCGGGCCGGAGAGGAGGGCTATGACAGGGAGGAGAGGCCGGCCCGGGGGAGGAGTCAGGCCGCAGGCTCCTGCTTCGTTTCCTCCGGTCACAGCTCAGTGTCCAGGCTCCAGCAGCCTCTCCACGTCCCGGGTGTCCCCGCCGCTGCCTCTCCTCCCAGCCGGCGACCATGGCTCTCAGAGCCCGAGCTCTGTACGACTTCCGAGCCGAGAACCCGGGCGAGGTGTCTCTGCGGGAGTCGGAGGTGCTGAGCCTGTGCAGCGAGCAGGACATCGAGGGCTGGCTGGAGGGAGTCAACAGCCGCGGGGAGCGGGGGGCTCTTCCCTGCCTCCTATGTGGAGGTCGTCCGGGCAGAAGCTGCTGGTCCTCCTCCTCCTCCTCCGCCGCCTCCACCTCCATCAGACACCCGCTATGCTAACCTGCCCCCCGGAGGGTACGAGCCGGCACCGGCGCCCCCTAACTACCAGAGCCAGAGCTTCTCCTACTCCGGGGTGTCCGCCCGGCCCGCCGCCCTCCCGTACCAGCACAGCCAGCCCAGCGACGACGACTGGGATGACGAATGGGACGACAGCAGCTCCACAGCCGCGGATGAGGCCCCGACCCCCGGTTACTATGGAGGCGGTTTCCATGACTACGACAGCAGCAGGTACCGGATGTCAACCCCTGGCTCCTACTCCACCACCACCTCAACCACCACCACCGCATCCCAGGCGGCCAAGGGCACCGCCACCGTCAGCCGTAACCTCAACCGCTTCTCTGCCTTTGTGAAGAGCGGTGGCGAGGCGTTCGTGCTGGGGGAGGCGGCAGGTTTTGTGCGGGATGGCGACAAGTTGTGTGTGGTGCAAGGTCCGCATGGGCCGGAGTGGCAAGAGAACCCGTACCCCTTTCGCTGCACCATAGACGAGCCCACCAAACAGACCAAGTTCAAGGGCATGAAGAGTTACATCTCTTACCGCCTGATGCCGAGCCACACCGGCCAACATGTCCACCGCCGCTATAAGCACTTTGACTGGCTCTACGCCCGACTGTTGGAAAAGTTTCCAGTCATCTCCGTTCCCCGCATCCCTGAGAAACAAGCCACCGGCCGCTTCGAGGAGGACTTCATTTCCAAGCGGCGGAAAGGTTTGGTGTGGTGGATGGATCATATGTGCAGCCACCCGGTGCTATCCCGCTGTGACGCTTTCCAGCACTTCCTGACCTGCTCGGATGAGAAAGCGTGGAAACAAGGCAAGAGAAAGTGTGAAAAAGACGAGATGGTTGGGGCCAACTTCTTCTTGACCCTCAGCACCATGCCTGGGGCCACCATTTTGGAACCACAAGAAGTGGACGCCAAGCTGGACGCCTTCAAGTCATTTGCCAAAAGGATGGATGAAGGAGTCCTCTTGCTCAACCAGACAGCTGGCGAGTTTGCCCGCAAGCAAGCCTCGGGTTTCAAAAAGGAGTACCAGAAGGTGGGAATGGCCTTCAAGGGATTGGGTCAGGCCTTTGAGATTGACCAGCAGGCCTTTTCTGCTGGCCTGAACCGGGCAATGTCTTTTACAGCGGATGCCTATGATGCCATTGGTGAAATGTTTGCTGAACAGCCTCGCCAGGACCTGGATCCCATCATGGACCTGCTAGCCGTGTATCAGGGGCACCTGGCCAACTTCCCTGACATCATCCACGTCCAGAGAGGTAAACCCCCGGCTGTAACGTTACACTACTTGTCTCTTACAGGTCTAGCTTGTAGCACTTCAGGTGGCACGAGAAGACAATGGTGTCATCTGAGACGTACAACTTTCCACTGTGAAAGTCAGTGGAGATGTTGTGCAAGGTTTCTATGTGAGTGTGTGATGGTTGTGTAAGTGTCAGATTGCACAGAAGTTGAGGTTTGCTCCATTTTTCTCTCCGTAGTCTTCTCAGTTCTAGTCTAGGGGCGGTTCTGCACGCTGGTCCTTACCACATGTTACATGATGTAGCTGTGAGAACTGCACCCAAATTCAGATAAAGTCACGCAGCAGGCACTGACTGGAGTAGTTGATGGGACCTGCACATAACAGTCGCACTCCGTGACCTCTACGGGCAAAAAAAGTTGAGCAATTTAACAATGTTACGTCCTATCAGGTCATGTAAACTAGTAGTAGGGTCTTAAAAGGGTTTCTCTGTTAACAATACTTATCCTATACCCACAGGTACATAAATGTCTGAGGGGGATCTGAACACTGGGAGTCTCTGGGGATAACTGTGTACAGTGATCCTTCAGTACCGATCTTGTGATCGCTGGGCGTCCAAACACTGGAGATAGTAGAGTAGAGCCCTCTTTTAGTACTGATCTCATGATTGCTGGGGGTCTGAACACCTGGAAGGTCATGGGGGCCACTGGTGGGACACATGGAGATAGCCAAGTACGGGGATCCTTCAGTAATGATCTCGTGATCGCAGGGGGGTGGGGACTCCTGGTGATTATGCTGCTTGATCAGTATTCATCTTGTGATTTTTGGGGCTTCAAGCACTGGGTAGCCCAGGGAGTCCCTCTGTGGAACCGATGGCAGAGTTCACAAGTGCAATGCTCCGTCATTACCAATATCGTGCTTGCTGGGGGTCCGAACACTGGGATAGCCGAGTGCAGTGTTTTGTTGGGTTTAGTGATGACTGGTGGTGCCTGCGGTCGTCTCCCCACCATTCAGACCCTTGTCCCTAGTTCTATGGCATATTAACTGCATGTACTATGGAATTCTGATTGTTGGGCGCCACATCAGGTAGGTCTTGGTTCTCCGACCCCTGTGTTAACATATCTAACATTTCTATATGATATTCCACATATTTGTGGTGGGAATACCCCTATATGGTTGGCATCACACGACCAGATTGCAGTGTGGTGCAGGCTTTGTTTTAGATGATTTCTCTTAGGCCCAGTTCACATCTGCGTTCGGGTTTCCGTTCGGGGAGTCCGCTTGGGGACCCCTGAATGGAAACCTATACGCATAAAAAAGCGGTTTGCCTGGGAAACCCGCAGACCCCATAGACTATAGTGGGGTCCGTGTGGTTTCCGACCAATTTCCACACGAAACAAGCAGAGCGGAAACTGCTTTTTTATGCGTATAGGTTTCTGTTCGAGGGATCCCCAAGCGGACTCCCCAAACGGAAACCCGAACACAGATGTGAACCGGGCCTTACCTGACCTGGTGGCTCCTTCACGTCAGCCTGGTTGACGTGTAGGACACTTCTTTGACTTTCTGTTCCTTATTGCGTTTTTCCCCAGTATTAAGTCTCCGATATATCCTTCTGTGTCATGCTGGGGAGTTTCTATGTTCCTAGTTATAATCTTGTTTATTGGCAACTTGGTTTAAGAACCATAAAGGCGGCGCCTACGTCACCCAGCTTTCTCAGATACCTGACTGTGAAGTTGCCTGGCTATATATCTGCTACTTCTGCACCAGTGCATTGCAGTTTGCGGTTCAGGACTCTAGGAGTGCTGGGTGATGACCTCTGTGGGATCTGTGATGGTGGTTGTGACTGGTGAGGGTGGTGTTGTTTGTAGATCCTGGTTGGGCGCTGTCATGGCTCTTCCATGTGTATTGTCTTGTCTGTGCTCGTCTCAAGGTGATTAAGCCCTGTCTTGTCTGTGACCATCGTGGGCTGGTTTTACACCTGGCACTTGTGTGGTGGGACTGGCACAGTACTTTATAGGTATGTTAGATTAAAACCTTGGGAAATTCCCATTCACGCTCTGTGGTAAATGGTGTCCATAGTCTTATGATGTCTGTGGCATATATACAAAAATACCCTACTCAGTATTATACGCACCTTAGGAATACATCAGTGGAACACCCTGGCAGCTTTTTTAGATGTCGGGGTGCCATTAATGGAGGCCATTGCCATGACTGGCTAAGTGCCAGGGTGACCATACGATACTTTATAAGAGAGGGAGTGGGCATATAAATGAGTTGTATGACATGCGTCACCTTTGACGGCTGTTGATCACTTGTATCATCAGTGGGTGGTGTTGCAGTTACACAATTTTGTCTAAGACTGTGACATCCCCTTTAAGTGTCACTTAGTATTAGCGGTAAAATGGTGACGCGACTCCCTCGTAAGAATTCAGACCTTCAGGAAACCTTCTGTCGGCAGTAGTGCTGCTATTGACTGCAACTTGACGCTATGTCACTCCAACCTTAATTGGTGTAATTAGTGACCAATTTATCAGTATTTGGCGCAACTTGCACGTCACATACTTTACGCCATTTTTCCAACACCCATCCTGGCGCTTTTTGTGTGTTGGGTTTTCTAAGCTGCTGGTTTCCCCTTCATCTGTGGTATTTTTGTGGTGAATTTTTCCTGTAGAAATGCAAAGTACGTCTTGTGTGTTACATGTGGAGGCTCATCCTACTGCAATAGAAAACATATGGCGCCCTCGCTGCCCTCCTCATCCCCCTGTGTAAGCGTCTCCAGTGTTTCCACATCTTCTTAGGCTGACAGTCGCAGTGTGAGTGTCGAGCCTGAGACGTCTTGTCAGTCATACGTTAGTTTTCCCTGTCTGTAAGATTTGACTACAAGATTTGGTGCACGGTTAAGGGAGACCATTGTTAACAAGCCAAAAATATTGCCCTCGGATTGTATATTAAGGATGGCTTAAAGGGGTATTCCGGTTAGAACTTGCTAATCAGAGTTAGATCTCATAGAAGTGAATGGAGCTGCTGCGTATGTGTGGCCAGCCTGTCCATTCGTTGGTGGGGGGTACAATGTAACCATTTTTATGATCATTGGAGGTCCCAGAATTTGGGCACTCATTGATCAGTAAGTTTACAGCAGCCACTTAGACCTTGTTGTGTGTAGATGACTCTTTGGTGTCCATGAGAGAGTGTTGTGGGCATGCTCTGTGACCTGTGTGGTCCTTGTGCAGGGAGGGGAGCAGGTGAGCTGTGACCATCACCTATTGTGAATGATGTATTATCTATATATAGGTGTTACTGTCATTGTTACCCTGCCTGTGGTGATAGTGCTGACTGCTAAGAAGTGATTTTTACAGAACAGGAAGTGTCAGACTATTGTGAGGCTGGATGTGGATGGTCAGAGTGAAAACTGCAAGATTTCAGTATTTTCTTTAAATACAAATATGGTAACTAAATTAAAAAAAAAAATTCACGTCTCCACTTCTCGAATGTAATGACGCAGTAACGTGGCGACTGTAACACTGTCGTGTGGTTCCCGCCGAAACAGTATAGGTAAAATGTTATAACATTGGAGTCACTGCAACAGTTTACTGTTGGAGCAACAGAAGATTTTGGAGAAAACTTTTTGTTTTGCCTTTTAAAAAATGTCACACCAACATTACCAGGAATAACAGGGGAAAATGTGGTTCTATAAGGGTTAAACAACTGCAGCAGCAATAAGCTGTATGGTTATGAGTACAAAAACGGCATGTTTTCCTAGAATGCAAACTTATAACGTTTTCCTAGCCCTGCAGTTGCAGAAAAATGCTGCTGTATGTGGCTTTCTATCAGGAGTCTGCCCCGCACCCTCAATGTGTGAAGTAATAATATAATTAGTATTTTCTGTACAGGACTAGAAGTTGGCTGATAATATACACATGGGCCATGTTTATGTAACATATGGACGTCTGTGATCCCACCTAAAATTGGCAACTATTTTCTATGACCAAAAAATTGCACATGTTTAAAGGGAGTGTGTCCCCAAAACCCAGCATATCTTCCCAGCCCTGCAGATAGATAGGTTAGGATCACCTGAATCAGATGATGTTTTCCCTGTGTGAATCGGTGCCTCCGTTGCCGAGATATCGCAGTTTTTATCAGTATGCAAATGAGCTCTTGAAGTAATGGCGGCACCCTTGTTGCTTGAAAGCGCTCATTTGTATTTAGAAAAACAGCGATATCTCGGCAACGGAGGCACCGATTCACACAGGGAAAACACCATCTGATTCAGGTGATCCTAACCTATCTATCTGTAGAGCTGGGATGATATGATAGGTTTTGGTGACACACTCCCTTTAAGGGGGTTGTCTGGTAAAAATGTAAGAACAGGTAGATAATGGGCTAAATAAAGAAGCAATACTCTTCTCACCTGTCCTCCAGTGTTCCCAAGGCCCCGTCAGCCTCTGCTTTCTGCTGCCTATTGACAGCGGAAACAACTGCTTAGCCAATCAGCAGTGAGCTCACTGCTGCGGCCAATGACTGAGCAGTCACTTCCTGTGTGTGAGAGGGATCGGGAAGCAGAGACCTGTGGGAGACCCAGGAAGTATCAAAAACGTTGGGGGACGGTATTGCCCTTTTTTTTATGTGTGACCTTTTGGCAAAAATGTTTTAACCCCTTTAAAGGCAGTGCAGTTTCCTCCTATGAGATACAAGGTACAGTTGCTCCACTAGACCCCCTATAACTTTTTGCAAGAGCTTGTATTTGGGTATTTTTGGACTTCCATGGGAGCACAGTGTAGACGCACACTGCAGAGCCTGTTGCTTCTCTAAGCACAGAGGCATGTGGATATTGGCAGGCCACGGAGCTCACAGCGGTCAGTGAAATTCCTCCGATGACTTCACACCGTGCTGCTGTTATCTGTGCAAATATCCTCCCCGTGTCCTAATGTTATTGGGGAGTGACGTCCTGCCACCATGTAGCCGGTCGCCCACTCAGTGTAGAACAACTTGTTTACCCAGTTTCCCTTTAAAATGTGTTTGGGTCTTTAGAAAGCTGGATGGTAATATTGGATATGCAGTACTGATGTATGTATATAATATGTACAGTATATATATAATATATGTTATTACCAGGGGACGATGCAGAGAACTTGACGTGGTAATGTAGTATTTAGGGCCAGTTCATACATTCAGGATTTCATAATATTTTGACACAGATTCCAAAATCTTCATCACACATTGCACAATGTGAATGGGGTTACGTAGCCCTGCTCACTTGCTTTGGTAAATACAACATCGGTGCACAGGGCCCTCCGTGGTCCCATGGTCTAGCAATCTCTTTCGATGTACATTGTAGTTTATTTTTCTTTTATTCTTTTATTCTGTACATGATTACGGGGGCGGCCATCTTTGCTGAGCTTCTCCTCTTCTCTGTTAACAGCATTTAGTGATATGCTTTACAGCACAGACATGGCCATAGGCAGCAATAATCAGGAGCCGACTCTTTGAGGTCTATGGGAGAGTTTTCTAGACATGCTCTGTGCAGGGAGCGGGAGGAGATAAGCTGTGACATCATCTATTGTCAGTAGTGGATGTAATGACGGGTCACTATAGGGGTTATCTGTAGAGGTGTTATCTTCTATTGTGATGCTGTCTGTCTTATAAATAGGGTGACTGCTACAATGAAAGTCCCTACAGAATAAGCCTAGGATATAGCTGTGTTAGCAGTAGGTACTTCTTCTGGTATGGGTCTAGTAGGTGGTGTTGTCTTGGCTTCATGCGTGTTACCTGTGCGGTTTGGTGGGTTCTGCGCCAGCCCATCACAACTACCATACCCTCCACCTCAGTATCTCTTGTTGCAGTGTGGAACCTTAAACCAACTGGTTTGACATGGACACGGGGTAGTTCCTAACTCGCCTGGAGCCGAGGCAGCACTATTTACCAGTGTCCGTGTGAAGGGCTCTCCCCTGTCCTTATCTCTTGCACCCTTTGCTGCCAGGATGCTACATACAGGCAGTTTATTGCATTGGGCTACGTTATCAGAGGCCTAATGTGATATGGTAGCCGGCCAGGCAGGAGCAGTCTGTGACCTCTGTCGCATGGTGTTAGTGACAGTAGTCAGCACTGGTTAATGCGCAGAGTCCTGTATACTGTAATGTCTGCATAGTTACCGGGTGTCGGTCCTATAGATTAGCCTAGCAATGTGGTGGGACAGGAAGACTTTTAGTATAAATCTATAGGGCAAAAGAGGTAATGTCTCTCCTTAGGGAGAGACTGCTACAGGGAACTAATAGACCATGCAAGCCCTGCTAAGACTTCTGGGTAAGGAATACAAATAACACTAGGTTCACACTAGCGTTCGCATTTCCATCCTTTGGGGACCCAAAAAATGGAAACCCTATCCACTTAAAAATTGGTTACTCGTGGAAACAGCATTTTTTACCAGAGAGATCTTATTAAGCTAAATGTACATATTTGGGGGAAATTTGTTTGTTTGGCCCACCGGAGGAGAAGAGATGAGGTGTGAGACATTTATAGCATATACTGTCCATATGCCATACAGTAAACATCTGGTGGGTCGTACCCCTAGAGGTTTTATTGTGACCCTTTGTATGATGTGCCCCTTAAGTAAAAAAAAAAGGTCTAAATGTAAACCGGACCTTCTACTGTGTAATGTTATTAGGTGTGACCACTAAGTGTAGGAGGAAGTTACTGTGTATGTGGCATCCTAATATACAGGTTATATAATTCTATGTGCGGCCGCTCACTCTGCTGGTAATAGGAGGAGAGCTGGATGTGTGGTCAGAGTAATGTGTGGTGTAAATTAACATCTAAGTGTGAGGTGGAGGCTGCAGGATGAGGAATGCTCCGGGTCTGTAGGAAGTCATACACTCCTCACCACATTCTTCTGAGACACCTGGATATAAGATGCTCTCTACAGCTGTCTCTTATTTTTCTCATTTGTTCTTACTTTTCTTGCTGCTGTTTCCCCTCTTTAGTAGGCCCTCCTTTTTTCCCCTTTATGGTAGGCCCCTCTTTTTTTTATTTTTTTTTTTTCCCCCTCTATAGCAGGCTCTCCTTTTTTGCTTTCTATGGCAGGCCCCTTTCTTTTTTCCCCTCTATACTAGCTTCCTTTCTCTCCCCCCCCCCCTCCCTCCCTATGGTAAGCCTTCTCTTTTTTCACCCTCTATGGCAGGCCCTTCTTTTTTTTCCCCCTCTATGGCAGGCCCTTCTTCTTTTTTTTTTTTTTTTTTCCCTCCCTCTCATCCTGCCGGGTCGGTGGCCTCCTCTCTTCCATCACTCTATGTATGGTAGCTATGTAGCTTATTTTTTTAGCATCTGACTTTCACGTTTTCTGGCTGCTGTCCACCCTATGTGTCTGTATTCTCTTTTCTTCTTGTTGCTCTTTTTATCTCAACGCTCTGTGTTACTTTTATCTAGTTTTTCTCTGCCCCATTTTGTTGCCACGCTTGTATGTTTCAGCAACACGACCAAGCTGAGACTCGGCCATATATCTAACAGCACCGCATTCACTTCAGTAGGTGAATTGGGTTCTTAAGTTCCAATAGTTTGAGCCACGAAAAAAAAAATTTCATCTCGGGTGCGACTAGCCCGATGCACTAGATCGTGTAAATAAGCATTCAGGAGGTCTTCTCTGGTCATGGTCTCCCTATTTTTTTTGGTTTCCATCTGCTCTGTCTGGTAGCTGTATGAGGTCCCTAGAGGTCCTCTTGTGTGTACTTGTATGTGTTTTTGGAATCCCTTTTGGTGTATTGTGGTCGGAGGAGAAATCATCATGTATTCCTATAGGAGATAATCTGCAGCACATACATGGGCGTTGTTTTGCCCTTTGTTTGGATGTGGAATATTATCATAGTTGTGAATGCTACTTGTAATTTGCACATACATGTATGTAATGTAGTGAGAGAAATCCCAGCCTGGGGGTCCCCAATTTTCCACACAGCCCAGGCACGCCGTTACCTTAACCTTGCTCTGGTCTGGGGGTCACATTGTAATAGATCACGCCCCTTTGTAGGTTATCACACAACCATGTTGGGGTGAATTTATAAACCCATCTAAGTCAGTTTTCACCGGCGATATCATAATCCCTGTGTCATGTGATTTGAGGTAGGGTTAGGCTACCTGGGGTCTCTCCGCTCGCCCTTCCCTGACTAGGCTGACTATAGTAGAGATCGGGAGGGGGGTGGAGCAACACAGGGGGCCAAAAGCTTTCCTTGGACCACATGATCCGGGGGTTTGACGTCACCGGAACATCGGGGTACATCATCAGCAATCCCTGGAAGCAGGTTAATAAATTACTACTTCCTGGACAACCCAATTAATAAATTTTCCCCAATAAATGTTCTGCAAGGCATGTAGACCAGTATCTTGGAGCAAAGAGAAGCAGAATTGTCACATTTTGCTTAGTAAATCTCCCCCAGTTAGTAGGATAGATGTGCAGAGGTTCTCATGTGATCAGCTCCCTCCTGCTGAGCCGGATGCTCTGCGGGTGACATTACCTGGTAATTAACCCTAATATGATTGAACTTCTTATACTAATGACTTTAGGTGCTGGACGCTTTACCTCTGGGTACAGCAGCGTCTTCACTTCTTAGAATGAGGGTATGGAAATACGGCATGGTATATTTGTGTGTGATCTGCGGGCTTACGTGTGGATTCAGACAAGATATTTCATCTGCAGGTTTTCTGAACAGTGCATGTAAAGCTGACCATACACTTCAGACGACAGCTATGATGGCCGACTCCCCTATATACAATGATGTGCAAAAGTTTTAGGCATGTGGTCTGGGTGGAGCGGCTGGGGGGCAAATGCTGCAGAGTAAAAATCCTTTCAAAAATTGAAGTGTTAAAGGGGGTTTCCAGCCCCAAATAGATTTTTCCTATTAATGACCTATCCACAGGATAGATCAGCAGTAGGTAATCTGTGAGGGTACGACACCTGGGCCCTACACAGATCAGCTGTGTCTGCAGTTTCTTGGAAGCTCCGCTTTACCAGGGTTCAGCAACCTTCGGCACTCCCAACATGCGCTATTCACTTCCATCGGAGTTCCAAGAACAGAAGTGCAAGTGTGCATGCTGGGAGTTTTAGTTTTACAACAGCTGTAGTGTCGAAGGTTGCCTAACCCTGTGCTATACACTGCACCGCTCTTATTACTTGTGTCCACTAGCAGCTTCTGGCATCCGGAGGCTGCTGCAACAGCTGATCTGTGTGGGGTCCGGATGTCTAGGACCCATACCTGAGAATGAAAGGTCCAGACCACTGTGGCCCCTTCACTGTAGGTCCCTGTGTAGCCAGATGGCTGGGAGCAGTTCTGCACTGTATACTCCAGTATGGCTTTATATTTGAAAGGAGCATTCACAATTCAGTAGACTCCAGAGCTGAAATCTCCCAGCATTCCTTGCTGGTTCTGTACACAGATCTTCACCAGGAGCCGTGTCCTACTGCATCATGGGAGCTCACCTTCTCATGTAAGTGACGTGTCCGTCTACAGCTATCGGAGTCGTGATTGCAGCTTTGGAGTATAATACAGTCTGTAACTCCCAATCCCTACAAGATCCAGTTATGCAATGGATTTATTAAGTTGCTCAACTTTTTATGTATGGGCTCCAACTATTTTCCATTGCCCTTTTTTTTGCCTTGTGAAGGCTGCGGCGTCCTGAGCTGCCCTGATCTGGGAACAGTTTGTAGAGCCGGCATGAAGTCATCGCCTCTCCCATGGTCTGACCTCAGCAGTGAAATACTAGACGCCGATCCCTTGTGTGGAGGGCGTGCATTACTTTTCCTTGTTCTCTTTGCTCGGACTCCATCCCTGCTAGGTGGACGGTATATATCCTGCTCCGTCTGACAATAGGTCTACACTGGACTCAGAAATTTACAAGCCCTGGGGGTCGGCAGATCTGCCTATGCCACAAATCCAAAATATGCAGCCCTCTCTGCCGCAGAGTTGGGTTGAGCACTGCAGCCTCTTTATAGGGCTGAGCATGGTGCAGGGGCTGTGCTTGGTATTGCCACTCAACTCCATTCAATTGAATGGGACTGAGCAGCTCCTGTACCATGTGACGGATGAGTGTGACATCACATCAGCAGGGCTGCCAGGGGTCTGACCCCCACTGGTCACATATTAATGACCTGTGCTGTAAAACCCCCTTTAATTAGTACTTGCTGGTTTCTATTTCCTGATCCCGTCTCAACACACAGGAAGCCGTGACCTTCCTAAGCACGTGATTGGCTGTGCAGGCATTTCCTGTATCAAGTAGGGGAAGTACATATCAGTGGGAACCTGTTAGGTATCAGAATGGGAGCCGCTTATTTATTTTTCCCCACTTCACATCCCCTTTAATTTCTGTATTTTATAGTATTCAGATATCTGTTTTTCTGATCCGGAGCTCCAAAGCTACTTCATTAAAGGGAGTGTCACCAGACCCCAGTATAACACCCCAGCCCCGCAGATAGGCAGGTTAACGTCACCTGACTCTCACGGTGTTTTCCATCCGGTTGCCGAGATATCGCAGTTTTTGTCAATATGCAATGAGGGAGTTTGTGTTACTCCAAAGAGGTAAGTGGCTACGCCCTCATTGCGTCAAAGAGCTCATTTGCATATTGACAAAACAGCAATATCTCGGCAGTGGAGGGGAACACACACACACACTGTATGCGTCAGATGACCCTAACCTATCTATCTGCGGAGCTAGGCTTATATGATGGGTTCTGGTGACAGATTCCTTTAATAATTCTGGATGTTTGAAGCCCCCACCAGGGGGAGCTTTGGAGCTTGCTGAATACTAATATCCTGGCATAGAATATTTTCTGGGTGTCACAGAGAAGAACGCGTGGGCTTTTATTTCCTGGAGACTGGTGTCTTACATGGAGGTGCCCTTTAAATGCTGGTGCCTATGTTTAGCCTCCATGGATTACAGGACTTGTATCGGTGTGAAGTGTTTGCAGAGTATCAGGTGGCGACTTGGTGGTAAAGTCATCGCTGCCAGCACTTTCCTCCTGTAAATTCGCAGTCATTGCTTCTGGTCGATGTCCTCGCTGTGACATTCATGTCTTTTGTGTTGCGGACAAGCGTTCCTCCCTGTGTAATAATAGCCCTGGAACTAGAAATATCCAGCATGACTAAACCAATGTGTAAACTGCAGCGTCCTGCTCCCTGCCGGGCCGGCCCTGTGCTCTAGGACAGCGCATACAGCTGAAATAATGACTCTTTTCTACCAAAAATTGCCTTATTTAGGATGTTGCCAAAAAAGTGGAATCTGCCACAAATAATCAAAATGTCTTTTATCTTATCTTAAAGGGGCCATCTAACAACCACCTTTTTAAAGGGTTATCTCAGAATCAAGAAACATGGCTGCTTGCTTTCGGAGCGGCGCCACACCTGTTCACAGTCTGTGTGTGGTATTGCACCTCTGTGCTATTCAATGAAACTGAGAGATTTGTGCATGTTAGGTCCGAAGCTGCACACCGCACACAATGGGGGGGGGGGGGCGTATGTATCAAGACCAGCGCTTTGTATGACTGTCTTGATGATCCCTGCGCCGCCAGAGAATCAGGCGGATGGGGCCGCGCGCCTGCGCTGAATCTACGACGGCTCATAACAAACTGTAAACTGAGGTAAATCTGATGGAGTACACCCCTCCCATGTCAGGAAAGTTGTGTGGCTGACTAAAGAGAAAACGTCATGTTTTTTTTGCGCAGAAGATTGCATTTTTTTTTTCTTCAAGTCTTGTATGCCAGAAAACAAGGAATGATAAATTTCCTCCGATGTGCTGTAGAGCAGCCATGTTTTTCTAGTCATGGACAACCTTAAAGAGGACCTTCACCCGCTCCTTCAATTCAACTTAGCATCTGTGAATTTTCTGTCTAGCCCCCACCATTCCTGAGCAATCAGTGCTGATAGTTTTGATGCCTGATGTGATATTTAGGCTCTGTGTAATGTCAGAGAGGCGTTGTCAGGCAGAGGGCGTGACTCTGTGCTCCAGTCAGAGGCAGTCAGTGTCAGAGCTCAGAATCACACCCCATATCTGCTCCTGCCTGACACCGCCCACCTGACAGTACAGAGCCTAAATAGCACCAAAACTAACAGCGGTGATTGTATATATATGTATATTTATATATATTTTTTTTTTTTTTTTTTTGATGTGCTATTTAAGCTCTGTAATGTCAGAAGGGCAGTGTCAGGCAGGTGGGTGTGATTCAGAGCTCCAATTAGAGGCAGTCCCTTTCAGAGCTCAGAATCACACCCTTTGTCTGCTCCTGTCTGACACCGCCCACCTGACAGTACAGAGTCCAAACATCATATCAGGCACCAAAACTAACAGCACTGATTGCTCAGGAATGGTGGGGGCTAGAGAAAAAATTCCAACTGTGCCAGAATCAGTGGATCAGCAGCTATTAAATGGTGTAAAGGTCTGGTCTTGCTGGAGGTGGTGACAGGTCCTCTTTAAAGGACCCATTGGAGAAGAAGTGTATAGAATCCAGGGTACATTTAAGGGAGTTTTCCGGTCCCAAATCGATTTTTCAACTGATGACCTATCCACAGGACAGGAATTGAGTGCAGCACCGTTCCTATACAAGTAATACGTTCAGCACAGAAGCCCTGTCCACTGCATAGTGGTCCTTCAGGGGAACTGCAGCTTTGCACCTATTACTTGTGCTGCACCGCTCCCCGGAGGCTGCTGCAACACCTAATCTGTGCAGGGTTTGGGTGTCAGCCCCCACAGATCACAGTGTGGATAGGTCGTCACTAGGAACAATGGGTTTGGGGCCAGAAACCCCCCTTTAACAATGTGACATTGATCTGTGCTGGCACATGCTCATTTGAGAGTGTAGGCCAAAAGCCTGAGGCTGCTCTGATTTTAGTGACAATATATCCTGTCCGGTTCAACATGGTCGTGGAGAACGTGAGGAATAAAATCCTCAACTAAATCCGTAGTTACTCCACATTTCCCCTGAGTATTGACCAGTATATACTGTACGTATATATGTAGGTCACAACACTGCATGCCACAGAGATCAGAACTAGAACTCTCATCGTTCACAAGGCCAGTAGTGCAACCTTTTGGGCCTGTGACTTTATAGGGATTCTCCTACTAATGATGCCGGGACCCCCAGTGATCCAAGAAGGGAGGTCTGCAAGTGCTAGGTGTGAACGGAGCAGTATATACTCGGTCGGACGCTGAACGTTGTGGTCCAGCCATGATGTATCGAAACTGGTTGTGGTGGTCTCCAATAGAGCCAGTGAGTCGCTGCGAGCCTTGACTTCTGATCACCCTGAGGGGTCTACAGCAATTTTTTCTGGGTTTCTAATTAACCTAATTGATTTTTTCTGCCATTGGACATTAGACACAATGGGGCTGATTTACTAAACTGGTCACTCTGGTTTTGTGACTCATTTAGTGCATGGCCATTGGGCCCAATAAATACCACATAAAAGAGCCACTTTGGCCATTTTCTGACCTGCTCGCCGCTATTGAAAAAAGTCTTTGTAGCAGGGCAGGGATCTATTGTTACTCACAGCGTGTGGTGTACCTGAAACCTACCTCCTGTGGTGCGTCAGGTTTGTTAAGAGGCCGGAGACTTGACAAGGCCCACACAAAGAGAGTACATTGTCCATGAGGTAGACCTGTTTTTCAGAGATAGCACACTGGCTCATTACATGCTAATGGCCCCATACCCACGTCTGTGTATGGGACTGTGATCCCAGGGCAAAACTCAGGACAGGTCTTGTACCTGTCCATTTTGGGGCCTGGGCTGACTGCGGAAAATGAATGGGTCCATGGAGACACCAGAGACAACCATGTGCTGATCATCCACTGACCCAGCACATTCAAACATTTGTGTGCATGTAGCCGAATTCTGGTGCATCTGCCAGAACATTGAGACCATCAGACAATGCACCGGTCGTGAAAAAAAGGAAAAAAAATATATATAAATCCCCCCCCCCCCCCCCATTGGGTCCTATATTTTGTCCTTTTACCTGGATGTGTCTCCAATGATTGATTTTTTTTTTTTTCTCATGTGATCATATAACTACTTCTTTTATGGTTTCTTGGCTGGCGAGGACATGTCTTTGTGTTACTTCTTGTTTCGGCCAAAACTACTTGGACTTTCTCCTTCCCACAGTCACATGACCTGAGCAGGGTAAAATAGAGGCCTGCTTTTCAGAAAATGGCCCTTTGGAATCTGATCAGTGGATGGTCAACTTTTTTCTTATATTGCCCATACACCTTCAACACCTTTTTATTTTTATTCAATGGGTTTACGTGTGGACTACAGGGCGTCTTCTGATAGTTGGAAGTGCAATCTACAACTTTTGATATGCCATAAATTTCTCAGATGGTTCTACCCCTTGAAGTTTTATTGTATCCCTTCGAAATGGTTCGATCCCAGAGCGTGTCCCTCAAATCAAAAAAGATTATAGTCCGATGCACCATCAGGTGGGGAAATATCATATATAGGACACATTCCTGTACTTGTAGGGTTATCTCACAGCGATGTCACTCCATATTTGCTTATCTCATTCTTTAGTTATTGTGTTTGGTCTCTAAACTTTATTATCTCTACCAATAGATCTTAACACCTGTGGCTATAAAAAGTATTATGTCAGCTGGGGAGGGTTTGGAGTTTGCCCTTTGCATAACATTACAGCAGGTGTGCCGACCTAGAACAAGTTCATGTTAAAGGAGACCCCAACCACATACACTACTATGCATTAATACTTATTGTAAGGCACAGTAGTGTGCATGGATGATATGAGGGTTGTCAGCTAATGAGTTCTGAGTAGTCATGTGGGCGGACGGTTTGTGTGCGCCGTCATGTGGGCGGACCGCTTCTGTGCGCCGTCATTGTGGGCGGACGGTTTGTGTGCGCCGTCATGTGGGCGGACCGCTTCTGTGCGCCGTCATGTGGGCGGATGGTTTGTGTGCGCCGTCATTGTGGGCGGACGGTTTGTGTGCGCCGTCATGTGGGCGGACCGCTTCTGTGCGCTGTCATGTGGGCGGACGGTTTGTGTGCGCCGTCATTGTGGGCGGACGGTTTGTGTGCACCGTCGTGTGGGCGGACCGGTTTGTGTGCGCCGTCGTGTGGGCGGACGGTTTGTGTGCGCCGTCGTGTGGGCGGACGGTTTGTGTGCGCCGTCATTGTGGGCGGACGGTTTGTGTGCGCCGTCATGTGGGCGGACCGCTTCTGTGCGCTGTCATTGTGGGCGGACGGTTTGTGTGCGCCGTCGTTGTGGGCGGACGGTTTGTGTGCACCGTCGTGTGGGCGGACGGTTTGTGTGCGCCGTCGTGTGGGCGGACGGTTTGTGTGCGCTGTCATGTGGGCGGACGGTTTGTGTGCGCCGTCATTGTGGGCAGACGGTTTGTGTGCGCCGTCATGTGGGCGGACGGTTTGTGTGCGCCGTCATGTGGGCGGACCGCTTCTGTGCACCGTCATGTGGGCGGACCGCTTCTGTGCGCCGTCATGTGGGCGGACCCCTTCTGTGCGCCGTCATGTCATTGGATGAATGGCCGCCCATATAGGACAAGGATTGCTAAAGGTCACCAGAATGGCAGTGGCTTGAGTGTAACAGCTCCCCCTTCTGGATTATGGGAATAGTCTACCTTTTTCTAGAAATTACCCCCAAACTTTTTTTTTTTTTAATAACTCACTGACTTATTTTAGGTTTTGTTTTACTAATCATGAAATCTATTCTGGCACTTGGACCGTAACCCTCCTCTCTGTTCTTTCACAGGGGCACTAGCCAAAGTCCGCGAAAGCAAGAAGCACATCGAAGAGGGCAAGATGGAGCTACAAAAAGCTACCGAAATCCAAGAACGCTGTAACATTATATCCTATGCCACTTTGGCAGAAATCCAACATTTTCACAAAATCCGAGTGCGGGACTTCAAGTCACAAATGCAGCATTTCTTACAGCAACAGATAACTTTCTTCCAAAGAGTGACGCTAAAGTTGGAGGAGGCGCTACAGAAATACGACACGGCCTAGTCGTCCCATCCGACGGCCTTGGACTTGTTTTCCTCTTTTTGGAGAGGTTTAAAGCTTCGGAGGTTTTAGTCATTCCCTCCTAAGAAAGAAACAACCTGTTGCCAATAATTGGCGGTGGTACACGAATGGTCGTACATTTATTTTTTAGTATACTGTGATTAAAAAAAAAAAAAAAAAAAAAAAAGGACTCGTAATCCGCATAGATCCAGCATAGCCCATTTATATTTAAAGCCTATTATCTATGCTTACACTACCATTGTACATTGTCCTGGGGGGTGGAGTATGCCGTTTGCCTTACCGTTGAACTATATGATAGAGCATACTCCGAGTGGACTACGTAACCTAGGAGTTGACGTCATCAGTTGCCTTTTTTTTTTTTTTTTTTCTGGATTTAACAAAATCCTCTGTTTACAGAACTTTTACTTGAGCAATTATTCAATCCTTGTGCCTTCCCAAACTTTTTTTGTTTTTTTGTTGTTTTTTTTTTTTTTTAAATAGTAATAAATTCATATTTTATCACAGGCGAGGCATGCATCTAATGTAACGTTTCAGGTTGTATTATGTTCCTGGTCTTTTGCTGTTTTATAAAACTCCTGCACGTACCGTACTTTTTTTTTTATTTTTTTTTATTTTTTTTACACATGTAGAACCTGTTCACACAACCCACGTCCTTGACCATGTGCTGTCTGTGACCTGTGGGAAAAAAAATTGAATATTCTCTGCTTTTTCGTGGATCGGACTACTGGGTTTCGGATCGTGAATTCACACCATTGAGGTGAATGATCCAAGAAAAAAAAAAAAAAAACTGCACAAATCTGTTAAAAAGATGGTTGAGACTCAGCTCAGTCGTGTGACTAGAATATTAGGATTATTTATGTTGAAGGCTCTGTACTGGGAAATTGAGATAGGTGGTCGAGGATTTGTTAAATGAGATGTAGTCCTGTCCTGCACAAAAAAAATTAGGTGTTTGGGGGTTGTCCAGTGGGAAATTTAAGAAAAAAAAACATATAAACGTAGTGGTACTTTCCTTGCCAAATCCCCCACTGTTTCCGTTCTGATTCTTACTTACTCCCTGCTGGTCTCTACTTCCTGGTCCTGACACACAGGAAATGCCTGTTCTGCCGATTGAAGAGATGTAGAGACCAGCAGGGACTCCAAGTGTCAGAATTGGTGAGATGACTTTTTTTTTTTTTTTTTCTATAAATGTTTTTAACCCATTCTAACCATTAAAAAAATGAAATACGATTTTTTTTTTTCTTTTTTGTAGAATAAAATGCAAATGTCTGATTTGTGTCAGCACATAACATGCTGAACTTTTATAGGACTCTGTTCACATATATCATAGAAACCTTGAAGTGGTGCTAGTTTCACTGCTGCCTGATAGACCTCATTGACTTATAATAGAAGACCAGCAGGGTTTTTTTTTGGGGATAGATCCTTCAAACAAAGGGATTTAAAAAAAAAAAAGCATCTCCTCTAAAGGTGCGCATACATATTAGATGACTGTACTCACTGGAGGCAGTGACTTACTGTAATCCCCCCCCCCCACACACACACAAACCATTTTAGTTTCTCTACATTCCTATATGTTACTGATTTCAAAGTTTTGCTGGTTGCCAGTGGAAACAGACTACTGTTTATCTAATGTCAGACATGTGACCCAACAGCTTAGCTCTAACCATATGGCTGCTGTCACCATAACTCCCACAATGCACTGCTGTCTGGTAACTGGAAACCTCTAGGGCTCTGGATATAGCCATAGATATAGAAGGAAACATCATAGAATAAAATCAAAGTTACTGAACATTTTGTAGATTAGACTTGTAGAATATTATTTATTGGTCGGGACCGCAGGGAGAGACACAGACTATAATGGGGTCTGTCGGGTTTCCATTGCTTTCAGTATAAAAACAGGAAACCCGAGCAGGATTTTTCTCTCCACTGATTTTCGGCTGACTCCAATGCAATGAACCTAGCAGTTTGAGCCATTTGAGAATTTTGCGAGTCTTAGGCCCTGTCCCTTTCTTCAAGCCACACCCACTTGTCATACAATGCTTAAAAAAAAAAAAGTATCTAAAACGTTTAACAAATGTGTGTTACAGCATGTAAGCAATATCTTGTGGTGCAAAATAAGCTCTCAATGTTATTTAACAATTGTACCTGCCATGAACTCGCCTATAGCAGCATGGTAACCACAGCCATATTGCTAAACACTTAAAGTTTAAGTCAATTTTTTTTTATTTTTTCATAAATCTATAGTGCTTGTGAAGGGAACAAACTGTGCAATTCACTTCACTGAAAGAAAAAAGCCTGTGTCTTTTAATTATTACTCTTGTCTTTACAATCCACACATTGCGGGAAAATACACGCAGGGGAAACGCTTCTATTTCCAAAACCATTGCAGCATGTCATTTATACCTACAGAAACGCCGGCGGTTTCCCTATAGGTATAATTGAAGCAGAAAGTCCTCAGAGAAATCCTCTGCGGACTTTCTGTGAAAAGCGCTACGGGAAAAACTCAATGCGTTTTTTCCCGCATCGCTTTTTTGCTGTGGGACGCTACGTGGGACCTTAGTCTAATAGAGACATTTCTGTCAGGAGAAGACTGGATAGTTGTGAAAGAAAACGGTCTCTCTACAGTGCATATATATCTCTCTGCTTTGAGAAGCTCTCGTCTTCCTCCTCCATCCCCTCTCCATAGACTTTTATTGTACAGATTTGATCAGTGACAGAAGGTGGCAAATAAGTTAAAAAACGAGCACTTTCCTTTAATAAAGTAGAGCAAAAAGTTTGTTCGCTTCACCTGCACTATGGATTTATGAAAAAAATGTAAAATTTTAGTTACGCCTCAAAGAATACGCAATCCTTCTGATCGGTGCTGCTGCTGCAAAACACAAAAAAGTGTAATGCATGTCAAAGGAGCTGTGCCTCGAGGATGGACAATACTGTGTCTTTAAGAGTGCAAGATTACCCTAAAAGCTTTGCATGAATTTTTTTATTTTGTTGACTAGGCTCTATATTCTACATGTCAGGACGTATTTTAGTCTTACAATTTTATATTCAGGTCCATCACAGTGATTGGATTTTTAATCCTTTTTTAGAAGAAGATTTAGTACCTACAGTTTCTAGTATTTTCTACCACTTCCTTCCTTCTCTCGTCGTTGACCAGACATCGCTATACCTGAATGTTGCATTTTGTGGTGTTTTTAGAACCATGTGACGAGTTACCATGTGAGGAATCGCTTGAGTCACTGAAATTCCACATGTCTGTCTTCTACTGTTCAGCCAAAACAGATCCAGTTCCCTTTTACGTCTTTTTATGGGATTAGATGCCGCCTATTATTCATCAAAACGTCAGACTGCTCGGGAGGATTAGGAGAGACTGGAACAGTCTGAGGCTTGTGGGAGCGAAAGATGAAATGTAATGTTCACAGCTATGTTACTGAAAGAGTTATTGTGTATCCCAAGGGCGCAGAGTATGGGGTGGGAGAGGGAGAGGACTTGAATCTAAACACTGTCCGACTATGGGGTCAGCCATAGATAAGGTCTCCAACATCTGTTGGGTTAGGTTTCATGCATATGACTGTGTGCATTGTCAGTGGGCTAGTTGTGTTTTTCAAGGCTCACTGACCCATTCGATTCTGTGGCCCCATACACACATCTCATGTATTATCACTGCAGCAAAACTCAAGTCCGGGCTGCAGCCCAGGCTCCCTGAAGGCAGTGGGGCAGGGGCAGTACACAGATATCCTCCATATGTTGGTGCCATTCAACCATGGATGGTTGTGTGCATGTAGCCTCATATTGATCAGTAAATGCAACTTGCAAAGTGAAAAGCCAAGACCATGGAGATATTCCAAAATGGTTTTTTGTTTGGTCATGTTCCAGAAAACATGCCACTCCACTCCATGGGCCTAGTGTCTAGTGCTGTTGACCTCACCCAAGTAAATGGAGGTAAGATGTAAAGCCTCATACACAGGGGAATAGGACTGGAAAATCTGGTCCGTACCCAGTCCGGAGACTGGTATTCCTTGCATCATAATGATCTATCTAAGAGTCCTTGCCTGCCTGAGGCTTCGCTGTCCCGAACTGTACAGAGTAGAGCTATGGGCAGGCAGGGACTCCTAGCATTATAGATCGCTATTGTACAAGGAGTCTCGGTGTCTTGATTGGGATGGGCCTAAGACAATGGGCATGGACAAGAGTGAAACTGTTTCTGTAGAGAATCTCCTAAGTTTCTGACAACCTACTCCATATACAGCTGGCTTAGGAAAAAAAAGCTATGTTAAAATTCCAAAGAATAGATGCATATTCCATAATTCTTCCATATTTTCCTCCCATGAACAGGGCTTTATCCAGTTCTTGAGGTTCGTGAAGATAATTGATAACCATGTGCCTATGATGTGTTGCCCTCATGGGTGTTCAGGACTCATTTTAGGAATGTTTAGCTCTATACACCAAAGCTTTTGCTGCTTCATTCTCCTTGGATCTAATCAAAATTTTTGGAAAAATAATGCTCCAGAAGTCAGAATGGTGGAGCAGCTCTAGGTGTATGTGGGCGCTTGGGTAAAAACCTTGTTTTCCTTATATTTTGAGCGTTTTCCCGGACTGATATGGTCCCCTCAAGCCTTTTAGCCCCTGGAATCTGCCCAGAATTGTCTTGGCTAAGCTGTCTGCTAGAAGGTGACCAAAATTTTCATATTGCAAACAAGTGTGTAGGTAACTTCATCAAAGGAAGATATAGACTTTTCATCAGTCCTCATTCTGCCTGGGTCCACCAACTGAGCTACTATCATAGTGTTTCTAAAGAAGGGCCTTTTCATAAGGATCCTTGATCGAACACATCCTGAGTAGAGATGGGGGAACTTCCTAAGATTTGTTTTGGGTTTGGGCGGCTCACGACCCTGATTTGTTTTGGGTCAAATAAGTTTGGTACGAACCGGAAGTGAAATGATTATACTCTGGGTGTCTCTTCAGACGGAACAATTCGGTTCACCTATCTCTGAGACTGAGTTTTACAACTCTTCTCTGAAAAGATGTGAAGCACTAAATAAGGCACAAGGAATGTGATGTCCTAATCTCCTGAGAAACAGCATAGAGCTAAAAATGTCCACACCCCACAATTTGAGAGTGTGACCCACCCACCATTAAAAATGTAAGTTCCGAACAATTGTGTAAATTTGAATTGACTTGTATGGGAGTTTGACACCCCAAACATTGCCCACCTATTGTAGGCTGTAAATTGAAACTGTTGCGAATGGGAATCTATATTGTCGTTAAGATAATTACAGTGAAACTTCCATATGTTATCCATATTGCCTATCTTGAGTAGGCCACCCCTACAAGTGGTCATCTTGAAGAGGTTTCACTGTAATAGTAATATAATATGATGCTATAATTTTATTTAGCTTTCCAGGTCCTGTATTAAATACTAATAAGCCAAAGTTGCTTAAAGGAATGTTCTAGTCAAATGTGAATCATAAATCCCATTGTCCATACATGTTCTTGCTGTTGTCTGCTGTTACTACATATTCTCTATGTTGTATCATTAAAGGGGTTTTCCAGGACTTTTAAATTGATAGGTTAGGTATCATAGTATAGGTCATCAAATGAAGATCTGTGGGGGCTCAACAGCCAGGACCCCTGTGGATCAGCTGTTTGTAACAGTAGTGGTGCTCCTTGAGTGATTCTTTCACTTCACAGTCACTGTGACGTCATGTTCATTGATCACATGGGCTGATCGCAGCCCAGTCCCATTCAGGTGAATGGGCCAAGCTGCGTTTCAAAGCACAAAGAGGCTACATCACGCACATGAATGCTTCAACCTCTTCAAGCAGCTCATCGGCCGGGGACCTGGGTTTTGACCCCTACCAATCTTTAATTGGAAAACCCCTTTAAGTAACTGCCATGACACAGGATGTACCAGGCCAGCAATTGTGTCAGTCGTTTGCTAATTACCTCATCGTAGAAAAGTCTCAGAGGGTAGGTGACCACAACGAAGCTCCTCCCGGGAACGCAAAGAAAAATCCACAAAAATATTTGGAAACCATGGGGATTCACTACACTGCAGAGTTCTGGCTCAGCTTTGCACCAACTATATATTTTAGATACTTTTGCACTTTGTTAGAGAAGGGGCAAGGCTTAGAGGCATAGGGGTGTGGCTTAGGAAAATGGGAATGGCTTAAAGTGAAGCTTACCAATGCGCCAAATTTATCAAATAGCATGAGTCTACTAAGCTGACTAAATTTAAGATAGTATTAATACATCTGCCCCATTGTATCAATAGTAGTCCAAAATTCCGCCAAAAATTTTGGTGCATTGGCATTTACAACATATTTATGAACAGCTTTCCCCAGATAGATCAGAAGTCTCGAGACTTTTGAAAAATGTGCCCCAGAATGGGCGTGCTTTTGAAGCGTCTAACTTTACGACACATTTATGAAACGGAAAAGAACAAATTTGGCGCAGATTTTCTTATGCAACGTAGACCAAGTTTAAAATGGGGTAAACTTAGTTGAAGATTCAATTGAGACAGATTTTTTTATTTTATTGGCACAATGGAAACAGATATTTTTTTTTTTTTTTTTTTGCATATGAAAAATTAGCCAGAATTTTCATGCGTAGGAAAGTGACCCAGAATTTTGACGTGTTGGAAAGTGAGACAAATTTATGAAGGTTTTTACGGCGGATTAAAAAAATGTCAAACTACAAGCAGTGCAAAGATTGACAGTATTGATAAATTTGCCCCATTTATACATAGACTTTTTGAAAATTTTCTTTACTGGTGTCCTTTTAGTGTGAAACGGGGAGGCATCATTGCAAAATTACATGTTGACTGGAACGTTCCTTTAACCAAATATAACTCTTTCTATGTTGTAACTGGTATTTGGCATATTCATTCCATAAAATGTAGCGACCGGAAGAGATAGGATGTGATACTGAGAAATTGTCACTGCTTTATGTGGCTGACCTTATATAGTCCCTCGAAGGCGAATTACATGGATGTCATATATGCATGTATCTGTCCATTGTCTAATCTGTCCTCTCTCAATGCTCTTTGTTATATATTGATGTAATAACGTTGCTCTTGAAAATTAAAAAAAGTCAAAAATTTCTGTTATCTAGGACCTTCATGTATGTCTTGTTAACAATTGCGTTCCTTTTTTTCCCTTCTTCCTAAAATGGAGGTTGACCACCTACTATAGAATATTAAAAAAAAAAAGCTCAGAAGGTCATTAAAAATAGTCATATTCATTTTACTGATTTACTGCTCTCCCATCCCTGCTGGTCTCCACTTCCTGGTTCTTCTTGGAGCACAAAAATTGACTGCTCTGCCAATCACTGTTCATGGTGGAGACCTGCTTCAGTCAGTGAATGGTTAAGCAGTCACTTCCTACTGCTATTACTATTTTTGCTGAATTCTGAACATTTCATCATTTTTATTGTATATTCTGATGTAGCAGGGCTGAGTCCTGTCATTTAGCACACCTTATTCAATAGGTCAGAGTGATTTTACATCTAGTAGGGCTGCAGGTAAAGCTCCTACTTTACCTTAATGAGAACCGTTCCATATCCACCAACTCCAGTTCTTATTATCCGTTATTAGCTGCTTCTCCACTGATTCCAGTGCAGTTGGAACTTTTTTCTCTAGACCTCACCATTCCAGTACAATCAGTGCAGTTAGTTTTGGTGCCTGATATTCTGCTTAGGCTCTGTACTGTCAGGTGGGCGGTGTCAGGCAGGAGGTGTGATTCAGGACACCAATCAGAGGCAGACAATGTCAGAACTCAGAATCACACCTGCTCCTGCCTATCACCACCCTTCTGACAGAGCCTAAATAGCAGTGCAGAGCCTAAATAGCATATCAGGCGCCAAAACTTACAGCATTGATTGTTTGGGAATGGTGGGGGTTAGGGAGAAAATTTCAACTGTGCCAGAATCAGTGGAGCAGCAACTGTTAAATGATGGAAAGAACTGGACTTGGTGGTGAAAGGTCCTCTTTAAAGAGTGCAAGACTAGAATTTGGCATCAATCTTAATGTGCACCCCGAGATCAATGCATCAATTGTAGGGGCATAATAATAATATAATAATAAAATTTTATTTATATAGCGCCAACATATTCCGCAGCACTGTACAACTTGTAGGGTTCAAGTACAGACAAAAAAGATACATTACAAAGAAATAGTCAATTCACACACTGGGACTGAGGGCCCTGCTCGCAAGATCTTACAATCTATGAGGTAGAGGGGGTGACACAGGAGGTAGCAGGGGCGGCAACAGACGTAGCATTGCTTATACAATGGTCAGACAATTCTGTAATAGAGGTTACTGTCATTACACATATATAAAGCTGTATGAGCCGTCACCAGTCGTGTCCTTTAACATGCAGATGATGCCTGGACATATAAAGTTAGGTGTCTATACTGTATTGCTTTGTATTCTTTATTTTAGATTTCATACAGACCTTATAGTGATATGCTTCCTCTAATATATTAGGATGTAGGATTACCACATTGTTTTACCACATCCTCTCAGCTATAGATCTCATTCAGTGCATGGTATATTGATGACATTCTTGTAGGATTCCTACAGAGCATGAACTTTGCATCTGTGACATTCATATATACCTATAACTGTGTGCCTTGGTTTATTTTTACCCAAGCTGTGCTTCAGTCTTCTTCCCCCCGCCGTGGGCTTGTGGTAGAATAAAAGCTGTATCATACTGGGATTCCTGGGCCCACCAAAGGAAATTATTCTGAGGGTGCACCCTTCATCTTTATAGATCCCTGTGCGCTTGCACTTTATTTTCATTGAAATTTTTGCACATCTAGGACATATCTTCAAAAACATATTTGTTACTTCTAAATCTACTCATGTGAAAAAGATCCTAGTGACTAAATTGTGTTGTCATCCTGGGCCTTTGAGGCTTATGATCTGCCAAAACCTTGGCCCAACAGATCTGTGGGTGGGTCAGTGTGACCTCAAATAGAAGAGCTTCTGAAAAAGCTCTAAAGGGTTTGTCCAGGTTTTGGAGAAACCAGGACTGCAGTCGGGGATGTACAAGAAAAAAGGCATGCTCATTTGTCCTCTGTCCTTTGTTGTCCGCCGCCAGTCCCCTTTCCATCACATGCCGGGATGGCATTGGTAAGGAACCAATGATGTTTGTGAGTGATGTCACTGGTCCCTCTGCAGGGACTGAGGCTTAGGGCTTCCGATGCCTGACAATGGAGCATCTGGAACAGGTGTGTATGCTTTTTTTTCCCTTTACACGTCTAACCCAGCTGCTCCGCTGGTTGCTTCAAATCCTGGACAACTACCAATGATGGTGGACCTGGACAAGCAAATTCTATTTACTCAAAATGTGCAGGAATGCACATTGTAGTGGGGGAAAGAAGTAGAAAGGACTTTGGTTCCTTCATTCTCGAGATTGAAGAGGAAGAGGTTCCTAGGTCAGAATCCATTAATGTTCAGAACTTATCTAATGCTACCTCACACAGTAGGGCTAAGTACAATGATGGTTAGAAGTGCAGAGCTTCTGGGAAGATATTAAATAATAACTCAATGCCTCAGAATAAAATCTGAAAAAAATCCTGTGTCTATAAATGTACAGGAATGATTTTATTACAGAAATAACAAACACTAAAGAAGGGAATGTTCCATAGTCTATTTTTAACAGTTTTGCTCATGTAGACATGATCATTTCTTATCCCTTTGTTTGGCGGTTAATGTTTCTTTCTCTCCCATGAGTCTGAACGCTGGATGTCTACATTTAGATAAGATTAAAAAAATACTCCTGGTAAAAAATTAACGCGATTACATAATGGGGCAGAAACTAACAACAAGACAGAAACCAGACACAGAAGAGGACCATGCCTCAAAGAACCAGGTCTAGAAGGTCAAGGGACGGAGACGAGGCTACAGAAATTTGTTAGCTGGAATTAGATCTTAGGATGTTAAAGAGAGAAGGACTGTATAGTTTGGGGGTATGGAAAAGTTACTTACGAAAAGTTACTTGGGACAAAAGCACTGAGCAGGTCAACATTTTGTCACCATGGGGGGCAGCAAACTGCACAATGAAACAGCTTTGCAATTTGAGAACGTAGGAAAACTTGGCCTCGTGAAGTGGGTGGCCATAGGTCATCAATTTAAGAACAGTGGGGGTCCGACACCTGGGACACCCACGGATAAGCTGATTGGAGTGACCCTAGACCATGTGATGTCACATGGTCACATGTCGAGTGAATGGCGCTGAGCTGCAATACAAAGCATAGCCACCAGGAGATCTAAGGTGCATTCTCCTGAACACTGTAGTCTCTTCAAACAGATGACTGGTGTTGGAACTCTTGATGATCTTCCATTGATGACTTATTTAAAGGATAGTTCTTCAATTGAGAAGCCCTTTAAAGCTGAGCATACACCTTAGATAGCCATTGCCGAATGTTCTTTTGGACATCAGTTGTTCCTTCCAAGCTCATGTTCTAAATTGGAGAGGGGAGTAAGCCACTGTCAGACATTTTTGGTGATGGCTTATTTCACCCAAGAACAAAAAGACTGGACATGGTAAAATCCAACAATCCAATCATTCTATCCCCTGACTTCTGTCATCGAAGGATAGTCGGGACACTTCCATACACATTAGATATTTGGCTGAACCTGCAGAAATCATAGGGTTTGGCAGACATTATGAGCCAGAGCAGAGAGCAGCTAGGTCCTAAGACCTGCGGTGGTCATTGCCTGTTTATGTTCACATATTACATACATGGCCATTCATTTTTATGACCACTGTAGAGGCAATGAATGGCTGGTTGCATGATCACAGGGAGTTACACAGCTAGACTGGAGAATATCAGCTGGGCTGGCTTCAATGTAAAAAGTGGGCTATCATTAGGATTGGGCGAACCGCTTTATCACAAGCTGGATTCAACCAGACTCTCCCAAACTGTTTGGTTTTTAACAAAATCAAACAATTGGGGATCCGTCTCAGACTAACTAAAATGGCCACTGTAAGGTATTGCGATAAACAGGTGGAGGCCCAGGGGAGGTGAAAAAAAATAAAAAAAAACATTTTTACTCACCTTCCCTCACCTCTTTTGGGCCTCCTTTAGGTGTGCCGTGCTCTCCTGGTGATGTCATGTGCTGTGGTCATGACTCTTGGCACGCCCATGTCACCACTGAGGCCCAGTCACAGGCCTCAGCGGCCACACTGGGCACATGATGTCACCTGAGGCTGAGAGAGAGTGCCAGACACCGCAAGGAGGCCCAAAAAAGGTGAGGTGAGTATAAACTTTTTTTTTATTTTATACACCTCCTCTAGGACTCTACCTATTATACTCTGGGGTCTGAAGATAGTATAATAATTTCACTTCCAGTTCTATCAGAACTTGTTCAACCCGAAATGAGTCAGGAACCCGAGCCACCTGAACTTGAAGCGAAAAGAATCTTGGAAGGTTCGCCCATCTCTAACAACTCACATTAAACAACATAGCCCCATAACTGGAGCTATATACATATCATCTACAGCATCTTACTGTTGGGGGGGGGGTTATGACCATTGCTAGGTCATCACTTTTCTTATCTCTGGATACAAGGCTTGTTCTCATGTTGCTCAAATTTAGGTTCAGTGATCCTATGAATGGTGACAACCTAATAATGGAGGATGACTATCTTAGTGGAGGTCGTAAAAGAACAATTGTACTTTTCTTATATAACAAAGGTTGACCTATAGAGACATCTTCTTATCTTGTTGCTTCCTGCCCTTATCATGAGACCCTGGAAGGAAATGGTTACAGTATTTCAACAGAGCAAATTCCCGTAATCTCATAACCCAGTAACTTCTTGTTTTTTATATCGAGAACCTCAGCAAAACTATTTTTGGGGAAGAATTGTCAGATTGTCCATAAATAGTGTGGAATGGAAGTAATCGTCTCACTTGTAACAATGTGGTGTCATACCAGAGAAAAATAGATCATGGCGGAATTGTGTAACTAAGACATGATCTTCTCATGATTGGCACTGCGGATCTTTTAAAGAAAGATCCATGTCCATAAAACACTGATGAGTTGCATACAATGATGAAGCAGGGAGCCATGCGATCCCTGCTTCATTATTCATCCCCTCTCTTCCCCAGGAGCTGCAGGTGCGATGTTATGATGTCACTTACATCGCGCCTGCAGCTCCCTGAAGACTCCGGACCCCAGACAACAGGGGAACGAGGAGAGGTGAGTATTAGTATTTTTTTGGTATGAGAGGGGCATAATATTGTGGGGGCAACTGCAGGGGGACTTTAAACTCTGGGGCAGCTGGAGGGGTACATTATACTATGGGTGCACTTGGAGGGGGACATTATACTATAGGTGCACTTGGAGGACATTATGCTGTGAGGGCAGATGGATGGGGACATTATGCTGAGGGGATAGCTGGAGTGGGATATTATACTGTGGGTGCACTTGGAGGGGAACATTAAACCGTGGGGATATCTAGAGGGGGACATTATGTTGTATGGGGTCACTAGGGAGGACATTATACTGTGTGAGGGCCACTAAGGGGACATTATAATTGTGGAAGTCAGGCATTTCTAAGTGGTGGTGATGGGGGGGGGGATCATGAAACCTTTAAACAGAACCTACCAATGTGTTAAAACGACCCTGTTCATAACTGGTGTAGCGCTCTGGCACATGGGAGTGCACCTGATTTATGTAGAGGCCAGAGCCTGTCATTGCTTCATCTGGTAAATGTTGCCTCTCATTCAGTGATATCATTTATAATAATGTATTTTTCAGTTAATTGTTATTTGTCTTCGCAAACCTACCTAGTTATATAGTGTAGAAGATGTATTACAAATATGCCAGTCAAGAAAAACTAATGACAACCATCGCACAATGTGATGGTAATTTTTGGTATTTTTGGGGCTCAATCTTCAATTATAACCACAGTTTACAGAAAGATCTCAGAGGTTAGAGCGACAGCATGCGGGGCGATTGTTTTCCTGAATGTACTTTACAAGCATTTTTGACATTCTTCAGGGTCATCAGCCTTTGTGGAGGAGGGCACACAGGAACTGGCTGTGGAAACAGATCGAGATGCAGATCGTCCCCATGACACATATAACTTCCACTGTATCCTCTTATTCTTATTCAAGGAGGGTAAAAATTTCCCTCCTTGCTGCATTTCATTCCGTCATATTATCCTGCTTCTTGTAACTACTAACACATCATCTGCAGCACTATCATTTGGGACATCAGAAAAAGAATGGTCCTGTCATTTTTGTCCTAAAGATTTTTTACGTTTTTGGGATTTTCAACATTATATTTAAAAAATATTTTGACAATTGGCTAGAACTTCAGGCTTTGAAGAGATCACTTTTCAGTCTGTGCTGTGGTCGGCTTTGGCTTTCCTTGGAGAAATGGGTTTAGTTTGGATGGGCTCAGAGATGTAACTTGAAGCTCCTGGGCCCATTGAAAAATCTGTAATGTAGCCCCTACCTACAAGGAGGAGGGTCTATGAATTCTGGTTACGCCCCTGCTTAAAAGTGTACAAAGATATTAAAATTAGATGGAAGATATTCACAATCTGAAGACTATGCAGTCATCCATTTGCTGCTCTGATGGTCTGTGCCAGGCCATTACCCTATTACTTATGTCTGGAAAATGATGAATCAGACGGGTTTGCTATATGTAGTGTTGGGTTCATTTAGACTCTAAATTTTAGAGATTAGCCGCCCCACTATTATTTGTCAGCCTCTCATGATCCAACTAGCCTGTCTATGGGCAAGCCTTGACTTTGCCTATGACCAGGTTATTGTGCCCATTCACTGCCCTTTTGCACTCATCAGATACAACCACAGTTGCGTCAATAATTTGGTGAAGTCTGTCTATGAGGTGAGCCCAGCATGGAGTGGGACATTATGCCAGTTTCCAGGCCGTGACTGAATCACTTTTGCTTGTAGAGATCTATTTTAGGATATTACAGGAAACGTGTCTCTTTGGCTTAATATTTCGTTACACACCCTGTGCACAGACTCATAGCTCAGAAATTGTGTTTTCTCCTGCGCCAAATGGTCATAAATCCAAATGGAACCTTGCCGACAATATTGTGTAGACTGAGAATATATTTCAGTAACTCTAATGGCGGAATGTTCATAAATATAGACACCTTATTTAACTACTTATTACCCTGGACTGAAATGGGTATCCGGGATATAAGATTGCTGGCCAAACTTTAGAGATCCTGGGCCCCACCCAATCCAATGTGCAGTACTTGACGCAGTTGTATTCATGTGAATGTGACTGGAGCAAGTTACAAAATCATTGCTGCGATGGATATAGAAGTGAAGAGTGCCACAGCCCCCAGAGTAACATGAATAAAAATAATAAACAACTATACTCACCTTGCCTCACCTCTCCTGGGTGTCCGGTGATCCCCCAAGTGTCTTCTTCAGGCCTCTTCCAGCCTCTGGATGATGTCAGGAGCCCCAGGGTCACCATTTAAATCATCCAGAGGCCAGAAGAGGGCGGACCTCCATACACCACGAAGATACCCAGGAGAAGAGAGGCAAGATGAGTATAACTGTTTGTTATTTTTACTCACCTCTCCTGGGCCTCCACTTATTATACTCTGGGGTCTTAGGAGACCCCAGAATATAAAAATAACGCTTCCGCTGTGTGCTGAACAAGTTCAGCTCGACACAAACTGGAGGACCGAATCTCATAAATATTGATCAAAACAAAACTTGTGAGGTTTGCCCAAATCTACATGAAAACTTAACCCCTTCCTGCCATTTACCATGCATGGATATCACAGGAGGTTGATCCTACCACGTTCCATACATAGCTCCTGAATAGCCAAGGTGGTACCTAAAGTAATTTGACAAGGGTAGAGGGGTCTCTCTGTTACCACAATGGCACCCTCTCGAACGTTGGACTTTTCAGTGAGTTGCCATGTTAGCTGGACGACTACAATACCCATATCCATATTCACAATCTGTATCATATGGACCTCAATTCTATGGGGCTCATCCTGTATCTCCAGGTGTACACAGCAGAGACATCTCACTGTGGGACATGGGTCCCTACACTGGACCCATTATGTGATTTGTGGACTGCTTGGAGGTGCATGGATGAGCGCTTAGTGCTGTACAAAAATTATTAAAAGTAAATTAAAAAAAAAGTAATAAATACATAAATAATTTAATCAAGTTAAGGAAACGTTATTAGATTTTATCTCCCTTTTTTTTTATAGTGCATCCCTCAAAACAATGGGAAACAGACGTTTGCCACAAGTGGTCCAGCTTTATCTTGTAGGGTGTCACATTTACATTTTTATTTTAGAGAATTAGAACTGTTCCTAGAACTATATTCTATACCCAAAATACCCAACCCGTCAATCCTTGGTTCCATGATGCAGCCCCCGCCCCGCTAATTAAAATTGTAGGCCACACCCACATATTTGCAGATAAAAAATCCTCTTATTTGGACCATACACAGTATAACGCCCCCTTTACTGGCCCCACAGTGTATTCTCCCCTTTACTAACCCCCTCACAGTCTAACACACCCTTTACTGGTCCCCACAGTTTATTATCTCCTTTACTGGCCTCCACATGGTATAACATCCCCTTTACTGACCCCCACAATATATTGTCTCTTTTTAGGCCCCCACACATAATATTGCTCTCTTCTTTATGGCCCCCATACAGCAAGCATACTCCCCCCTTTTTGACCCCCACATACTGATTTGACACAAATGTTCCGAAAGTTTTGGGCTCAGCCCGACCTGAAACTTTTGGGGTTTGTCACCCATAAAGTACTATTATATTCTAGGTTTCCTAAGACCCTAGAGTATAATAAGGGTAGGCCCACGGGAGTTGAGTATAAATAACAAGCCCTCACCGTGCCTCACCTCACCTTGGCATCTTTGTGGCGTTCAGCGGTCCCCAACATCCTCCATCTCATGTCACATGCCCCTGGTCCACCCCAATCACAGGCCTCAGTGGTAACATGGCACATCTGACGTGGCTGAAGAGGACACTTGGGGACCACCGGATACCCAGGAGAGGTGAGTATTCCAGTTTGTGGTTTTTACTCACATCCCCTGGTACCACACAAGTTTGGCTTCCGCCTGTTGGTTTATTGCAGCAGGTAGCAGACAATATTTTATTCACCAATCTTTGCTCCTGTCGTGTCTGACCTCTGCTTCTGCCTCTTCAGTGTGGCGCCCTCTGGAGGAAGAGAGCGATGCCTGACTGGACAGGAGCAGTGATCATTGAGTAAAATATCAACTGCTACCTGTTGGAATAATCCAATAAGTAGCAGCCGATTACAAAAATGCTGCCTCTCAGTTTATGTGTGGAGGGGCCACCTGAGGCTGTCACCTCAGGTCGCCCCATGGCAGGTGTGGCCCTGTATATAACTCCACACAAATGCCCCGTGTGATCCTAATAGCAGTGATACATCCAAGCCCTGGGTCTCATCCTCCTTTCCAGTCTATTGAAGACCAGATATAATATGTGAGCACAGGGCAGGAGACTGTGAGAATCTGCGACTTGAAATATTTGGCAGCTGGCAAAGGTTCTTCATTTCCTTTGGAAGTAAAGAGGGTGAATGCCGCCAGACAATTCCTGAGGTGTAGATATTCTGATATATTAACTCTTAGGGTGCTAGTTGCAAGATTACATTATTTAGGCTTACTTTTTTTTATAGAATAGTAGAACTAAAGTTAAGGGCAACATCAGCATTTGGATGAAGGGGCTAATACACATACATGAGACCAGGGCGGACACCGATAACAGAGGGCCCTAGTGCAAGAATATACAGGTAGAGTCATTTAAAGAGGTCCCGAATATTCTGTAATAACTCTCGCTAGGACAAAGCAATCTGAACGAAATGTGCAATGTGCTCCTCAGTATATGGAGCTTAGAACAAGTTTGAGCTCCTGAACTGTGGTGACACGATAGACGTGTAAGTTTTTCAGCTTTTTGGCCTATTGAATAAGATCTCCCAGTCTCCTGTGCTAGTTGTCTCTGAAGTTTTTATGCTCCAGATAAAGTTGATAGTCATAGATTGTGTCCAGCAACATTTTCGGACGACCTCCGCCATGAGAAGGGATCAATGATTGTTTCCGTATCATCTTCTGAATGACTCTCTTTGGGGGTACATCACAAACACCATCTGAACATCATCAAACTGTTTCTTGCAACCACAAGTCTACTGCAACAACATCACTGGGCACTCCATCCCCTATCTGGCTCAGGAGGGCTGAAAACCATTAGGATGTGCCCTGGGAGAATACTACCGCCACCAGCAGGTACATCGCAGACCTTCTCAGCTTTGTACCAGCTCAGGAGTTGAGTCATCTATTCTAGCCAACGTGACAAGTGCAAGTTCTACTTCTACTACTACTACTATTCCCAGTTTCCGAGTTCCCTCCAACAGGTTACTGCACTTATACACCTAAGGCCCTATAATCATAGTAAACATAACATACAGAATTCATTGATCCAATTTATAAATTGGCAATTCTCAATTCATCTGTGTAAATTGAATTTACTTGTGGCACTCTATCAGTGTCGGACGGGGTATCCTTGAGCCCATCCTCCATCTATTCTGCTCAATTCATGTCCTGTAACTTGCACACACAGGTCTAATAGGGTATTTGTAATGAACCACAAAGAAATAGACTCTATTGGTAAGTGACCGGCTCCAAAAGTAGGTCCAAATGAGTTTGTTAACAAGGCCGCTGGATGGGCAAAATTTGGCAGACCGAGTTGAATAATCGCTATGTAATGTCTGCCTGATACAAAATCTGTAATGGGGACCATTTAGAATAGTATATTTTATGTGGCAGAGGGACCTTGGGAACTCCCTCAGGGTCCAGGGGCCGATAGCATCTGTTACTGCTGCGTCCCCTATAGCAAGGGTCGGCAACCCCCGGAGGCATATCTCTCTGGCACTGTCAGCCCGAGTTCCTGAGGGGGCAGCACTTAGACAAACTCGACCGGCAGTTTTGTTCGGATCAAACACGGTTGAAACGGAACTGCTATTATTATACTGGGGACTCTTCAGACCCCAGAGTATAATAAACGGAGGCCCGGGAGAGGTGATCAAACAAAAAAAACACCTCTCCTGCAGTTTGGAGAGGTTCCCTGTTTTCTTCAGCACTTCTGTCTGACGTCAGAGACCGCTGATATGGTCTCAGGGGTCTCGTTGGCATCACTATGTGTCATGACGCTGACGTGACCTCTGAGACCCAATCAGCAGTCGCTGATGTCATGCAGAAGCGCCAAAGAGAACAGAGAGTCATTCTGGAGTCCAGGGATGGTGAGCAACATTTTTTTTTTATGTTTGCTCACCTCCCCGGGGCCTCTGCTTAGTATACTCTGGGGTTTGAAGAGACCCCAAAGTATTGTAGTAGCTAGTGAATGGCGAACCCCAAAAATTTCGGGTTTGGCTGAACCTGAAATTTTTGGAAAATATGTTGGGATACTATACTGTGTAGAGGGGCCACTATGGGACATTATACTGTGTGGAGGGGCCGCTATGGGACATTATACTGTGTGGAGGGGTCACTATGGGACATTATTCTGTGTGGAGGGGTCACTATGGGACATTATACTGTGTAGAGGGGCCACTATGGGACATTATACTATGTGGAGGGGCCGCTATGGGACATTATACCGCGTGGAGAGACCACTATGGATCATTATACTTTGTGGAGGGGCCACTTTAGGGACATTATTCTGTATGACGGTGTGTTTTTGCAGAAAAAACACAGGCAGTTTTCCAATAAAAATACATGGATTTTTGTGCACGCAGCTTTACATCAATGTGAAAATACCAGTGGCCTAGGACTGAATATAGCTATAGTGGCATCCAGATACATAGTGTGCCACTACCCTAAGGATGCTACCACACGGTGCTCCTGGACACATACATTTACCACTAATTGGGGGCTGTACATGGATTTTTATTGCTTATAATGGGAAAGTAACGGTGTGTCCTGGGAAATAACAGTAAACACATGTGTCCTGAAGCATCTGGTGGCAGCACTTCTGTGTTATGGTTTGTGGTCTATGACTTTAGTATAGGGGTCCTCGGCCTTACAATTATTGCCCGGCGCTCCAAGTACCTCATCTGTGATTGTTTAATTTAAATCAGCACGCCGTACAAAAAAAAGTTTGCCTACCCCTGGTCTATAGCTCCGGTCCCTGGGCTCATTCTATATTGCAGTAATGATGTAAATGCTGCATTTTCACTATATATTAGAGGGCACAGAGTCCTTGTCACGCGGAGTTATTTTCATGTAAGGCTGGGTTCACACCTGCGTTCCAGTCCTTCCGTTGCCAATCCGAGTGAAAATCTCGGCGAACGGGATTGGCATCGGATACAGACTGGTCAGCGACGCATTGGTTAAAAACCCATTCATTTGAATGGGTTTTTAAAGCAATGCGAGGGTGTGCGCTTACACCCTCTGCGCTGCGAAGCCGATTTTTTTCCTCGGACACGAAGTCCTGTGTGTCCGACTTTGTTTCCGACGAAAAAAAAAGGATTCGCAGCGCAGAGGGTGCAATCGGACACCCTCGCATTGCTTTGAAAACCCATTCAAATGAATGGGTTTTTAACCAATGCGTCGCTGACCGGTCTGTATCCGATGCCAATCCCGTTCGCCGAGATTTTCACTCGGATTGGCAACGGACGGACTGGAACGCAGGTGTGAACCCACCCTAACACAGGCAATTCAGATAATGGTTTCTATGTATACATGCAGTAAGAGTAGTGTAGATACTTTGTCTACCAGGGGAGTAATACAGACAGGGTAATATCCATTAGTGATAATTCCACTAGGCAACCTGCGCAAACAGTCCTGATGTTTAGGTCTGAAGGTCAGACCCTGAGCAAACATCAGATTTCTGGAGTCAGAATATGTAGTCGAGACTGAAGCCAAATGGTATAGAGCCTATGTGAAGTGCTGTAAAACCGCGACCTCCATTGAGCCAGGGCTACTGTCAGCACCCAGCGAACCCAGGCAAGTGCCGGAGCCCACTGAGCACTTCCATCAATACACAGGGAAGCACTTATTGCATTGGCAAGGACCCAGGAAGAGAGAGGTAAGTACATACTTCATTACTACTCACCGCCCTTAGCTCCCTGACTCCCCGACCCTTCTCTGTCCTGTGTCAGTATTGACAGCATTATGTATGCTGGTACCTGGAGCAGAGAGAAGGAGCGATTAGCCTGGAGAACTAAGAGTGGTGAGTAATGATGAAATATATAGTCAAGATCCACTCCCTGAGATCCCACCACCATTTTATACTGTGTGGGATCCTAAAGCAACCATTATACTGTGTGCGGGGCATAAGGGACCCGCTGAGGCTCTGTTGACCAAGGGCACACACAAACCTGGACCCCAACATGGGCAGAGCACACATTCTGGCTATGTGGGAGGTTGCCATTCCAAAACCTGAAAGAAAGCCTCTATATCATTTGGCTCCAGCCTCCATATCCATAGCCATTGCTCAATAAAGGTCGCACCACGAGACTGAAACGTCATGACTGACTTCCTATAGAGAATATGGGCACACCCACCTGTAATTGCATGATAGGCTTTGTTGTTATCCCTGTACACACAGGACAGATCATTAATAGGGTTTATTAGGTTATTTTGATAATCCTGTATGGGTGCGGCCCTAGGCTTCAGTTTAATATTGCTAGTAGGTTGGAGTTTTGATAGCATGTTAGAGTGCATTATCTTATTGCCTAAAGTTGTTATATGACATGTACAGTGAGGAAAAAAAAGTATTTAGTCAGCCAACAATTGTGCACTGTATTTTATATGCCGATGCCAAAGGAGATGAAGATGAGTGAGTAGGATGCTTACTAGCCGGGAACTGGAGGGAGAGATGTACTGGTTATACTGGAGATACTGGTTGTACTACAAATAAGTTACTAAAGAGTCGCGTGTCCAGTGTCTTTCTTTCATATTACATCTCACATCTAAGTGGTAGTAAATCTTGACTAGCAGGATCTAATTATGACACCAGGAAGGGGAGGTCAAGTGCCAAGGAGCAGGAGTGTTGTAAGGTTGATAAAGTCTGGCACTGAACATAGGAAAGGGTGGCAAAGTCTGAGGTGCACAATAATAAAATTTAACGAGTGGTTCTTGGAGAAGGGTGTGGGCTACCCAATTGAGGGTCAACTCAAGGACAAAATATCCAGAACCTGTGGCACTGTAGTGGGGTTTTACATCCACAAGTGACTTGGAATTGTGGAGGAGGTCAGGACAAGGGACCGAATCTTAGTGCATCAGAGATTAGTAGTGGTGGAGGATAGAGCCTTTTTGGAGGAATGAATCCTGATCAAAGAGTTCAACTTGAAAACTGGAGATCGGGTGAAGTACACCCAGATGCGGGCTACTCAAGCTGGTGGGTAGCTGGTGTGCAACAAATTCTGGATGAGTGGGCAAACAATATTTGCCCGTGACATTGGCATGTCTTGAGTTGTATGAACTAGTAAAGGTGGTGACATCATCTGTCCCGGGATCTGCTACAGTAGTAGAGGTGGACCGGGTCTTACAGCTGCTAGATATATCACCCCAGAGACAAGTGGAGGACGAGGGGATGTGGTCTCCCTCCCCACCTTAGCCAACCATGGCAGAACTGTGGCATCCCAGAGCTGGCTATGGCTGGGCTGAGGGTGATCTCTGTGCATTGTATTATTTCCTGTTGCTTCATAGCCTGTGTGACATAGCAGGGGGTCCTGAGTCTCACACAACACAGCGCCACCTAGTGAGCCTCACACATGCATTACACCTCCCATAGGATTGAATAGTAACCAAATGTCCAATGGGAGGACATCGCCTGGGAAAAGGGGAGGAGTCAGATGATCACTGGGTCCCCATGGTAACACCCCTGCAGGAAGGTCCTGCGTGTGAGGAGTTAGAAGTGTGGAGTGTTAGGAGGAGGAGGTGAGGAGATAAGTGTGATGTCCTGTGAAGAAAGCAGTGAGTTTAGTGCAGGAATCTCAAGTCCTAGACAGGCCCAGGAAGGTTGGAGAGCTGACATACTCCAGCTATTCAGAAGATCCTGTCCCCTGTCTGCCTAGCCATCGCCCTGAAGGAAGTCAAGCATCATTATCTTGTCAGCATGAGACTGTGGAGAGAACATTCTGGAACACGTGCTCCATAGCAAGTATCACAGGATCCAGGGGCCAAGGCCAGACCTGTGGAATATCCTGCCACCCTGACTATTGCACCCCGAAACTCTGAGCTATCAGGACCACATAACGTGAGTGGGGAATATTATGTGCTAGTATCATGGTGGGCATCCTCCTATGAGCCAAATAGGAGCCCAGACGCACCTTAGGGCTGTAACACTGAAGTATAAGGGGCTAGGAACACCTTTCATCAAGTCTACCCTGCACCCCAGGACTTTGCTGTGACACCAGGCGTACCCCGTTGTTTTGTATTGAAGAAACTGTTTAAGCATTTGTGCCTCCACACCCATGGAAGTAAAAGTTCAACTTTACAACCGTTTCTGTGTCTGACTCTGCACCGACAACATCAGGGCGCCCCAAACACCACCAGTCGGCACAGTATAGGGGAAGCGCCCCGGGGGAACAATCACCACCAACATTTGTGCAGCCCCCTCATCACCGGTACCAGTGGTGGTAACGTGGGACAGCACCAGCGCTGCGCCCTCGTGCCCAGAGACCGTGACAAGTCTGCGCTGTTTGTACCCCGCAATCCCAACTGCAGCGTTACCTTCCATCTGGTCACCGCAGAACCTATGCAGGTAATCACTGTTGGGGGCCTATTGAAGCACCCCGCTTGAAGGGAGTTAGTCATTGTGCAAGCCCAGACTAATATGTACCCACCAGCTGTAGTGCAGATAGGATTTTGACCTGACCTCAGTAGTGAACTGAAGTGACTATTGCCCCGTTGGCCTTATCAGCATGTGTTAAACTTTTTTTTAAACTTATCTCATTTATACTGTATATGTAAATCCAGCAGTTTTCAGTTGCTGGGGATGGCAACCATTAAAGGGGCTGGAGGTGTAAGCATGTAGCACAACAATGGGCCACCTCTGGTACCCGAACCTATCTCTAAAATGAACCCTCCAAGTTCCCTGGTGGGTTCGATCTCTGGGTCTCTCAGCAAACAAGAGAATGGGCCTGAAAGTCCACCCAGCTGTCAGACCCCAGCAATGTGACAGTGTGGATACGGGATAAGTGCAGCATCCTCTTTAAGAACAGACTGGACTTCTCTGTCATAGAGGTCGCAGTGAGGTAGAGCTTGGGGAGACAACCTAGAAGGGGTTCATTTTAGAGATAGGTGCAGGTACAGGGTTGGAACCCGCATCTATCGCTCATTTATGGCATATCCTTTTAGGGTAAAATTCCTTTAAGCAAAGATCAGACAAAAGTAAGCAAACTGTCTTTGTATGTAGTAAGTGACACATTCCAAGCATACCTCCTTTTGTTCCTCCTCCGTCTCCTCCGACTACCTTAGAGGGAACCAGGTTCAACTTTATTACATTAAGAGACTGAACCTAAACCTGATTTGTTTAGGTTATGTTCACTGGACATTTGCACTTAAAGGGGATGTGTCATCAAAGACACAAATTGCTGGACCCAAAAGTATCTCTGAAGCCTCCTTATGAATGGAGCAACTGTGCGCGTATGTGACCAGCACTCCATTCACTTCTATGGGGCTGCCAGAGATTTTAGCATTTAGCATTGAATGGAGCACTGGTTACGCTAGCGCACTGGTGGTCTATTCACAAGGAGGCCTTAGGGGCCTTAGATCTGTGGATAGGCACAACCCCTTTAAGATATTTACTGAGACACTTAGCAAAGAGATACTGGCCGTACTGCAGATAAGTTACTAAAGTGTTAAACAGCTTGTCCCATGTCCAGTGTCTTTCTGCCGCCATAACTACGTTGCAGAGTTATTTTATTTAGTATATTCCGTGCCACCCATCCACTTGTTCCACGACTCTTAAAATCCCATAAGAAATTTACCACCATAACAAGTGAAAGTCACTTCCATATGGGTTTGTCTTTGGCTGGAGCATTGGGAACCAATTTAGTTTCATAACCTGGACCCTTCAAAGGACCCTATAGTAGACTGGTCAACCATGAATAAGAGCCTACAATACGTGCAGTTGGAATCTACGCTTCGCCAAGTGCAGTTCCCCTTTAATACATTGCCCCGGCAGACTCCGTGCAGTGTTTTTCTTCTGAGATGACTATGTGCTTTTACAATACTTCTTTGCCCTTATTCAGCTCTTTTGTTGTAGGAATGACATCAACATCCTGAACTCGAGCAATGGGAGACTGCTGGCTGAGATCTTGGGCGGTTCTCGTAAGGAAGGGGAACCTGCTGACTGATAATGTGCTCTGCTCAAGTTATTCTCATGATGTTATGCAGAGCCCTCCTGACTTTGTATATAGCTTGTATATTAAGAATTGAAGAACCAAACAAATGCAAAAATGTGTAAAAATAACCGGGGAGATTTACTTATAGATGCATAAATTCAAGGACCGGCAAAGATGCAACTAAGGCTGGGTTCACATCTGTGTCGGAATCTCCATTGTAGACTCCGTTGCAGAGACTGCCAAAAATTGGCAGAGAAAAAAGTCCTGCATGGAGGACTTTTTTCTTCGCCCATTTCAGTTATGAATCAGCAGACACTCGGTGGACCCCATTATAGTCAACGGTGTCTGTTGATGTCCTTTTGTAGCGGTCTGGCTGGTTTGGGTCCATCCGGCACGGTGTGAGCCTAGCGTAACTATGTCAAATTTACCAAAATGGCTGACGTGGCATAGATCAATTTGTATATCTTGCTAGGAGTGTCACCTGGTATTCACACAAACATTGAAATCAGCCATCTGATGCCCACATTAATATTCGTTCATGTGAATGGGACCTATTGCCGTTGTCACGGACCGTCAAAATATAGGTCATGCTCTATTTTTACCCATTTTCAAGGATCCCTCCATACACTATAATGTATGAGGGGTCCATGAAATCGGGCAGCAAAAAATGTCCATTTTTCACAGCTGTTTTCAATGTCATTTGTGTGAATGTAGGCTTAGGCGCATTTCACCCCTTTACACCATCAGTGGTGTGAATGTGCACCAATTCTTTGTACCAACGAATGGCATATGTTTGTTGGCACTTTTTCTTACAACCCAAACTGTGGGTTATATGCTACTGAGATTTTTTTTACTTTTTCACATTTTACTTCAGATGAAGATATAACCCATGTGTACAAAGTCCACAGGGTACAGCCGTATTCACATCCGCGTGACGCCCATATTCTAATAGCTTTCGCATGGCAGTTTTATGAACAATGAGAATTAATGGCTGTATTCACATCTCAGAGTATGCGACAGACAGAAAAAACAATTACAGAAATGGACATGTTCTTGTCTAGCTTTGACCAACACACAGACACCAATAGAAATCAATGGGTCCGTTTTTGACTAAGGTAAAAATTCATCTGTAAACCCCTTATTATTGTAGACCAACATTTTTTTTTACTTTTTTAAAACCTAAATAAACAAGAATGTGTTATAAAAAAAAATTGAAGCATTCTCCGAGTTAAAACCAGATAGAAATTGGATGACACTCGGCCATCATGAAATGGACATATGGACATAGAAATGATACACAACAGCTATTGAAAGCAGATCGATTCGTAAGGTTTTCATGGCCGAGAAATGGGCACATTTGTGCGAATAAAGCCCAATACTTGTCCGAGTATACATGTGTTGTCAATAGGTAGAAGAGAGTAAAAGGATTCCCTGAGAACAAAGGATTGAACATATTGAAGTCTAACAGCTTGATCCTTCTTTCTCTCAACATCTGAAAATTAGGACACCCTTGTGGACATTACGTGGTCGGTTGATCGACTGATATTTTTGCCATAAAAGGGTTAATTTTCTCCTTTCTGAAAGTGGATGGCTGTGTATCATACATCTCCTCACTCCAGCTCACCAGAGGGCAGGGGGAATAAATTTACGATGCACAGGCCATCAAAGGAAACCAGAAAGGAAGTTTATCCAGTACTGGTGGGTTGAGGGTGATAGGTGGGTCCTACACGTATACAACTGTATAGGCATACGTATCAGTGGAGTGTATCAAAAGATCTAAAGTAGTATCCTCCTAACCAAAGGCACATGGATGGTGATGGTTTAGCTCTACTCTATTTTATCAGATACAGATATTTAGATCTTGTCGAACATCGTCTCCGCCAATGACAACAGAAAATCCAATATATATAGATGGCTAATATCTAATGGTAAAAATACTAAAGGTTATAGAACCTAAAAAAACAAGGGGTTAACTCAGTCATTATATATAGGATTAATATCTTGGCATAAACCATATTTCGGGGAGAAATACAACATAATCTAATCTGAGATAAACTTTCATTATTTTTCTAATGTCTCTTTATTAGTTATACATGGAGAATTTTTGATCTCGGATTTCTTGAAAGCTTTCTGACTTCAGCCGTCGATATTAACACAGCTAATCCCCAACCTTTGCTCTAAATACAGATTAAAAAATACATTTTACGCAATTTTCTATTTTCAACACTACAATGTGACCCTTAGGTCTTAGTCGAGCTGCGATAAGAGTCAATGAAATCCCGAATGATGTGTTCCTGAGTGCACTCTACTGAAAGATGATGGAAGATAATGCTATTACTAAACCTCCCATGCGCAATAATTGACCCTTAACTACATCTATTCCTAATTATTGGGAGCGAGGACAAAAAATGGCCGTGTAATTCATCGGATACATTTCACATGAGAGGCATCTTCTGTAATATAGGACAGTAATATGATTTCAAGTCACAGCTAAAATCACATCAAATGCATCCGCCAATAGACAATCCTCATAACGTGTTCTGGGAACGCGGCCAAGGAGCACGAGTGTCACTCACTACATGGCAGCCGCTATAATGGACGACTAAGCAGCTTCATAAAATATGTAGACCAACACGTGATCAGAACATGGATGGAACAATAAACTGTGTAGCTAAAATGCAGCTATTCTAGATATATACTGCATGGTGCGGAGATGAAGTCAATATAGGTTCATGTAATAATGTCCTAAAAGAGTCTACTGGAGGATTGAGATTGACATTTAGTAATATGCATAGACATAGCTGGAGGGTTTAGTGGGGCATGTACCACTAGGGCTGGGTGCCAGGGGGTGAAGGTGCATGAACAAGCCTCTATGCCTTGTCCAGGATATACGCAGTTGGATAAAATTGTTTAATGAAAAAAAAAAAACACAATGGTCACAGAAATAACTTGAATCTGACAAAAGTAATAATATATAAAAATTCTATGTAAATGAACAAATGAAAGTCAGACATTGCTTTCCAACCAGGCTTCAACAGAATTTTTAAAAAAAATGAAAACTCATGAAACAGGCCTGGACAGAAATGATGGTTCCCGTAACTTAATATTTTGTTGCACAACCTTTTGAGGCAATCCCTGCAATCAAACGATTCCTGTAACTGTCAATGAGACTTCTGCACCTCTCAGCAGGTATTTTGGCCACTCCTCATGAGCAAACTGCTCCAGTTGTCTCGGGTATGAAGGGTGCCTTTTCCAGATGGCATGTTTCAGCTCCTTCCAAAGATGCTCAATAGGATTTAGGTCAGGGCTCATAGAAGGCCACTTCAGAATAGTCCAATGTTTTCCTCTTAGCCATTCTTGGGTGTTTTTAGCTGTGTGTTTTGGGTCATTATCCTGTTGCAAGACCCATGACTTGCGACTGAGACCAAGCTTTCTGACACTGGGCAGCACATTTCTCTCTAGAATCCCTTGATAGTCTTGAGATTTCATTGTACCCTGCACAGATTCAAGACACCCTGTGCCAGATGCTGCAAAGCAGCCCCAGAACATAACAGAGCCTCCTCCATGTTTCACAGTAGGGACAGTGTTCTTTTCAAGATATGCTTAATTTTTCCGTCTATGAACATAGAGCTGATGTGCCTTGCCAAAAATTTGGATTTTTGTCTCATCTGTCCATAGGACATTCTCCCAGAAGCTTTGTGGCTTGTCAACATGTAGTTTTAAATATTATTACTTTTGTCAGATTCAAATTATTTCTGTGACCATTGTGGGTTTTTCTTTCATTAAACGAGGGATACCAACAATTTTGTCCACGTGTGTATATATAGGATTAATGGGACCAGATCCCAGCATATCAACAAAGCCCTGTAGATAGCTAAGTCAGGGTCACCTGAATCAAATGATTTTCCCTTGTGAATCGCTGCCTCTGTTTCCGAGATAACTCTGTTTTTGTCAACATGCAAATGAACTCTTTGGAGCAATGAGAACACAGTTGTTGCACCAAGAAGCTAATTTGCATATTGACAAAAACAGCAATATTTCCGCAACAGAGGTAGTGATTCACAAGGGGCAAACACTTTATGATTCAGGTGACCCTAACCTATCTATCTGCAGGGCTGGGTTTTATGGTGGGTTCTGGTGACTCCAGAAGTGGCAATTATCGGAGTTATATGTCCTTCTCTGTATCCCCTCCAATGGACACTGCAAAATGCAATGTGAATCCAGCCTTATCTTTGCTAATTCTTTCTCTGCGCATTATTGCCATTCTTCCAAGAAATTCTAAGAGCTTGCATGCAATAATGTCTGATAGGACAGCAGGTTGTTCCAGGAACACGTCCCCAGTTTGTTTCCAGGTGATCTCAGTGATACAAACTTTCCGCTCACTGAATGTCATCCATACATGACTCACAGACGTACCTTATCATTACCAGAGTCACAAGATGTGGATACACTGTAAACATCTCGGGTCACTGAAGTACATTGTCTGATGTCAGGTTATCTCTTAGATGGAAATTCTATTCATAGATTCCAGTTATAAAGGTTGCGTGTGAAACCATTCACCATTTCCATTCATTACTGATAAATGATCATGAATTGCAAAAATAGTTCAGCTGGTTCCTCTACTCTTTTCTAAGTCCTAAGCCCTAACACCCCTTCATGTCATAGATTGGAGGTTTCTGTGTCTTCAAGCCATATTGTTTGAAACTATTCTGAACATGGACACCAGAATTACCTACTACTAAATAGGTAGCAACCCAGTAGAGGAAAGCATCTAGGTCGGGAGTAGAAGTTGGTCATGGATGGGCTCATGGTGGATGTAGCTGGCTCAACCAAGTCTCCAGTGGTGCAGTGAAGAGGGGGCCTGCAGTGTGGAATATGGTGGTATACGTATCCCCTGGGGCATTTCTCTGTATTAAACCTCCATGGGCCTGATGGTGGTTGGGGTGACCTTGGTTGCGAGTGCAGCATAGAGGGCTCAGAAGACAAGTTGAATGCTATAATAATTCACATTTTACATCAAGAAAGGCAGGTAACATAAACAGGAACTCTCCCATTTAATGGAGTCACCGTTTTTAGGAATATCACAAGGTACAAGGAGGCTGATGGTGCTCCCTGGGGACAGTCAGTGTCTCTGTTGCTGAGGACAGTCTTCTCCTCAAAAATTTACTTCAAGTCTCTCAAAAACCACAAGATGCCTGCAACACCAAGGCTCTGGGTTGCAACTCATAAAAAGGTGTCCAACCAGGTCTTTGGCTCCTAAGTTGGATCGTAGCTCTGAAGTGCATTCAAAATTACTCTCAGAAGCACACACACCGTCCATGATATTAGCAGGGTGATGGCCCATCACATGACTGCAGACTGACACATGGACTGACATAGCTAGCAGGGTGTCAGCCTAACTAAGCTCGATATCCATAACTGGGAAGGTAAAGAGAACGGCCACCTCCCCTAATAGAATGTCCTAAGTGTAGGGCTGCACCATCTCCTCGGCTCAGCCAAATGGTTTGTCCACATCAAGTTACATGCCTCCACTTTAGACCATGAATCCTATATTTTATACTGGAAAATATCTTGTGTACGCCCCTGATGAGCAGTCAGATTTATATTGGGGCCAAATCTTTATGTCTATGCCCTGCTTAACAGAGAAAAAGAATTTATCATGGAAAAAGTTGCCTCGTAAAAACAGACTGGAGCCACCAGCTGGGCAGTACAGATGAGATGTAGTAATACAGGCTCGCACAGCAGCTTGTGTGTCCTCTAATCCTAACGTTTGCTCTGTCCTACACAGAGGTTCTTCACCTCAAACGACATTGATACAAATCCAGATTGTTTTCCATCATGAACACATCGTCTTGTAGATAAAGGCAGGGTGTGAATGAAGACATATTGGACAAATGCCCACAATTATAAATAATAATCTAGAGTAATGCAGAGGTTGTGTGTCTCTTGGCTCGCTCTGCGAGGAATAACGTGTATAGTTAATTCCATGCTCAGTATGTCTGCAAAATGCTAGATGACTCAGACACAGCACATCCGACCCGGGTCACTGGTCTAATCAGGTGGTTAAAGAAGGGGTCACCCTAAAGTGAAGCATAAGGCCCATTTGGACAGATGTATAGTTGCACGGTTAGCCTGCTAAGCCTGCTTGCACGGTTACACGGTTAGCCTGCTGCACAAAATGGTGCAGCTGTGGGATCAGTAAAGTTAAAATGCCCTCCCAAAGGTCTATTATGTCTTTATGGGCGGGGGCACAATGTGCAAAAAATAAATAAATAATAATGCAAAAAAAAAGAATGTTTAGTAATAATTTTTTTTTTTTTTTAAATGTGAAAAATAAGACATTCCCTTCCTTTTTTGTTTACATTTTCTCGGATATTAAAATAAAGAAAAAAATGAAAAAATCAAACCAACCTAAAAATAAAACCCTATTTATCACTGGAGAAAGCGAAAATTATTTCAAAACCTGAAAAAAATGTTATAGTCTACCACGTGTATGAAAAAAAAATGTGTCCTGAATCCTGGTCTGGAAAATAGAGGTTAAAAACCTTACAACTAAGCCATTTTTGGACCTACGGATCAGAAGACTTTTATTTTATCTTTTTGCTTGCCTCTATTCCAGTGGTTATTACATTTTGGAGGCATGTGTATGAGACCTTATTTTTGTTACTTTACTACGCTAATCATTTCGGAGTGGAATTAGAAAAAACCCCACAGTTGTGTCAATTTTTTTAACAGACCTTTGGCCTTGGGCTGTCTCTATAAAACTGACAACTATGGTAAACCTCTACGGAATGACAGCCCAACTTTGTATTGACAATGGTCTTGCCGAGGGGTGGTACTCTCAAAGAAGGTCAGTATGCAAAGTAGATGATAGCAATGAAAATCTGTCAGAGAAAAGATGGTCTGGATTGGGAGTGGTCTTCTTAAAGAGGTCACCTTTTGGGGAGATTTCAACGTAGGATTCCAGGCGGAATACAGAGATAACTCCCCATAGGTACCAGGATCATTACTAAATGTACCATCCAAAGGGATTAAAGAGTGACCGCTCTTCATAAAATATAGCTATAGCGACTTGTCACTTGTTTTGATGGGTAGGGGTCCGGGTGCAGAGGCCCCTACCAAACACTCAGCAACTCATCTGTCATTAGATGGGGTTAGCTGAAGATTTCACCTAATGAGGAGAACTAATCCCAACCGAGCAGACACAGACATTCGCAGTATGTTCCCTACAGTCCTAAAAAGGAACTCAAAGGTTAAAGGGTGTTTTCTGGAACTTCAGTACTGATGCCCTATTCTTAACATAGGTCATTAATATCAGATAGGCTGAGATCTGACTCCCGGCACCCTCATCAGAGGCTGCAGATCCTTTAATCAGCTGATCGGCGGGGGTGCCAGGAGTCTTGCCCAAATCTGATGACCTATCCTAAGATTGATTATCAAAATTCAAGTCCTTGAAAACCCTTTAGGTACCCACACAGGACGACTCCACTGCTAGGTTTCCGTCATGGTTGGCATGAAAGCATGTCTTTGCAAGTCATTCCTGATGGAATCGCAGCCAGTCCTTCACTATTTTCAAGTTTTGTGAAGCCGTGGGAAAAACTCAAATTATAAATGGATATACCACAGGCCAAAAATCCACAGGACAGGTTAGCACAGGTTAGGCTGTATTCAGATTACGTTTTTTCATCCGTTTAGTGGATTCAAATAACGGAAGCAAATGGATGCAAATGGAAGGCCATTCATTTACATAGACATCAGTGTTAAAAAAAAAAAAAAAACAGATCCATTTCTGTCCGTTTTTTTGGAGAGACACTAAGTTTTTTTTTACATTTTTGTCTATGCAAATGGATGGCTATTCGTTTTCATCCATTTGTGTCTGTTATTTGCATCCGTTAAACGTATGTAAAAAACGTAATCTCAATGGAACCTTAAATTGAACTGTGGGACTTCTGATCATCTCTTCGGATGACACAATGTATGGTGACAGATGCCGATCACTAGTAATAGAGTCATTGGATGATCTTGTGCGATACATTTCACGTTATGCTTGAAGTAGAGTTATCAGAGCTTGTGGTGTCACGTTTTATCTACACTCTTATCTAACTTCTTCATACTAAGAACTGAACATTACCATGATCCTAACTATAGACCAAATTGAAAGCAGGCCCGGCATCACAGCCAGAAAGAGTCAGAGAGGGTAATGACGTCATCGGCCGGGCTGAGGAAAGGGAATTACTGACACAAGACACTGAGCAGGCTAGACATAGTATGATTCTTGGTGGGAAGAGAAGTTTTAGGTTCCTTTTCTCAGTTTCTAGCTCACTGCTTTATACCACATGTTACCTCATGCTATTATGCTCTATCTCTCTCTATCTATCTATCTATCTATCTATCTATCTATCTATCTATCTATCTATCTACACTATCTATCTATCACTATCTATCTATCTATCTATCTATCTATCTATCTATCTATCTATCTATCTATCTATCTATCTATCTATCTATCTATCTATCTATCTATCTATCTATCTATCTATCTATCTATCTATCTATCTATCTATCTATCTCTCTATCTATCTATCTACAGTATCTAATATCTATCTATCTATCTATCTATCTATCTATCTATCTATCTACTACTCCTCTACTATCTATCTATCTATCTATCTATCTATCTCTATCTATCAATAATCTATCTCATATCTATCTATCTATCTATCTATTTATCGATCTATCTCCCCCTGTCTATCTATCTATCTATCTATCTATCTATCTATCTATCTATCTATCTACAGTATCTAATATCTATCTATCTATCTATCTATCTATCTATCTATCTATCTATCTCTCTCTATCTATCTATCTATCTATCTATCTATCTATCTATCTATCTCTATCTATCAATAATCTATCTCATATCTATCTATCTATCTATCTATCTATTTATCGATCTATCTCCCCCTGTCTGTCTATCTATCTATCTATCTATCTATCTACAGTATCTAATATCTATCTATCTTCTATCTCTCTATCTATCTATCTATCTATCTATCTAATCTATCTATCTATCTATATATCTATCCCTATCTATCTATCTATCTATCTATCTAACTCCCCCTGTCTATCTATCTATCTATCTATCTATCGTATCTAATATCTCTCTATCTATCTATCTATCTACAGTATCTAATATCTATCTATCTCCTCTATCTATCTATCTACAGTATCTAATATCTATCTATCTCCCTCTATCTATCTATCTATCTATCTATCTATCTCTATCAATCTATCTATCTACTATATCTAATCTATCTATCTATCTATCTATCTAGCTATATATCTCCCTATCTATCTTCTATCTATCTATCTATCTATCTATCTATCTATCTATCATCATCTATCTCCTACTATCTATCTATCTATCTATCTCTATCCCCTAATCATATATCTACATATCTATCTATCTATCTATCTATCTCTCCCTATCTATCTATCTATCTATCTATCTATCTACAGCTATCTAATATCTATCTATCTTCTATCTATCTATCTATCTATCTTATATCTATCTATCTCATATCTATCTCCCCCTGTCTGTCTATCTATCTATCTATCTATCTATCTATCTATCTATCTATCTCCCTATCTATCTTATATCTATCTATCTCTCTATCTTATATCTATCTATCTATCTATCTATCTATCTCATCTTATATCTATCTATCTATCTATCTATCTATCTATCTATCTATCTATTTTAGGGTAATCTGCATCAGAGTCTCCGTCTGTTTATTTGTTTGTTATTATTATTACGCCACCTGCTCTGTTTAATAAAGGGGTCCTAAGAGGGAGACCCCCTCTATGGTATCTGGGGTCCCTATAAGGTCACATGGACAGAGGTTGTCCATGATACTACCCTTTTATTCTCTTGTGCCAATAAGACTCGGGTGGGGTAATTTGGGCACAGGATTAGTGCCAGAGCTAAATCTATTGTAATCCTTCTCTGGATACTATATAGCCAATATAGAGTTGTGCAGTTCCAATAAGGATTGTAATTCAGCTTTTCCAGACTCCAGAATGGCAGATTTGACTACAAATATATTAATATATCAGTGACGTACACTGTGAAATATCTAAGCAGATTAGTTACTTGGGAATGCTGTAAAACTAAATGACATCCAACTTCTCAAAAAAGAATAAGACGTAGATTGTTTCCATGGAGGAGTCACAATTCTAATGTCCATAAGGATCCAGAAACTTCTGCTCAGACCTGTTATTGATAAAACTTCTCTTTCATCATGGTGACGTTGTAAATGACATCTGGAAAGGAGCAAGATGTGTTAAAGGCTTCTCATGATACAAGCGTCTCAGATGTGGGATCTTTCCATCACTAGGAAAGTCCCACTATTTCTCTGTGAACTGAATCACCATCTTAGATACCGATGAGTAATGGAAGGAGGAAGAATCGTCCTAGATGTACTGGGAGTTAGTGGAAGGAGATTAGAATGAGGATGTTATAGCCAGAAATGTAGACAATGGTTATAAGGACTGTGACCCTCAAGTCAAGGTGGGACAAACCGTTTTGGTGCCCAAGGCAGGGGCTACATAATGTGCCCCACCACCCCCATCCCTGAAATTTCGTATAACTTTTGGAAAAAAAATTTAGTTACTTTCCTCCTGCTCATAAAACTTACAGTACATATCCCTCAACTTTGAATGGACTGAAAGAGGGACAAAATTAGCACACTACAGAAAATTTAGATATCGTAAGCCACGTCTCCAGTCCTGCTCATGTCCACTTTGGCTCAACCCATTCCAAACCATGTCCCTTTGTTCCTCTACACAGAGCAGTGCCCCTTTAGGGGCTAAAACATGGTATCATTCTCCTTATGGTCCCCCTCATTGTTACCCCCAAGGTATGATGTCCCAATCAATATGGCCCTACAGCATAATATTCCCCTCAATGTGGCTCCCAAGGTATAATATCCTCTCAGTGTGGTCCCCACAGTATAATGTTCCCCTCAATGTGGTCCCACAGTATAATGTTCACCTCAATGTGGTCACCAAGGTGTAATGTCTCCCTCAATGTGGCCCCCACAGTATAATATCCTCCTCAATGTGGCCCCCACAGTATAATGTTTCCTTCAATGTGACTCCCCACAGTATAATGTCCATCTCAAAGTGGCACCCACAGTATAATGTCCCTACTGAATCTAGGATGGTTGGGAGGTAGGGTTACGAACTTTATTTTTTTTTTAATTTTCCCACTTTTTTGCTTGTTCTAGTAATAAAAGGCTTATATATTCCTATTCTTCCTGAAGTATGAGAAGAAGGAACCTAAGACGCTGTATGGGAAGAAGGAACCTAAGACGCCATTGGCCTTATATGGCTAGCAGATATCTTGTGCATAAAGCACTATATGAACTCTTACTTTAGACTAGGCATAATTTTACAAGTCTAAGAAAGAGATTTGTGGTTGATTGAACTTTACAGTCTTGTTTCTTACATAACATCTGCAGTTATATGTATATTTCAAGGATAGTTGAAAGGGTTGTGTAAGAATGGAAAAAAAAAGCATGACTCTTGTCTTTATAGAGGTTGGAGTTCCATTTCTCTGATACACAGCCCTGATGTCCCTTGCCTGGACATCAACTTAAAAGATAACATGGGCCTACCTGCAGCTGCCACTAGAGGGAGCTTACTAAATTTCGGCATACTGTATTAACCCCTTCCTACTGCAGCCATTTTTTCAATTTACAATTTTGACACTCCGCCTCCTAAAAGCCATAACTTTGATATTTTTCTGTTCACAGAGGCCTATAAATAGGTGTTTAACTTTTGCAGGACAAATTGTACTTATTCTGTACAATGAATTAGGAAGATGAAAAAAAAATTCAAAATGGAATAGAATTTTAGAAAAATTGCATTTGCAACTTTCTTACTTTTTTTACAGCATTCACTTTGCTAGGCAAAATAACATGTCACCTGTATTCTATGGGTTGGTACGATTACAGGGATACTAAATTGATTGTTTTTTTTAGGTTTTAACCCCTTTAAAAAAAATTTAAAATTTAGGCAAAAAAAAAAAAAATTGGAGTTGCCTTTTTCTGAAACCCATAATTTCCGTGTACAGGGTTGTATAAGGTATTTTTTTTTTTTTTGTGCGGCCAGATGTGCTTTATATTTATAGCATTTTGGGCAATGTCTGATGTTTTGATCGCTTTGTACTCAAATTTTTTGAGAGGCGACAGCAAAAAAACCTTGGTTCGGCTGTTTTAATTTTTTTTTCCTGCTACGGTATGTACCATATGGGAAAAATATATTTATATGTTTGTAGACTCTGTGTTTTTGGACACAGGGATACCTAATGTGTGATTGTTTTACACTATTTATTCATTTTTATATGTGATCTAGGAAAAGGCTGGTGATTCTTTATTTTTTTATATTTATTTTTTACTATTTTAACATTTAATTTTAGACCCCCTAGGGGTCTTGAACCCCAGGCGGTTTGATCAATAATATAATGCATTGTGTAAGCCCTAAACTTCTATTACAGACTGTTCTAGGCAGCTTGTAATAGAAGGTCGAGGTCAAGGCTCTATTCTTCCACATCCAAATCACCCACCCATAGCTTTATGGATATTGCTGTGTGCACTGGGGCACAGACATGCTGAAGCATTAAGATTCCCCTTTATTATGACTAAGAGTCCTAGGCCAACCCCTAAAAACCCCCTATAGCTTCACCCCCCTCCACAAAACCTTATGGACAGCACAATGTAGTCAGGCAGGTAGCCTTCTCCTGGCATTCACCATACCCAGATAGAGAAGTGTGTTTGGTCACTCCACAGAATACGCTTCCACTTCTCCAGAGTCCAGTGTGCATTGTGCTTTATACCACTCCATCTGATACTTGGCATTGTGATTGGTGATATAAGGCTTGCACGTAGCTGCTCGGCCATGGAAATCCATGTCATGAGGTTACTGGGGCAGACATTTGTACCGATGTTAATGCCAGAGGAAGTCTGGACCCCAATGCAGAATCTGTAACAGGACCCCCACCATGTGCTATGTATAACACTAACTTGTGTTGTAAAGAGGACTTTGGGTCCGCTCAGTCTTTAGAGTCTGGTAGCAACTGTTACCTCTGCACCCCCTATATCTATACCCCTGGACTATACACCTAAGCTTTGTAAATTGGTCTACTAATGCAGGGAATTCTGTACTTTGTGTGGTTAAACTGAGCGCCACTTTAAGGCCCCTTGCTCATGACCGTGTGTGGGCCTCCGGCCATGATTGAAGGGAACGGCCAGTGCATGGGTGGCACATGGATGTTATCCGCATGCCGCCATGCACTGGCCATGCTTTCGCGGCCCCATTCATTCAATGAATAGGGGCCACAGAAGCACGGCCCCAAAACCAGACTGTCGGCCCGCACACTGGTCCGTGTAATAAACAGTCATGTGCACAGGCCCACCGAATTTAATGAGTATGCTATCCGGGAAAAACCCACATAGCGCACCTATTTAGGTAAAAAAAAAAAAAAAAATCAGTTTTAAAGCCTGGACACTGATCAAATTGCAACTGGCAGATATTCTTGAAAATGACCACCATTTTATTTCAGGGTGGTCAAAATCATCTGCAAACAGACAGATTTCAGTCAAACAATAGAGTACAAAGATATCCTTACCATTTCATCTTTCACATTTTAATTCCACATGGAAATCCAATATAACCGGGTGAAATGACACATTCATTATTCCTCCGTGCCCATGCTTGCTCAGCTGAGAAATTCCGTTCCAAGTTCTTTCTGTTCAAGTTTCAGTTAAGTTCTTCACTGCTCTATAGAAATTCTTCCAAAAAAAAAGAGGTCAGTGGACTATGACGGGAGGAGAGAAGGACACATAAAGGGATTCTCAGGAATCTGTGCACAGATTGCTAAAATAAAAGGCACTAGACAGGACACTAGATATGTTCTAATCTCAGGATATGCACAGGGTAAACATTTTGTGACTACAACAAAACCAAGGACACCTTCACGTACAAATCAATATTTTACACAGTTCATATTATTCATAGAAAAGATCCACTTGGGGCACTCCAGGGCACTTGGGGACCCCTTTTAGTCACATTGACTACAAAAAAATGGAACAAAAAGTGATTAAAAAATCAGATATGCTCCAAAATGATACCAATTACAACTACAGCTCAATCCACAAAAAACAAGCCCTGTGAACAGAAAAATAAAATAAACTTATAGATAAAAGAATATAATGACAAGTTTTTTTTGTGTGTAAAAGTAGTAAATCAAATGCTATAGAAAGTTGGCATGGCTGTAATCGTCCTGACCAGAAGAATAAAGGTCATAGGTTATTTATGACGCACAGCGTCATAAATTTATAAAGTGTTATAAATTTATAGTGCAAAAAAGTTAAGCTACTATTATTTTTTTCAATAGGTTCAATATCAGGTTTCCCAAAATGCTGCCATTTGAACTCATCATGCAAAAAACAAACCCTCATATGTCAATAAAAAATTTTTTTTTAAAAGTATTGCTTTAGGGATGCAACAATGGAAAACGGGGGGAAAAAAAAGCACCGCATCCTTAAGGCCCCACGTTGCAGAAAAGCTGCTCTTTTTGTTGCAGATTTTGCTGTGGTTTTTGAGCCAAATCCAGGAGTGGAATGAACAGAAGGGAGAAGTATAAGAACTTCCTATAGATTTCCCATTTATTCTATAGCCACTATTAGCTTTGGCTCTAAAAAATGGACAGTAATAGCATTTATCACCTATCCACAGGATAGGGAATAAAATGTCTGACTGATGGGAGTCCGGGGGACTGCAAGTGGAGCTGTCTGAGCATGCACACCACATAGGGCATTCTGGGGCACTTGCCCCGCATGTTCTAATGATCACTGTGGTCAGACCCCAGCAATTAGACACTATCCTGTGAATTGGGGATATGTGTATATAATGGGAACACCCTCTTAAAGGGAGTCTGTCACCAGAACTAAGCATATCAACCCCCTCAGATAGATAGGTTAGGAGCACCTGAATCAAATGGTGTTTTCCTCTTGTGAATGAGCTCTTTGGTGTAACAAGGGCATTGGCACTTATCTCTTTGGAGCAATGGCAACACCCTTGTTGCTCCAAAGTACTCATTTGCATATTGACAAAAACAGCAATACCTTGGCAACAGAGGCACCAATTCACAAGGGGAAAATACCATTTGATTCAGGTGACCGTAACCTATCTATCTGCAGGGCATCACCCCTGGAAATCTGTGATGATGGCCATAATGGATTTCATCCAACTTTGGTAGAAACAGATATGAGTAAGACATGACAAGACATCTCAAGAACTTCAATCTACTGATGTTTCTAGTATTATTTTGGGGGAGATGCTCTCAGGACTCTTTGCACGTGACTTTCCCTAATACTTTACATATGTCTTACAAAACGATACGAACGCGAGTCCTTTTTTTTTTTTTCTCTTGTTTTAGAGCTGCAACCAGTTTCCTTTTTTCCTCTTAAAACTGTGGAAGTGGAGCCAAGATTTACAACACAATGGAACTCGCACAAAAGTTGGAATGCAGCGAATGTGCTGATACTGTAGGCGATATTGTCCGGAGGACCAAGGCCCTTAGTCTAAATAGTTTCAGGAAGAAAATCACACATCGGAACACAGCGAGATCCACCACAAAACAACTCACTAACAGTGTCATTCTCCGAGGGCTGGAAATATTATTTATCACACGTTATGTCGCTCTGTCCTGTATGAGAGATAGAAGGTTCATTCTGTCTCATCTGCGTGCTGAAACTATGCTGTGGTGAAGAAGAAGAAACAGGTCAGAGGAAGTAAAAATAACCAACTTGCCTCGGTGCAAAGACTGAGAAGTGTCAAGCCCTTAAGTGTCAGATCTTATTGTACACATAACACACAAAACAATCAGCTAAAGGGGTTGTGTTGTTATGGACACTTATCCTCTATCCACAGGACAGGGTCTGGGGCGCCGGGTCCCCCAGTGATCAGGACAACGGGGAACCAAAAGTCACCTTAAAGCCTCCTTGTGGATGGAGCACCAGTGCACTTGTGTAACCGACACTCCATTCACTTCTATGGGGCTGCGGGGACTGTTATCTCCGTAGTCCCATAGAAGTGAATGGAGCGCCGCTCATGCAAGTGCACTGGTGATCCATTCAGAAAGACGGTTACATTGACGGAAAAATGAAAAAGCTATAGGGCTTGGTATATAAAGATAGAAAAAATGCAAAAAATGGTCTAGAAGAGGTTACTAAAGAGTTAAGCCTCTGTTTGATATTTTAGGATAAGGACCTTGTGCCAGATGTCGTCCTTGTGAACAACTTTAGACTTCTTACATAAATGAGTAAACCACAGAAACTGCTCTTGTTTCAGTTTCCCTATTTTTCTGCACACTATTTCTTTAAAGTATTCTGAGTTTATAGAGCAAAGTTCAGTAGTCCAGAGTAGGGAGGATTTCCCTGGAGGAGTGAGCACTTACCGAGTACATTGATATCACTGGACACTATTTTGTGAACCTTTCACCACCTCCACCAATTCTGGTTCCTTGTATTTTTTAACAGGTGCCGCTCCACTGATTTGGGACATTGATTTTTTTTTTTTCTTGCTCCCACCATTCCTGAACAATCATTTCTATTGATATCTGTCAAGCATGTCTTTGAAAGGGGAGGATCATATGAGGGAGAAGACAAAGAGACAGAAAAGAGTGGCCTATAATGACTGCCTATAATATGGTCGTATTTTGATACCTAGAGATAAGAACGATCACAGAATTGGTCCCAAGCATAAAGATAAAATATAACTTTTAATAAATGCCACTAAAATACCCAACCCACAATATATCATTGACCTCTGTAGATATAAACAAAAGATTAAAGAGAGCGTATTCAAATGAATCAAAGAAGTTGATCCCATATAGTGGAAGGAAGTCTGAATGCTGAATTGACTATAGATATATATATGTCGACCAAATATATCAATAAAGCTGCATAGACCTCATGACATCCCCCCCGGTTTGATTACTGGTATCAACTACAATAAAAAGGCTCTCTAATCTCAAATAACGCTCCTATAAGACGTTCCTGTCTTCATACAGCGTCTCTGACTATCTCAACGCGTTTCCCCTTTCTATATAAAGGTTCATCAGGAGTTGATAATTCAGGCTAAGACTTAGATATGTCCCAGATAGATACATAGATACAAAGATAAGTACAAACGCGGTTAAAACCACAATTCCCGGAGCTCAGATGGTAAGCTCCGGTACTATAATGCGGCCGAAACACGTTGAGATAGTCAGATATGCTGTATGAAGACAGGAACGTCTTATAGGAGCGTTATTTGAGATTAGAGAGCCTTTTTATTGTAGTTGATACCAGTAATCAAACCGGGGGGATGACATGAGGTCTATGCAGCTTTATTGATATATTTGGTCGACATATATATATCTATAGTCAATTCAGCATTCAGACTTCCTTCCACTATATGGGATCAACTTCTTTGATTCATTTGAATACACTCTCTTTAATCTTTTGTTTATATCTACAGAGGTCGATGATATATTGTGGGTTAGGTATTTTAGTGGCATTTATTAAAAGTTATATTTTATCTTTATGCTTGGGACCAATTCTGTGATCTTACTATTTATATGAGTGGTTCTGGTTCACCGTCTGTGAATTTATTTTCTAGACATAAGAACATTTTAACTTCTTCGGGTAGCTAAATCATTAAAAAAGTAACTAAGGGGGTTGTCCACTTTTTCGTTAAAAGGTTGATTCTGAGACTTCTTGCGGGTGGAGCATTCATGGGCCAGATGTACTCTTTGCAAGATTTCTATTCGCCTGCAGTGTGAAATTAAAGTGGACCTTTTTCCGCCTCCAGTAACCCCATTTATTTCATACACACTGCTCCACTGGTTCCAACACAGTTGGAATTTTTTCTCTAGCCCCCACCGTTCCTGAACAATCAGCTCCACTATTTTCCGTGCCTGATATGTTAATTATGCTCTGTACTGTCAATTGAGTGGTTTCAGGGAAGAGCAGCCAAGGGGGTGGGATTCAGAGCTTTGACACTGCGCACCTCTGATTGTACAGTGTCAGAGAGCTCTGAATCACGCCGATTGAGACCCCTCCCTGAGACCACCCACTTGACAGTACAGAGCCTAATTAGCATATCAGACACCAAAAATAACAGCACTAATTGCTCAGGAATGGTGTAGGCCAAAATAAAATGACAACTGCATCGAAATCAGTGGAATGCCTACTATTAAAGGATACAAAGGACCGGAATTGGTGGAGGTGGTGAAAGGTTCTCTTTAAGGATTAAATAGAGTCCATTGAAATCAATGGACTCTGTAAGCGCTGACTTCTCCAGGGAAATTCTCTCCACTGTGAAAAGTGTGAACTGTACTCTATAAACTGAGAATACTTTAAAGAGATAGTGTGCAGAAAAATAGTGAAGCTGAAACAAGAGCAGTTTCTGTGGTTTACTCATTCATGTAAGAAGAATGTTGCTTTCTATATAAGAGAACCATGGGTGAATAGGCTACGCCTTAGGATAGGACAAAAATATCTGGTCAGTAGGGGGCTTATAGGCAGCCTCTGCACAGATCAGCTATTTGGGGAAACTTCAAACACCTATACCAACTATGTAACCTGTACTATACAGTGCACAGAGCCAGAAGTAGTTAGTTTTGGTGCCTGTATAGTGGCTGAGCACTGGTACCGCAGCTCGACTCCCATTGACTTCAATTGGAGGTGAAATGTAGTGATGGCGCTCGACGACTATACAGGGTGTGGAGCCATCTGCTTCCTGCTCCGTGCAGTGTATAGATTGGGCATCAGAAGTGGACCTTGTCAACCCTCCACCAGTCACATATTTATGGCCTATGCTAAGGAAAGGCCATAAATAAAAATTCCTGGCCAACTCCTTAAATCATATCTATATATTCAATGCCTGTAACTACTTATATAATATGTCCCAGATGGTAATATATAGTGAACTTAAAGACAAAGTCATGTTCCCATCAGCCAAAAAGAAGTATGTGTCGTTTGGGGTGCGAGTAGATCCCATCATTGTATCCTATTTCTAAAAATAAAAACAGCGTTAAAAGTAACATTTTATAAAGAAAATAGAATACACAGATATCAATCTCCTCCTCATCGCTGACATTTTGGATCTCAGACAGCAAAAGGATAGGGGTTTGTTAAAGGGGGTGAACTTAGAATTTCTTTAGTTTTAGCGGATTATCAAACAGGATAATATCAAAGTAGAAACGGATATTAAGATCAGGGCAGGAATTTTTTGGTATTTTCTTCACTTGGTGTTAGTTGTTGAATCATCAGTTTCACTAAAACATGTCATTGCCATGAGCTGGAAGAGTGAAGAAATCAGGCGATACCTTTTAGAGGCTAACTGAGTATATTTATAAGTAAGCTTTCAGGAGTACTAGCTATCTCCCTTCATCAGACATGGTGTGATACAAGAACTGAAAATTCACAGATTTTATACACATGGTTTTCAAAGTATTTTAGAGTCCTTAAAAAAATGCAATCTAAGTAGAGAAGTTATTTACAACAGGTAAAAAAAACAGTCTTAGATTGCATTTTTTTAAGGACTCTAAAATGCTTTGAAAACCATGTGTATTAAAATCTGTGAATTTTCAGTTCTTGTATCACACCATGTCTGATGAAGGGAGCTAGCTAGTACTCCTGAAAGCTTACTTATATATATACTCAGTTAGCCTCTAAAAGGTATCGCCTGATTTCTTCACTCTTCCACTATTTTCAATGGCTAACACGGTACAACATTATATTGCCATGAGCTGTCACTCCTTAAATTTCCTTTGGTAGCTTCAAGACTTTTTGTATTCCATGTCTTGTTTTTGTCAGAGCTCCTGTATCTGAATTTAAGACTTAATTAGACTTAGCCTAAAAAATATTTAAAATTTACTAAAAATTAACAAAAAAATTGAAAAATTCTTTCTATGATCCATATGTGAAATATTGACAAATAGTATAGTATTTTAATGCAAAAAAAATGAAAAATTAAATCAAAATTCTGAAAAAAAGAAAATGTTTCTCTTAGGACATAAGACCGATTTTATGGAGAAATTCCAATGTTTCCAGGTCGAAACAATTTCTTTCTCTTAAAGAATATGAGATCTGGGAATGATTGTCCAATGAACTGGGTAATATACTAAACAGGTTCAATGAATGTAGGTTTATAATCCTGGAAAAAAATCTATTTTGTCCAGGAAAGTGATGGCCCTATAGTATAACAGAAACCAGATGGACCCCATTATGCTGTATGGGATCTGTCAGGCTCCTTTGGTAACTGTCATGTAACAGTTCCCTTCCCTGGCTTCCATTCCTTTCTTCTTTTCCTATGACAGTACAGAAAAACGGAATGGACCCCGAATGAACCTATCCTTACATGTACTAGAATACTCAGACAGGTCATTAATCTAGAAAAAAAACAGTTGCGCCATCTTCTTATGGGCTCAGTTTTTACGGTATTCAATATGTGGAAAAATTGAGATATTACTTTTATTTTGTGCGTCAATACAATCCTGACCATACCAAATTTATATTTTTTATGTTTATTTTACCTTTAAAAAAATTGAAAATGTTGAAAATAATTCCTTTTTGTGTGGACTTATGGGAACAGTCAATTACAGAGCAATGCTAGAGTTTTTTTTTATGGGGCAAAATGTAGATTTTATTGATATCTTTTTGTAGAATATAGGACAAGATATGATTTAGAATTTTTGCAGATGGTGAAGTGGTGAAAAAATATGATTCTGCTATTTTGATTTGTTTCTCTTAATGGCATTCACTCTATGGCATAAATATTTTTATATTTTAATGGTCCTGGTATGTTCAGATACAAATATCTAGTTTTTTTGTTTATTTTTATATGTAGTAGTAAAAGGGCAATGGTTTAAATTTTTATTATTTTTTTGTTTTTTAACAATTTTATTGCAGTATGTTGTTAGACTACTGTTGTCCTACTACATGCCGACTATGACAGCGACTAATAGAACTCATATGAGGACTAGCCTGGGAACCTATTACTGTCCCAACTGTTATAGCAACTGGCTGATGCTGCCCTCGGATGCTGCGATGACAGGTGTGTAACTACTTACATTTCATGGTCATAATTAATGGCAGCATCTAAGTGGTGTATAACATAGCTGGCGCCGCCCTATATGCGCTAGTGCACATCTGCCATACATGTACATCAGATGTGGCTAAGGAGTTAATGATGTAGCTGTGTCATTAGATGGAATATACCGTAATTGGATTTTTCTAATACATTTCATACTGTTCCTCACAGCCTATTATTATTTATTCCTATGGGATAGGAAATGACAAGCTATTCATACCAAGATTTTATGTTAAAAATATTTAAAATATTTTTGATTATTAAAAAAAAAAAAAAAAATTCCATATCACAATTTAAATGTTGTTGTGTTCACAATGACCATTGAGTCTTATAATATACAGCCTCTTCCTGTTCTGTAGAGATCACTTCTCAGCAGTCATATCATTATTATCACAGGTAATAGCAATATGTAGATAACACAAGATCTGCCATTAATAAGATGTGGAAAGCCCTTCTGCACCCCACACCTCCTTCCCCTTTTACTCTCTTCTCTTGGACTCCATCCAGTGCTGGTCCTCATCCTTTTTCAGACTCCTCCAGCCTCCTGAATTACATCAGCGGCTACAGGGGACAACTAAGGCCTGTGATTGGGTATATGCTAATCTGTATCACCTAAAGAGGACCTCTCACGGGGTTCTGGAAAGCCCTAATGACATACCCCATCTACTAGCATCCTGAGAATTTGGGTGTTTTGTTTATCCAAATCCGTTCAGCCGTTTCAAAGCTATAAGCTCTGTTAGTGTTGATTCAGAATAGGGTCTACTAGCCAAGTGGGTGGTAACACAAGATATAGCACACAGAGACCCCACCCCCAGAGAGATCACAGTGTAACCGCCCACTTGGCTACTAGACCCTTATTTCTATCAACAATAAAAGGACTTATATCTTTGGAACAGCTTAACAGATTTGGATAAACAAATCACCAAAATGCTCAGGGTGACAGCACCGATCAGATGTGGTATGTCATTGGGCTTTTCAGACCTTGTGACAGGTTCTCTTTACGATATCAGAATTTGGAGTATTTTTCTAGAAATTCTTTCTATATTAACAATTTTACAGCCAAGCACTTGGCTTACATTTTGGTCTTCCTGACTCCGAAGCTCTGAAACTCTAATCAGACAGATGTACTTGGTTGACTTCAGAAAAAAAAAAAAGCAAAAATCCACAAAGCAGCACCAGACCGAGACTTCATAAACATGAAATACTGTTGTGAAATGTGGCTTCAAAGAGATTCTTCTTACTGGAGGTTGCATTGGAGGAGCACACTTCTGGTGACCACAGTCAGGATCGTAAACAAACCTCAGAAGGAGCTACAAACGTGAAGGAAACTTCTGAGACAACACAATGTGCTATTGTGTAATGACAGAGGTTTTTCTAAGGTCAAGAGACAATTAATACCAACTTTTTTTCTGCTTACTGTGTGTATAATAGTATAATGTTATTGCCTGATTTCTTCACTCTTCCACTACTGTGTGTATAGGCACCAGATGTCTCAGGTCAACATACCATCAGCAACATGATAGATGGACATGGTCCCTGAGAAACAGTGAAGTAACATCCAGCCTGTCTAAACTAGTCCTGAATTTACATCTCAAGACCATAGACTTCATCCAATAAGAAGTCCATAGGATTGGTCATCAGCATCATATCAGTCATGGTCCGATACCCCATGCCGATCAGCTGTTTCGGCCACAGAAACCATATACAAGGTATTTGGCCGGATGCAGCTCTCTGTTCCTATTTAAGTGAAGGGGAGCAGAGCTGCAGTTCTAGATGCAGTATATGGAGCTCAGTACACTGTAGTGGTGACACCTGGAACTACAGCTCTGTTCCCATTCTCTTAAATAGGAGCAGATCTGGTTCTGGCTGTATACCTGATATATAGCTTCAGGCAGCTGAAACAGCTGATCAGCATGGGTCTGTGTGTCAGACCCCTACCAATCTGATACTGATGATGACCTACCCTGCTGCTCCATTCCAGTTCTAGTCATTGGTGGGGCCCCAAGTGGTTGGACCCCACTGATTAGTAAGGTAGTCCCTATCCTTTAGAAAGGGGGTATCCTGTAGTTATGTATAGTTTTGAATGGAGTGGCGGCCACGTATGTGCCCTGCCACATCGCTCAAAGTCTACTGGTCTGAAGGACTTTGCTGTCCTCTCCTTACAACGTCAAACACTTTTTACAGCCCTCCTCATGTTTTCCACTTGGTGTCCTCCTCTCACTCCCACAATAATATAAGTACCTAATTAACAAATACACATCATATACATATGGACACACATTAATCAATATATTAATCTGTAAATTTTCCCTTTAGCAGACACCTATAGGTTTTAACTAAAGAGGACCTTTCACCACCTCCACCATATCCAACTCATTGCATCCTCCAATAGGCACCTCTCCACTGATTCAGATGCAGTTGGAATTTTTTCTCTAGCCCCCACTGTTCCTGAGCAATCATTTCTGCTAATTTCAGAACAATTATGCTGTTTACTGTCAGGTGGGTGGTCCCTATATTTCTTGCCCAGAACAGCCCACCTGACAGCAGAGAGCGTATCTTACTGAACTGATTGCTCGGGAATGGTGGGGGCAGGAGACAAAATTCCAACTGTGCCAGAATCATGGAGCAGTGCCTATTGAAGGATGCAAAGAGCTGGAGTTGGTAGAGGAGGTGAAAGGTCCTCTTTAATGCTAAAATTCACTAATACTAGAAATTCCAAAATTCTTGTGAATCTCAGAAGACCACCCTAAGGCTGTTGGCGCGCCCATATACCTGGCATGGTCAGTAGGTCAGTTGTAGACGTGGCAGAATGGGCAATTGTTCAAGACTTCCATGAACTCAGTGCTATTATGTGGGTTCTTTATATTATTTGGGCACTCCATTGCGGTATTATGTGGATTGTATACAGCAATACTATCTTGGTACTATATGGTGGAATTATGTGGGTTCTTTATAGTACAGCATTTGGGCACTGTATGATGGTATTATGTGGCCTGTACATGGCAATATTATGTTGGTACTTTATAGCAGTATCATGTGGGTGCTTTATATTCAGTATTAGGCACTGTATTCGTGTTATGTGGGCTGTGTATGACAGTATTATCTTAGTACTACAGTAAATGGGAGTATTATCTAGGCTCTTTATACTACAGTATTTAGGCACTGTATCGTGGTATTATGTGGGCTGTATATGGCAGCATTATCTTAGTACTATATGGCGGTATTATCTAGGTTCTTTATAATACAGTATTTAGGCACTGTATCGTGGTATTATGTGGACTGTATATGGCAGTATTATCTTAGTACTATATGGCGGTATTATCTAGGCTCTTTATACTACAGTATTTAGGCACTGTATCGTGGTATTATGTGGGCTGTATATGGCAGTATTATCTTAGTACTATATGGTGGTATTATGTTGACACTTTATGCTACAGTATACAGTATTTGGTCACTGTATAGTGGTATTATGTGGGCTGTATATGGCAATATTATCTTTGTATTATATTTCAGTATTATTTGTACTGAAATGATGAGAAATGTATTTCTTAGCACTGATATGATAAGGCACTGAATTTATATGTATGTAGCATCCGGTTTTCTATGTTGAGGTCTTCTTAGGCTATGATTTGAGTGTATGCGTTTCAGAAGTAGATGGAGGATTAATTGACATTAAAAGCAGCTGAATATACCACAGTCACAGTAATAATAGCCGCACACTAATGTTGCTTCCATCTCACAGGAGTCATTTCTCTCTCTTAGTCACTGACACTATCAATAATTAAATAAGCCTTTAGGTCTTCACATCATCGGCTCACTAGATAATGCCCCAATAGTCTCCGGTGCACTGAATGTAGCCGCCATGGGGAAATCGCCAACATATTGAGGTCTGGATATTGCAGTGTATGTATTATGTGTCTAATTGTTACTCTGTAGCACTATAGAAGAGTAAAGCAAACCCATCAGTGCTACTTATATCTGACATGTGTGCCTGCAGATGTAGCAGATCTGACTGTGTCATGTCACTCTTACTTATGTGAACCATTGGAAGAGTGAAGAAATCAGGCGATACCTTTTAGAGGCTAACTGAGTATATTTATAAGTAAGCTTTCAGGAGTACTCGCTCCCTTCATCAGACATGGTGTGATACAAGAACTGAAAATTAACAGATTTTTATACACATGGTTTTCAAAGCATTTTAGAGTCCTTAAAAAAAAATTGCAATCTAAAGTAGAGAAGTTATTTACAACAGGTCAAAAAAAACAGTCTGGAAACTTGTGGTGCGTGACGGAGGGATCAGTAATTCTTGCTGTTATGTGAACCATTGTCAGGGGCCTTGCTAGGGTTGGGGTCCGAACCCCATTGCATGTAATAATAAATAAACACCATCGCCTTCCATGCGTCTGTGCCAAAGATGGAGGCACAAATCAGATGCAGTTACTGGAAACACAGAAACAATCCATATACATTGCTTACGTCCAATGACTCAGAGGTGACATTTCCTCAGATTATAGTTGTTCTTTTTTCATCAGCTTCCCCATTTGGTTTAGACATCACTGTCAACTCTTCCTTCAGCTCCCACACAAACGTCATAGGTTCCTCATAACCTCCATCCTGGTGCCTAACAGCATCATCCTGCTGTCCGTAATACTCTGCCCCCAAGTACTGTAAAACTGCCATACAGATAGTTCCCTGAAAATACTAATACCACACAGATAGTGCCCCCTATAGTAATTAGTGTCACACATAGTTCTCTCGAAAATCAATGTGCCCAATAAATAGTGTACAGCATACAGTATATTGCTCCCTTAGTGGCCTCCCACATAGTATATAAAGAAAAAAAAATTCATAGAAATACCTTACTCCGTTTCCTGCTGCTTTTTGTGATGCAGTGAAGGCCTCAAGCCTCTTCTAGGCTTTGTTCTGTCTGTATTGGCCCAGCAGTGATATCATTGCCCCACCTGCATCAGCGATCAGCCCCCTTATACGCTGCAGACCTAAGGTGGCCTGTAGTCTTTGAAGGAGAAGGGCAGGGCAGGGATTCATAGATTTCTGTGCCCTTCACTATATAGCTGGGAGCCAATACAGTGGATTATGAGGAGGCCGACATTCAGGGCACTACAGATTTTTTGCCTTATCTCTCAGGATCTCTCTACCACATAGGTAAAACCTATCCAGTCACCCCATTGCATAATCCAGGGGTGTAGCTGGGCAGGCAACAGGAGCATGTGCCCTGAGTGCTGAATGAAATAGGGGGCGCCAATAAGCCACTTTTCCTTGGTTAGGGCCAAGATGGAAAATTTAACCCTGGGTGCAAGAACATCTACCTCCAGCTATGAAATAATCTGATACTGAAGGGGTTATGCAATGACAAATATTTATGCTCTATCTGTAAAATAAAGGGTAAATAGCTAATTGGTGGGGATCTGACTGCTGAGACCCCACCAATCCTGAGAACTGGGGCGGGGGGGTTACCCCTGTTGTGAATGCCACCCCTGCTACCATTCACTTCAGTGCTAGGGATAGCCTAAGTACAGCACTTGGTTATCTCAAGCTCTCGCATTAAAGTTAACAGGATCGGGGTCGTGCTAGGGATAGCCTAAGTACAGCACTTTTTTATCTCAAGCTCTCCCATTAAAGTTAACAGGATCAGGGTTGTGGCTGCATTCACAAAGGAGGTAAAACACCCTCGTTCTCAGGATCGGTGGGGGTCTCAGTGGTCAGCCCCTCCACTGATCGACTATTTATTCTCTATCAATGGATTGAAGATAACTATTTTTCATGGCTTAACCCCTTTAAATAATACACATTAGATTATTGCCTACCAAACCTTCCAATTTTTGTGGGACCAGCTAACCATCTAATGAGTACAGATTGGGTTATTGGATTTCAACATGCCCAATCCTTTTGTTTTCAGGGGAGATAAGTCACCAAAAGAGCTGTCTGGCATGGGGTCTGGCATTTGCCCAGTGTCGAATTAGAGCCCCCTATTAAAATTCATTCTGGGACCCCACTATAGAGCTACGTGCAAATATTACCTGATGCCCATTTTCCATTAATAACTGCTGCCTAGTCCTTACCTCTGACTGTTTCCTTCCCGGGGTCCTGTCAGTAGTCTGCTGACAGGCTCTTGCCTTGAACTTGGGCCCTCTTATCTCTGAGCACCAGGGATATGTGCCAACAGCAGCAGATGTCAGGTATCAGCAAGATGATTGGGGCCCCCCTGAAAAGATGGGGCCCAGGGAGGAAGAATACTGATTTGTCTGACTCTGCAACTAGATATCATCTCAGCTTCCCAGTGTGTATACAGTATATAAAAATATACTTGGTAATTTCTAAAATAATCTACCCCATATATTATACCGCCACATAGCCTGGTTGAGATGCTGTAGGATGAGTATCTCTATGAAGTACAATGAGTGTACTGTGCCATGCCAGGGTGAGCTGGGGGCAACTGGCTCAGGAGTCCATTGGGGATTTACCTGTTCACCAGGGCCAGACCAAACCTGCATTTACCTTAACCAAGTGTGACATTGTACTGGGGGTTTCAGAGGGGAGGTGAGCCGAGCCTAGTCCCCAGTTATAGAATAGAATAGACTTTTGTATATATGTTAGTATACAGAATGGGGTGGAGGATGGACATTTTACTTTACTTTTAGTGAAATTGTGTTTGCCTGAATCGTCTTAGCTTTCTGCTCCACTTCTCAGACATCACCTCCAAGGGCCATTTGGGAGCTTTCTTCGAAACATTATGAAAAGCTGCAACCTCGAGGGAGTTCTCTCCTTAAGTGCTTTCTTCTAAGAAGCCATGTACACTCGGCTATTATACATGCTGACATATCTGCTGCTTGCGTCAGATTCTTAAACTTAATTTCAGGCTCTCACACAGTATTATGATGGATTAACACTGTATTTGCTTCTGGCAGACATAGACATTTCCAAGCCTTGGGAGGGAAATACTCAGCACATTATGTGGTAAGCCAGACTGTAAAGAAATATCTCTGTACTTGTAAGAGGATCATTTCTGTGTGTGGCCCTTGACTCTTATTGCAGGGCCCCATGCAGTGAGAAGGTGTAATTTATCCTTACTCCTACAGGAGGCGCCCTACTTAATGGTTACAGTAAAAGGCACAAGACTTGGTGGTGACAAGCAAAACTAGCTACAAGGCTTGATGGTTACCTGGCTGGCCAATACGGCAAGGCACGTCTGGCATGCACAAGTTCTAACTTTGGCTCATTAAGGCTGGTTTTTTTTTTAGATAGCACTATATATATATTGACTTTTTTGTCTTGGCTTTTTTTCACATTTTCTGTTTTTTGGTGTTTTTCCAAGGACATCTTGTTTTTTTTTTTTTTTTTTTTTTTTTTTTTATAGGTATTTTCCTTCCCCGACTTGTTTATAGGGAAAAAACACAACTGGAAATAAACCCCTTTAAAACCATATGCACAAAATTTAGAAGTAGAATTTTTCTGCTTTACTATTGAATTCGCCATGGAATTTACAAATTTCATAAAATTTAATGCCAGCCAAGCAGTATTTTTCACCTCCCATTCATTTCAAGGCGAGTTCTCAGGCAGAATCCTCCACTAGGTGAAAAAATCAGCTTGAGGGAAAAAAAAAAATCAGGATCTGTCTTCCATTGAAATGAATGGAGACTGTTTTCAGGCAGAATCCACCTCAGCTCCAAATTCCTCCATATGGACACACCCTAAGGTCGGTTGCAGATGACCGTGGCCGTGATCAGTGTGCTATCCGTGTATTTCACAGATAGCACACTGACCCATTCTTTTCTTTGGGCCCGTACGCATGACCGTGAATTTCACGGATCCGTGTGCGGGCCGACAGTCCGGGCTGTAAAATATAGAACAGGTCCTATTCCTGTCCCTTGCCGTGCTTGCACGGGCGGCGCATGGGGAAACATCCCCGTGTCCCCCGTGTGCCTCCCGTGCTTTTAATCCACGGCCGGCCGGTTGCAGCACGGTCGTCTGCAACCGGCCTAAGGGGTTATCCAAGTTCTAAGATTGATGGCTTAGTCTTAGATAAGCCATCAATATTAGATCTGTGGGGGTCCAACACCCGGGACCCTTGCAGATCACCGGTACCCCCATAAACTTCAATGGGGCAGCGCTACCGTACCTACACTCACCATTACCGTTTATACGGCAAGTGAGCAGCGCGACTCTCTTGCGCTGCCTCGGTACCAGGGATCTGCTGGGGTCCCAGGTGTCAGACTTGCGCATATCTAATATTGATGGCGTTTCCGCTGCATTTTTTAGCTGTGGTTCGCTACGTGGGGCCTTAGCTTAAATATATCTATTTTTAGCACTGACCGTATCACGTATGTTCTGGCCGCAGACCCCGAGTGCCAGAGGTTTATAAGGTCATGACCAGCTGTATTAATAGGTAAGTATCTCACCCTCCTCTATACCTAATAGTGTAAGCATGGAGTTTTCAGGAGTTTGACCACATTACAGCTATGGAGGAATAAGGGCCCTTGTTGTGTCGATCCATCAGTATTACAGCGGCAGACAACATTTATGCAGGCGCTGGAGGCTCGGCACTATTACAAGCAGCCCTTTCATGGGACAAACAACATACAGTACAAGGGTAGAGAACTAGCAGACATGTCCAGGGAACCCCTGGGAATCTACTTGGCAATCTCTGGAATGTCAGATTGATTATTATACTTATTGAGATTTTGATTATAGGGAACGCCCCCCTTTCATATGGCTGCATATAACCCCAATGTTATGTGTAAAGTTATGTGGGTGGGGAGGCAGTGGATAGGGCGGTGATGGACGGGGCACACGTATCACAATGTATGTACAGTGTAGGGAGAGGACTGAATGATTCCATACACCAGGCAGGATCTGGGCTGATCCGCTTCTACAAAAGAGAAAAAGTGGGCGAGAGATGAAAGGGAACATTGAGATGAGGATTATTTTATGATAGAAGAAATTGAAGTCTCCTTATAAACCCTATCCAGAAGTTTCCAGATAAACACTCTGTTCAGGCTCGCTATAAGGGTCAATTTTGACAGCACAAACAAAAAAAAACCTTATAAGTAGTATTTTCTAAGAATATCATTTTGAAGGATCCACAAGATGTCCTAAGGCAGTGTTCACATGGCAGATTATTCAAGCTTCTAAGATCAATGTTCTGTCCTTAGGATAGGCCATCAATATTAGATCTGTGGAGATCCCATACCCGGGACCCCTGCAGATCACTGGTACCAAGGCAGCCCGATAGAGCCGCACTGCTCACACACCGTACAAACTGTAGTGGTGATTGTAGGTACTGCAGGGCTACCCCAGTGCAAGCCATGCTATCTCAGTACAGGTGATCTGTGGGGGTCCCAGGGGTCAGTCCCCCACAGATCTCATATTGATGGCCTATCCTAATCTTAGAAACTAAATAACCCCTTTAAGTAATAGGACTTGCCAGCTCTAGATCAACTGCTTGGTAAAAGTCCCACAATCCTTTTATTCTCACTGTGCTCAGTGAAAATTTTGGGGCCATGCCGTCTTTGTATGTGACCATGCCCCTTTTATATATCGCCTTGTCCCCTTTGGGCATTAAATGTGCTGGCCATGCTCCATTTTGGGACATAATCAGCACATAAAATTCCCAAGTCATATACAAAGTGACTCCAACCCCCGTGGCCTGGGAGTTTAGCCTGCTCCTCTGGGAGTCTAGGAGGTCAGCCCTTTTCTTTCAGGAGCTTCCCAAAGCTTCAGGAAGAGATGGCAAGTGTGGCTGTGGCTGCTTGTATGGTACATACACACGTGGACAAAATTGTTGGTACCCCTCTTTTAATGAAAGAAAAACCCACAATGGTCACAGAAATAACTTTTGTCCACGTGTGTAGGTCAATGCTGCCATATACAATAAGTCAACAATGATAGTTCTGTAAAGTTCTAGTGTTAAAGATTTCTAGGTATTTCTAGGTGATAAGATGACGAGAAGTGAAAAGAGAAGACTATGGGATGAGTGTGGTCTATGTATGGAAACCACCGTAGAGGACTTGTAGAACCAGAAATTCTAACCTTATTATGTATGGCTGGTGAGGACGATACTTGAGTTGTGTGAACTATTCTCCATTCTTTGGATGGGATCCAATCTGTTTACAAGAAAGCTCACAGAGGGTGTTGTTACTCTAGTCTAGACGGGATGTGATAAGATTTGGTAAGAGTGGTTTCTTTAAGACACTATGATAATAGCAATAACAATGCCTGTTGAAAGCAGATATACATATTAGAGATAAAACCATAGAGATAGGCTGGCCCTTCTATTCTAAGCACTGTATGTGACAAGCATCTTCAGAGTTTACAGAAACCCATTTTCAGATACCCTATTAAGTTAATGTGGTTTTTGCATTAAAAGTCTTATGTGGGGAATAATATTTTTGGAAGTGTACTCATTACACCATATTAGCAAAATTAGTAATATACACTTGTTCCCCCATCGCTCCGATGCGTACATTCTCACAGCTCTGCATGGAAAGTGTCTATTTCTGGGTCTCATGACTGACCCTGCTCTACTCATAGTCACCTGTCCTGGTGCTTTGGTGTATCCCACTACAGTCCAGTCCTGTTACTCCGGTGTCTTGTTTTGGCAAAAACCAAACAAATATTGATTCATCTCAGACTAACTAAAATGGTCGCTACCACATGTTTGTGCAGGAAATACAGAAGAAACACATGTGTGACTCAAACTGTGACGTTCTAGCACCACCTGCCTTCAGTTGACAGCCTCACAGCCTTACACTGCTGATATCATATACAGTATATAAGGTGCTGCAAGCATCATCAAAAGCCAGCTGCAGTAATGGTGGAGATAGTGAAGGATCTGTGATTCATCTCACTGCATCATACAGAGCACATTTCTGAAAAGCTTACAAGCAATAGTTAGAATAGGAAAATTTAGTCAGATTCAATCAGTTTCACAGACAGATTAGTGATAGAAATCATAGATAGGAGTGAGGGCATAGCTGTTCCACTGTGTGAGCTTGAGACTGCAGTATTTGCGCTCTAATACTGAATTATAATCACACAAGCAGGACAGTTAACCCTGTCAATGCCAATAATCTAATGTTGTTAGATCATGTTGCCACAGCTACCACCACTCAGCCAGACATGTCCTGTGGCCCGATCCATCATATTATGCCCTGCCACACTGCCACACATGTTGCCATAGCTGCCTAGTGCCTACCACCACTGTCACCACTCATGTCGTGAAGCCTGGTTCACCATCACATGTGGCTACAAAATTATGGGCAAGCACCTTTCCCAAAAATAGGTAATTTTTGGAGTGTTTGGAATGTGTAAAAGCGAGTGTCAGTGCAGTGTATGGTTAAACTCTGAGTCTTTATCCTCTGCTTACCATCCATTTTTCCATAGATATACAAGTCACATTTACTTTACTGACATAACTTCATCTGCGTTTGCCTTAGAGCGCTAGAAATTGGATAGATAGGTTCCTAGGAGCCCTGACAGTGTTCTACACTATGCTCTATAGATAGGTTCCTAGGAGCCCTGACAGTGTTCTACACTATGCTCTATAGATAGGTTCCTAGGAGCCCTGACAGTGTTCTACACTATGTTTTATAGATAGGTTCCTAGGAGCCCTGAAAGTATCATACACTATGTTTTATAGATAGGTTCCTGGGAGCCCTGACAGTGTTGTACACTATGTTTTATACATAGGTTCCTAGGAGCTCTGAGAGTGTTATACACTATGTTTTATAAATAGGTTCCTAGATGCCCTGACAGTGTTATACACTATGCTTTATAGATAGGTTCCTAGGAGCCCTGACAGTGTTATACACTATGCTTTATAGCTAGGTTCCTAGGAGCTCTGACCGTGTTATACACTATGTTTTATAGATAGATTCCTAGGAGCCCTGACAGTGACCCTTGGGGGTTATGTGAGGGTAGAAGAGAGGCCTGACAATGAAGTAAAGCATTTTACAAAGTTTTTTACGTTCCCCTGAGATATTCATTTGTGTAAAGTTTGTGACCACAAGATGCCATGAAAAGGCTCAGAAGAGGTGAGTGTGAATGTTTGTTATTTTATACACCTCCCTTGGGCCTCCACCTATTATACTCTGAGGACTGAATAGACCCCAGAGTATAATAATTTCACTTCCAGTTTGTGGGTGGGAAACCCTCAAAATTTCAGGTATTTAACTTTTGGAAAATTCGGGTTGAATCTGTCGCGATGCCTGCACAAGTACTGATTAGAGGGGTTCGGGGTGTCAGAACCCCAGTGATCTTTTATTGATAACCTAACACAATATATTACATAGATGAAGAACTTTTTTATATACACAGTACTCAGGCTTTATCTACATAGCATCGTCTCTCATAATAGGCACTGATGGAATGGAAAAATTGCACTATACGGGGCCCGACAAATGTGACATTATGGGGATATACAGTCATGGCCAAAAGTTTTGAGAATGACACAAATATTATATTTTCACATGATCTGCTGCCCTCTGGTTTTTATGTGTGTTTGTCAGATGTTTTTATCACATACAGAAATATAATTGCATTCATATTATGAGTAACAGAAGCTTATATTGACAGTTAGAATGAGTTAATGCAGCAAGTCAATATTTGCAGTGTTGACCCTTCTTCTTCAGGACCTCTGCAATTCTCCCTGGCATGCTCTCAATCAACTTCTGGACCAAATCCTGACTGATAGCAGTCCATTCTTGCAGAATCAATGCTTTAATTTTGTCTGAATTTGTTGGTTTTTGTTTGTCCACCCGTCTCTTGATGATTGACCACAAGTTCTCAATGGGATTAAGATCTGGGAAGTTTCCAGGCCATGGACACAAAATCTCTATGTTTTGTTCCCTGAGCCATTTAGTTATCACCTTTGCTTTATGGCAAGGTGCTCCATCATGCTGGAAAAGGCATTGTTGAGCGCCAAACTGCTCTTGGACGATTGGGAGAAGTTGCTCTTGGAGGACATTTTGGTACCATTCTTTATTCATGGCTGTGTTTTTAGGCAAGACTGTGAGAGAGCCGATTCCCTTGGCTGAGAAGCAACCCCACACATGAATGGTTTCAGGATGCTTTACAGTTGGCATGAGACAAGACTGGTGGTAGCGCTCACCTCTTCTTCTCCGAATAAGCTGTTTTCCAGATGTTCCAAACAATCGAAAAGGGGATTCATCAGAGAAAATGACTTTACCCCAGTCCTCAGCAGTCCACTCCCTGTACCTTTTGCAGAATATCAGTCTGTCCCTGATGTTTTTTCTGGAGAGAAGTGGCTTCTTTGCTGCCCTCCTTGAGACCAGGCCTTGCTCCAAGAGTCTCCGCCTCACAGTGCGTGCAGATGCACTCACACCTGCCTGCCGCCATTCCTCAGCAAGCTCTGCACTGCTGGTAGCCTGATCCAGCAGCTGAAACACTTTTAAGAGACGGTCCTGCCGCTTGCTGGTCTTTCTTGGGCGCCCTGGAGCCTTTTTGGAACCAATGGAACCTCTCTCCTTGAAGTTCTTGATGATGCGATAGATTGTTGACTGAGGTGCAATCTTTCTAGCTGCAATACTCTTCCCAGTTAGGCCATTTTTGTGCAGTGCACAAAAACTGCACATGTTTCTTTAGAGATAACCGTGGTTAACAGAAGAGAAACAATGATGGCAAGCACCAGCCTCCTTTTAAAGTGTCCAGTGGTGTCATTCTTACTTAATCATGACAGATTGATCTCCAGCCCTGTCCTCATCAACACCCACACCTGTGTTAATGGAGCAATCACTGAAACGATGTTAGGTGGTCCTTTTAAGGCAGGGCTGCAATGATGTTGAAATGTGTTTTGGGGGATAAAGTTCATTTTCTAGGCAAATATTGACTTTGCAAGTAATTGCTGTTAAGCTGATCACTCTTTATAACATTCTGGGGTATATGCAAATTGCCATTAGAAAAACTGAAGCAGTAGACTTTGTAAAAATTAATAGTTGTATCGTTCTCAAAACTTTTGGCCATGACTGTACAATGTAGATGCTTGGCTCTCTTGCTGTTCCATAAGGTAGTAATTCTCACATGGTGCATAAATAATGAAACTGACAGTGAATCACATCCGAAACGGTTGATGTAATAGTCACTGTGTGTGGGTGTATACTAGAGGCAATGTATTAGGAGATGTGATCATATCTTATCCACCAAAGTGTTTCCCTGCCTGCAGGCATTCAGTACACAAGCTATAATTGTCAAACAACCATTATGGCTGCATGAACAATGAACATGAAAGAGGAAGAAAGAAGCTTTATCCATCATCTTCTTCAAATGAAAATGGCAGGATATAATGTTGTTACTTGGTTGGGTTACCCTACTATCTATCTATCTATCTATCTATCTATCTATCTATCTATCTATCTATCTACTATCTATCTGTTCTATCTATCTATCTATCTATCTATCTATCTATCTATCTATCTATCTATCATCTATCGTATCTATCTATCTATCTATCTATCTATCTATCTATCTATCTATCATCTATCTATCTCTGCTATCTATCTATCTATCTATCTATCTACTATCTATCTGTTTATATCTATCTATCTATCTATCTATCTATCTATCTAAGCAAAACAGAATGGCAGCACTCCAAGGTTTCAAAAAATAGTGGATTTATTTCAGAGCGACATTTCGGTTCCCTAGAACAATGGAAGTAGAAAAGTGATTATACGGTCTAAAAGATAGACTGTCTTAGTTGCCCATAGCAACCAATCACAATGCAGATTTCAATTTTCAAGAGCAGAATATAAAATGAAAGCCGTGCTGTGATTGGTTGCAATGGGCAACGAGACAGTTTTGCTTTTAGACAGTTTTAATAAATCTGCCCCTATCGTAGAAACATATTATCCCTTGTACCCCAGTTTCTGGCCTGCAAGGCATGAAAAAAGTCTCAAATCTTTTGTTCAAAGATGTTCTAGTTTTTTCACTTCTACGCCACCCTCGCCTCTTTCATGGAAATGGTGAGAGGTGCTGTGTCGGCCACAGGCCCTACCAAATTTATGATCTTTTATATCAGTTTACTGGCACAAATCATCTCTGAAATCTACGTCAGCTACAAACTGGCACATGGCCTGGCGAGGTGGTGCCCTCTGCTGGTGCAGGGGACATAAAGACTGGTATTGAAAACACCAGTCTTCATAAATTTGCCACTGTGGGTCCCAGATGTAACCCCCCCCCCCCCCCAGCCATAATGTATCTTTATAGAACTGATCTGTCCATATTGGGGATAGACCTTATAGTCCCCCTAAGGCTCATGGGCCTGGGTGCAGTCGCACCCTCTGCACCCCCTTAAGGAGAACCTTCCAGGTCGATTTGGGACAAATTGCCCCGGTTTTAAATCCATCTGTGCTCACAATTGAAAAAAATTTACCTTTATACTTAACTAGAGATGAGTCTCATCGGACTCATCTCTGGTGCTCCCGATGCCTGCACAATCCTTCAGTGAAGCCGAGGACGTATATTCCAGCTTCACCGCACAAGGGCTGGAGGTATGGCGCATGCGCACCAAAGCCGATGTGTACTTCTATGGCTTCAGTGAAGAACTGTGCTGGCGCGAGGAGTACAGCAGCAGGGGGAGTATAAAAGTTTTTTATTTTAATCCACAGATGGCTTTATAACAGGGCTATTTGGGACACTAAACCCCCAGTCTATAAGCACCTGTGAATGGCTTAGTGTCCCAAATCGCCCTGACCGATTCCCTTTAAGTCACTTCCCTGGTGTGTTTTACTGGGGGCAAGGATCAGTGAAGTGAAGTGAAATATTATGATGCTATATAAAAACTGGGTAAAGGTAATATATTTATGAAATGATAAAACTCTACCTGCTCTAAGATATTATTGTCCATGTATGTCCATGTAGATGGGTGGAGCCTCCTCTGCGCCATAATAACACAGTGTTACGTAATAGTATTGTATACTTAAGGCTGGTTATTCCACTATGTCGCTGCTTCTTGTCCTCCCCCTCCACTGTTTTCCAGTCTGGATTCATGTTGTCTGCATTCCTCCCACTCTGCTCCTGGAATGCAAACAAAACTCTGTCCAAGAACCCAACGCAACTAATTCATCTAATACCGATTAGTAATGCTGGAACGTCTTATAGGTCTGGTGTATGGAAAATAATATACTTGACTTAAGAGACTTAAAGCTAATGGACCCCAATGCAAAATCTAGAAGAGGGGCCCCCACCTACCATGTGTAATTTATGATAGTGGTCTCTCCTGTGGGCCACCTCATGCACCCGGACCCGTGTATAAGGCTGGCCATACACATGAGATCTTGTTGGCCGAATTTGTTTGGTTGACAGCTATCTCCCCTAATACCCCCGTGCATATAATATGTTTAAATTGGAGAGGGGAGAAACACGCTGCCAGACACCTTGGGAGGTGACATATCTTCTCAAAAACAAAAGGACTTGCATGTTGATATTCAGCCTGCCAGACCCTTCTGTCCCTTGACATTTACCATTAGGGAAAAGTCGAAAGACCCCCATACACATTAGATGGTCAACCAGATCAAATAAAATCCCCAGATTCGTCCAAAATACATTTAATGTGTGCAAGAAGCTTAAATACAGTTTTGAGCAACCATCACTGTAAGCCCACAGCATTTTTTTCCATGTCTTATTCGACCAAAATATTAAAACGAAATAACTTTTAACGAAACCGAACAATTGGGGATTCTAAAATTGGGGATGAACTAAAATGGCCACCACAACATCCATTGCCATATATTATTATACTCTGGAGTCTAAAAAGACCCTCAGTATATTAGGTGGAGGCCCAGGGGAGGTTACAAAAAAAATAAAAAAGCATTTATTCCCACCTTCCATCATTTCTTTTTGGCCTTCTCATGGCATTTACCACTCTCCTGGTGATATCATGCTCGGCGTGTCCATGTCACTGCCCAATGACAGGTCTCAGCGGTGACCCTGGGCACAGGATATTACCAAGGAGGATGAGAGAGAGCACTGGACGCCACAAGGTGTCCCAACAGAGGTGAGGGAAGGTGAGTATAAATATATTTTCTATTAATGTTTTTTTTTTTTTTTTTACACCTCCCTTTGGGCCTCCACCTATTACCTCTTCAGACCCCAGAGTATAATAATTTCATTACCAGTTCGTACCGTACTTGTTTGACCCAAAAACAAATCAAGGACCCAGCCAACCAAACCTGAAACTTATCTTGGGAGGTTCGTCCATCTCTAGTTATGAAGAGTCCAATAATATATATCAGTGGTTTATCCTTAGGCTTAGGATAGGTCTTCAATATCAGATCATGGGAGTTGACACTTAGCACCGATCAGCCTTATTTGCCAACAATTGTTTGCTGGTGTCCAAGAGAACGCCAGTCGGGATACACCCATGAACATTTTTAGGTGAAGTCATGCCTCACCTGCACATCGCCACATCCCTTTCTTGTGACGTGGGCACTAAATATGCTAGCTACACCCCCTTTTTAGACATGACCAGCACATAAAATGTCGAAGTGACATATAAAGTGACTGCTACCCTGGCAGCCCGGGAGATTTGCCTGCTCTTCTGGGAGGTCTCCATTTTCTCAGGAGTTTCCTGGAGCTTCTTGGAGAGTTGGTAAATATACCGGTCAGCTGATATCTACACAGTGTGTAGAGCCCAAAGTGATCGGTGGAAGTGCCGGGTGTTGGACACCCACTGATGTGATATGAGGGGGATAATTATTATGTAGCCTTATGTAACCTTTCCAGGGTTTTTTACCAGTCACTTCTATGAATGGTCATCCTAAAAAACAGCAATCAGAGCGGTTCACTGCCATGTCTGCTCCATATCCCAAAATAACATAAAACAAGATGACAGAACATAAAAAGTTTAAGTCACAGGACATGAAATCTCATAGAGGGGGCAGGGGGTGTCTGCAACAAACAGGAAGTTATCTCCGACTGTCTGGAAAATACAGTACACAGCAAACCAGGCAGGTGACACAAGATAACATGGTGGCCACTCATGGGCATGTAAAAATAGAAACCACGAATCAGCAAGAATTCAGTAATTATGAAAAAAAATCTTATGTTTTCAATTAACTTTTTATTCCACATCTTTATTTCATTAACATTACTCTTAGTGTGAATTCACAAATACGATCATTCACAATGTGTTTCGCCTGTCGTACCAAGAGAACTTATTCGGAAAGTTCTGCTAATTTGTAGTTATAATAATAATAATTTGTATATGGCGCCAACATATTCCAAAGTGCTTTACACTAGTTATAGCCATTTTTCGTACAACATCTCTTAAATCCAGCATTAAAGAGATTTTCTGCCCCCAGGCAAAATTTAGAGAAAGGGTTAAAATAATAAAAGAAAACATACTTAGCTGTGCAAGGTACCGCCATCCCACCTTCAGATCCCTACTCAACAACGCCAACTTGTCTTCAAGTGATCCGCAGTGACGGACATCGCCCCCCACATAGTACTGTGGCCCATCATGGCGTCAGTGGGTGCTCAGTTACATCATTGCTGCCAAAGAACTGGAACCTTTGCAGCAATGACATACCTGACCACCCGGTGAGACCAATACTTTACTGCAGGGACCACGTGGGGACCAATGCATGTCATCAATGGAGCACCATTGAGCAGAGAGATGGGTTTATGACAGATGAATATGCTTTCTTTTATTATTTGAACCCCTGCCTACCCCTTTCTAAATTTTGTCTCAATACACAATAAAAATTCTCAAAAATTTATAAATAATAGAAAAACTTTATTAACACATGAAATAAATCAGTTATCAAAAATGTAAAAACACCGCCAAAGAAGCTGCGGGGAGAGAAACGCACGTCAGGGTCTCTGGTTGGAGGTTGGTGCTGGCTCCGCTCTTCTACATTTTTGGGTTGGTAATTTTTGTTATTGTGTCTATAGACTTTGTCCTTATTGCTATCGATATATGGCTTTTAGCATTATCACAGGATTGTATACATACATATATACAGTGCTTGCTCACTGTTGTTTTCTGTTGTCGTCCATTATCACAGGATTGTATACATACATATTTACGGGCGGCACTTGCTCACTGTTGTTTTCTGTTGTCGGCCATTATCACAGGATTGTTTATGTACATATGTGCAGCACTTGCTCATTGTTGTTTTCTGTTGTCGGCCATTATCACAGGATTGTTTATGTACATATGTGCAGCACTTGCTCACTGTTGCTCTCTGTTATCAGACAATGCCAGAGTATAATTTTCCCAAGCCTTGTCTGCAGTGCGATTGATATATGTATTGCACCTTATATATTTTGACCTCCTCCTTTCTTTTAATGTTTTTACATTTTTGATAACTGTGTACAGTCATGGCCAAAAGTTTTGAGAATGATACAAATATTAATTTTTACAAAGTCTACTGCTTCAGTTTTTCTAATAGCAATTTGCATATACTCCAGAATGTTATAAAGAGTGATCAGCTTAACAGCAATTACTTGCAAAGTCAATATTTGCCTAGAAAATGAACTTTATCCCCCAAAACACATTTCAACATCATTGCAGCCCTGCCTTAAAAGGACCACCTAACATCGTTTCAGTGATTGCTCCATTAACACAGGTGTGGGTGTTGATGAGGACAGGGCTGGAGATCAATCTGTCATGATTAAGTAAGAATGACACCACTGGACACTTTAAAAGGAGGCTGGTGCTTGCCATCATTGTTTCTCTTCTGTTAACCATGGTTATCTCTAAAGAAACACGTGCAGTCATCATTGCACTGCACAAAAATGGCCTAACTGGGAAGAGTATTGCAGCTAGAAAGATTGCACCTCAGTCAACAATCTATCGCATCATCAAGAACTTCAAGGAGAGAGGTTCCATTGGTGAAAAAAAGGCTCCAGGGCGCCCAAGAAAGACCAGCAAGCGGCAGGACCGTCTCTTAAAAGTGTTTCAGCTGCGGGATCGGGCTACCAGCAGTGCAGAGCTTGCTGAGGAATGGCAGCAGGCAGGTGTGAGTGCATCTGCACGCACTGTGAGGCGGAGACTCTTGGAGCAAGGCATGGTCTCAAGGAGGGCAGCAAAGAAGCCACTTCTCTCCAGAAAAAAACATCAGGGACAGACTGATATTCTGCAAAAGGTACAGGGAGTGGACTGCTGAGGATTGGGGTAAAGTCATTTTCTCTGATGAATCCCCTTTTCGATTGTTTGCAACATCTGGAAAACAGCTTATTCGGAGAAGAAGAGGTGAGCGCTACCACCAGTCTTGTCTCATGCCAACTGTAAAGCATCCTGAAACCATTCATGTGTGGGGTTGCTTCTCAGCCAAGGGAATCGGCTCTCTCACAGTCTTGCCTAAAAACTCAGCCATGAATAAAGAATGGTACCAGAATGTCCTCCAAGAGCAACTTCTCCCAACCGTCCAAGAGCAGTTTGGCGCTCAACAATGCCTTTTCCAGCATGATGGAGCACCTTGCCATAAAGCAAAGGTGATAACTAAATGGCTCAGGGAACAAAACATAGAGATTTTGGGTCCATGGCCTGGAAACTTCCCAGATCTTAATCCCATTGAGAACTTGTGGTCAATCATCAAGAGACGGGTGGACAAACAAAAACCAACAAATTCAGACAAAATGAAAGCATTGATTCTGCAAGAATGGACTGCTATCAGTCAGGATTTGGTCCAGAAGTTGATTGAGAGCATGCCAGGGAGAATTGCAGAGGTCCTGAAGAAGAAGGGTCAACACTGCAAATATTGACTTGCTGCATTAACTCATTCTAACTGTCAATATAAGCTTCTGTTACTCATAATATGAATGCAATTATATGTCTGTATGTGATAAAAACATCTGACAAACACACATAAAAACCAGAGGGCAGCAGATCATGTGAAAATATAATATTTGTGTCATTCTCAAAACTTTTGGCCATGACTGTAGTGCTATTAATTACTAATTTTTGAGACTTTGGTGTATTTTTGGATGAAATTTGTGCTCTAATATTGCTTGTTAAAAGATAATATCCTGCTTGATCATGCTATTGATTTCTACGGGCACCATGTAATGCATCATTTCTCCAGAGTTGGCACTGCACAAGAATTGAACACTTGCTACTAGATTTTCTTGCACATCACTACTTGGTACTGGGGGTCAGCAGTGGGACATCTTGTGCTCAGATTTTTTGGAGGACTCTTAACAAAAAAACTAATTGCTTGCAGTGGAAATCCCTTTAGGCTAGGGCTACATGGTCTAAAACCCTGTTACATGACCAAAAACCACAGGTTGGCTCTGCCACACAATTTTAGTGAATGGGGTTGCATTGCTCCCCGTAGTGTGCTGCTAGCTGCAAAAACATCACGTAGTGTTGGACTAAAAGTTGCATGCTTTTGGTCACAAGTAGTGTGGAGTGAACCCAAACTGCACAGTTAGGGTCTGTGCCGAACTTCATGCGTTTGGGTACCCGAACCCGACCCTAACCCCAAATGTCAGCGCTGAAGTTCGGGTCCGGGTTCAGCTCATTCCTAAAGCAGGTTAATTGACTGCTGAGCAGCCAATCAACCAGCTTTAACCCCTTCACGTATTGTCACGTACATGTACGTGGGAGAATGTGGGTAGTTACCTCACGTACGTGATGGTGATCGAGCAGATCTCGTGCGATCACCGTGGGAACCCAGCTATATCTGCCAGCCAGGCTTCCGCTGCAACACCGGGGACAGTGATAACACCGATCCCCGCTGTTTAACTTAGCTCCGATCGGGGGTTTTAACCCCTTGGATGTTGCGGCATCCAAGGGGTTCCGTCGTGCCAAATGCCCCCCTCGGCACCCCCCCGCGGCGAGATCGGGGGGTGCCCATATGTATCTTCTGCAGCCTGGGGGCTGGCCAGTGATCCCAGGCTGCTAGGAGCCCCCAGTAACTGGTTGATCCTGCCAAGAAGAGAGGAAGTCAGCCTATGCGCCTGCATAAGCTGACTTCCTCTATAGACTGCAATACACGTGTATTGCAGTCTATAGTGCTGAACCAGCAATCAGTATATCGCTGGTTCAGGTCCCATAGTGGGACATCACTAAAAAGTAAAAAAAAAAAGTTTTACAACAATGTTTTGGTCACAAAGTTCGGGTCCCCATTGATTTCAATGGGGTTTGGGTTCAGGTCAAGTTCGGGTACCCGAACTTTGATGGGTTTACTCACCACTAGTCACAAGCAATGTGACTTTATTCGGTAATATCAGTGAAGGAGTTGCAGAGCGCCCTGGTGATCTTTGGTCGCACAATGGATATTGCAGCCAAAGTCGCCATGTAAACTCAAGATGCTAAACCCAGTATATTTCCAGTACTGAACTCTCAGAATCAGAGGCTTTTGCTAATATTATCCTATATATATATATATATATATATATATATATATATATATATATATATATTGTAGTTTGGGGTGCACACAATGCTTTACATACCTGTAACCCTCCTCTAAACTTAGATATACATTACAAGGACACTGCAAATATTAAAGGGGTTGTCCAGGATAACCCATTTTTTGCACAGAGGCCAGGGAAGGTGAAAAAAACAAAAACCCATACTCACCTGTTCCCGATGTCTCCCTCTGCAGTGCGGTCCTGCTGCTCTGGGGTCTTATTTTGATGGAAGTCCCCACCGCACTGTTGTGGCCAATCTGCAGCCTAAGTAAAGGAACCGGGATGTCACTTGCATACATAATCTGTGACATCCCGTGTCCTTTCCTTAGGTCTCTGATTGGCCTCAGCGGTCACATCCCGCAGGGACTGCCACCAAAATAAGACCTCGGAGCACCGGGGACAGGTGTGTATGTTTTTTTTTTTAACCTTCCCGGCCTCCATGCAAAAAACAGATTAATCTGGACAACCCCTTTAATATTGAACCAGTGCACTATATAAGAGATTATCAACTATAATAACTGCAAAGAAATAAATGAAATCCAGAAATGTTCCCCCAATGTTGTGAAAGAAAAGTAACGGGTAACGTTCCTAGGTGTCGGGGCAGCAGCTACTTGCTGACTCACTCCTATTTCAACAGCTCTAAACAGGAAGCCAAACTCCAACCACAGACATATGATCTCTGTTACTTCATGAGGTCAAGGAAATCTGCACAGAACACGAAGATTGAGGAAAACACTGCTAAATGCATGTGGGAAAGCAGGGCAAGACCTTTAGTACTAGCTGACACTCTCCGATGACTATTTCAGTGGTTTTTATTTATTTTTTATTAGGCTTCGAGTCTTATAATTCTTAAAAAATCAGACAATGTGATTTTCTAGATATGTTTTCTCATTTTGTCTCTCATAGTTAAGGTCTACCTATGATGTCAATTACAGGCCTCTCTCCTCACAGGATATGATGCCGTATCAGCCTAGCTTTATATGTCCAGGCACCATCTGCATGTTAAAGGACACACCTGGTGACAGCTCATACAGCTTTATATACAGTACAGACCAAAAGTTTGGACACACCTTCTCATTCCAAGAGTTTTCTGTATTTTCATGACTATAAAAATTGTAGATTCACACTGAAGGCATCAAAACTATGAATTAACACATGTGGAATTATATACTTAACAAAAAAGTGTGAAACAACTGAAAATATGTCTTCTATTCTAGGTTCTTCAAAGTAGCCACCTTTTGCTTTGATTACTGCTTTGCACACTCTTGGCATTCTCTTGATGAGCTTCAAGAGGTAGTCACCTGAAATGGTCTTCCAACAGTCTTGAAGGAGTTCCCAGAGATGCTTAGCACTTGTTGGCCCTTTTGCCTTCACTCTGTGGTCCAGCTCACCCCAAACCATCTCGATTGGGTTCAGGTCTGGTGACTGTGGAGGCCAGGTCATCTGGCGTAGCACCCCATCACTCTCCTTCTTGGTCAAATAGCCCTTACACAGTCTGGAGGTGTGTTTGTGGTCATTGTCCTGTTGAAAAATAAATGATGGTCCAACTAAACGCAAACCGGATGGAATAGCATGCCGCTGCAAGATGCTGTGGTAACCATGCTGGTTCACTATTCCTTCAATTTTGAATAAATCCCCAACAGTGTCACCAGCAAAGCACCCGCACACCATCACACCTCCTCCTCCATGCTTCACAGTGGGAACCAGGCATGTAGAGTCCATTCGTTCACCTTTTCTGCGTCGCACAAAGACACGGTGGTTGGAACCAAAGATCTCAAATTTGGACTCATCAGACCAAAGCACAGATTTCCACAGGTCTAATGTCCATTCCTTGTGTTCTTTAGCCCAAACAAGTCTCTTCTGCTTGTTGCCTGTCCTTAGCAGTGGTTTCCTAGCAGCTATTTTACCATGAAGGCCTGCTGCACACAGTCTCCTCTTAACAGTTGTTGTAGAGATGTGTCTGCTGCTAGAACTCTGTGTGGCATTGACCTGGTCTCTAATCTGAGCTGCTGTTAACCTGCGATTTCTGAGGCTGGTGACTCGGATGAACTTATCCTCCGCAGCAGAGGTGACTCTTGGTCTTCCTTTCCTGGGGCGGTCCTCATATGAGCCAGTTTCTTTGTAGCGCTTGATGGTTTTGGCCACTGCACTTGGGGACACTTTCAAAGTTTTCCCAATTTTTCGGACTGACTGACCTTCATTTCTTAAAGTAATGATGGCCACTCGTTTTTCTTTACTTAGCTGCTTTTTTCTTGCCATAATACAAATTCTAACACTTCATTCAGTAGGACTATCAGCTGTGTATCCACCTGACTTCTGAACAACACAACTGATGGTCCCAACCCCATTTATAAGGTAAGAAATCCCACTTATTAAACCTGACAGGGCACACCTGTGAAGTGAAAACCATTTCAGGTGACTACCTCTTGAAGCTCATCAAGAGAATGCCAAGAGTGTGCAAAGCAGTAATCAAAGCAAAAGGTGGCTACTTTGAAGAACCTAGAATAGAAGACATATTTTCAGTTGTTTCACACTTTTTTGTTAAGTATATAATTCCACATGTGTTAATTCATAGTTTTGATGCCTTCAGTGTGAATCTACAATTTTTATAGTCATGAAAATACAGAAAACTCTTGGAATGAGAAGGTGTGTCCAAACTTTTGGCCTGTACTGTATGTGTAATGACAGTAACCTCTATTACAGAATTGTCTGACCATTGTACAAACAATGCTACGTCTGTTGCCGCTCCTGCTACCTCCTGTGCCACCCCCTCTACCTCATAGATTGTAAGCTCTTGCGAGCAGGGCCCTCAGTCCCAGTGTGTGAATTGACTATTTCTTTGTAATGTCTCTTTTTTGTCAGTACTTGAACCCTACAAGTTGTACAGTGCTGCGGAATATGTTGGCGCTATATAAATAAAATGTATTATTATTATTATTATTATTATTATTATCTTTTTAAGTGGGAGATCTTGCACAATTGGTGGCTGACTAAATACTTTTTTTTCCCCACTGCATACAGTGGACAGAACCTGTTCCTATTGTCTGAATAGAGCAGAGATGCTTCCTGTTCCATCCTTCTCTATAGCTTTTGAGGCAGCAGGATCGGCTGATCAGTGCAGGGTCTGGGTGTCGGACCTCCACTAAACACATACTGATGACCCACCCTGTGAAGAGAATATCAACATAAAATATGCTTGTGGTGTGAGGTTGGGACTGGACAACTCCTTTAACAGGACGGCCTATTTTAAGGAAAAAAAAACATTTTCATATATCCAGTAAGTGAATTCTAAGTTAATATAGAGGGGTCCATTATTGAGGATCCTAATCTCTTGGCCAGAGTGGAGAGCCATATACAAAAAACATCTTATACTTTGGAGGACCCGTCCTGTCCTGCATTACACAGACAACTCATTGTTTTGAATCAATGTAATAGTGTCCGATCGCTATGGGCCCGATCACCCACAGCCCCATAGAAATGGCCATACAAGCACACTGGCGCCCCATTCACAAGGAGGCTTTAGGGGCACTTTCAGTCCTCCATCCAAACCCAGCCATTGGGCCCCCAGTGATCGGACACTTATTCCCTGTCTTGGGGGTAGGGGATAAGTGTCTATAACGGGACAAACCCTTTAATTGCCTTTTAATCTTTGTAGACATCTTTGTTCACACAGGACATATCATAAGGTTTGCACCCTTGAATTGGTACCTCTTCACTTATTCTGGTACAGTTGGAATTTTTTCTTTAGCCCCCACCATTCCTGAGCAATTATAGCTGGTAGTTTCAGCACAGTTATGCTCTCTGCTGTCAGGTAGGGGGTCAATGTGTCTTTCTGCTCCAGCCTAGGACCGCCCACCTGACAGTAGAAGAGTAGAGAAAGAATAGCAACTGCGAATCAGTCGGGCGGCACTTGTTGAAGCATGCAAAGACTTGGAGATGGTGAAGGTTGTGAAAGGTTCTCTTTAAAAAATAGACTATTGACCCAAAGGCAGCACAAGATGAAGTAGTCTTAGGCTTGACCCTAAAGGATTTGTTGTCTATGCAGCTTCAGTATTGTGTCAGATCCAATTCTGCAATTTGTTTGATTATGAACTGCGCGTTGTCACTTATGTATACAATAGGTGAATACAAAATGCAAAAAAAAAATAAAGTACATATGCCGGCTGTTACTACATCGCTCTGACCCAGCAATCAAATGAAAGTTAAAATGTCCCCCCGCCCCCAAAGCCTACTATGACCTTATAGGGGGGGGCACAATGTGTATAAAAAAAATAAATAAATAATAATAATAATAATAATAATAATAATACAAAAAAAATAAAGCGAACCCTTCTTGCCACTACCGTGCCCCCATCACACATTCTAGCCCCGCCCCCCAGGGACACAACAATTTTTTTTTTTTCATTAGCACTTCATGCTGCTAAAAAAAAATATTGCAAAAAATAAAGAAAAAACATGTAAAAATAAAGCCCTATTTATCACTGAAAAATACACAAAAATTATTTGAATGACCCTAAAGAAAAAAATGTTATAACCTTCAAAACCGTATGTATAAAAAAAACAAAAATGTGTCCCATTCTGAACCAGGGAAAATAGCCCGGGACTGAAGTGGTTAAAGCCAGAGCAGAATATCTCCTCCAAAGGGAAGAGAGACCCATCCGTAGACAGAATTTTGGGGTTTACTGCCCCTTATTTAGTGCACTATAATCCCAGATCATGTCACTAGGTTTCTAGAAAACCAGGCATTGACCTATAGGGTAGCTACCTTCCTAAAGGACCACCCACAAAGGAGAAGGCTTATTTTTTTGCCATAAAGTACCCAAATAACAGCGTCATACAGTTGTGCTAAAAAGTTTACATACCCCGGCAGATTTTTTGGGTTTTTTTGGGCCTTTTTTCAGAGAATATGAATGATAACACAAAAACTTTTTCTCCACTCATGGTTAGTGGTTGGTTGAAGCCATTTATTGTCAAACTTCTGTGTTTTCTCTTTTTAAATCATAATGACAACGAAAAACATCAAAATGACCCTGTTCAATAGTTCCCATCCCCCAGTTCTTAATACCGTGTATTGCCCCCTCTAACATCAATGACAGCTTGAAGTCTTTTGTGGTAGTTGTGGATGAGACTCTTTATTTTCTCAGATGGTAAAAAGTCTCCAGTTCCTGTAAATTCCTGGGCTGTCTTGCATGTCCGGCACGCTTGAGATCTCCCCAGAGTGGCTCAATGATATTGAGGTCAGGAGACTGAGATGGCCACTCCAGAACCTTCACTTTCTTCTGCTGTAGCCAATGACAGGTCAACTTGGCCTTGTGTTTTGGATCATTGTCATGTTGGAACGTCCAAGTACGTCCCATGCGCAGCTTCCTGGCTGATGAGGGCAAATTTACCTCCAGTATTTGCTGATAACCTGCTGCATTCATCTTTCCTTCAACTTTGACCAAGTTTCCTGTGCCTTTGAAGCTCACACATCCCCACATCATCAGTGATCCACCTCCGGGCTTTACAGTAGGAATGGTGTTCCTTTCATCACAGGCCTTGTTGACACCTCTCCAAATGTAACGTTTATGGTTGTGGCCAAAAAGTTCGATTTTTGTCTCATCACTCCAAATGACCTTGTTCCAGAAGTTTTGAGGCTTGTCTCTGTGCTGTTTGGCGTATTGAAGGTGAGATTCTTTGTGGCATTTGCACAGTAATGGCTTTCTTCTGGCAACCCAACCATGCAGCCCATTTTTCTTCAAGTGCCTCCTTATTGTGCATCTTGAAACAGCCGCACCGATAGTTTTCAGAGAGTCCTGTATTTCAGCTGATGTTATGTGTGGGGTTTTTCTTTGCATCCCAAACAATTTTCCGGGCAGTTGTGGCCGAAATTTTGGTTGGTCTACCTGACCGTGGTTTGGTTTCTGGGCATGTTATCAGGCCCAAATCACCAGGGTATGTGAACTATTGAACAGGGTCATTTTGATGTTTTTGGTTGTCATTATGATTTAAAAAGAGAAAACACAGAAGTTTGACAATAAATGGCTTCAACCAACCACTAACCATGAGTGGAGAAAAAGTTTTTGTGTTATCATTCATATTCTCTTAAAAAAGGCCAAAAAACATAAAAATCTGCCGGGGTATGGAAACTTTTTAGCACAACTGTACATTGCCAAAATATTCGGGTTGTCACTCCTAACTATACAGGGAGACTATGAAATATCCTGCTTAGATAGAGGGGCCTCTAGATCGTTGAGATCTTGGCCTTCTCCTTGTCCCCTAGTATCAGCATTCAGACTTGCTCGGCTCTTCCGCCCCTATGTAAATAATTCCTGAGAGCGTCTTTATACATATCACATTCTGGAGTATTCATGAAGCAGGAAGAGATTAACTGCAGCAGTCTAATTCTCTCCGGATGGTTCGCTGCCGCCGTACGATTCCACTCTCTCTGTATATGGAATATGACACTACTCCGGGCTGCGTGCTAAATGGGGGAAAATTTATGACATCACCTTCCAAAAAGAAAAAAAAAGCTGAATCATGAGAAGTGCAATGCAGAGCATATGTTAACTCTCGCTGCCACATCAACATTAAGGGCGCCGTCTTCATGCAGTGAGTAGTCCAACGCTGAGACCATCCCACAGCTTAGTCATATGATATTAACCCATTATAAGGGTTTGCACAGAGAAGTCATATTAAGCAGTGATTTTAGGGAACAATGGCTCCATAAAATAGTATGAACCTACAAAGTCAAGACGGTTGTGTGAATAAGACCTAAGTCCTTGGAGGGAACTCTCTGGTTATTGCCTAGTTGTAACTGTTTCTGGTGAAGTTTTTCCTCCATCTACTTCCATATTTACTAAGAAATTTATAGACCCAAAAATACAACATAGTGAATATCCCCATAAAAAGGGGTTGTCTGCTGCGTCCTTTACTTAACAAGCACAGCGCCATACATTGCATAGTGGCTGTACATGGTATTGCAGCTCATCCACGTTCACTTGGATTGAGCTGCAGCATGGTTATATGACCAATGGGTGTGATATCTCTGAAGCTCAAGAGGAAGTGAAGCTCAATATTATAGTCCCGGGCAACCCAACTGAAAGGATTAGGGGCTGTTCACACAACGAATTGTCTTCATTTACCAGCCATCAGCTCCCCGTGGCTGCATCGGCTTTCCACAACTGATTGGGCCCAGACGAATAGACCTAGTCAGCGGGTAGTCTTGAGTCACAGACTCCAAAGCTATATCAGCTGCGGTATCTGCGGCAAGATCGTGCAGGACACTTATTTTTTCAACGTCCTGCTGCGATCTCTGCCCCCATTGAAAACAATAGGAGAATCTGGGTAGAATCTGACACTGATTTGGGGGCAGAATCCACTTCAAATTCCTATGTGTGAACACCCCCTTGGAATAAAACGTCTGCTTTCTACCAGAGACAGCGCCACACTTATCTACAGTTTGTGTGTGGTATTGCAACTAAGCCTCATATACATCATTGAAGGTGCAATAAAGTGCACAGTGCATGGACAGGTGTGGCGCTGTATCAGGAAGAATACATCCATGTTTTTCTAGACCCCTTGATCATGTGCAATTAAAACCTATGAGCTGCTTGCTGTCAGTGAATGTAAATGGACATGGGATAATAAACTTTCTGAGGTGAAGGCTAAACATAGTAAATCACAGATAGAAAATGCTGCATAAAAAACAAACAAACACACACTTGCGTTTTTGCTGTTTTTCATTTTTGCCTCCCTCATATAAGTCTATGGACAATACAGGGCCGTAAATACCGGGGTAGCAGCGGTAGCAGCTGCCACAGGGCCCAGGACATTTTTTTTTTTAATAGGCCGTTACCTGCTGAAGTAACAGGTAACAGGTAATGGACCCTATTTACTTACCGATCCCCGCTCCTGCTCATGGCCGCCTGCGCTTCCCATTCTGCGGAGGCGGCTGTGAGCAGGAACGGAGATCAGTAAGTAAGGCCACAGGCTGCGAACCCCACAAACACTGCTATCATTATACTCCGGGGTCTTTTTAGCGGTTCGGTGGGGGGAACCCATGTCAAATGTTCGCCTTGGGGCCCAACCATTCCTAGTTACGCCACTGGGACAATATACTGTGTCACTCCTGTTCCTATGCTCGCTTCTGCACTCATGGACTTTGGTTCACGATGCAGTAGCTGCTTCCCAGGACACACAGAGCTAACAAACCAAATGGATGGACTCTACACACACCTTGGTCTCCAAAATGTTGCAAAGGCCACTCTTCTATAGCATGTGTAACCATCGACAACTCCTGCCCCGGTACAACACCTGGGCGCAACAACTGTTCCAGCCCATACCCCACAGCATCACATTGCATTATCAATAACAGTGCAGCACATCAGCAGACTGGTCCACCAGAGTACCAGGGGATTCTCCAGTGGGCCCAGGCTCTAACACAATACTGATCAGCAAAAGACTCCCACATTTGAAGGGTACTATGGTCTATTTCCTAGGGTTTTTGGAGAGTGGGCCCCCAGACTCATTTTCTCTGGTGAGCCCAAGGAACCTCAGTCGGACACTACATCAGCACATTGGTCTGTTAACTAGGGATAACATCAAATGAATACCATTATATCCCACTACACGGGGTGATAACCAGTCTTGGGTAGGAGCACTGTATATGGTCATCTATCTTAGGTTTCCAACCTGAAAAGGTTAACCATCATGTCGTCCACCACAATAGACCATGGCAGTCAATGTTGGTCGCAGCGATGACGTGCTGTCCATACTGATGTCACAGCTGCGGCCAACCATTGTCTAACATGGTCACCTGTTGTGTTCGACATGTCATCCCCATGATGAGGTTCATCAGACACTGTGGGGTGCCATGGTACCTGAGGTAAGAGAATGGTAAGGAATGCAAAATGTATGTATATTACTGTTCTTTATTATTCCCCATTTGGAGTTCCAGGGATTATATTCAGAGGTTAAATCTCTCCTATATAGAGTCTGCCACATCATGGCAGTCAGCAAAGCAAATGTTGTAAATCAGAGGTATAATGTGAATAACACTGTGACTGCTGGCTTGTGTTCACATAACATGGCCGTGTCTCTGACGCTAGTTGTGCTGGGCAGGAACGCTGTTTGGAAAGCTCAAAATTCTTTCCCAAAATACCAGCGTGCTTCCCGTATAAAGTCACTCTGTTCCATGTGCGAATGGTCAAACAGCTTTACATTACCCAGAGCCAGGATTCTCAAGAGACTCAGTCTAATTCATGACTCCATGAGTGACGTGCTTAAGAAAAGTAAAGACTGTAGATGACCGATAGGACCAGAATCTGACACTTATACAAAGAAAAGGGACACCATAAGGAATAACATGCCATGTACTATCGTAGTGTCTACTGGAACAATACAAAAATGTTAGGGGGTGTTCACACGTACGAAAAATAAGGGTCCTGCTTGTTCTTCAGGTGAATTCTGCTTGAGAACTCTCATTGAAATGAATAAGAGGTGGAAAATATCACCTTTTCTAGTGGCACGGAACTTGACAAATTCCACATGGAATTTGGCACAATACATTGACTCTCTTCTCCAAATTCCACTTTGGTTTTTGGCAAGCAGAAAAAAATCTGCTTCAAATTCCTGAAGCAGAAATTTTCTGCTTGACAAATTCAGCATTAAATTGCTATGTGTGAACAACCCCTTAGGATGTATTTACCTGCGTATATATCATTACTACTGTTGTGTGTATATGACATGCTACCGCACCTTAAACAGGGCAGATCATTGGAGCTGATAGCTGAGCTCTTGGTACAAACCTTGTGAGTAGGAAGTAATGGAGACTGAGCTAGAGCCCTGGTTAGGATGGTATCAGCCAGCCCAAGGACAGTAGAGTGTTGTTCTGTAGTCAGGAGATGGGAATTATCCCTGCTCTTTTTCTGAGGATTGTGTGCAAAATATATCTGAGTAAAGTTATATGGACCTCATAGCTACAATCAGTGGTGTAACTAGGAATGGTTGGGCCCCAAGGCAAACATTTGACATGGAGTCCCCCTGGGCTGTCCCCTCCAATTTCCCCCACACAAACCGCATTCCTGCTCACACTATTATGTGCCCCCACACACACTATTATGCCCCATAGTGGCCCCTGCACACAGTATTATGCAGCATAATGGCCCCTGCACACAGTATTATGCCCCATTGTGGACCACCCATGAACAATTATTATACTCTGGGGTATTTTCAGACCCCAGAGTATAATGATCAGAGACCCAGGGGAGGATATAAACATAAAAAACAACGTTACTTACCTCTACCTGGCTCCGGTGCATTCCCTGCTATTTCGGCCATCTTCAATGTTGGACCAGATCTCGCGTGAGCCAGGCCAGCGTCGCAACGCATAATGATGTCGGCTGACGTCTGGGACATCACCAAACAGGTCCGAAGCCTGCTGGCGCGCACGAGAGGTGGGTCACAGTGTTTTTTATGTTCCCTCAGCTCCCCAGGGCCTTCAACCATTATACTCCGGGGTCTGAAAAGACCCCAGAGTATAAAGATAGCAGTGTTTGTGGGGTTCACGGCCCGTGGCCTCACTTACCGATCCCCGCTCCTACTCACAGCCACCTCCGCTTCCACAGAATGGGAAGCGCAGGTGGCCGTGAGCAGGAGCGGGGATCGGTAAGTAAATAGGGCCCGTAACCTGCTGCGGTTACTTCAGCAGGTAACGACCTATTTAAAAAAAAAAAAAAAGCATCGAATGTATTTACACCCCTGGCTACAATCCTGTCTGTAGCCTCAGGTCAGACAGAGCAAACCTTTTTTTGGATCTGCACCCCACATCCAGGTCATTGCAGATATTTTATAGTTGTGGTGGAATCAACACACTGTTATAGAGGAAGAATGCCCCAGCAAGGGGGATACAGACTGTTATGTGAAAAGTACCATCTACCAGCTCAGCTCTAGAGAGGAAACTTCTATATCTCCAGTATATGGAAGTTGTTTGGATTTACCCTGTTCTACCTCAGGAAACACCGTAAGTTGCCATGTTCTCATCATGGGCACTCCAACCACCATGAGGCTCAGGGGGGCTTACTACTATTAGGATGTGCAGTGGGGGTACACAACTATCACCATGCAACACCCACAGTACTGCACCAGCCTAGGAGCATTGGGGAATCTGGTCAAGATCCTTGCCACTGTGACTACTACCCCTGACCTTCCTCTTCCTACACTCTTATTATTAATAAAATATATATATATATACTCTGTGACCCAAAATGATATTTGTGGATTTGTGGAAATCTGTAATGACAGTGTCAGTGACATTGCCTGATGTGTCCCCAGAACTGTTGATGTCACAGATGGTGTTACAGGTGGGGTGTCATTAGCAATATACAGGGTGGGCCATAAGTATGGATACACCCAGATAAAATGGAAGTGGTTGCTGATATCACCTTACCGTTTGTGGCATATTAGTACATGGGAAGCGGGTCATGTGACACATGGAGAATTGTATCCATACTTATGTCCCACCCTGTACATTGCTGGGAGATGCAACTACCTTTCAGAGGTCACAGGGCCAAAATCGCAGCCTAAATGACATTACTGCAGCTACAACCACCCTTGCCTAGAACAAGTGGTGATGTCACTAGGGGTACTGGCCCTATAAATTATAGGATCCTCAGACAATTATGGCAACTGCTCAAGGGCATGATATCATTGGGTCTGTTGTGGTGACATCAACATGCAGGTAGGTCCCCTGTAGGGATCAGTGCAAGTAAAATCATCATAATGTTGGTCACACCATGGTGATAAAGTCATAATGGGCACTGTGTCACCAGAACAGTTACAATTGAACTGTAAGCACCTTCAGTTAGTCATGCTTCATGTGAATAGAACACTTTTTTCTGCTTCCTGATTGGTGCCTCCATTGCTGTGATTTTGGCTTCTTTCCTGATATGCTAATAAGCTGTTTGGGGCAACGGGGGTGTCACCATTACTCTCATTGCACCAACACGGGGCACTGGAAAGCATAGCTCTTTGGTGAGATGGGAGTACTGGTGACGTCCTCTTTTTACCAAGCAGGTCATTTGCATATCAGGAAAAAAAAAATCTCAGCAATAGAGGCACCGATTGGGAAGCAAAAAAAAAAAAAAGTGTTTCTTTCACATGAACCATGACTATCTGACTGTGCTTATAGCTCAATAGGGACTGTTTTGATGATAGACTCACTTTAAGGCCGGTTGCAGATGACCGTCCCCGTGTGACACCCATGCAGAGGCCGTGCTTTCGTGGCTCCTTTTATTAAATGAATAGGAGCCATGGAAGCATGGGCCGCAAAATAGGACAATCACAGTCGTGTGTACGCTCCCATAGAAAAGAATGGGTCAGTGTGCTCTCCGTGAAATACACGGATAGCACATTGATCCACAGCACAGTCGTTTGCAACTGGCCTAAGGCCCCACAAAGGGTGGTGATGATAGCACAGATAGGGGTGTGGCAAGGGATGAGGTCATTATGTGTACACTTTGTAACATGAGCGCTGGCACCCATAGGTATAAGATAGCATAGCAGCTGTACTTGTGGGATGGGATGGCCCATGCTGGAGACTCCATAGAGGGTGTTGACACTGTGAAGAAGACATGGGGGAAGCCAAAGTCATTTCCTTAGTTTTATTACTGCTGATGATGTCATTGCAATAGAAGGTGGCATCACAGCAAACAGAATTCTGGCAACCCTGGTCTCAACTAAATGCTGGAATCTCAGGGAGTGCTGAGGTTTGGTCTTTTTTTTTTTTTTTGTACTGAAAAAAGTAGTAAAGCAGTACCAGATGCAGTGGCCAGGGACTGGTAGAGAGTAGAATCCCACATACGCCTACACACGTGGATAAAATTGTTGGTACCCCTCGTTTAATGAAAGAAAAACCCACAATGGTCACAGAAATAACTTGAATCTGACAAAAGTAATGTGCCAAACTACATGTTGACAAGCCACAAAGCTTCTGGCAGAATGTCCTATGGACAGATGAGACAAAAATCAAAATTTTTGGCAAGGCACATCAGCTCTAGACGGAAAAATGAAGCATATCTTGAAAAGTACACTGTCCCTACTGTGAAACATGGAGGAGGCTCTGTTATGCTCTGCTGCTTTGCTGAATCTGGCACAGGGTGTCTTGAATCTTTGCAGGGTACAATGAAATCTCAAGACTATCAAGGGATTCTAGAGAGAAATGTGCTGCCCAGTGTCAGAAAGCTTGGTCTCAGTCGCAGGTCATGGGTCTTGCAACAGGATAATGACCCAAAACACAAAGCTAAAAACACCCAAGAATGGCTAAGAGGAAAACATTGGACTATTCTGAAGTGGCCATCTATGAGCCCTGACCTAAATCCTATTGAGCATCTTTGGAAGGAGCTGAAACATGCCGTCTGGAAAAGGCACCCTTCATACCTGAGACAACTGGAGCAGTTTGCTCATGAGGAGTGGCCAAAATACCTGCTGAGAGGTGCAGAAGTCTCATTGACAGTTACAGGAATCGTTTGATTGCAGGGATTGCCTCAAAAGGTTGTGCAACAAAATATTAAGTTAAGGGAACCATCATTTCTGTCCAGGCCTGTTTCATGAGTTTTCTTTTTTAAAAAATTCTGTTGAAGCATGGTTGGAAAGCAATGTCTGACTTTCATTTGTTCATTTTCATAGAATTTTTATATATTATTACTTTTGTCAGATTCAAGTTATTTCTGTGACCACTGTGGGTTTTTCTTTCATTAGACAAGGGGTGCCAACAATGTTGTCCACGTGTGTATGTAATGTGATGACACTACACTAAGCAGCCATGGGCTGGTCCGCATGTGCATGGATTAGATTGATGCCACATTATCCCGAAGACTGGTCGGCAACATAAAAAGAAATTCCTTACTGAAAGAAAAAAGAATGATCTGTAAATACCAGTGCAGTGTGTGTATTTCCAGGACATCGGCTCCATATGTTAGGATCCTCTGTAAACTTTAACATAATGAAAATCAGAGGAGTTATCTATGCAGTCTGTGGTGGCTGAGGTGCAACATATACGGCTCTGTTCACACTGGTGCTTTATGTGTTCTGTCAGGGCTTCCAGTAAGATTAGTGTAAACTGCAACAGTATTATATAAGGGATTTATTGATCTCCACAACATACAGACCTAATGCCTAGTCTTTGCACTAAACTCCAGTATCACATGTGTGCCTTTGACAACACTTCCAGTCCACTCAGTTACCACACTGAAATATTTATGGTAGAAGCTAGAAGGGTGTGGGCAAAATCAGGTACTGCCTGGTATGCTGTGGATCCAGTAGGTGGCGCTGCCTCCTGTGACTGTTAGTATGAGACACCACCTGCTGTATCCACTTCAAACCAGGCAGGTTAGGGTTAGGGTTGCATATAGGAGAGGCGTAGTTAGCCTTTATTTCAACAATTCAACACCCAAAAATGCCAAGGCTCTGGGTGTGTGAGCTGTGATGGGTTGGCAGGTAGAGCCCACCAGACCGCACAGCCAACACTCCCTGAGCAGAGGTAGCGCCATCGTGGATCCATCGTGGATCCACGACACAGCTGATTTAAATCACTCCATTCTAGTCTTAACCCAATATTCACATTTGTTCTTTACTTTTGCTAAAGTTAAGGCAAAAAGCTGCGGCCAAAAAGCTTCACAGTTTTTTCCGCAGCGTTTTTCATTGCATTTTCGCAAAGTTTTCCTCTGTGGACTTTCTGCCCCTATTATAACTATACAGAAAACCTCAGCATTTCCGCAGGTATAATTGACATTTTTGAAAACACAGCTTTTCCGCTGCGCTTTTTTTTTTTGCAATGTAAAGATGGGATTAGCCAGAATACCATCCACCTTGCAGGAACTGTAAAACGTAGCGTTTTTTGCCGCAGCATTTCCACTGCAGACAAAATGCTGCATTTTCGCAACGTGGGGCTCCAGCATAAAAGGGTCTTCCCATTATAAACATGAGTGCTTGCTAGGTTCAAGCCACACCTATAGGGGAATCGGGAAGTGCTGAGTGATTGAGATTCTTTCTCTCCCTATAGAAATCAAATGGAAATATTAAGTCTATAGGAATAACAGAAATATTCGAGCAAGCAGGGCTAGGAGAACTTTCTGTAACTCCATAGGCTTCAGTGGAAGTGACTGTGCAAAATGGATCGATCATGCAGAAACCTTTCCATTGACTTCTATGGTTGTGGGACACTATTTCCCAATAGGTATGTAGCCCTGATGTGGGGCTATCCAGTAGCCATGCCATAAATGTTTAGGGCATATCCATAGCACAGGACAAGGAAGCATTGACTTTGGCACAAAAGCAAAGAAGCTCACCTTCAACTTCTGATAGATCGGCACAGAATTAAGGCCGGTTGCAGACGACCGTGCTGTGGGTCAGTGTGCTATCTGTGTATTTCATTCATCCATTCTTTTCTATGGGCCCATACACACGACCGTGAGTTTCACAGTCCCGTGTGCGGGCCGACAGTCCAGGCCGCATTAGATAGGTCATGTCCTATATTCCTGTCCTATTTTGCAGCCCGTACTTCCGTGGCTCCTATTCATTTAATGAAAGTAGCTGCAGAAGCACGTCCCATGCACGGGTGGCACACGGGGACATCCCCGTGTCCCCCGTGCTTTTAAAACTCGGTAGGCCGGGTGCAGCACGGTCGTCTGCAACCGGCCTAAGACAAAGAGAAAAAACATAAGGGCTTCTATACAAATGTAATGTATTTCCTGAATCCCCCTCTCCATACTATAGTTATTTTGCTGGCAGAATGGGTTTAATGCAATATTAAATGTAGCATATGTTACTGGTTAACACTATGTTAGTAGTGAGCATTTTTTTAATGGAATAAATTCAAATTTTTATTTCCAGGAGGAACTTTGAGGTCAATTCTTAACCAAGAATGTACATACAGAGACATTTTTCTCCCAGTACCACAACAAGACAGAACGGAATTCTTCCTGTAATTATGTTTTATTCTGCATACAATGAACCGATTCATAGAAGGCAGAAGAAAAAAACTTAAGTATTGTAGTTCCCCTCATTCATAGTACAATAAATAATACCTCCTGAATGCTACTTTCTAAGGCGACATGTACACTACCATCATTGAAGTCCATAAGAAAAAGTCCTGCAGGTTCACAAATAGAAAGTTACACAATAGAACATAGAACACAAATCAGAAGGTGAAAGTTAGACATGTCTTCATTCCACTTAGAAATTGATAGCATTTAAAAAATGTTGGGACAGGGTTAACAAAAGTCTGGAAGAGTGGTACTAACGAAAAAAAACTGTCACATAACTATGTAAATAAACAGTATGTTAGAGGCAAAGAGTCTCTCGGAACCAAAGGTGGTCAGAAGTTCACCAATCTGTGAAAAACTGTATCTAAAAATTGTGGAACAGTTTCCGAAAAATGTTCCTCATCATAAAATTGCAAAGACTTTGAATATCACACCATCTACCCTACATAATGTTGTCACGTATGGACTGCTAGCACAAGATATGGGTGTGGCTGTCAAGGGTTAATTCACACCACTCACTCTCACACTCCCCATTCACTCAGGCGACAAATTGAGTGTGAATCACACCCCAACACAGTCTACGCACCCCAGATACACGCTGCCACCACCTACTGATTTTGGGATCGTAGGAACCCCACTCGCATATGCACACATCTCTTTAGCAGTCAGACAGCAAACACACTTTAAAAGGCAATGGATCTGTAGAGCATACCTGGACCACCATTAAATTGAATGCTTTAATGCCAAAAGGTTCAGTGCCTATATAATAAAGCCAAACAAAAGTGATATAGACAAGCAAAACAGTTTGTGAAATAAAAAGGATATAAAAAAAATAGAAAAATCATGTAAGTTATAGTTCTTTTAGTTCCATGCTTGGAAAGAATTTCTGATGACCATCACCTAGCGATTAACATGCTCCAAAGAAGTGACGGAGTTTTTCTTTGAACCATCAGTTTTTGTAATGATGGGCTCTGGCTCATGTTCAGACATGCCACCACTATTGAGTCCCATCTAGTTCTCTCCCTTTTTGAGGTGGGGTTTAAATCTTTCTTTTTCATTGAAAGCTGGGTTCCTCCAATTGGGGTTGCATTAGTGCCTATGGCATGGGCAGCCTACATATCTTGAAGGGCACTACCAATGCTGAGTGGTATATAGAGGTTTAGGTTTGAGTTATAGCAAGTATGCACTCCTATATGGCATACATGTCAAGAATACATTTTATCTATTACAGAAGAAGCCAGATAGTCAGGAACTCTGATGAAAGGAAGGGAAGGGAATTAAGATCTTCAGATTTTCCTTCTTCTGTCACGATGTAGAGATGTAATATTGAGTATCACTAGAAGAAACCTCTCTTGACTCAGAGTCCTTCACTAGATAACATTTGAGGATGTAATCTTTCATATTGGAGGGTATGGTATTCCAGAAGGAAATGGTCCATGTATCTGGACAGAAGAGGAATACAAGAATCAGGACTTGAAATGATCGCTTTCCCAGCTGGATGATTCAGGACATTAAGGTCTGGGAAACTTGATAAAAAGAGGATCTGGAATCCTGGGGATCTGATAAATGTAAGGATTCAGGATTCCCTTTATATCTGGATGAGGCAAACATGAATTTAGGTGAAGATCCCACTACCTCTCCCCTGTCTAGATATATAGATAAATAATTTCCTTCAAGAACATGTGGTTAGGTCCTAGTCTATGAAAGTTTCCAGCCACATTTTACCATAACCTCTAATATGGAATGGGCAAGAGGGGCGTTATTCTAGAAATGACATTGGGAATAAAGAAGGTGGTTGTGAAGATAAAAGATAGAAGTCCTAAAGTTTCCAGAATTTAGGTTTCATTCTTTATAGCCAACAGAATGATATCCTCCTCTACTGGAACATCTGTGTGTATGAGAGTGGCAGAAGCTGTATCACTTGGTGTGTAGCACCACCGATGACATGGTGGATATCTGACATGGAGATGCCGCTCCTGATGAGATGTGTCCGCTGCCGCCGGATTGTTGCTTTCCAATCAGCTTGAACCTTAGTCGTCCTCACACCACTTCTGGAAGGATCCAGCGTTTTCCTTAGCATCTTAACAGATGACCTCAGAGATAAATATAGCACAGGTAAGTAACAATCACCCTTGGGGGGCATTGACTAAACAACCATATTTTGGGGACCTGTTCTTCTATGTGGTCCCCATTGCTGGCCCCGCTGGCATCAGCATTCCAGCTGTTGTGACACTACAATTCCCAGCATGCACACTTACTTGTCTTTTGTCAAAACTCCCTTAAAAGTGAATGCAGCATACTGGGAGTTGTAGTTTCACAACAGATGGAATGCAAAAGGTTGCTGACCTCTGACTTATCAAAGAGAAGGGTCATTGATTTTGGGTCTTGGACAACCCCTTTAATGTCAAATACTTAATAACTGGACCAAACAGATCCAGCAAGTATAACAAAGCAGCCATCTCACCAAACACGTATGTGGACGGTACGGTAGGTACACTGGCATATGCCCGCCACTTACTCTAGGAGACTTGATGGTTGATCCTGAATGAGACATTACAGAGGGCACTTCTCAGATCCAGGGGTGTCCGCAGCGCAGGACGATGAGGATTTTAGGGAGGCCTTAATGGTTTCTAGAAATAAAAGGAAATATCATATTCACCACAGAGCAGTCACGTCACGTACACATTGGGGCACATAGATGACCATTGTCGAAAAGGGAAACTGGCTTTATTACCCGAGCAACTAATCACAGGGCAGCTTACATTTCTCAGGAGCACTATAAGAAATAAAAGCTGTGCTGTGATTGGTTGCTATGGGCAACACACTTTCTCTTTTCGACAAGGTTTATAAATTTGCCCCAATGCTGGAGAATAGGCAGTTTATGGAGTATTTTATGAGCACCGCATGTCCCCAGAAAATGATTCCTAGATGGAGAAGGGGGAGATCGTGTTGGCTGGTGCTAGAGCCACGACTCATACCTACCAATTTTGAAGTTTGTAAAATAGGGAAATCTGTCCTGAACCCAGACCAGCCTTGTACATGGCCTCAGCCCACCAAGCCTCACCACCTGAACTGGATGGGACTGCATACTTTGGGGCGGAGTTTAGCCCTGCCCGCTTTTTGGGGTATGGACTATGCCGGGATCAATTATAAAATTTAGTTTGGTGAAATGTGAAAATTTTGGAGAAAATTCATAACAAATTTCTAGCAGGCACTGGCTGGGCCAGAACTGAAGCAGCTTAGGTGAGCGCTAGGGTCTCAGCGGTCACATGTTGCATACCGGTGATGTCACCGCTAATACGTCACCAGTATTACATCATTGCCAAACCCTTGGGTTTTCTAGTTTCCCCAGAAATTCCATTTAATCTTGAGACAATCCCTTTAATTCTGATATTTTTCCTAACTGTAATGTATTAGCATTCTAGTGCTCAATGGAAAATGCATATTGCAATGGACCTGGAAGCATACCCTTAAAACCATGTTCACACAGCACAGGAAAAAGAGTAGTCTGATAATACAGCAGGACGGGCACAGAGAGAAGTTATTCCACACAGAGGCCGTCAGTAAAATGGGAATATGTGGCCCCCAAGGTCTCCGGTCTTCTCCTGCCCTATCACCAAATTTCTCCTGTCCATAAAGGTGGAAAATCAATCCAAATAACATAGGTATATAAGGGAATGGCTATAAGGTCAATTCTATATATACATTCACTAAAGGCTAAAGACGACGTGTCAGGCTCTTCATGTTGCCTTATGTTAAGGCTGGGTTCGGTTCACATCTGTGTTGGAGTCTCCTTTGCAGTGTGTGTGTGTGTGTGTGTGTGTGTGTGTGTGTGTGTGTGTGTGTGTGTATATATATATATATATATACACACACACACACACACACACACACACACACAGTACAGACCAAAAGTTTGGACACACCTTCTCATTCCAAGAGTTTTCTGTATTTTCATGACTATAAAAATTGTAGATTCACACTGAAGGCATCAAAACTATGAATTAACACATGTGGAATTATATACTTAACAAAAAAGTGTGAAACAACTGAAAATATGTCTTATATTCTAGGTTCTTCAAAGTAGCCACCTTTTGCTTTGATTACTGCTTTGCACACTCTTGGCATTCTCTTGATGAGCTTCAAGAGGTAGTCACCTGAAATGGTTTTCACTTCACAGGTGTGCCCTGTCAGGTTTAATAAGTGGGATTTCTTGCCTTATAAATGGGGTTGGGACCATCAGTTGTGTTGTTCAGAAGTCAGGTGGATACACAGCTGATAGTCCTACTGAATGGAGTGCTAAAATTTGTATTATGGCAAGAAAAAAGCAGCTAAGTAAAGAAAAACGAGTGGCCATCATTACTTTAAGAAATGAAGGTCAGTCAGTCTGAAAAATTGGGAAAACTTTGAAAGTGTCCCCAAGTGCAGTGGCCAAAACCATCAAGCGCTACAAAGAAACTGGCTCACATGAGGACCGCCCCAGGAAAGGAAGACCAAGAGTCACCTCTGCTGCGGAGGATAAGTTCATCCGAGTCACCAGCCTCAGAAATCGCAGGTTAGCAGCAGCTCAGATTAGAGACCAGGTCAATGCCACACAGAGTTCTAGCAGCAGACACATCTCTACAACAACTGTTAAGAGGAGACTGTGTGCAGCAGGCCTTCATGGTAAAATAGCTGCTAGGAAACCACTGCTAAGGACAGGCAACAAGCAGAAGAGACTTGTTTGGGCTAAAGAACACAAGGAATGGACATTAGACCTGTGGAAATCTGTGCTTTGGTCTGATGAGTCCAAATGAGATCTTTGGTTCCAACCACCGTGTCTTTGTGCGACACAGAAAAGGTGAACGAATGGACTCTACATGCCTGGTTCCCACCGTGAAGCATGGAGGAGGAGGTGTGATGGTGTGGGGGTGCTTTGCTGGTGACACTGTTGGGGATTTATTCAAAATTGAAGGAATACTGAACCAGCATGGTTACCACAGCATCTTGCAGCGGCATGTTATTCCATCCGGTTTGCGTTTAGTTGGACCATCATTTATTTTTCAACAGGACAATGACCCCAAACACACCTCCAGACTGTGTAAGGGCTATTTGACCAAGAAGGAGAGTGATGGGGTGCTACGCCAGATGACCTGGCCTTCACAGTCACCAGACCTGAACCCAATCGAGATGGTTTGGGGTGAGCTGGACCGCAGAGTGAAGGCAAAAGGGCCAACAAGTGCTAAGCATCTCTGGGAACTCCTTCAAGACTGTTGGAAGACCATTTCAGGTGACTACCTCTTGAAGCTCATCAAGAGAATGCCAAGAGTGTGCAAAGCAGTAATCAAAGCCAAAGGTGGCTACTTTGAAGAACCTAGAATATAAGACATATTTTCAGTTGTTTCACACTTTTTTGTTAAGTATATAATTCCACATGTGTTAATTCATAGTTTTGATGCCTTCAGTGTGAATCTACAATTTTTATAGTCATGAAAATACAGAAAACTCTTGGAATGAGAAGGTGTGTCCAAACTTTTGGTCTACTTTTGGTCTGTACTGTATATATCTATATCTATATATATATATAGATATATATATACACACACAGTACAGACCAAAAGTTTGTTACATCCAATTAATGAATAGGCATCCATTTACATAGACATTTAAAAAAAAAAAAAAAAGTTTTTTTTGGACAGACACAGAAGTATGGTATACGTTTTTGTTTAAAAAAAATGGACAAACTGATTTTTTTTTTCCTTTTTAAAACATTGATGTCTATTTAAACGGATGTAAAAAACGTAACCTGAATAGATCCTTACTCTGCTAAAGTTAATGTCCGTTGCTGTCATCCTACAATAGATCACAGCAACAGATATTAACAATGGTAGTGCGAACCCACCCTTAACCACTTCCGGACCGCCCATTAGGTTTTTATGTCCGGAAAGTGGTTGCCTTGTTCTGCAAGGACGTACCGGTATGTCCAATTGGGAGCTGGCTGTAACTTCAGCCGGAGCCGGTCATGTGATCAGCCGGTCATGTGATCCGCCGGTATCAGCATCTATTAGAGCTGCTGGGTCCTACAGGACCCAGATCAGCTCTGTAGTAACGTGCAGGAGGCTGTATGCCCCAGTTACAGGGGAAGTCAGCCTTCTCCCCCCACCCCCCCAAAAAAAAAAAAAAAAAAAAAATTATCAGATTTCCCCAAAAGGTCTATTATGACCTTATGGGGACACAATGTAAAAAAAAATATATATAATAGAAAAGTAAAAAAAAAATGTAAATAAAATAATTCAAAAAAATAAATAAAATAATACGCCAATAAAACGCCCTTATTAAAGGTTATGACACCATACAAAATATAAAATTACTGTAATGGAGAGGAAAAACTATTTTATAAAGTTTTTTAGTAGCTCTTTGGGTTATTAAATAAAAAAAATGAAAAGTGACGAACAGACCCGTTTTTCCTCCTCTTTTGTTTATATTTTCCCGGATATAAAAAAAATGAAAACACATACAAAAATAAAAACACATAAAAATAAAGCCCTATGTGTCACCGAAAAAAGATGCAGAAATTAGTTGAATAACGCAAATGATAAAAATGTTACAGCCCTCAAAACCGCACATACAACAAAACCCGAAAATGTGTCTGGTCCTGGACCAGAAATTGGCCCGGTACTGAAGTGGTTAAAAAAAATAAATAAATAAAAGGAAAGGACAAAAACAGCTCCACTCTTTTCGCCCTAGTAAACTATAGATTTCCATGTACTTTGCCTTACGGTGAGTGACAGATAACAGTATGGCAACCACCACCGTCATCATTTTAAAGGGGTTTTCCAATGACTACAATGTATACTGTATCTACATGATAGGAGATAAACTGTAGATGGTAGGGCTGTGGAGTCAATGATAAACCAATGACTCCTCTATTGTAACAGTCGGATCCCGACTGTTGGCACAGCCATAACAAATTTACAAAGTTTTGGGGGTTCTTTTTGTGTTTTTAACCTGTACTTTTTATTTATTGATTTATTTTTTTACACGTTTATAATTGTATTGATCCCACAAGGTGGCTGCATTATACATTACTTATGCTATGTATTACACTTGTCACTAGTATTCTGACAAGCTGCCTATTAGGCCCTGCCCCTGCGTAATATACTTGCCCCCCATACTGGCTCCCATACAGTGACTTTAGGCCGTAACCTACTGGATTACTCCAGTAGGTAATAGCTGATGTTCACTTACCCATCCCCAATCCTGCCCATGGTCTCCTCCTTCAGCATTTGGGTGTAATGTGCAGCGCCCCCTGGTGGCTGAAGGTAAAGTGTAAGAGGTCGTGAGCAGGAGAGAAGATGGGCAAGTGAATATATTACAAAATGCCCCTGCACCCAAATCAAAACAGTAGCAAAATTTTGGTGGTGTGTATTGGCACCAGTAGAGGATGCCCTCTGTCCAGAACATTCTGATGTGCTAAATTATCAGCTATTCCTTATTTTTGGACATAAAATATATGTGATTTTTTTGTATAGTTTAGCATCTTGAAGACATCAAAGTAAGATCTATCACCATTTGTTAACCAGGGAACCCTCATACTCAGTTGCCGCCTATTTTATGGTTGTGTTCTTGTAAACTTCTCATTCAGTTCTGTGCTGGGATCCTTTGCCGGATTATCAGATTTCCAGGGCGCTATATAAGAGAGCAGATGCTGTATCATGTTAGAACTTCTTGTGCACTAGTGAACTTCCTTTCCTCGCAGCGGAGCCAATTCATGCTGAGCTCATCGGTTATGGCAGACTAAGTGCATGATTCAGACATCACAAGTTCTTATTCATCATCATCTTCACTTATTTCCTAAAAACTCAGGTAGTTTTAACCAAAAACTCAGAAGTTGAATATTGGGGCCACCTAGTGTTCACTGTTGGTAATGACAACCATGAAAATGAGTCAGTAAAATATCATATACTGTACTTAGCTAGTCCCAGTCCTTGTGTACAGATTAGATGTGACAGTGTCAGAAGCCAATCGTGCCACATGATGGATGAAAGATCATACTATAGATTAGTCCTATGGAAACTGCGATGCCCCCGCTGCAGCTACCTCTGCTTTTTTGCAACGAACAACTCCTTTTGTCCTTATTTTAATATTATGCTTCGCTTTGGAGACAAATGAACGATAGATAGATTGCCCTGGACGGCGACCGCTGGAGGAGTTTAGGTATTACCATGTTCTGACAAGTGAGGCCTCAATAAGAAAGGGTTAAAGACATATTCTGATTTCCGCAAATAAACATTACATTTTGTATACAATTTTTAACATACATTCTGTATCAATTCCTGATGGTTGCAAGACCTCTGCTTGCTGTTACAAATAGCAACAGTGTATCAAAATCTGTCTTGTGATGGATAGATAGGTGCATGACTGCTGGGTTCACATCTGCGGTGTTGTCTCCGCACCTAAAAAACGGACAGTTTTTTGACAGATCCGTCAAAAAAGACTGATTGTGGTATGGGCTGAGTAACCAATTGAGTCCTTTTTTTGGAGGAATCTGTGTTTTTTTTAGACTGATTTGCAATGGGTAGATACCAGGCGCAGATGTTAACACTGTCAGACTCTGTTCACATGAGCATCATTAGTTTCCATTCATAACAGGAGCCATAAACAGGTGAATGTTTTGAGACCACCAGGTGGCGCAATAACAAGCATGCAATAGTAATAACTAGAGTAAGGCGGCATTGCACACGACGCTGTGCATGTCATAGGCCGTGATTGGGTGGCACACAGATGTCATCTGGAATAGGACCTGTCCTCCGTTTTGCTCACGGTCATGTGTATAGGGGCCATACAAGTTAATGGGACAGGGCGCTAGCTGTAAAAAACACGGCTAGAACACTGACTGAGCACACGATCAGGCCTCATGTGTGCATGAGGCCTGAAGCTCATAGGTGGCAACGTATCATTCCCATATAACAGTTTTCCTGTGGTTAAACACCATTTAAGCAACAAATTTTTTTTTACATCACCCTCACTACTTTCCAAGATGGGAGCATGGTGGAGGCAGATTTACCATCACTTATGCAAGTTTTCTGCTGTAAATGCCGACTAAAATCTACAAGCTGACATTGATTTTATTCCAGGCACGCACAATGCGCTTCATCATCAGATGGCGGCGGCCAGATACCCGGCACCTCCATGATCAGCTGCCACTAGATCTCCTCAGTGTACCGTTGGAAGGAGAAAGCTCTGTACACACCATAGCAGCTAGGCCAGGGTGATGCTGCACAGCTCCGTCTGCAAATCACTGTGCAAATCCAGTGGGCGCTGCAGCCGATCAGTGGGGGCGCCAAGTGTTGGACCCACACCAATCTGATATTGATGACCTATTCTGAGAATAGGCCAACGATATCTACAGCAGTCATGGACAACCCCTTTAAAATAATATCCAGTCTAGGCCTTGTTAGGCTCCGAAGGAAAAGCAGCTTAGGTCTCCAATACAAGGAAAGACAGATAATGTATATATTATAATTCATTGCCTGAGTTAAAAAGATGGATGCACCCTTCAAAACACGAGAGTCATTTTCACACTAATTCTGAATAAATACATACTTATATACATAAATATAAAATAGCACAAATATTACATAAATTCACGTAAAATTTCAAGGATTAAATCAACAAAAATACAGCAGATAATATTGAAATTTAAGGTATAAGTACACTTATTTTTTTCATAGATCAATAGTACCGGTAATATACATTACTAAAGAAAAGTGCCTGTGTCTGTAACTATTACTCCAGTCTTTACTTCTTATCTGAGTGATTTCAGTCTGTACTCCATACCCAAGCAGTGTAAATTTACAATGAAGTCTATGGAGAGAGGAAAGAAGAAGAGGACTGATAGAGATATGAGGCCGACTACAGCATTAAATGAGTCAGGAGAAGGCTGGATAGTAATTTCTGATAACCCAGCTGTGTTGTGAAAGAGAACTGTCTCTCTATAGAGCAGATGTCTCTCTGTTTTAGGAGCTCCTCTCCATGGATGGCTTCTTCTACTGTAGAGATTTGATCAGTGACAGAAGGAGGCAAATAAAGTAAAGAAACAGGCACTTTTCTTAGATAAAGTATTATCAAGTAAGCTTCATCTGCCCTATGGATTAAAGAAAAAGGTCAACAAAGGTGTAAAGGGAACATGTACAGAGTGGTTAATCAGATGCAAATCACAGAAAAAAAATAGGATACAAATATTTAAAACCTTAAAAAAATACCCCTTACACTGTGCAGTATGCTAGGCCCTGTCACGGATCCTCTGGGTAGTGACATCACGTCCACTGAGATGTAACATCACATGGAAATGGCAGTCAACCTGGACATGACCGGTCAATGCATTGATGGACTGATACCCACTGGGTTACCATTACAGTGCTAACCAAGGTCCTACATTCACATGAAGTGACACAGCACAGAGTACAGGACCAAGAAACCACTCGGTATTAAGAGGTGGACGGACAGACACTTCATCTGTGTGAGCAATAGAGAAGGGGAAAGCATCATGGCTACAAAGAAGCCATGCAATTCCCCTTATTCAGCCATTGCTAAGGAACAGAGGACTTCTAAAAATAAAATACAATTTAGGTGGCGAACCTCATGTTTTTAGAGGATTTTTTTCCTATCAGTAGTCTGCACAGAAAATACAAGGGAGGTAGATACAATGACTTAAAGGCTATGGACACCTTTGCTCCCACACATAAGGCAAAGCCGAGCAGCGATCAGTGGTAGACGCAAGTAGGGAGGTTTGTACACAGCAGATTAGAGTGTGGTGAGGGAGTAAAGCACCCATGTCTTCAGGGAGGGCAGATCACACATTCTGTATAGTATCAGAGGGTAGGTAAGGAGGGGATTCCTAATGGGATGGCAGCATTACGTGTTGGCATCAGTATTTTTTCCATTATATAAAAGGTATCCATAACCTTTAAGAAATCACTAACTGTTCCAGCATATCGGCTTCATAGTACATAAGACATAATAAATATACCGGAGATTACTTTAGTAAATACCAAAAAAATATACATATTTATAAAAATATGTTTTCTATGTAATACACGTAGAATAAGGCACAACTTTTATACCCAATATTGATTATTTTTTAGGGTCGGATTAGTCTTCCGACAATGCTGTATCATTTCTGGATCCATCTGAAGCCAAGAGTTCTGTTGAGTAGCGACTCCCAGGGTGGGTGCGCAGTTTGTACGCAAGTGGTCATGTCTTGAAGGCAGTAATGGGCTTATGGAACAATAGTCATTGGATTTTTGTAGAGGGGTTACTGTCACAGTTGGCACAGTGGCACTTCGCTCTGTATACGGGGAGGGTACCTGGGGCACCATGCTATAGGAATGACTTCTAACATGCGGTGGAGTCGTTTTTGCCTTCCGTTTCCTGATAAGGAACCAGACAATGACGATGATAGCAAGCAGAAGGATGGCAAGAACTACCAGAGGTATGATAATAGAAAGAGGGTTGGTTTGACTAAGTTCGGCTTTTTTAGTAAGCGTTAACTGTTTAATGGTTGTCGCTCTAATGGGAGGGGTGGTGGGTGCTACATCTGCAGATGGGATGGCTTCCTCAATTTGTTGGTTTCCCCAACGATTACGGTTACCAAATCTCTTTATAGGGACTTCTGTAAGGTTTTTGCTCTGCCAATAATTTGTTGTCCTTCTGTCGTAACCCAGAGTGGTATACATAGGAGAACGGGCGCTGGCTGGAGGTCCTCCCGAAGTGGTGGTAGATTCTATGATAAATGGATCATAGGGGACAACAGAATATGTGAAATATCCCAACGCAGGTGGAACCCCATGTGCCTTAAGCATGAAAACAAAGGAATCGTTCAACATTTCCTGGTCTGTGATGTTGGCGTCAACATACATCACTATACGTCCTGTATCAATATCACTTTGTTTGAACATCTCAATATCTTCATATGAATCTTTTTTGAGCATTTTTTTCTGTATTTTTCCATAAACTGATCGATTCACTATATAATATTCTGGGTCACTGTTGGTCAAATTTCCCAGTTCCGTTGCATCCAAATCCATGGTTTTTAAAGTGTACACCAGGCCAGTAGGGATTTTCAGATCTGGTCTAATATTTACTAGTGGTTCCACAGTGATGTTTACCTCATGTCCAGTGAGGTTGGTTTCTGAAGTGAAGACCACGATCTCGAATCCATCTTCAGACAAGGTGAAGTTTTCAATATGGTACAATACTTTTCCCGTGTCTATAGCCTCTTGGTCAAACTTCGTCACAGGCCTACCATCAACCATGAAGATGCCAAATCTAGGAAGCTCAGACACCTCATAATTGAGGACAGTACTCTTTCCATCTGTTGTTGCAGCTAGATTAGTATTCGAGAGGGTCAAAAAGGTTTGTCCTTGCAAAAGAATCAGATTGGTTTTGTTAACCAAGGTAATGGAGACGGGTATCACATCCAGGTTGAAAATTTTATACAGTGGTTTGTGTTTGCCATCGGATACGCTAAAGTAAAATACTCCGGAGTTTGAACTTCCATCTTGGACAAACCACAATTCACCATTATTTATATCAGCCTGGGTAAAGGCATGGACGGAAGCATTGAGATTTTCAGACTTTGCCAAGTAACCATTGCTTGGCAGGCTAATAACGGAGTATTTTATATCTTCTGGAGGATTATCTAGATCTTCAACATTTAGGTTCTCCGGACTCAAGGCCATCATTTGTCCTTGCAACACTTTCAGTCCAGGCCGCTTTGTCTTCAGCTCGGGCACTTGGTCATTAACCGGAATGACGGTAATATTGAACATTTCTTCTATCACGTCCATGTCTGGCTTCACTGCCGATTTGCTTTTTAAATTTAACCACGTAGCAAAAGTGAAGTCATCTGTGGGCGCCTCTGCTCCATCATGTACATAGGTAATACCAAATTTATTGATGATGTACTGGGAGAAGTTTGGTTTTTCCTTCGTAATGTTCCTGTCTCCTACTATGATCACACCATGTTTGGGCAAAGAGGTCACCTGGAACCAGACTTCATAGAAGGAACGCTGGGACTCTGGCAATCTGGCTAGAAGATTAGACCCATCCAACTTTGACTTGTCTATTTGTACTCTTCCTCCTTCCACAACAGGGGCACCTGGTTACAAAGGGAGATAAGGCAAACTTAGAAATATAGCATACAAAATGTACAAGTGGAAGCCATAGTCTTCAAGTTGTATTTACCTGTATTGGCAATAAGGCGGGTAGATCTGCTGGGATCAGTGACCTCATAGGATATCGTGATAAGGAAAACTTGCGTTTCCAGAACAGCTGGAGGAGAAGACACTGTGAAGGTAAAGGAATCCTGCGTACTCCACACCAAGGCTTCTGTATCAGTATGTTCATATAGAATTTTTCCCTCATCAATCTGAAAAGGACAAAACCATAGATAAAATAGGTGTGACATATAGATGCCATAGGTTCTTCAATTGAGAGATCACCAAATTTTTTGTCATTACCACATTTTGGGAAAGTGTATATGTGAAGGAACCAAACCTTTGTAAGAGACAGCCAATGTTGTCCTAAGCTTTATTTGTCTGTATAAATTGTTAATGTTGAATGTATTTCTGTGATTCTGTTCCTTTAAGACAGCAGCCATTGTAATTGTGACATGATGCTGGAGTGACTCACCCCCCTTTTATGTCAGCCTGCCTGTTCTGCAGACAGAGTGTGAGCAGAGAAGCAGGAAGTGACGAGACAGAGAGCAGCAGCCATCTTGGCAAGTGTTGTATTGAACTGGTGTGGAGATTTTTCTGTACAGCTAAGCTGTATCTTGGTCCAGAGACAAACAGAGTGTAAAGAGACAACAGGACTAGTGAGTCCACGTGAAAGGAACTGTGCTCAGTGGCTGATCAGTGAGACTGACATTGTGACTGTGTATATGGATACCACAGATAGAGACTCTCAGTGCTGTTGATGTACTGGACAGTAACTGCTAAATCCCGGCTTACATCCCAGCTCAGTGTATGGATTCGGCAGGACTGTCAGTGTGCTGAGTGGAATCTGCTGTTGGATTACATTGCATTCATTGGGTTTCCCTGTTAAAGAGGACTTCATTTCTCCCAAGATCCTGATAACAGTGAGGAGAGGACGCTTCACTATAAAAGAAAGGAACGACTTTGGGCCCCACCACGGGCTTCTACGGACTGTAAGCGGTCCACCTGGACCACTGGGGAAAAGGGGGTGCACCCAAATGTGATGTCAGGGTCAGTTAGGGATAGTTTTGAGTATATTGTTCATTCAGTGTCCATACTGCAGAAGTGGACAGAGTAAAAGTAGAAACCATTGCAGAATTTGCCTTGAAATTGTTCATGCTATATTGTATATTTTGCTTGTCTTTATCCCTGTCATTTTACCTTCAAATAGCCTTTATTAACTTATAGTAAATATATATTCTTTTCTTGAACTACCGCGTGTGCGTTCATTTCTGGTTGCGGAGTCCAAACCACCTGCCTTGCTCTCAGTTCACACCTTTCCGTGGAGCAGGTTCTCATAGATAAACGTGAAAGTGGCTTCAACCCTGATGTTTGCCAAAAAGGAGAAACCCATCACAAGCAGGGGAGCCACAGAATACACTGAGACTTATTAATGGTGCTCTAAAATAAATGATATCCACAAAAATGGAGCAGTCAATAGAACTTCTGTCCCCCAAGTCATACTACAGCATCTTAGCCTATTCTATGAGATACAGTTTTAGCTAGTCTTCCCTGCCTCCTGCTTGTGACAAGTTTTCCTCTTCATCAGGGAAGATATCACTTTGACGTATGAGAGTCTTCTCCAGGGAAATGCTAGATTTTTGCTCATTCGCACTATACCAAAAAAAGTGAAAATGCCAGGTTTAGGCCTCGGCTCCAGGATGCTTTGAACCACTATCAGAAAAAAAGGAGAACTGACTGCTATACACATATATAATACGAGTCAACACAGAAGGATGCGCCTAAAAAGGACGTGATCATAAATGGTGGACATTCACTTTAAGTACACAATGTACACTTACTAAGGCGCCCAGGAAACCGCATAATAAGCAACTACCCACCATCTGTTGTGTAAAGCTGGAGGCCGCCTCAGTCACGTTTTCTTGAACAATCTTTAAGATCTTCCCATGCTTGGGAGAAGTAGTGAGGCCAAAAGTTATAGAGCGGTTATTTGAATCGTTCTCATCGTTGGTTACAGCTTTTAATACATCCGAAGAAATCGTTCTTCTCATTCCTGGAAATAAAAAAATATGTATTATCAATATCTGTCTACTAATTTACAGTATCTATTAATCTAATCACTGTTTGTAAGGCCATGTTCATACATGATGGATTTGGGTTACAGATTCTGCACTGTACGGCTAGGTTTACACCTACACTGCATTGGATGGTCCGCTAGAACAGTGGTTACCCGCGGACCCCATACACTATAATGGTCTCCAACAGGTGTCCAGGTGTTTTTATACTTAAATTTTTGGCGGTTTATGCAGCAGGGTCTCCAACGGATGTAAACCTAGCCTAACGCCTGCAATAAATTATAGTTCTATATATGATGTTGGGGTTTGGAACCCCTGGGTTTAGCACCTACAAACCCTGGAGGAAGTAAGTCTTCCCGGAGAGCCCCTTCAGTAGTTATAATTACTACTAGTCCTTTGCAGTGGATATTACAAAACTCTTACCTGGAAAAACACCCAACCCATTATTCGTTGCTATGTTGATGACGAGAGTCCTTGCTGTGATGCTAAAAATTTGCCTCGGTGCAAAGTTCAGGCCATCTGTAACCTGAAAGTTAAAACCTCCCGACATAGCACCTGCAAAAAACAATGCATAGTTAATAACACACAATCCCAAAACTGATCCAATAAACTTAGACACTTCGCACTGGAGTAAAAAGACTGAGGAGCGTTACCAAAGAACTGGTTCAAAGGAAAAGTGGAAGAGTTGTCCAAAAGAAAAGTGAGAGGTGTAACCTGACTGGTTGCTACAGAAAACTAATCCACTTTTCCTTTAATCCCCCTAACAGTTTTGAACGTCTCCAGCTCGAGGTTTGACCAAAGTATATTACACTTTACCCCAAGCAGGAGACGTTCAGTGAAACAGCAGCCACTTAAATGGCTCTAACTCTGGAGCAACGAAGGCTAGAGTCCTGATCTTGGACTTGTTTTAAAGCCATGATACACACCTGTATTCCCAGTAGATCCTGAGATATTTCTGGTCCTTATAACCCAAGGGTTTAGTGTCCCAAACAGCCCTCGTTTAATGCCATCTGTACCCGTGATAAAAATAAAAAACACTTATACTTACCCAGCTTCTGTACTCCTACCACTGGTGCAGTTCTTCAGTGAAGCAAGAGAAGTCCACCTTGGCTTCAGTGCGCATGCGCCAGGCCTCAGATACATGTACATGTATGTCCCCGGCTTCACTGAAGAACCACGCGGACACCGGTAGCACCAGAGAAGAATCTGATGTGACTAATCAGACTCATCTCTAGGCAAGTATAAAGGTTTGTTTTTTCAATGCAGGCACAGATTGCATTGCTGCAAGTCTATATGGGACACTAAATCCCTGCTTCATAAGGACTTGTGAGCGCTTTAGTGTCCCATACTGACCTGACAGGTTTCCCTTGAATGAATTGAGTTGCAGCAACTTGGCTCAGCCACTACATATAGAACAGAGATGAGTTTCTGGCTCTGTTCTCTGTGTTCGGTCCAGCTTTAATCCGAATGACTTTTCATTTACAATACATGGATACAGAGGTCTCACCTTCAACTGATCAAGAAATGTGTCCACAGTGCCTTGGGGTAGATTAGCTGTATGAATATGGCCTGTAACTTTACTGCATACTATCTACAGCAACCATTTTTTATTTATTTTTTTTAACATATAACAGCTTTCAGTTTTCTGTATTCATTAGGAAATGCCCCATTTAGCTACCACATGGTAAATGTAGTATTACATGGTGGATACTCCATTCTGGCGTAGGGCATATGAAAAACAGGCATGTGACAATCCCTTTAAGACATTTATGATATTACAACACACTTAAAAAAAAAAAAAAAAAAAAAAAAAAGTTGCACTGGATATCTAACCATCATCATGGCTTACCACTGTGTACAAACACCAAGTGACCATCATTAATATGTTGCTGGGTAAAATTCAGAATGCCTTTATCTGGATGGGACCTAAGGGCTAGATGGCCATTGCTTGGCGGTGTAATGGAGTACACAAGATCCTCAGGGGCAGAGTCCTTATCTTCTGCAGACAGATCATTGGTTGTCACCTGAGTCACAGAGCCAACCCACACCTACAAGACAAAAGGAGCACATCTAGCTTACTATTCAGCCATTATTTCCAAGCACATTATCTTTACACACATATGTTAGATCTACTGGTAAGAAAAAAAATCTGAATCTGATTTATTTCTAATAAAATCTCTTGAACTCAGTCAAGATGACAGGTGGACTGTAATTTTCTCCATATGGACAGGAAATACAGAAAAATTCCTGCCTTTTACTTAGCACAGAGTATATTTATCTATATCACGTTAAAAGGAAATCTGCACGTATCGCTGAGCAGATCACTGCTTTGACTTCTATTTTTTTCTTAAAAAAAAAACCAAAAAAACAAAAACACATACCCGCAAAATCTTATTAACAGTTATAACTGGAAATTCATCATTGACGGGAAAGATGGTGACAAATATTGCACATGGAAGACTCTGCTTGGAAAGTTCAGTACTGTTCACAATGACGGTAAAGTTATCCTGCGAGGTCTCGCTGCCATCATGGACATAGTAAATCAGTTCTTGTTCCACCTTGGAAATGAAACATAAAATATACAACATGACCACAACAATATAGATTTATACAACTTGGTGTGTCATATTATCACTGAAAAAAGGCGTTAGGGCGGCACCGGCCTCGCACCATGATGCTGTTGCTTTCACTTTATGTTAATCGATTAGAGCTAGTTAACTTGTTACACGCCATGTGTTTCCTGAAATATTCAGCCATCAGCCCCAGAAAGTGGAAGGGTGGTGCAAAAAAGGTTGCAAATTTTTGGTTCAAAAAACCCCAATTTGCACAAATCTGCCCCAAAGTGCTATAAGCAGGAAAAAGGGGAACGTGAAAGGAACAACGGGCATAAATGTGATGGCTAGAAGTCTGGGTCCTATATGGCAAGGTTGTGGGATAGCGGTATGTAGTAGTTAGCACATACCAGAAGTGTTACCAGGAAAGGCAGGTGATGAAGCAATGACAGGGTTAAGGGGCCCAAGGCACATTAATGTGCGTGGGGAGTGAAGACTAACCTGTCATATCCGTTTGAACAGAAAATTTGCTCCTGTAGCACAAAATTGCTGAAAAAGTTACTGCAAACTATGATAAGGACACAGAGGGCATCATAATTTGAGTATGGAGCCGCCGGGCATTCACGTGGATGTTATATGTACCACCCACCTAAACCTTATCGCAGAATAACTGCACCCTTTCATAGTACTGGTATTCTCTAATGCCAGAGGTGTCTTAGCGACAAAAATTGTTTAGGAATGATCAGAAGGTTTTGAGGAACATTTCTCAGATCTCAATCTAGTCAAGAGCCTATGGTATGTGAAGAAATAACATGACATATTGGAAGCCCCACCTGACAAATGATTTAAAGGAGTTTTCTGGGCATCCTGTATTGAGGACTTATCCTCAGGATAATTGCTGAAGATAACTGGTGGGTGTGGTGGGTGTCGGACGTCCACCAATCAGATATTGTTAGTCTATCCTGAGGATAATATCTCAAAATAAGTTGCCTGGAAAACCCCTTTAAATTTTGAGATGGGGCCTCAAAATATCACAACTTGGTTTCCAGTACATGCCACAAATGCTGGCGACCGCAACATTAGGGAGTACGACTGCCATGTAAAGGTGTACTTAGGCCTTCAATATAAAATGTCTCGACAAACCCTTTAAAGTATCTGCAGCCAATAGGTTGGTGGGTGCCAGACAGCACAGGGCACCTTCAGAGTTCTTGTGGAGTCCTCGCCTAGATGAGTCAGTGCTACATTGATGGCACAAGGGGTCCTACACAATATTAGGGATTTTAATGTTATGGCTGATCAGTGCCGTGCCTTCATCCTGCCAATCATATTTATATCAAGCAGTCGTCTAAAAAAAAAGCCAATGATGGGGAAAATTTCATGGAACATTACGAAATATATCCAGGAAAATGGGGTCCGAAACTTCCCTATGAATAAACACCAGTGTGTTTGTGTGACCGGCGCTCCATTCACTTCTATGAGGCTGTTGGACATTGCAGTCCCGGCAGCCCTACTGTCATGAATGGAGAGCCAGCCACGAAAGCGCACTTCACATTAAGGGAGACTTTCGGGTGCTCATTCTTCTGATCACCAGGGGTCCGACCACTCTGACACTTATCCCTATCTTTTAAAGAGTATATTGACATTTGCATTTTTTTTTTTTGTATTTCTCCAAAGCATCTAAAATGAAAATCCATCTTCATAGTCTTGATTTTACTGCCTTAGAGCTTATTCACGCCATAGGGTTTCACCGCCATGGTGAATGGGGCAGCACACGGCCCCATTGTAAATACAGGATCTATTCACACAACTGTTTTAACGGTGTGACCGATACGTAAAAAAAAAAAAAACAATCCATTAGGCACCCGGCAAATATTTTTGATTATAAAAAAAAAAATAAAATAAAAACATCAAAACAATTTTTTTTTTTTTATACCTGTTTTTTGGTAAATCTTTTTAGCTTTATCCCAGGAAACCTTGTATTTTCAACATAACCATTTTTTGGTTCATCCAGAAGAACAAAGTCAAAATCGAGATTTTGAAAGTGTTGGTTCAGAATATGCAGATGATCCTGGGTCAAGGCTTTGGATGCTCCTTCCTTCATAGTAATGTTCTGGGTCTCCAATGGAATAAGCATTGGGATTATATCGATAGATACTGTAATCCCACTCATCTCTCGCACACCATTTGTGACGTCTAATGTAAAGTTGTCCTGTATCTGGCCAGCAGCGGTCTGTACGTACTGAACGTTTCCGCGGTTGATATCTTGCTGTGTAAATGTAGTAATGGATCTTGTATCATCAGGGAAAAGGCCTTCAGTGGACTCAAACCTACGGATGTATCCATGGGACGGGCTTGCCACCACACTGAACACAATCTCGCTGGGAGTGTTATCTTCATGGACAACCTGAAATAAAAAATCATGCAAAATGTGAGCGAGGCAATCCAGACTACGACACAGCTTGTAGAAAATCGGTACCCAGCCAAATATTTTATAATATTTTAATTTACATTGAAATATTATAAAATATATTTTAAAAAAATATTAATTGATAAGGTCTAATATGGCTATAATTATAGCTCTAGTAAGAGCTTTTACATGGGCCAGGGTTTTTTTAAAAAAATAACATTTTTTGAAGAAAATTAAAGAATTGCTTCTACACTGTGTTCCAAATTATTATGCAAAAAGTGTTTAGGAGTGATAAAGGTAAGAATTTTTTTGTTTGTCAGTTAAACTCATTGATGGTGATGTGTGTCAGGGCTCTTTATATCACAGAAAGCAATTGCAGACACCTGTGCTAATTAGTTTGGCAGGTGTGTCCAATTAAAGGCAAGACTACTTAAGAAGGCCCACATTATTAAGCAGCCTACATTTTCAGCCAAAATGGGAAAGAAAAAGGATGTGTCGGCTGCTGAGAAGCAACAAATTGTGGAGTGTTTAGGTCAAGGCATGACTACAATCAACATTGCCAAGACACTTCATCGTGATCATCGCACAATCAAGAAGTATGTAGCTGCTTCACAGCACACATGTGTGCCTGCTGATAAGGGAAAATTGAGGACTCTTTCCAACAGGCAATTACGTCAGGTTAAAAGAGCAGCTTCAAAAATGCCTTGTCATAGCAGCAGACAAGTTTTTGAAGCTGCTGGTGCCTCCAACGTCCCCCGAACAACAAGATGCAGGGTCCTTCAGAGGTTTGCAGCTGTGCGTAAGCCATCCTGTCGACCTCCTCTATCCGCTGCACACAAGCAGAAACGGCTCCAGTGGGCCAAACAATACATGAAGACTGACTTCAAAACTGTTTTGTTCACCGATGAGTGCTGTGCAACGCTCAATGGTCCAGATGGATGGAGTGCAGGATGGCTTGTTGATGGACACCCCATGCAAACACGGCTACAGCGCCAACAAGGAGGAGGTGGAGTAATGTTTTGGGCTGGAATCATGGGGAGAGAGATTGTCGGCCCCTTTAGGATCCCTGAAGGGGTAAAGATGAACTCCATAATGTATGTGGAGTTTCTCAAACAGCACTTCCTGCCATGGTTCAAGAAGAAGAACCATGCATTCCGCAGAAAGATCATTTTCATGCATGATAATGCACCGTCTCATGCTGCAAATAACACATCTGCATCTCTGGCTGCTATGGGCATAAAAGGGGACAAACTTATGGTGTGGCCCCCATGCTCCCCTGACCTCAACCCCATTGAGAACCTCTGGAGCATCATTAAAAGGAGTGTCTATGATGGCGGGAGGCAGTTCACATCTAAGCAACAGCTCTGGGAGGGTATTCTGTCCTCATGCAAAACAATTGAAGCAGAAACCATCCAAAAACTGACAAATTCAATGGACGAGAGAGTTCAGAAACTTCTTTCGAACAAGGGGTCCTATGTGCAAATGTAACATCACCTCAAATAAAGTTTTGGCTTGAAAACTGTTTGATTTCAGTTTGTAATAACCTGCTAATGTTTATAATTTCACAACGACCATTTTTTGTTCTTAATAAAAATGAAAAGGTTGCAAATTCTGCTGTGCATAATAATTTAAAACATGCATTTTGAGTGTTTATTTATTTTTTTAAATATACTGTTATCATAGGCAGTTTGTTCAAAAACCTTTCAATTATACTCGAATAGTTGATGACTGGAAAATTACAATGACTGCAATTCATATAGGTAATTTTGGAAAATATGAGAAAATATTATTTGCATAATAATTTGGAACACAGTGTATATCAACTATACTTCTCTAGAGGGAGCAAGAGAGTACATTAATATATCACATTTATTCCCAAAAATAGAATAATATATACTTCTTGTAAGAGAGACACATTTTGGCAAAGTACAAATCAGAAGCAATTTTCCATTACACACTGTAGCCAGATCAATTGAAGGGCCTTGGTGAAGATCAAACCTGAGCTGAGATATAGATGGTTGTCTTGTCTAGACAGTGCTCTTTTACCTGCCTATTGTATAACAAAAAAAGAGTGGTGTCTATTGGAAAGTTGTACCAATTTTTTGGATTTTTTTAAACATTGAAAATTGTAGCCAAAAGGCTCGATATCCCATGGAAAAACATCGACTTGTCACTAGGGTTGGGTCAATCCACCATCATGATTTTATGCAGCTACAATTTAGCTTTCTAAAGAAGCTTTGTCTAAACCAGTTTATTTTTGGCATTAAGTAGTAAATAAAATTCCCCCATGGTGGAAAGAGGGAACTTGCTCCAGCGCCACCTTTTGGAAGGTAGCTCTCTGTAAAGTAATGCCTGGTATAAACTTAGGAATAAACCCAAACCATAATACCTCCACTTCAGAGGAAGAAAAACCCATCTGCAAACAGCTGCTTCTGGGTACTATGCCTCATTAAGGAGGAGATGTCGCCTCTTTGGGGCACCATGAGGTGTACTGGAAGTTATTACACCACGCATGCCCTAAGAATTCTGGAAAAGGAATATGCAAATAAGTCCTCTTTGCCAACCATTATCCTGCATCATACTGATGAGAGGCAATAACCTCTGTGGATGGGTCCCTCTTCCTTTTGGAGGAGATATTTTGGCTTGACTTTATTCCCAGATTACGGCACTAAGTTTCAGTAAAACCAGGCATTGATCTGTAGGGAGCTTCTGTCCCTAGTAAATGAAGGCATGAATTACCTGAAAAATTAGTCTACAGGCATTAGACAGGTGTGCACTGAGGACATTACACCTTGCGTCATTGCCCAAGTGCAGTAAAGCAAGGGATCCTGTCCTCATTTTCTTCTATGTAACACATATGTGTTGGAGACACAAGATAAAAGATATAAATTATGGAGATGATCCAAGACTTGTCTCAGTAAGTTACATCTTCTTTTACTACATAATTGTGAAACAGATGATTAACACAGGTATCTTTAGAAAGTTAAACCCCAAGTCCATGACATCATGCTGGTGGTCTAGAGACAGGTTCCCTTAACTGGGGAGTACTTACTTGTAGCTTGTCTTTGCCTATTTTGACCGGCTTTCCTTCTTCTACGACAAGGCTTTCGAGACTCAGCACTGTCGGAAGTTTCTGGTGACTCTCTAAAAAGACACGAACTTTAATGTTGACATCCAGAGTCATTGTGTTGATTTTTATCGTAAGTTTGAAAGTATCTACAAGATGATTGCCATCATTGTGCCCGTACGCCACATGGCCATATTTTAGGTCTTGGTGCGTAAAGGATTCTTTTACCAAGTTCTTTACATAAATCTGTCCATGTTTCGGTAGAGAAGAAATTCGATACAGAATGTCATGACCACTTTCAACATACATATTAGTGTAAATGCTAAAGTTGGTGGTTGTTATTATGCTTTCTTTGCCTTTTTGTACCAATAATCCGGTGTTGTTGACTACATTGATGTAGGGCTCGGAGGCGCTGACTTCTAGAAGTGAAGATGTGTAATGTTTTCCATCTGTTACAAACAAGACAAAGCGACCATAATCTGCTCCATGATGTATGTAGAGCACGTGGTTATTTTCTAAGTCTTCCTGGGTAAACTGATAAAGTTTTTTGGAAGTATCATTAGTAGAAACAAGATCTCCATTGGGAATACCTCTCCTAGTGTAAAGTAATTGTCCATCATCGAAATCTGTGTCAGGGTCATGGTAGCACAAGTCCTCTAAAGTTACCAACTTTTTACCATTTCGTACCACGTGAAATAGCTTGTCAACTACACGGACGGGCTTCTCGTCATTCTTCAGCTCTATAGAAATGTTAAAAATGAATTCTGTCTCCACAGGTGTTGTATTCGAATCCACATTGCCGGGTTCCACAGAGGATGCAAGAACAACAAAGGCATCGGACACAGTTTCAGAATTATCATGGACATACATAAGACGTTCACCTAAAATATCTTGACTGGAGAAAGAGGTTATGTTATCATTGCTTACAAGAGAGTCTGAAAAATTTATTAGCTTCAGCTTTCCATGGGGAGGACTTTTCAAAACTTTGAAGGAAAAAGTTTTATTACTTAGGGTTTGCACAAAAAGTTCATCTTTCGTTATGAGTCTCGTTTCACCCTCGGCTAACCACAAGCCTTTGTTAGTCAAAATGATGCTGTTCAGGTCTGCTTTAATGTCAATGGTAAACGTAAATGGCTTGGACTGTGCGTATTCTGTGAAAAGACTAAATTGAAAGGAATCCTGGGAATCTTCACGTGGTTGTTTGCTTAATAGATACCCAATATTTCCTTCTTTTATATCTGTCTGGCTGAACATATCATCTTGGCTTAAAACGATGTCTTTGTTCATAATCGTTCCTTTGCTGGGCAAAGTCAGTATCTTATAAAAAATGATGTCATCCATGTTGACTCCTTCAATCGCAGCTTGCAGGTTATCATAACCAAACGTAGCCTTTTTGGCATTCTCAACGGTTAAAGGAAAATTTCTTATCAATACATATTTAAGCCATTGGACCTTAATCGGAAAGAGAAGTTCGTCACTCGAACGATTTGCTATGGTGACTCTAAACTTAAAGCTGTCCTTAACATCGGATTCTTGAAGCTCTTTAAAAGTATTAAGGTATCGGATCCGATCTCGATCAAGAGAGCGTTGAGTGAATGAGGCTGCTGGTCTCCATTCATTTCCAGAACTTTTCCTCTGGATCTGACCAAACTTTGGCATCTCTGTAATGTCATACCGTATTTCCACCTCTTGATTCACAGCATTCGTTTCAACAGCTACGTTGCTAGTCTTAAGAAAAGCACTAGAGCCTTGTATTACTTCAATCCCTGTGTTGTTTACAATTTTATATTCTAAAGGAACAGCCAAAATTCTTAACACAACAGTGTTACTCACTTTATCACTATCACTAACCCTCAACACAAGCCTTGCATTCTTCACCCCATGGTGGACATAAAAAATATTCCCTTCCAGCAGTTCAGAATAAGGAAAGGTGAGAAGAGGTTTATCTGGATCTTTTATGTTTTCTAGATATCCAGCATCTACATTGAGGTTGCCAAGAACTACCAGATTTAGGTTTTGTGGCTCTGTGTCCACATCAGAAATTTTTATCAGATTACCAGTAAGGCGTTTCTTGGAATTTTCAAGTAAAGTGAATAAATTCCCTTCTGGTAGAGACAGTTCTGGCGCATCATTAGATGGCGTCACAGTGATGTTGAACTTGTGAAGCTCCTGTCCTTTCAGATAAGAGGGAAGCTCATTCTTGCTAACTGCAGTAACAGAAAATTTAAAGTGATCACTTGTTCCCTCCGAGCCATCGTGAACGTATGTAATTCGTCCGTGCCATAGGTCAAGCAGAGTAAAAGTTGACTTGTTTTGTGCAGATACATCTATTTTCAGTTGTCCATTCGAAGGAGACTCGACAACCTTAAATAAAATCTGAGACTGTCGGAGGCCCAGGTTTTTATAATCCAAATTCAGTTTCATATGTTTGGACTGGATGGTGGCTTTGCTTCCTTCTGTTACTACCAAATTATTAAGAATGAGGAAATTATCTCTTGGATTACTCTTTGGGACCGTGGTTGTAACCACTGAAGTTGTAGGTGCCACAGAGATTACTGGTAATGTTGGAACAGTGCTCAACACCACCTCGGTTTTACATCCAGGGGAAACATCTTTGGTAGCCAATGCATTTTTTAACCCAAACTTAACAGAGTTCACTTTTATATTTTTAATGCACCCTTTAAACGAACCTCCTTTTGTATGCTTCCCAGAAAGTGTTGTCAAACCAAACTTCCTTACATGGTCCCGAGAAGCATCATCAATGCCTCCTACATACAAAGAACCATGTGTTTTAATACGGAGGCCAAGTTGGACCTTCTCCGTTTTTTCATTTAAGGTCAGATGAAGATGCCTTGGGTTTATCGTAAGTTTAACATAATGCCATTTATTTTCACTAAGAGCCCTTGAAGAATCCAAATGTACTACATTTTTTTCTTTCCCAATACTAGCTCTCAACACCCAATCTACTATTTCTAGGGAAATGAAATCATCCGATTTTCCAGAGTGATATAGCAGCATGCCTCTTCCAACTGTGGTTTGTACCAAACACTCGAAGACAGCATCTTCTGCAATGACCCATCGAGGAAAAGCCAAGAAGGACTTCGAACTGAACAAACTGATGGGGTCATCTTCACTTATGAAGAACTCATCACTGCACCCTAGGGAAACTTCATGAACACTTTTCTGACCAGGGTATGGTCTAAGGGAAGAAAGTAATTCATACTCATTAAACACAACATCGTCCAGACAACCTCTGAAATATTCAGGTGTGTCTTTTACATATGAAGCCTTCAGGTTTCCAGGTCCACCGACATAGAGGCCATGTTCAATATGAAATTTATTTGCCCAACCAGGATTTAGAACACTGGATTTAACATTTTTATCAACCATGAGGGTCACTTCTTTGTGTTGATGGTCCAATTTAACCAAGTGCCATTCCATGTCATCTAGACGAGGTCCTTGGTCATGAAAAAGTACTTGTTCATCGTTTCCAAGTCTCAATTTTGCCTGAAAGTAAAAAAAACATTACTTTTTATAGGACAATATGGCAAGTCAATGAAAAATAAAATTAATTTAATAAAAAAATAAACAAGACAGATATGATCCAGGCATCTAATAGCCCACGTCTACTCTTTAACTTACAAGACTACTTCATTGTCTTCTTCGATTTGTGGCCACAAAGGGGGTGTCTTACCAATGAAGCCAACCTAGCAATTTATGAAGAACTGGATCGGTCTAGGCTTAGGAGATCGGAGAAAGAGTGTTAAAATGGTTTCCACTTGTTCCTTTAGGGGCCAGACACATGACAGAATTTGGAAAGGAATTCCAGGCAGTCTCCCGCCTCATATTCCTGCCCCGCACATTATGACCTTGTGAAACTCGCTGTGGAAAGCCGAAGACAAGCTTCAGCTTTCTGTTGTGGGTTTGCCCGCTGATTAATCTCAGATACAAAGGGGTTGATCAGCGGGTAGTCTTGCACGGCAGGTACTGAATCGGCCATGAAATCCACTGGAAGATCGAGATTGAGGCTCATTTTTTTTTTTCAGGAAAATGGTGAGGATTTTGAGGTGGAAGCCCTCCTTAATACCTTTTCATTTTCCACCATGTGAATGCATCCCTATGGGCAAACTTCAGATATGGATGTTTAACAGTATAAAAGTCCCAAAAACTTATCAGAATCTACAAGAACAAGCAGAAGGCACTAGTAAGATCCTGTGGTCCACGTATCTCACCTGTACATGTCCAGAGCGCAGCTCCACCAAACAATAATCATGTTTCCCAGCTGCCAGAAAGAGCAATCCATTTGCTTTGCTAGTTCGGAAACGTAACTGAAGGGATGACCCGGAGAATGATTCCAGTTTTTTCAGTTCCACATAACTTTCACCAAAGAAAGAAGCTGCAAAAGGGAACAGTCAATTTATAAAAATACAATTCTTATTTTCTTGTATTGCATAGAGTCATAGGTTATAGATGGAGGTAATGTTAAAGGGGTTTTCTGCTGAGATTTACGCAAATTTAGCCGAGGGGCTGGAGATATCGGGGGTCTAAATTTCACCGTTCACTGTCAGAAGGGCGTTCCTGACAGTCTAGCTGGGCTGTGAGGAACGCCCCCTGACAGTATTAATAATAATAATAATAATAATAATAATAGTCCTTTAATAGTCCCACAAAGGGGAAATTCAGTGTGTTACAGCAGCAAAGATAAGATAAGATAAGCAGATACAAATACAATACAACAATACAATCTCTGTTCTCGTCCATAGTCGAGTACTGTCAGAGGGGGCGTTCCTTACCACCCAGCGATGACGCTGAGCTGTGAGGAACGCACCCCCAGTACAGGGCTATGAACGAGCACAGTCGGGGGAGGCGTTCCTCACAGCCCAGCTAGACTGTCAGGAATGCCCTTCTGACAGTGAACGGTGAAATTTAGACCCCCGATATCTCCAGCCCCGGGGCACATACCGGGAAAGCCGACAGTGCGCTGAATTCAGCGCGCTGTCAGATTTCTAGTGGTTCCTCCAACAAGTTCTTTACATCAATTAATAGACACTGCTTCACTGATTCTGGCACAGATACATTTTTTTCTCTACCCCCACTGTTCCTGAGCAATCAGAGCTGTTAGTTTTGGCGTCTGATATGCTATTTAGTCTCGGTGTCAGACTGAAGCAGGCAATTGGAACTCTGAATCACACCTCTTGCCTGACACCGCCGATCTGACATTAAAGAGCCTAAACAGAACATCAGACACCAAAACTACCTGCGCTTGTTGCTCAGGAACGGTGGGGGCTAGAGAGAAAAATCCAACTGTGCTGGAATCAGTGGAGCAGTGCAGATTAACAGATGCCATGAACTAGAACTGGTGGAGGTGGTGAAAGATCCTCTTAAAGGTGAAGTCCACCTTTTATCACCCCGCCATTGTTATATTTTTTTTTGTTATTGCATAGGGAGAAGTTTGCTGAACATTTTTGTAATATATTTTATTAACCTATTGAACTCTCTTTTAGCAGAAAACAAGTTCTAAAATTCTTATTAACAACACAATAACCAAGAATTGCTTTAGGTATATCTGTCTTTATGCCACCTAGAAAAGAGCCGGGTCTTGCCTGAATCCAGAGTCTCAGCTATTGCATACTATCAATATTGCAGCTGTAGCTATAGCAGAAAGGGAGAAATTACTATTTAGAAACAAGCTAGGAATGTGATTTTTCTAAGCTGCAAAATTTTCTCGGTACTATAATTCCGGAGATATAGCTATTTGAAGGGATATTTCCCCTTTGACATTTGCTATATCTGTATATACAGGCAAAGCAGGTTTTATACAGAACCAAACTTAGAGCATTGCTAGGGAGAACTGGTTTTCTGAAAAAAAAATAAAATAAAATAAAAAAACTAAAAACAAAAAATCAGCACCAGCTAAGAGATGGTGTAGTTTTGAGCTATAATGTATGCCAGTTTCTGTACGACTCACCCTCCCTGAAGGCTCCATCTTCTTCCTGAATAGTAGCAAGCGTAAAGCAGTAAAAAAAAATTGCACATTTCTGGGCAAAAAGAGACTTTTCTGGATTTTTTTAGGCCAGAAAACTCATGTGGGGAGCTTCATGAATTCCCCCTATATGCTATAACCCTATAGAAACATGTATACATATATGTTTGGTGAGTATAACTAGAGCATGGTGGACATAGCTACTATACAGATGTTAATATAGTCTGAAATGCGCAAATATATATAATAAGCACAACTTAGGTAATAAGTAATGTGGTGAAGAAAAAAAAACAGCAATGGGAAGAAATTTGTTGAATTTTACTCCAGAATTCCTATGCTAAGTAAAGAAGGTAATAAAACAAACAGAGCAAATCCACCGTATTCCTGCATTCCAGGCGCTGCGTGCTCAGACGTGCAGCTACTTCAAGCTATTTCCGCCATTAAGACACCTTTACGACTACACTTAAAGGGCCTCTTATTAAACAGAGGTACGAACAAAGGTAACAACCAGGAATGTGGGAGACTGTATACTGCTTCTGGCCTCCAGCTAAAAAGGACAACTGGACACAGCTATTAGGTCCAGGGGGTCAGCCGCTCCATCCAGCAGGCGCATGCGAATATCTTGTGTATATTAGCTCACAGGTTTTCACCAATAGGGCATGGTATTATAGGGATCAGTAATAACTAATGTCCCCTTTACAGATTAAAGGGGTTGTCTTGGACCTTATCTCAATCAGGTGTTGCAGCTGCCAGAATCTATATACAAGGTATACAGCCGGAAGGAGTCCTGTTTTTATTTAAGTGAGCTCTGTGCACTGTATATAACTTCTGGTCCATATAGTGTAGCGGTGCAGCCCCGCTCCCATTCACTCGAATAGAAGCAGGGCTGCTTCTCGCCATATACCTAGTACAGTGATGGCGAACCTTGTAGAGACCGAGTGCCCAAACTGCAACCCAAAACCCACTAAATTATTACAAAGTGCACACACGGCAATTTAACCTTAATACTGAGGTTTTATTTAAGAAAAACAACTCCTACATTAACATAATAAGGCCCAATTCATATGAACGTAGCCATGTTTGTGGTCCGCAAGCGAGGGCCATATAATGACATGTCCTATTTTATACCAGTCTGAAACACCAGATCACAAAAAGAAAAAAAAAACAAGACGTGTGCACGGCCCCAAAATGAAATGTATGTATCCGTAACTGTCCACAATTGCGGATCCACATTTGCGTACAGTTAACAGACCTGCAAAATACGGCCGGGTGAATGGGGCGTTATAGAGCTTTCAATCATACAAATCACAATGGCCCACACATAGTACAATCTGCTCCCAAGAGCCCCCCTCGATCCACTTCATGCGAACCCCAGGAAATTCATTTCGCCATCCGGTTTGTTTCAGTGCTATTATTACACTCTGCAGTCTCCTCAGATCCCAGAGTATAATAAGTAGAGGCCCAGGGGAGGTGAGTAAAAATAACAAACACTTATACTCACCTTCCCTCACCTCTCTTGGGCATCCTCTTCAGTTCTCTTCTCCCTGAGGCTGAGGCAATGCGCCCCAGAGGTCACTGCTGGGGTCTGTGATTGGGTCTCAGTGGTCACATGGGGCACGCTGATGTCACTTAGCTAGCGCGCCCCACATGACCTCAGAGTCCCAATGGGACCCATCAGAAGCCCTTTTTTTAAGAATCACACCCCCGGGGCAGGCTACTATTGGTAAAGGGCCTAGCAGCATGTAAAGATATCACATAACGCCGGGCCCTGTTCCACTAACGTATATGTATATTGGTCGGGGAACCAGGCTTTCCCCGACTGCTATCATAGTGCTGCGGGGCCAAATACCCTTCTGGGCCCAGTCGCAGGTACCTTAGGTTCCCCACCACAGATCTAGTTTATGGCTTCTGGTGGACCAAATGCCTGATCAGGTCAGGCTCTAGGTGTTGTTCCCCAACCATACAGATCGGTCAACAAAATCAATTACCTTTAAACCCCTTTAAAGATTAAAAAAAAAAAAAAAAAATGTAAAGAGAGTCTGCTACCACCAAAATCACCTTTAAACCACTTTCACTGTTCTAGGGGCATAGTGAACATACTGGCGTTATAGACAACTTTAAAGGCAGTTTTCCACTGAAAAACCTCTCAGCTGCAGCATGGCCATGTCACTAGACATGATGTCACCAGACATGATGTCACCTCCTGAGAAGAAGAAAGCAGCCATGTTTTTGAATTCCTGTACAACCCCTTTATCATCAAATGCAATACAGTAGTACTGCAGTTTTTAAAAGGGGTGTGGCCAGAATAATCACTATTAATGGTAATTGACATAAAATGGCTGATTAATCGAGATTTTGATTTAGGTCATAACTGTCCAGTTCTAATCCTGGTGCCTATGTTCAGACTGGGGAATGTTAGGCAATTGAAGTATAATAAAATGTTATGTAGTTTACTAGATTAGCACATTTAAAGGGACCTTTCACCACCTCAATCAACTCCAACTCTTTGCGTCCTTCAACAAGCACCGCCCCACTGATTCCGGCACATTTGGAATTTTTTCTCTAGTCCCCACCATTTCTGAGCAATCAGTGCAGTTAGTCAGGAGCAGAAAGTCAGGGACCGCCCACCTGACAGCAGAGAGCATAATTGTGCTGAAACTAACAGCAATGATAGCTGGTGAACGGTGGGGGCTAGAGAAAAAATTCCAACTGCCTTGGAATCAGTGGAGCAGATGGTAATGAAAGATGTAAAGAGTTGGAGGTTGGAGTAAGTGGTGAAAGATTTTCTTTAAAGCTTTTTTCACTGGACAACCACCACTGTGATGCACGCGTTGCTACTTTAAAGGTCTATCCTAATGAAACTGAACACTTAGGACAGGTTAACAAAGCAGAATTTTTTTTAGAGGAACCAATGCAAAAATTCTGCCTCCCATTCACTTCATTAGGAGGCAGACACTTTTTTTCCGTAAGGGTCCTGCTCGATCTTTGGGCGGATTCCAGCTGAACCTCCAACAGAAGCCAATGGGAGCAGGAAAACTTCTGCAGCGGACTTTGCATGGCGTATCCCACTGTGTGAACTAACCCTGATTTTCCATATTGTGTATATTAGTATGGAGCCATACAGGCACCTTTGGATTTTGTCTCTTCCACCATACACATGAAGTCCAATACAGCATACCGCCATATGAAGTCAGAGGCAAACAGTGATACAGGAAGGGGGTAGTGCTATTACAACACCATGCAAAACACAAACATAGTAGTGTGAACACTGCTATATAGAGGTCTACATATTTCATAGGATATTGATATTTTACACCAAGCCAATTCACAGTCTGGCACTGAAAGGGTTACAGATCTCCAAGGGACGTGGAAGACTACAGACTGTATATTTTCGGAGGGTGAAATGGTCTCAGCTGTCGGGCACAGGACATCTGCTTTCTAATCCTTGTAACTCCTCCGCAGATTACAAGGCAGAGAAATATAGATGACAGAGGAGACATAATCGCTGCCGGGTGAAAGAAGACATTACACGTAAACCGCTACACACATATGTATATACACCTTGAAGGAGAATACATGGGTGAAATCTATTAGACACATCTCTGGCTGGCGGGAGCGCCTCTGATAAAAATTTGAATAAAAAGTGATCAAAGCAATAGACATTCCCCAAAATGGTATAACTAAAAAGTACACCTGGTCCCGCAAAAAATGACACCCTATGCCTCCCCGTACACAGAAGTATAAAAAAGTTACGGGTGTCAGAATATGGTGGCTTTTAGGAAAAAATTTTTAGATCAGATTAGTTTTAGATTTTTATTAAGGGATTAAAATGTAAATAAAACCATATAAATCTGGTATCCCCGGAATCGTACCGAAACATAGAATACAGGTGAGAGTCATTTTGGTTGCAGAGTGAACACCATAAATGAAGCCCGTAAGAAAATTGCACAAATGCACTTTTTCTTCAAATCCACCCCATTCTGAATTTTTTTCCAGCAAACATTAAAACCTCATATGGCTCAGAGAACAGAAAAATAAAAAAGTTATGGGGTTTGGAAGTGGGTGGTTTGGAGTCAAAAACAAAAATCAAAAAAATTCCTCCGGCAGGAAGGGGTTAAAGGGGCTTTCCAAGACTGAACGAATGGGACCTCCGCAGTAATAGCGCAGCATGGCCACTACACAGTGTATGGCGCTATCTGCTTCCAACTTGGTACACAGTGCTGTGATCAGGGCTGTGCAGTCGGAGTCAGAAGTGAGGGCGGAGTCACAAAGTTACCGACTCCAGCTTCAAAATAAAATCCAATATTAATATTATAGAATTAATTAGATAGAAAATATGCAAAGAACTTTCATAGGAATCAATCACTAGATTCTTTATAAATTAAAAGGAGACTTTTTCTTCCATCAATGGGTTCAATAGGTCTCCGTATGCATCCACTATTGTAGCATTCTGCCTGTCTGTTGTTCTGGACCACTGACGGATCAGAACAACAGACAGCTCAGCACAGATGTGAACTTAGCCTTAACATAAATTTCCATATGTAGCAGCTAACATATGACACAGAATTATACAAAACGTCATCATCCCCCATCCAGATGAGGTTCACAGCCTAATTTCCTCAGACACAAACTATATAACCAATCTCGCAAGAAGTCAATTAAAGGGGTCCATTGGGCTGCGGCGATGATGTACTTGACAACCACACATGACAACTGAGGCCAGTGATTGGGGACGGGGGAGCACTGACATCATCAAGGACGGACAGGACCAGGAGGACGGTTTCATGCGCTCTGCTATTTTTTTTGGCCCACAAAACCCCTTTATCTTATTGGTATGTTTTTGTAGCCTGGGATCACCATAGCATCTAAAGACAAACCCCTTTAATTGTTATATCCGGAAAAGTATTTTCATTTTCCTACTGCTCTCACCATGTTTCAGAAAGAGAGCGGGTTTATGGAACCTATGTTGTTCACTTTTTTGTGGACAACATACGTATATTTTCATTTCAATGTATTTATTTAGACATGTTTTTTGTTTTTGTTTTTACTTTTACTGATGACAAAGGTCACAACCTTTATAAAAACAAAAAAAAAAAAAACACACAACAAATGTCATCTGTGTGTCAACCATTTTTCACAGACCCAGAAACATAAAAAGTTACAGGAAGTGTTAAAAAAAAAAAAAAAAAAAGTTGCTGTATTTTTCGGCAGAGTTCATCTAAAATTGTAGATCAAAAAGCCCTACAAATCCGACTTTTTCATCCGGCGATGCCTGTGAGAAATTAATGGATATCCGATAGACCCCACCGCTCGGGATCCATTGTTATCCATCATTAGATCCGTGTTGTAGTTTAATCCTTTCTTCTGGTCCTCCGAAAGACCAAAGGACACAACGCAGGCGCGAATCCTTACGAAATTCCAAAGTAAGCGTCAGTAAAACTACGTTCGTATCTGCTTTGGTCTCTCCATTCTTCTGGTTCATCAGAGGACCAGAACAAAAAAAAAAAAAAAAGAAAAAGAAAAAGTCTAATAGATTCCAAGTAACGCCTTTAACTATAACGGGGTCCATTATTACATGTCCGAGCAGATAAAAAAAAAAAATAAAGGGTCTTGCAAGACTTTTTTTAATCTGAGATTCCTGCTGGACCTTAAACTCCGATGTGCACATAGCATAAATGTCTAGATACAATGGTAACAAACCCTCAGCTGTGACAGGTATGAAGTCTATACAGGATTTTAGCTTCTGGATAAATATAGGCATAATAAACCAAAGGAGAACAAAAACAATGGCGCACATAGCATGCGAAACATTCCTTGTGGCTTTTCACCACCTTTAGGCAAGGATATACAGGCGACAACCACCCTAACATCGCCATGACACCCTGCAAAAAACACTTGAAATTTGCGATCAACATAAAAAAAAACCAAAAAAAAACCCAAGACTTTTTTTTGCTGGTGACATCACATATATACATGTGATGTCATTCCTAACAGACTTACAAGAGACATTGTGTCCTAACATAAATGCGCTTATTGCAAGCGATACGTCACTGTGCACACCTAAGCTTCTACAGTAGTCATGTATAGCTATATAAACAATGAGGACCAAGGATTCAGTCCATGACAGCAAGCAGAGATCTGGAAAATGGTGCAGAAGTGACACAAAGTACATTAGGCAGATCGATAAGGTCTCATATGGAGATACAGAACACTGAAGTTCCCCTTTAAGTTTAGTAAAGTTAGGTTAACCCCTCACTGCCTGTCTGGGTCCTCCGTACACAATACCCTGCAGAGTAGCTGTAGCCGGCTCGCCAGGCTGGCGCCTCTTACCTGGAGTGGTGTGGCCGCAGGTGCAGCAGCACAGCACGGCTCCCAGGACGAGCACAGCCCGGGGGACGCTCATTCTCCCTGCGGGAGATCATGGACTCACTTCCCCGGAGTTGTGATCTCCTCTGCCCTGTGCCCCTCCGGCCCTGGAGCACGCACGGCGGCGGCCTGACGTCAGGGCCCGGGAGGGGGAAGGAGGGAGCCGCGGCCGGGGACTTGTCCCGTGTAGTCTGAGGCAGAGATTACATGGCTGAGGAGGGGGCTCTGGGAGGTAGACTGCCCCCAGGTGGGAGGGGACAGTGCACAGCTACACTCAGATCTGGTGGGACCACAACTCCCAGCATGTCCTGACAACTAGCCAGGTGTGGGGCCTGAGGGTGCCCTCGCATCTGTGTCAATGAGGCTCCAATCACATCACGTTTTATTACATCTGTTTAGCAGATCCTTTAACAGACGCATCCGTTTTTCTTCTTTCGGCTGTCCGTAATTCCAGTCCGCCAAAAGGAGAGGCTGTCTACTTTAAAAGCGGTTACCCGTGGACACCAGCGGACCCCATACACTATACTGCCAGGTGTCTGTTGGGTTTCCGGAGGTTTCAGTCCTTGCAGGACTTTTCTCTCCAACGATTTTAGGCGGAATCTGCGGAACCTACAGAGACTCCAACGCAGATGTGAACCCAGCCTTAAAGGGGTATTCAGATTATGTTTTTTACATCCATTGAACGGGTACAAAAAACGGACACAAATGGGTGGCCATCCATTTATATAGATGTTAAAAAAACGGATGTGTTGCTGTCCATTTTTTTGGACAGACACAGAAGTATGGTATACTGAAACTGCGGAGCCCAACTTTTTTGTCTGGCGACGTCATTGAGAAAATAATGGGTACCTGAGAGACCCCACGGGGTCCCTCTGGATTCGCTGTTATCCAGACCTTCTTGATTGTTTAATCCGTTCTTCTGATGCTGCGATGGAACCTTAGGCTCCATTCAGATCACGTTTTGGTCATCAGTTTAACCCCTTAACATCAATGGTGTTCCAGCTTCCTAGTACATTGTACAGGATATTGAAGGGCGCCATTACAAAGTACAATTTGTCCCGCAGACAATAAGCCATCATGTGGACCAAAAAAAAAAAAAAAATCATGGCTTTTGGAAGGTGGGGAGCAAAAAACAGATACACAAAAACGAAAATTGGCTCAGTCTTTAAGGGGTTAAGGGATTTTATTTTTAAAGGTAAAAAAAAAAACCCATCAGTTTTTGTCTGTTTTGTATGGTATACTATGTTTTTTATGACCATCCAAAAAAACGGACAGAAACTGATCCTTTTTTTTGTTTGTTTGTTTTTGATTATTTTTGTTAACCTTGATAAAAAAATAAATAAACCCTTAGAGTCCATCACAGGACCAGGAGAACGGCATAAACAGTAAAGAAGGTCTGGATAACAGTGGATCCGGAGGGACCCAGTGGGGCCTATCGGGTACCCATTATTTTCTCACTGACATCACTGGAAGAAAAAGTCGGACTTGCGGGACTTTTTCATCCACAGTTTCATAAGGACCCTGTGCAGGGGCATAACTAAGAAAGACCGGGCCCCTAGCAAACTTTTCACTAGGCCACCCGAACCCCACAAGGTATGCCTTTACTGGCCCCCACACAGTGCAACACCACCTTTACTGCCACTCCACATGGTATAATACCCCCTTTATTGCCCCCCACAGGGTACAACGCTGCCTTTACTGCCACCCACATGGTATAATACCCCCTTTACTGCCCACCACAGATTAAAACACCCCCTTTACTGGCCCCTACATGGTACAAAGCTCCCTTCACCGGCCCCCACATGGTATAATACTGGCCCACACAAGGTATAATGCACCCTTAAATGGCCCTTTACTAACTCCTCAACTGTGTTCTGCCCCTTTATTGACCCCCATGCAGTATACTGTCTCTGTTACAGGCCCCCATACAGTAAGGGCCTCTTATACTGTCCCCCTATAAGGCTAGAACCTTTGATGTGGGCGTGGTATTGGTGTTTTTTTCTTTCATTTTTGTTTATTATTTGTCTTATTTATTTATTTTTTTTTTACATTGTTCCAACCATAAGGTCCTAATAAACCTTAGCGGGGCATTTTAACAGTTTTATTTATTTTTAGAGCTGATTTCCCCGGTAACTTGGGCTGATACATTTAGCCCTAGTTACAGGAGGAATACAGCCTCCCAACATATACTGCAAAGCTGATCTGGGTCCTCTAGGACCCGGCAGTTCTTATAGTTTCTGATCTGCAGATAAAGTGACCACCGGGTCAGAGGGGAGCCGCATCATGGTGGCTCCTATAGCTGTATACGCAGCGCTCATTGAGCGATCGAGAAGGCAGGGATGGTAAAAACCCTTTCCTGCCTTTTCTAGGGGAGCTCCAGCTGTACATACAGCCGGCACAATTTCATACAGCTGCTTAACACTACAAGGACGTATGGGTACGTCCTTGCTGAATTAAGAGTCGACCGCCCAGACATATTTAGTCTATGGATGGTACAGAACTGGTTAAGATCTTCTAAGGACCAGAAGTTCTTTTATTATGTCCTTAGAATTCAAAGAGGGTGAACTTTTTCTCAGGACTATATATTGTGTAAAGTGTAACTTTATGAACTGTGTAACTCTTCAGTGTTACCTCCCCTGCATTCTTCTATGGAGATAATGGACAGATCTTGCACTTTTTGATTTACAAGATGTTCATCAGTCCAGATCCATCTTTGCCACTATGAATAGTGCTGAGCAGTATATTGTTACCTAGTCCTGGGTGTTAGTCTATGTAAATAGACCATGATGAGGGATAGCGGAGTGCAGGATGCCAACTTTCCCCTAAGACAGAAGTAAAGACGCTGCAGACCGGCCTGTATCTGTACAATCCAAATATGGAGACGTATATAATGTACACAACATGACACGATGAACAGGCTGCGGCCTCCTCCTACTCTAACTGTATGATGATGTAGAGCAGGGGTCAGCAACCTTCGGCACTCCAGCTGTTGTGAAACTACAACTCCCAACATGCTCCATTCACTTCCATGGGAGTATCAAGAACAGCAGAGCAAGTATTCATGTTGGGAGTTGTAGTTTTACAACAGCTGGAGTGCCGAAGGTTGCCTACACCTGATGTAGAGAATAAGCAGATCTCTCTTGTACGTGCCTCATATACTAGGGCTATGTTACTTGTAAAATGGTTAATAGATAATGCCAAGAAAAACCTTAAAGGGCCTCTTACCCTGAAGTCCACATCTTATAAATAAAGCAGCTCATGAAACGCTAAGAGGCTGTTCACACAGCGATCCAGATTGTGCCTCCCATTGTTTTGATTGCAGAAGGATGCAGAAAAAATAAGCGTCCTGCTCGACCTTGCCGTGGATGTAGCGGGTGATTTAGTCGCAGAGTCCGAGGCTTGAGACTCCTAACTGATTTGGCCCATTCGTCTGGAATGTCGTGACGGAATGCCGATGCATGGAAAGTTGAATTCCTCTTCATTTTCCGCCGCTGCTGCATCGGCATTCTGTCGCGGATTTTTGCTGTTAATTAGGCCCAGATGAATAGGCCTAGTCAGCAGAGAGTCTCGAGCTGCGGACTCTGCGGCTAAATCAGCCGCCACATCCGCAGCAAGATCGAGCAGGACGCTTATTTTTTCCACATCCTCCTGTAATCTCTGCCTCAACAGGAAGCAGAATTTGGGCAGAAATCGATCCCCCACATCAGCGTCAAATTCCTAGGTGTGAACACCCCCTAATATCTGTTATGAGAACAGGTAAAGCCCACTTAGAGTGAGTTCACACTGAATATTTTGCAGGAGGATTTTGAGGCAGAATTTATTTCAATGGGAGTGAGTAGCGGTTTTTTCCTCTAGCTGATATTTTTCAGGTAGAGAGGGGGGAAATGATATGACCTTGAAAAAGCCCATTGGGAGGCGAAAAAAACAGGACACAGTTTTTTGATGCATTTTTTTGTCGCGTTTTTTGCAGTTTTGCAGACAAAAACTACATCATGTAAAAAAAAAAATGCATCAAAAAACGTTTCCTCATTCCTGAAGCAGAATTTTTCAACCTACAAAATACTCAGTGTGAACTTACCCTTACTATACTTTAGTCAGCCAGCCCCCTTAGCAGATGTAATTTACCTGTGAGATCAGGAGAAGAGGGAGGGGGCTGTGCGATCCAGGTCTGGGGCTGGTTCCAATGAAGTGACCCGGGGGCGTAACCAGGCCAGAATTCCCGGGTCCATCATGAAGAATCCTCCAGACGAATTAAGTTAGATTTAACTCCCCGGGCAACCACATTAACTGGTTCTTCAGACACCCGAACATTAGAGAGCTGGACTACTAAAACAGCGGTTACACACGGAGCCTGGTGGACCCCATTGACTATAATGGGGTCCTCGGGTGTCCACCATTTTGAATCTGAAAGAGATGAAGTAAAACTCCTTCGTGCGGGACTTTTATTTCCTCCAATTTTCGGCGGTGTCTGTGACAGAGTCTCCAACAAAGACTCCGATGCAGAGGTGAACCTAGCCTTATCTGGCTTTGTCTAAAGCAGTGGTTTCCAAACTGTGGGATGTGTGAAGACTGCCGGGAGGTCGTGAGCCATCAGGACGTTACATATAGCATCCTGGTGTTCTACAGCATCTGGTACAGCGCGCCCTGGAGGTGGCAGCCTCATGTAAGTAGTGACCTAACATATTAAAAAAAAGGGGGCAATTATGAAGCACTGTGTGTTCACTGTCCGACATCTCTGAAGCTAATCTTAGTGTCGCCATTCCCTCTGTGACCAATGCCATTAAATATCTTGACCTAACTTTGACGCCCTCCCCTGGTATGAATGTAACTATGCCCCTTTAATCTCTCCTAGCATCATGGCAGATTCAGTACCTCTCCTAGATAGGCCGCTCTAATATATTTAAAATGATTATTTTGCCCAAAATCTTATATCTTTTTCAGACTCTACCGATACCTTTTCCTCTCTCGTTTTTCACCTCCCTACGCCGCCTCTTCTCACAGTATATCTGGCATAACTCCCGCCCTAAGGTGGCGTTTCGCACACTTACCAGGACTGCCAAACCAGATTATATTGGCCTCCCTGTCATTGAAACATAGTATCACGCAGCGCAACTCTCTAGGGCACTTGACTGGTTTACACCGTTCACACCTACACTATATGTGCTAGTGGAGGAATTAATGGTGGACCTCCGCCTTCATTCTCCCCCGTTGGGCCCTTCCTCACTTATGTCGGTCCGGGACCTAATTATCTCAACGGCGCAATCCCTGGATTCTATTTCTACTGTACCAAAACCTATCCGCCACTTCCCATATGACTCTATCCTCATAGACGGTGCATTCCCACCTTTCTCGGAATTCACCATGTCCTTAGGACTCTCTACCACCCACTTCCTCACTTACCAATCCGTGTACCTAGGAGCACTGCAATCTGTGACGGCCCCCTGCACACCATCCTGGTTGGAAAAATTATTCCTACAGAAAAATCCCTCGAAGAAGGATTTATCTACTTTATACTCTAAACTTATACGAGATTTAGAAAAACCCCATCCTCCTATATCTGAGTGTGGGCGGCCGAGTTGCAGTGTACTCTCTCATCTGAGGACACTTCCTTGATATACAAATGTGTCCTAGGCCCCTCCCGGTGTATCTGGCTCCAAGAGTCTACCTATACTCTAAATTGGTCACCAGATGGTAGAAGACTCCAGTACATCTGCATAAATTCTCATCTGACCTCTCCCCTAAATGCTGTTTCTGCCACAAGGAAGATGGTACCTACTTACATATTTGGTGGGACTGTACTGTCATCCGTCCCTACTGGGCACAGATCCAGTGAATCTTAGACCAAATATGTGAAATCTCTGTACCATTGTCACCCAGAGGTGTCTTCCTGAACATTTGGCCACAACACCCCTCTGGACCTGGTTCCAAACTATGGCTTCAACTATTATCAGCTGCCAAAGCCTTAATTCCCCTCCACTAGAACTCCGACTCCCCTTCTGCTATTGCACATTACCTCCGGAAGGTTTCTCAAATTGCTTGCTTGGAAGAGCTCTTTCACTTAGAATTATGCACTTACCCTAAATTTAGAGCTATATGGGCGCTTTGGTTTGCTTTCACCAAAGACTCCAACTGGTCTCATGTCTGGGCTGATCCGGCCTGTATGCCCGCTACCGACTCTCCTAGACCCCTGACGTCAACTTAATTGTGAATCTTAAACATTAAAATGTTCCTTTTCAGACCATTATGTTCTGTGTTTGATGTCAGTTCTAATGAGTTCTTTTACGATTATATGACTGGTTATGTGTGTTTCCTGTTTCACCTGTTGCTGTTTTTGTATATGTGTAAAAACTCAATAAAAATTTATTTGAAAAAAAAGGGGGCTGTATATACTGTGGGGTGCCAAAAAAGGGGTCATATGCTGTTGAGGGCCACTGTGGATCATTATACTGTGTGGGGCCATTGTGGAGCATTATACTGTGTGGGGGCAATTGTGGAGCATTATACTGTTTGGGGGCCACTGTTGAGCATTATGCTGTGTGGGGGCCACTGTGGAGCATTATACTGTATGGGGGCCATTGTGGAGCATTATACTGTGTGGGGGCCACTGTTGAGCATTATGCTGTGTGGGGGCCACTGTGGAGCATTATACTGTGTGGGGGCCACTGTTGAGCATTATGCTGTGTGGGGGCCACTGTGGAGCATTATACTGTGTGTGGGCCACTGTTGAGCATTATGCTATGTGGGGGCCATTGTGGAGTATTATACTGTGTGGGGGCCACTGTTGAGCATTATGCTGTGTGGGGGCCATTGTAGAGCATTATACTGTGTGTGGATACTGTGAAGCATTATACTATGTGAGGGCCATTGTGGAGCATTACACTGTATGGGGGCCATTGTGGAACATTATACTGTGTGGGGGCCACTGTGGAACATTATACTGTGTGGGGGCCACTGTGGAGCATTATACTGTGTGGGGGCCACTGTAGAGCATTATACTGTGTGGGGCCATTGTGGAGTATTATGCTGTGTGGACGCCATTGTGAAGCATTATACTGTGTGGCGGCCACTGTTGAGCATTATGCTGTGTGGGGGCCATTGTGGAGCATTATACTGTGTGGGGATACTGTGAAGCATTATACTGTGTGGGGGCCATTGTGGACATTATACTGTGTGGGGACCACTGTGGAGCATTATACTGTGTGGGTTCACTGTGAAACATTATACTGTGTGGGGGCCATTGTGAAGCATTGTACTGTGTGGGGCCATTGTGGAACATTATACTGTGTGGGGGCCACTGTAAAGCATTATGCTGTGTGGGGACAATTGTGGA